>CM057450.1:200515000-201715000 GCA_016271365.2 Neoceratodus forsteri
GGCAGCAACAGACATCGATGGACTTTTTTTTTTTTTACAGGTTATATTGCAAAACAAAAAACCCTACGAGGGACAGTTATCTTTATTTCAGGTGGCGACACTGTGGGATTGAGCACCCCCAGTGTTGGTGTTATGTTTTGGGTGGGTGTGGTGGTGGGTGATAAGAGGGAGAGTCAGGTGGGGGGATTAATGGCAGCAGTGGCAGCAAAAGACATCAATGGATTTTTTTTTTACAGGTTAAATTGTAAAAAAATCTACAAGGGACGATTTCTTTATTTTAGGTAGTGATATGTGTGTGTGTATATATATATATATATATATCAAAAAACTTCATTATTACTCTAGTTAGGGTTAAAGCAACAAAAGTTGGGAAATGTGGCATTAGGGTTTCCAACCCTAACACCCCACTCCCATGCTGCACACACCAACAGGTGTTGGGGGTGTGCCTTGGGACATCAGCCCTAATGCTCATCCTATTCCATAAGTAAATCAGCTGAGATGGGTACAGTATAAGAGAATGGGGTGAACATTAGGGTTTATGGCCTCAAGGCACACCCTCGACGCCTGTTGGTGTATGCAGCGTGATGGTGGAGTGTTAGGGTTAGAAACCCTAATACCACATTTTCCTACTTTTGTCACTTTAACCCTAACTAGAGCATTGACAAATCTTCTTCACAATTTATTTCATTATTTAGTTGATTCATTATATATATATTTTTGCATTATATATTTATTCCACTAAACAGTTTAGGAAATGGCTAGCATGAATTTTAAAGGCTGTATTTAATTGATTTTATATATATTCTATTATTAGTTTTATGTATGTATGGTCCTAATGCTGTTTATCTTTTGTATTCTGTAAGGGCACCCTGAGCCTGTGGGGAAGAGCGCCAAAAATAAATAAACTCTACTACTACTACTGTTTCCTTACTTTTTGAGACAGTATAATCATATCCTTATTTGCCTGTGAGAGCACATGGGCCCATCCCTCCATAGACGAGTATATGTATATAGCTGTGAAGGCGCAGGGCCTTCCATTTATAAGACAACAGTCACCAAATTGCCAGCATAGCCATCTTATTACTCCACCTCACGTACCTAGTAAGGAAACTGAAGCCCCACTAAAACGTGATTCTATGCAACTGCAATGCCATTTTTCACTACAGGTGCAAAAACACATTTTGGCCAGGACTTGAAAAATGATAGCTGTGACACAGATGATGTGGGGTAATAAGAAGGCTATGTTGAAAATCTGGGGTCAGAATATTTAAAATTTCCAAAGTTATGAGTGTGTGTAGTGAAATTGCAACATATGGTTATAACTTCGCCATTTTTATGTATTTCGACCCCGAACTTTCAACATAGCCTTCTTATGGCCCTGCCTCATGAACAAGGGCAAGAAAAATATTCAAATCCCACCTGAAAGGTGAATTCACCAAGCGACTGCAAAATCTCCTTTCAGGCGGGGAGTTGCGTAATTACAGTCATATTGTTCATGAAGTGGGGTCCCCAAAAGGCCATGTTGAAAATTTGGGGTCAAAAGTTCAAAAAATGGCTAAGTCATGCATAAAAGTCGAAACCATAATTTAAATACATCGAACTGCATTTCCCTTAGTTTCTCATATTGCAGTTGCCAGTTTCAGCAACAAGACATGTCTTTGATCAGCGAGTGGATCTTGAACCTGGGACCTGCTCAGGTGAGTGAAGCTGTGTGGAGGTATACTGGGGGTGTGAGGTAGTGGATGCTCAGTGGAAGGGGGTGGGGGGCTGATCAGTGAGGGATTGTTTTCTTTTTCTACAGGTTTAAAAAAAAAACACAGCAGGACAATTTTCTTCATTACAGGTAGTGCCTGAAATGGGAGGATGGGTGGAGGTGCCACTAGACAGCAAGGAATATATATTTTAATAACAGGGATGGCAATCGGTGGGTGGGGGTGTGTGCCACTTGACACCAAGAAAATTAGGAACGGTGATCAGCAGGAGAGAGGTGTCACTAGATACCAAGGAATATATAACTTCATAACGGGAACAATAATTGGTGGGTGTGGGGTGCCATTAGACACCATGGAAATCAGTAACGGTCAATGGAGGGTCAGGGGTGCCACTAGACACCAGGAAATATGGAATATGTTTATTTATTTATTTACAGAGAGGACGGTCTGCGGGTGGGGGCGTGCCACTAGACACCAGTAAAATACTATTTATTAATAGGGGATCAGTGATTGGCAGGTGGGGAATGCCACTAGACACCAGAGTAACATTACACATTGCCAGGGATGGTAATGGAGTGTGTGTGTGGGGGGTCACCCACCAAACACCAGGGAAATGATGGCTCACAGCTTACACTGCAGCCGGCAGCATGAGTTCAGCTGTGGCTGCAGAAGTTAAAAAATTCCTGCTCTTCTCATACAGAGAATGCGGGGGAAGCGCTACTCTCGCTAAGCTGGGCACCTGGGATTTTGAGTGCCCAGAAAAGGCATTTGTGGCATTATATTAAGAAACAAACATCGGAATCTATCTAAACGGGTCATGTTTAGCTCGGTTCTGATGTTTGGTTTTAAATATCCCAGCATTTTTATGTATTTTCCGTGTTTATTAGTTTGTGGAAAAAATCAACAAGATGGCGGTTGGCATGGCAAAAAGCATGAATGATGCAAAATCAAAAACGTGCATTTGTGGCATCACATTTTTATGTTGCTTGCACGCATGTGCAAGAAACATAGTGCCATCATCGGAGATTTCGGAGGTGTGTCAACTCCTCCTCCAATTCAGTCAATGAGCTGGCAGGCGCGGCCCCTGTAAGCCAATGCATTTTGGAGCTGTCTATGACACGCTCCAAAATGCAGTGGCATACAGTTGAAAGGGGGAGCTACGCTTCAGTGAGCAGTGATAAGGAAAGCGTAGCTCACCCCACAGGCGAGGTGTCGCACCCTTGCGTACTGTGTAGTCAGCGGGTGCCCAATCGTCGGCTGAGCTCTCTCTCCCCAGTTGTAGGTGCCACGCTGGAGCCCACCCCAGCGTGGCAATCAGATCCTTTGGCCGATGGGGAGTGTCCAATCCCCAATGGCTGAGCGTCCCCTCAACATCCTTGTGCCACACAGGAGCCCACCCCAGCGTGGCAAGCGATCTCACGATGTCTTTTTTTTTACCTGAAAAGCAGCGGTCCCGTGGCGCGTCTCCGGCGCCCCCTCCCACAACCCGCACCCACCCACTCGCACCCAGCCTCCCCACACCCCTCACCCCATACTTACCTCTGGACTCCGGCGACAATCTTGCGTGGACCGGGAACCGTCTGCACTCTTCAAAGCCGACCTGCGAACTGAGGAAATGCGGTAAGCTGTATAATGGGCTAGATAGGGGTTTCAACTATTGCATATCTCAGGCATTTTAGAATTTTGCACAAATTTTCAACATAGGGTTTTGGGACCCCTTCTCATGAGTGATGTCACTGTCATGGCGTTATTCGGGCCGAAGGGTGATTTATTTGCCAGTGACTGTGAAATCACCCTTTGGGCCTGAATACCGCCATGACAGTGACATCATTCATGAGAAGGGGTCCAAAAACCCCATGTTGAAAATTTGGTGCTAAAATTCCAAAAATGACTGTTCTGAAGTGTAGTTGCGCAGAGTTCCTACGCCAGGCTCGTAAGTTCCACGAAATTTCAATATTTCACTCCAGATTTTCAACATTGCCATTTTACCACACCTTCTTATGAGTAGTACAGATGTCATTTTCACATCTCACCCAAATGTGTTTCTGCCCATGTAGCGCAGAATGGCGCGTCGATGTCTTGAAATCAATATACGGGACAAATTAAAAAAAAATCCACAGTGACACTGTTCGCGAGCAGAGGATCTTAAAATGGCTATGTTTAAAATTTGGTGAAAAAATTCCTAAAATGACTGTTTCTGGCGTCGTTGTGCAGTTCCTATGCAGCTCGTAAGTTCGCCAAATTTTCAATATTTTCCTCCAGATTTTCCAACATTGCCATTTTACCACACCTCCTTATGAGCAGTACAGCTGTCATTTTTCACATCCTTCCCAAAACATGTTTCCGCCCATGTAGCCCACAATGGCGCAGTCGGTGTATGCAAACTCAATGTATGGGACACGTGTAACAAAATCACAGTGACACTTTGTTCATGAACAGAGGGTCTTAAAATGGCTATGTTGGTAGTGAATAAATTCTAAAATGACGCTGTTTCACGGCGTCGTTGCGCAGTTCCTACGCACTCTCGTAAGTTCGCAAATTTTCAATATTTGCACTCCAATGACTTCCAAATTCCTAAACAGCACATAGAAGCAAGCAACATTCAGCATTGACAAGTGCTTGTTACTTTTGCCGCAGAGTATTTCAAAAACAACACTGTGCATGCGAAGGTTGGAAACCACTAAATTTTAAAGCCTTATAACCCTGGAACCCTTCACTATTTTTTCACCAGACCTGCCAAAGGCACTCCCTTAGGACATGACACATGTCCCCTGCAAGTTTGGGATGAAAATTCCTTTCCATGTAGGCTGTAGAGGAGAGCAAAAAAAAACCATGTTAAGTATAGGAAAAAGGACATTTACAAAAAATGACACGTGTGTATCTCAAAAACTGCATTAGCTTCCCTCACAAAAATTTCAATAGACCAAGCCCTTGCCTCCTAGACAACACACGCAAAATTTCAGCTCATTTTGTTGAACAGTGCTAGAGATATTAATGTGAAACTCCCTACTCAACCCTAACTATAGTGGCGCAATTGTGCTACTATAATATATACACACTACAAAGGGTGGTTTTCTTTATTTCATGTGGCGACACTGGTGGTTTGGGCACCTCCAGTGTCAGTGTTTTGTTTGCGGGAGGGGGTTGCTGAGTAGGAGGGTCGAGTGGGGGAACAGTAAGGTGGCGGCAGCAACAGACATCAATGGATAGTCTTCTTTTTTGCAGGGTTTAATTCAACCTCAGCAGGCTGATCATGCGAACATATGAAAATGCCAGCAGATACAGGCCATAGCGGTCTATTGAGTCTGCTCAAGTTTGCAGCTCCCAGCCTACTCTGCTGCAGCAGCCCCCCAAACACCTGTGTTATCCCCCCATACTGCCTCCACCCCTCCCATGTTTTCCCTCAGTTATGATCTTACTTCTGACCCTGTCCCACTCCCCTCTTAAAACTACCCACAGCTGCCAGTGAAATCACCTCTTCTGGCAGTTGGTTCCACTTTTCCACTACTCTTTCTGTGAAATAGGGCCTCCTCATTTTCCTCTTGAATCTACCCCCCTCAAATTTCAGACTATGCCCTCTTGTATTCCCCCCTTAGTCTAAACATGTCCTCTGAATTTACCCTATTTATGCCCTTTAAAAATGTATAGGTCTCAATCATATCACCTCTCTCTCCCTCCTATCCTCCAGGAAATGCATATTGAGCTCCCTCAGTCTTTCCTCACATGGCATGTCCCCCAGGCCTAGGATAATTTTTGTCACCATATGCTGTACCCTCTCCAGTAGATTGATGTCCTTCTTTAAGTATGGAATCCAGAACTGCACACTGTACTCTAAGTGCAGTCTCACTAGCGACCTGTACAATGGCAGGATGACTTCCTTCCTTCCTTTGAAAAGTGATCCCTCTGGCTATGCACCCCAGCATTTTATTAGCTTTAGTTGTCTCCTTCCTGCACTGCACAGAATGATTCATGTCCCCTGTAATTAGTACCCCTAGATCTTTCTCCTCCACTGAAGTGGATAACTGCACTCCCCCCAGCCAGTAGCCATACCTAGGATTTCTGACTCCAAAGTGTATGACCTTGCACTTCTTAGCATTAAATCTCATCTACCAGCTGTCAGACCAGTGCTCAAGCTTTGCCAGATCATCTCGCGGAACCTGCCTATTCCCTCACTGTCCAGTACCCCACCAATCTCAGTGTCATCAGCAAACAGGATCATTTTACTCTTGATCCTGTATTCTATGTGTCCAATGAAGATGTTGAATAACACTGGCCCAAGTACTGAACCTAGTGGGACCCCACTGGTGACAGCTTTGGGAGATGAGCGCTCTCCCCTAACACTTACCCTCTGTTGTCTATCCTGCAGCCAGCTCCTATCCCATACTACCAACCACTCCCCGGCTCTCAGGGCCCTCAGTTTACTGATCAGCCTCCCATGAGGCACCAAGTCAAAGGCCTTGCTAAAGTCCAAATACAAGACATCCACCGCATGGCCTGTCACCAAATCATAAATGTTGATATACGGTTGGTCTGGCAGGATCTACCTGAGACAAATCCATGTTGCCTATCATCCTGGAGCCCATGCTCCTCCATAAAGATCACCACTTTCTCCCTGAGAATAGACTGCATTAGCTTCCCTACAATCATGACAGATCAGCTGTGCTTGCTGGACAGCGGTTTTATAGAATCAAAGGAAAGAGACAACCTATGATTGGACAGCTCTCTCCTTTGAACTACATGAAGTTTCTACCCAGCAAGCTAGAAACGTGTCATGATCAGCCTGGCTGATGACTGGTGTGGCTGCAAGCCCCTTGCAGACTACGCTGCATTGGACTGACAGTGTCACACCTCTCAAAAGCCACCCTGCCAACAAAATGTTCATTGTGTGTGCACGCACGGTGAACATAAAAAGAAAAAAGCAATAAAACCTGACTACCAGAGAAGAGAAAGAAGATGTTGAGTGGGAGGGCCTAGGTAGCAGGTTAAAATAATGACTATGGCAAACTGGACAGGAAGAAAGAAAAATGGCTAAGACAAAGAGTGCAGCAAAAATCCATGGGTTCCCAGTAGGAAATGCAGTGCTTCCAGCTAGAGTTGGCTTTTTGTCTCTAACTCCAGGGCAATTTTCTTGTTTTCCTGCAGATTGCATTACTTTCTATGGAAGTCAAATTACTCAGTTATCCCATAAAACCAAAGTAAATCTATGGGAAGAATTTTCCTGTAGATGGCTCCATTTTCCCATAAAATACAGGTGTATACCATTAACAGGGCACCATGATTAGGACACCGTAATGTGGGCACTGCAACAAGGGCGTGAGTGACTGGCGTGACCTTGATTTTAGGTTGTCCCACTCTCACACTGTGTTGGTTGTCCACACAGTTTCTTTGCTCTTCATGGCATGCCCATCCCGGAGGAGGTTATTTTTATTTTTGTGGGGTGCTGGGGAAAAGCTCCCTGCATTGGGGTGTGTGTGGGGCATAGCCCCCCACAAAACCTGACTGTTTTCTGGGGCTGCGCTTTGGCATTCTAACTCCTGGGTTGTCCAATGCCAGCCACGGTAATGCTGGGTGGCATATTGCCTGTGCCCTAATCGACACTTGCCAGATTCCTGGCTCACCAACATGGGTGAACCAATACAGGAACCCCTGTAGATCTGGGAGCCCTGAAAATTTGTTACCAGTGAAAAGAGCTCCATTATAGAAAAAGAGACACCTAGGACTTTGAAGGGTAACAGGAAGCAATCCTGAATGGGGAAATAAACTGGAAAGAGAGGATCCCTACCAGAAAGTGAGAAGCCCAACTCAGAAAGCTGAAAAGATATCCTGTAGTTCTCTTTCCATTTCTCTATCTCTCTCTCTCCCTCTCTCTCATTTGTTTTTTCATAAAAACCTCCCTTTAGTCAGAATAAAGTAAGGGAAAGGAAAATGTAGAAGGCTGACATGTCTGGCAATGTAGGAAGATCTGCTGCCAAGGGTGAAGGGATAAGACTGCTAGGAGAAGAAATCTGGCCTAAGAGTCCTGCAGATTTCTCCTGGTCCTCTTCTATATCCTCTCTTTCCTTTTTTTGTTAAAAAAACAGAAGGAGAGTAGGAGCTCCTATAAATAGCAAGGAAGCCTTGCAAATGCTCCATCTGAAAGGAGAAGAAAAAAAGGTTAATTTCTTTTAAATGAGGCAAAACAAAGTGTCTACAAGAGGCCTAAGTGTATACAAAAATATAATCTATGTATATATTCTTTTTTTATACCTTTTTGTTTTAAGAAAAAAGAGCACCAAAAGGGTACCAAAGGAGCTAAGGCATAATCCTATTAGTGAATGTTCCCCTTTGTCTCCTTTTTCTTTCTTTTTTTAATTAGAAACAACTAAACCAAGAAGGAAAAAAGGCAGAAGAAAAGAGAGAGAGAGAGAGAGAGAGAGAGAGAGAGAGGTGAGCTGCCCAGATACCTGGTCATACAGGGGGATGGTGGGTGTGTTGCAGTAATGAATGGTGAAGATATTCTGGAAGATCAAGAATTATGGTGAGTATGTAATTTTTACATCTTCCAAGAATCAGTCTTGACCATTCATTACTGGATGAGTTTGCGTACCAAGCTTACCACCCAAGAAAGGTGGTGCTAGCCCACCCTGGGGGAAATAATTATGCCCTCAGCCTCCTGTGGGGGAAAACACAAAGAGGCAGGGGCCCATTATGGGACTGGTGAGGCCCGGAACTGGTTTGGGGCAGGTGGAGGATCCCATGGCCTGGGAGCAGGAAGGCACACTGCAAGCTCGTGCTTGGCACTGCAGGAGAAGAAATGGCTCCTCTGGAATCATGAAGTAATCACTCTATGCCAAGCCAAAGGTGACAACCTAGAGGGACAAAGTCACTCTATCTGCCTAATGCAGACTGCAGTTTCCACCAACCTGGAGGGTACCTCATTGGCTTCATAAGATGCTCTGCTTGGTGTCTCTCCAGCTCCAGGCCCTGGTCAGAAAGGCATATGTCCTATCTGGTTGTCTCACTGTCTGGCAGGAATACCAGGAATTGTTCCAGCATTACCCACTAGTGCCTGCGATAGGACCAGCGATGCACTTGATGAGCCAAGATGCACAATATGGTGCATGTCATTGTGAAGACTCTTCAACCCTAGGCATCAAGCTCCACAGAGTCTGACTCTGGGGGACAATCATGCACTGGGTGCCTATGCACAGAGGGGGTGTCCAGAAGTTGGACCACAGAAGTGGGGTGTGGCATGGCTCCTGGAGACCCTCATGGGTGCACAATACCTGCATTGGGTGTCCCTTGGGGCTGGAGAGGGGGCAGATGGATGGAGGCAGATGTCTCTACACCCCTCCAAAAAGAGCCTAGGCTTTGGAGGTATGATTGTGTAGTCAAGACTGTACTCCCCAAGGAAGGATAGCTTCAGATGAGCAGGATTGTGGCCTACAAAATGGTTGATTCAGAGCTCCCTCATCATTTCCACAAGGAACTGCTGGTAATAAGGGTACTCAGCATCTAAGGTGATATGAAGGGAAGAGTCCTTTTCCTCAGAGGAGTTAGACGAAGATGACAATAAGCTAAACTCAGGTGTGGTGCCAGGTTCTCAGGCTGGAAAATAGCCTTATCTAGTACAATGAAGTAGGTGGGAAAGGCACTCTCTAACATCCTGAACTGGTCCCAGGTCAAGTGCCCCATAGGACCTGATATACAAGGGAGAGCAGGGCAGAGGAGGAGGTGGAGGAGGGTCATGGCAAATTATGCCAGGTCCTCTGCCAGGCTACAGCATACAGGGGACCTTGTCCAAGGGAAGGGCCTGACAAACCTGTCCACCAGAGAATACTTAACTGTGTAGAAGCGATCTAGGTGGTACCCTTGGGGGGATCCCCAAGGTGGGAAGACTGAAGCTGCAGGGGTCCCACCAGGGGCCCCTACCCCACCTATGACATGCTCAGACAGTTCCAGTGAGGCCAGAGGATTTGAGTCAGCACTGCAACTCTTGCCAGAGCTGCCACAAACTCTGGACGTGGAGTGAGACCAAGATCTACCAGCCCCCACCTCACCAGAAAGGGCTCTACCCCTTAGGCTAGGCCTAGTGATGGGTGTCATTAAGGCATAGGTCTAGAAGCATAGAAAGGCCAGGAGCAGCTGTAAAATTCACAATGAGCATTTTATTATTATTAATAACAGTAAAATCAAAAATAGAAGTTGTTCAGAATAACTATTTACAATGGCAGTACAAACATAGAAAACAGAGTTCTTTTTCTTCTTGATTTCAAATCTCAGTCCGTCTCTGTCTTTCTGTCTTGCAAAACACTGCAGCTCTTTTTTTAACAAGTTTTTGCAGGAGCTCGTTAAGAAAACAGTATGCTCCTCACACAATGTTCTTGTGAGTTTCAGCAGGTGCAGCAAAAAGAACATTGTGACCCAGAACTGACCTCTTGTTTACATCTCTGCAAAAAAAAAAGCTTAAAACTTGCATCTCCTTGAGTTCCAAATAGCTTTGCAATCATTTAAACAGTATAACTATATACAGTTTTAAACAAAGGGATCCCAGTATCAATTACATTTCCACAAAATTATTCTCATATATTTTTATACCTGCAGATATGCAAGGGGGAAGAAAAGACAGAACAGCAAGTGAGGGTAGAGAGATCGTGAGAGGCAGAGAATTGCAAGACCAAGAACAAGTCCTAGATCTCACGAGAAAATCTGGTTGCATAACCAGACAGAGAAGAGACAGAAAACGAGAGAAGAGAATAGAACAGATCCTTGCATTTAAACTCTTTGTCCGTAACAACTGGGACAGGGCCATATTCATCCCTGTCACAATGGGCTCAACATCAAGAGTTGGAACTGAGGGGGAGATGGCATTGAAAGTGGTAGCAGAACGCCACTCGGCACTATGAATGGCACCAGTGCCAGGCCATGCACCGGTGTGGTGCTGGAACCCAACTTGGCACTGAGGGCAGTGCCAGAACACTGCCTGGTGCTGTATCTGGCACCAGCCCCCTTCCTGGCACTAGGGCTTCCGCTGGCACTACTGGCTGTGTCAGAAAGACAGAAAGGGGATGGCACCGTGACCAGTGCTGGGCAGAGAAGCAGCTGTAGATAAAGATGCCGAACTCAACACAGGCCTAGAATTAAGCCCAGAAAAGCCTCTTTCCTCATCAGTGCCCAGAAGCAAGTCAGGATCATCCTGGTCCTTATCCCCCAAGTCATCTAACCACACAGGTGATGAGGTCCAGATTATATGCACCAGGCTTCTAACTCCAGGGGCTTTCCCTCTCCCAGCACCCCAAGTGGCATCAGGAGAAGACCCGGTCGAGTGGGTGATGCCATCTTGCTATGAACACTAGTCTTAGTCCCAGGAGCCAAAATGGTGCCAGACTACAACCCCAAGGAGCCCTGTGCTGTAGGCCCAGCATATAGCTCAAACCCTGGCACCAGGAGCATTCGTGCCACTGAAGGGGAGACGGACTGGGAGGGGTGCACAACCAACCCCCCAGAAGGGGTCAGCTGTCCCACAGAACCCTCTACCAGGCTGTCCATTTTGGTGAGATGAAAACTGGAAGAGGTCCGGTCTCACTCAGCGAGGATAGTACTGGGGAGTGGCTCAGGGGAACAGCCCAGGGACTTTACCTTGGAGTCCCTCATGGCTTATCTGCCTCTGAAAGTAGGAGGCACGTGACCCCACTTCATCATGTGAATCCTGAGTGTGCGAAAATCCATCAAGAAGCAGGCATCATAATGGTCCAGGTCATGTTGAGCTCCAATTCAGATCCAACAACAGTCATGCCACTTCCGGATGGAAATATTTCTCCCACAGGGGTACTGACACATGGGGGAATATCCATTTTCTTCTTCAACTTCTGCTTTTTAGGCCCCTGAAAACCATACATGACTAAGCACTCAGAAAATAATCAAAAATAGCAAAAATAGAGCCCAGCACTGTACAAAAATAGAGGCGTTGATGAACTGATGGCGCAGTAACAAAATGGTGAACACTCTCATTGAGCTCAATCTTGATGGCGGGAAAAACTGAAATGAGTACAGAACCAGCGTTGGTTACAGGCCAGCCCACAAGCACCTCATGATGTTTCTGTCTCATTGGAGGTGCTATCCCTTACATCAGTCCCCTAGTTCTAAACTTTTAAAGCTATATGCTCATGCAGGATCCTGGTGTCTCCGGCACAGACCCATCTGGGAATGAATGGTGAAGACTGATTCTTGGATGATTCAGTACTGGCAGCTCACCAGCTTGAATCTCAGGTACAAATTGTGCAGAGTCTTATCAGGACAAGAAAGTATGTGTCTTTTAGGTCCAATGACTCTAACCAGTCTCTTGCCTGTAGAGATGGGATCACTGTGCCCAGTGCCACCATTCTGAACCTTTCTTTCGGATGTAACTGTTTAGGAACCTCATGTGCAAAACCTGTCACCACTCTCCATTTTTCCTGTGGGTTAAGGATTTTATTTTTATTTTTTTAACCAGGAGAGACACACTAAGCTGAAACTTGTTTACAGGTGTGACCAGGGAGCACAAGGAAGTTAATTGACTTGCTCAGGGTCACACAGTATGCAAGCAGGGGCTGTGGGATTCAAACCCAGGTCTCGAGGCTTGCAGCTAAGAGCCTTAAACCAGTGCACTATAGTGCCTCCTTGAGGCAGTATAGCACAGTAAGGCCCTTTCCCCAGTGGTATACAAGACTTTTATCACTGCTATTTTCTGCA
Organism: Neoceratodus forsteri; assembly: GCA_016271365.2. NCBI lineage: Eukaryota > Metazoa > Chordata > Ceratodontiformes > Ceratodontidae > Neoceratodus > Neoceratodus forsteri. Next base: position 200,527,423 of record CM057450.1, read on the forward strand.
TGAGCTTTTTGAGATCCAAATCCAAGAGGAGTTTTCCTGTTTGTTTTTGTAGTACATTGTGGTGGTGTTGGCTGTCCTTATCTGGACTGTTTGACCTTGCAACAGGAAGGAAAAGAATTGCAGTGTAACTGAGTAGGTGATGAAAGGAGAGTTGTTGTAATTTTTTAAGGGCAATTTCTTTTCTTTTAATTTGTAATAGGCTGTGTGGGAACCTAGCTCAGGAAATTATTCTTGGGGGTATGTAGACTAAGAATATCCTGTGAATATGATGTGTGACTGGGTGGTGGATCTGCCAGAGACTTAATGGGGACAGGAAATTGGGGAACACCTGGACGCAGGAAGGGGAGATGAAAGGAGTAACATCCAGCTTGTCCCATTATACTTTTGTCCTAGTGTGTGAGTGGGACCGTGTGGGAGTGGAGCATCTGGCTGAGGAGCATCTGCAGAGTGCCTTCAGGTAGTCCATAGTCCGCAGGAGCATCTGCAGAGTGCCTTCAGGTAGTCCATAGTCCGCAGGAGCATCTGCAGAGTGCCTTCAGGTAGTCCGTAGTCCGCAGGAGTATCTGCAGAGTGCCTTCAGGTAGTCCGTAGTCCACAGGAGCATCTGCAGAGTGCCTTCAGGTAGTCCGTAGTCTGCAGGGAGCATCTGCAGAGTGCCTTCAGGTAGTCCTGAACTGCAGGAGCATCTGCAGAGTGCCTTCAGGTAGTCCGTAGTCCGCAGGAGCATCTGCAGAGTGCCTTCAGGTAGTCTGTAGTCCGTAAGAGCATCTGCAGAGTGCCTTCAGGTAGTCCGTAGTCCGCAGGAGCATCTGCAGAGTGCCTTCAGGTAGTCCGTAGTCCGCAGGGGCATCTGCAGAGTGCCTTCAGGTAGTCCCAGACTGCAGGAGCATCTGCAGAGTGCCTTCAGGTAGTCCGTAATCCGCAGGAGCATCTGCAGAGTGCCTTCAGGTAGTCCGTAGTCCGCAGGAGCATCTGCAGAGTGCCTTCAGGTAGTCCGTAGTCTGCAGGAGCATCTGCAGAGTGCCTTCAGGTAGTCCATAGTCCGCAGGAGCATCTGCAGAGTGCCTTCAGGTAGTCCATAGTCTGCAGGAGCATCTGCTGAGTGCCTTCAGATAGTCCACCATCCGCAGGAGACTGCAGGGGGGACTCCACACCAAGGTAAGGAGGTAACACGTTACTGTTTACAGTGAACAGCCAGCTACAAGGAAGTTAGCTGCAAGTTGTAGACATACTACAAGTGGAAAAGTAGCAGTACACACCCAGGATAAGGTAAGTATAGGTAGGTTAGAAATGTGACAGTAAAATCAATCAATCAATCAATCAATCAGTCAATCAATCTTTATTTTACCAGGCGAAGCACTGTTGAGCGAGCTTATTTGCAAGCTTGACCTGGACAAGTGCACATAGAAATGTTTTTTAAACGAAAACTCTCTGTGCTGATCTTGCACTGACGGATGTTCCCTAAGAGATCTTAAGAGTACAGCAGTAGCTAAGACTAATTTAAAAAACAATGACAATATTAAACATTTGTCAATGCCGAATGTTTGCTTGCTGGCATTGGCAGTGGTAGTGTAGAAGTTACAGAGCTACGTAATAGGAATGGCAGTGAAGTATTGAACTGAAGCCAACCCCACCACCACCCTGCAGAGAGTGACAGGCATTGGGGTGTGTCTTTGGGTCGTCAGGCATAACGGCCATGCCATTTCACCACACCCCACCCTGCAGACACTGACAAGTGTCACGGTGTTCCTTGGGGTCTTTGGCCCTTATGCACTCCCCATTTCATTAGGAAATATGGTGAGATGGGTGCGATATAGGAGAATGGGGTGAACTTTGGGGCCGAAGAGTCCAAGGCATACCTCGATGCCTCTCACTGGCTGCAGGGTGTGGAATGGTATGAGCATTACAGGCAAGAATCTCAAGTCACACCTCTGAAGCCTGTCATTCTCTACAGGGTTGGGCATTATGGTTGGAAACCCTAATACCTCAGGCATTCATTGATATTTTCACTCCAAATGTTCAACATGGTTTTTTTGTGACCCCACCTCATGAACAGGGGCATATCAGTTTGTTAGCCGAAAGCTGCTTATGCACAGCGACGACTGCATTTAGCACCACAGGTGCAAAAACATTCCGAACAGGATGTAAAAAATGACAGCTGTACTGTTCATGGGGAGGTGTAAAAAATGGCAGTGTTGCAAATGTGCAGTAAAAATATTTAAAAAAATGGTGAAGTCATGACCGTACATAGAAACTGTGCAACTCACATCCGTAATATAATTAGGTTGGGGATTTTTTTACAGCAGATTGTCAACTCAGGCATTTTGGTGCCTCCGATCATGAATAGTGTCACTGTGATTTTCTTTATCTGTCCCGAACAATGATTTCCCACAGCGGCCATGCATCTCTGCGCTGAAAGTGTGAAAACACACTTCGGCCATGTTGTGAAAAATGACAGCTGTACTATAAATAAGGAAGTGTGGAAAAATGCCACTGGTGAAAATCTGGACTTAAAATATTACAAAGTCATGAACTTACAAGGATACATGGAAACTGCGCAATGCTCACTCGTAACACAACCATTGTATGGACTTTTGTCACCAAATTTTCAACATAGCCATTTTAAGACCTCTGCTCATGAACAGTGTAACTGTGATTTTCTTAATCTGTCCCAGACATTGCTTTTGCACACCAACAGCACCATTGTGCACTACATGTGCGAAAACACATTTTGGGCGGCATATGAAAAATGGCAGCTGTACTGTTCATAAGGAAGTGTAATAAAATGGCAATGTTGAAAATTTGGAGTGAAAATATTAAATTCGCAAACTTATGAGCATGCATAGGAACTGCGCAACGCACGCTCGTAAAACAGTCATTTTAGGAATTTTTCAATTTTTCAACATAGCCATTTTAAGACCTCTGCTCATGAACAGTGTCACTGTGATTTTCTTAATGTGTCCTATACCTTGATTTCGCGACATCGATCATGCCATTGTGTGCTACATGGGCGGAAACACATTTTGGGCAAGATGTGAAAATGACAGCTGTACTGCTCATAAGAAGGTGTAGTAAAATGGCAATGTTGAAAATCTGGAGTGAAAATATTGACAATTCGCGAACTTATGAGCATGCATAGGAACTGCGAACGCACGCCGTAAACGGTCATTGTTAGGAATTTTTTCACCAAATTTTCAACATAGCCATTTTAAGACCTCTGCTCATGAACAGTGTCACTGTGGTTTTCTTAATTTGTCTCATACATTGGTTTCGCACACCGACTGCGCCATTGTGTGCTACATGGGTGGAAACACATTTTGGGTGAGATGTGAAAAATGACAGCTGTACTACTCATAAGAAGGTGTGGTAAAATGGCAATGTTGAAAATCTGGAGTGAAAATAATGAAAATTCTCAAACTTCACGAACGTCGCGTAGGAATTTTGCTCAGCATGCCTTTCAAGTAAAAACTGGTGTTTTTAGAATTTTTCCACCAAATTTTCAAAATAGGCTTCTTGAGAGCCCACCTTATGAATACTGGCAGTGTTGTTTCATTAATCATTCCGGAAAGGTGATTTCGCACAGTGGCTGGGAAATCACCCTTCAGGTCTGAATAATGCCATGACAGTGACATCATTCATGAGAAGGGGTCCCAAAAACCCCATGTTGAAAATTTGGGGCAAAAATTCCAAAAAATGCCTGAGATATGCAACAAAGTTGAAAACCCCCTATCTAGCCCATTATGTAGCTTACCGGCACTTCCTCAGTTCGCGGTCGGCTTTGAAGAGTGCAGCGTGTTCCCGGTCCACGAAGATCATCGGCGGACTCTGGAGGGTAAATAGGTGAGGGGGGTGTGAGAACAAGGTGCACAGTGGGTGGTTGCAGGTTGTGGGAGGGACAGGAACACTCGTGGGACGTTTTTCTTTTTGGTGTTAAAAAAAAAGATGATCGACATTTGCCATGCTTGGGGTGGGCCCCCAGTGGCAGAAGGATGGCTGGGGTTGAGCCGACAGGGGATTGGGCACCCCCGTCGGCCATGGCATTTGTTGCCACACTGGGGTGGGCTCCCAGCGTGACACCCTATACTGGGGGAGGGAGGGAGAGACAGTGAAGCCGATTGGGGATTGGGCACCCCCATCGGCTATACCATCGAATTGCCATGCTGGGGTGGGCACCCAACATGGCATTTGGAAGGCTTTGGGGGGAGCGCAGCACAGCTGACGTAGGATTGGGCACCTCCGTCGGCTATAGTGTGTGTGCGTGGGGGGGGAGAAGCACACAGTATGTGTGCGTGTGTGTGTGTGTGTGTGTGTGTGTGTGTGTGTGTGTAGGGGGAGCTGCGCATGAGCAGGTGATATCTCATGGCTGCTCACTGACGCATAGCTCCCCCTTTCAATTGTATGCCACTGCATTTTGGAGCTTGTCATAGACAGCTCCAACATGCATTGGCGGACACGGGCCGCGTCTGCCAACACACTGACTGAACTGGAAGAGGGAGTGACACTCCTCCGAAATCTCGGATGATGGCACTATGTTTCTTGCACGTGCGTGCAAGCAAACATAAAAATAATCAATTGGAACCAAGTAAAATCAGAAAATGAATAAAATACGTGTAAGCAAATTTTAAGTAAAAGCAAAACGCATAAGTAGAGACAGGCAAAGGTTCGCTGTAAAGCTCAAGCTGGAGTGACCATATAATACTGTACTTACTCTGACCTAACTACAATAATCCTAAAAATGGGAGGCAGGGAAGGGTGAGTTGTACTAGCTGTTCTAATTATTTTAAAAGGCAGATACTATGGTGAGGATCCTTTCCTTATTTATTTATTGGAAAAGTTTCACCAGGAAAGACAACATGAGCCACAAAGAGCTTGTTTCCAGAAGTGTCCTGGGAGTAAGGGGAGACTGGGATACAGTAAACATAGTAGAGTACAAAATACCATGGATTGAAAAATATAACAATCATACAATATAAAGTTGAGTACAATGGCTATAACAATATATATAAATGTATAGTACATATACAGACACATATGTAATATAGAAAACATACACCTACATAAAAACGGTTCCATGTCGTAATAGCGATCCCAAAACAGTGATCACTGTTACAGTGAGTGTACATTGCTGAAAAGCAAATTGTCAATGTACACTTGTGGGTGACGAGATATCCACCAACTTAAAATAGTATTTATGCAGGAGAGGGGCTGTGCCCCTCCGACTAAATATAACAAACTTTGGGAGGGGGGGCATGTCAGGAAGGGGGAGACAGTCTGACAAAAAAAAAAAATGGCAGCAGTAAAGTTTTCCCCAGTCCCCAGGCCCAAACTCAGTACCTGCTGCACCAAAGCTAGCCACCCTCACTGCCACACCACATGGCTAGCTCAGTGGCAGCATGGCACACTACCCCCACACAAATCCTCTTCCCTATCCCTCCCCTTCTCTTCCCTATCTCTCCCCTTCCAGTCGCCCTCCCTTGCTGATCCCTACTGTTGCTTTTGTATTCCGTCGCTACCCTTACAGGATAGCCCAAAAGAGTAGCGCTGTAAATGAGTCACTGTTTTGATAGTTGTTCATTTACAGTTGCTGTCATCACTGGATACCCATAAAAACCTACAGCCACATAAGAAAGTATAGAAGGGAGAGGAGGGTAAGGGGAATGAAAATTAGGGAGGGAGGCAAGGATAGGTAAGAGAATCAGGATAGACAGTAAGAAAAACGGATAAAGTAGTGAATGAAGTATGGGTCAGGAGCCTGCAGGATGAGGAAATATATTTACAAAGAAGACAAGACAATGAACTAGTGGAAGGGGCAGAGCAGACCTCTAAAGGGAGCGAATTCCAGAGATTAGGAAAATGGTAGGAGAAGGTGGCCCTATCACAACTGGAGCTTCAAGCTGGGAGAGCAAAAGTCCTATGAGTTGAGTTATGGAGGGAACAGGAGATAGAAGAGGGGGTAGAAAGGAATGCATTAAGGTAGGCTGGAATGGAGACAAATCAGAACTTACCAACTAGTGAAGCACAATGATCAAGGCGTCTGGCCTCAAGAGGTGGGAAGGAGAGAGCAGTGTAGAGGTCGCAGTGGTGCGTGTGTGGTGGACAGTTCAGGGCAAAGCAGCAGAACAAGCTGAATAGGGTGTCCAGTCTGATGAGGGTAGTTTTAGGGGTGACACTGTAGACTATGGCCCAGATATTCAAAAAGGTTGCACATGGCGCAACAGTGTTGTGCCTTGCGCAACCCACTGATGTGCCTGGCGCAATATTCAAATGGGAATTACACCTGGCACAAATCCCGATGTGCTGGAAGTGCATCAGTAATGTATGCAGGCACAGGGGGTGTACCAGTGCATACTCTGCATATCCCGATATTCAGCCCGGGATGTGCTGAGCCATGCATGTGCAACCCCTACTTGCACCGCACAAAGTTGATTCAAAAAAAAAAGGAGCAATGGCCAACCACCCACAGGTGAGCTGCTGTATTGCAGGGTGCAACACAGCAGCTGCCACCTGTGGGTGGCCACCTGAGCTCCGGCTGCACCTCCGTGGTGACACCCCCCCATGCCCGATCGCGGGCATCAGTTAAAATGAATAAGGTCCAATATCCCTGGTGGTCCAGTGGACCGCTGTCAGCCTGATCGCGGGCATTAGTAAAATAAAAAGGAGTCCAATATCCTAGGTGGTCCAGTGGACCGCTGTCTGCCCGATTGAGGGCTTAAGTAAAGAAATAAAGGAGTCCAATATCCCTGGTGGTCCAGTGGACCGCTGTCAGCCCGATTGTGGGCATTAGTTAAGAAATAAAAGACTTCTATATCCCTGGTGGTCAGTGGACCCCTCACCACCACCACTGATCCCCACCGCCCGCTCCCTGGTCAGCAGCTGGCAGCAGCACCTACCCGCCTGTCACAAGCCCGGGCTGCCCGCCGACTGACACCGGCCGGTAGGCTGTACGCCCATTGGTCTACAGCATGAACCAATGGGCATGCAGCTGGTACCATACTACACATTCCAGATATGTGAATGGATCTACCGATGGTGTCAGGTGGCGGTGGCGGGCGGGCAGGCAGATGGGGTGCTGCCACCCGCAGCTGACCTGGGGGAGTGGGGCAGTGGGGATCAGTGGGTGGGTGGGAGGGGGATCCACTGGACCACCAGGGATATAGAGTCTTTATTTTTACTTAAGCCCACGATCGGGCAGAGGACTCTTTTTTATTTTACTAATGCCTGCGATCGGGCTGACAGCAGTCCACTGGACCACCAGGGATATTGGAATCTTTTATATTTAACTAATGCCCGCGATCGGGCTATGGGGCACATTGCTGTGCTACAGGGGGTGTCAGTCTCTGACAGCTGCTGCCTGGCAGGGCACCTGGCGCAAGTCATTGGGGATCGGTGCGCCTGCATGCAAATGGGGCCAGAATGACATGCAAATGGCCCCATGTGCACCTTGCATACATTATGGCCCCATTTGCATGTTAGCTTTTGAATATTGCAGTTGCTGCACCTTATGCAATGGAACTTGTGCTAACGCATCCCCCTGCTCTACTCTGGCCACTTGCTCTGGTGCAGTGCCACTGCGCCATGCGCACTGCGGGTGGTCAGGGTGCAATATTCAATGATGCTGAGCCATGGCGCAGCTCCACTGACTATCACCCAGTCAACGCCCCTGAGTAGCCAAGTTGCACTGCGCCCAGGCTTGCGCCACAGCCTGGCGCAGTTTGAATATCTGGGCCTATGTCTCCAAAATCAAAAATTGGGAGTATCATCCTCTGGATGATTTCAGTGCAGGCCTGAAGGGGGGTACAGTCATGGTGTCTGTAAAGAGCGCTGAGTTTGGGATGAAGATTTTTTTGAATAGCATCCACATGTCTAGAGAAGTCAAGGTTCCTATCGAGCCAGAGCCCAGGGTACTTAAAGGAGGAGACATCTTCCAATGAGGAATCATCGAGGGTATGAAACAAAGGGGTGGCTGTAAGCCTGGCAAGCCTTTGCCTGGTACCAAAAGTCATAGAGACCATCTTTTTGGCATTGAGGAACAGTTGGTTAGAACTGAACTAACACTGAACATTGTCGAAAGCCAGCTGAAGGCTGGTCACCACATTAGAGGGGAAGGTACCAGAGGAAAACAAAACAGTATCATCCACGTACATGTGGCTATCTTCTGTTGAGCAGGCAGAGGGTAAATCATTCAGAAATATCAAGAAGAGTATTAGTCCAAGTACTGAACCTTGAGGGACATCAGTGTTGATAGGGAAAGAGGGGAGATGGAGTTACCTACCCTAACTTGACTGGGACCTACCCATAAGGTAGGAACTAAACCAGCTAACAGCATTCTTAGCGAGACCAGCTGCAGCCAGCTTGGAGAGGAGCAGGGTGTGGGCAACAGTGTTGAAGGCTTTAGCCATATCAATAAAGATGGCAGAGGTGATACGTCACTGATCCATGCCAGAGAGAATGGAGTCAGTGAGCCTGGGCAGGGAGGTCATGGTGGAATGTGACTTGTGAAAACCTGACTGGAAAGAGGTGAAGAAGGAGGTGGAGTCAAGGAATAGAGTAAGTTGAGCAAGTACCAGGTGCTCTTGGAGTTTTGCAATAATTGAGAGTAAGGATATCAGGTGGTAATTACCTGGAATAGAAGAATCACCACCCTTGGGAAGAGGGACATCAGTGGTGAGCTTCCAAGCATCTGGGACAGTACACAGTGAGAAGGAGAGGTTCAGGAGGTATGTAAGTAGGAGAGCAATGGCATGGGCAGAGAGGTACAGAAGTTGGAGGTCAAGCCCATCTGGACTTTTGCCTTTATGGAGATTAAGGGCTGGCAGAGCATTTAGGGTGTCATGGGTGGAAACTAGTGAGAAGGAGAAACAGAGTGGTGGGGATGTAAAAGGAGTGGAAGGTGCTGATGGGGTATAAATGGAGGGCAGTAGTGAAGCAAGGAGGGACAAAGCACAGGTGATGAAAAGGTGTTGAATTCAATAGCTACAAAAGTAGTCAGAGATAGTGGTATCACCTATCCTCAAGACTGGGGAAGGGGATTGGGCAGATAGGGAGAAAAGGGCATGAATTACCTTCCAAAATCTGGAGTAGTTGTTAAGGTTCTCCTGGAAGGAGGAGGAGAAATATTATTTTTTGGCAAGTCTGATAGCTCTTGTGTAGTCATTCTGGAGAGAGCGATATTTTAGCAAATCAACAAGAATACCAGAGGCCTTGTAAGCCTGTCATGCTTGGTCACAAGCACGCTGACAGGCTAGAAGTTTGACGGTCACCCACAGGAGATGAAAGCCTCAGACTCTGTTTTTTCTTATTGGACTGTGCCACTCCCAAACATTCAAGTACTGGATTTTGAAGTAAGCCAAAGCTGAGTCAACAGAGGAGTCATTTGCTATTGGAGACCAGTCAATATCGACATGATCCTCATGGAGGGGTGCCAAGTCAAGTGACCCAAAAGAGCAAAGGTGGAGAATATTTGGTGGTGCTTTGGGGTGATGGATTTTACACATGCAGTAGACCATGTGAGGGTCAGAGTGCATCTGGTAGGATTCCTGATGTAACTAGCTGGTGGGGTGAGATAATAACATCCAGTTAATAAGAGAGTGCTTCTCCGATTTGTGGTTCCAATGGATGGGGTCACAGATCAATTGGATGAGATTTAGGGAGGAAATGTGGTTACAAAGTTTGAATTGAGTGCTGGAAAGCCAATTTATATTGAGATCTCGGAGGATGAGGAGTTCACCAGAAGAAGACTGGGTAGTGAGATTAAGGATGATGTCTGAAATGGAGAAAGCGGGGAGGCTAAGGCAGCAGTAGATACCCCCTACAAAGATAGGAAGGGAGCAGGTGAAGGAAAGTTTTAGCAGCAGGAGCTCATAGGCAGATGGAGAGGTAATAGAGTGGCAAAGGGAATAGTGGATGGATTATACGATGTATATGGCTACCCCCACCCCAGTTAACCAATCCTGTCTGTCGTCGAGGCACAGGTTAGGAAGAATAGAGAAAACCAAAAGTAGTTGTAGCATTCAAAATAATATTTATTTACACTAGTAGTATCATTAAAAAAATAGAAACTTGTTCATAATAACTATGTACAGAGGCAAAATAAATTCTTATAATCTCTGTGTCCCCATTTCTTGTAATCCTCCTGATTGTAGCTCAGTTTTGCTCTTTTATAAGGCTTTTCAATCCCCATCCTTAGCAAGCATCCTGTTTTTGTAAAAAGTTCTGTTCTAGTAACTATCAGGAGCTGCTAGAACACAGTATGCTTCCTGAGGTCCCGCCAGCTTTTGCAAAAGTCTCAAGCATTTGCACTCAGATAACCTCTAGCTTTTTCAAGTCATGTCAAAATACAATTAATATACATTTCAACAGTAATGCTAAATATTTTCTAAACAAAAGTGATCCCATTATCAGTTACATTTCCATACACTGATTTGCACATCATTTTATATTAGCTGATATAGATATGCAAGGGAGGAAAAACAGATGACAAGAGAAAATGGAGAGAGAGTGAAAGGCAAAGAATTGCGAGACTGTTCGGGTTGATCAAGTCCAAGGTCTCACAGGAAAATTTGGTTGTGCAACCAGACAGAGAAGAGACAGAAAAGGAAAAATTAGATCCTTGCATTTAAACACTTTCTCCAACATAAATGGGACAGGGTCCTATTCTACCCTATCACATATACCCCCTCCTTAAGAGGCAACCTGTTTTATCAGACAGGTTTCCAAAGCATTCTATTTTCTTATTTTTGCTGCTTTCAGAAATTAAGCACATGTACATTCAGGTTTTTTTTTCAACAGTACAGCAGACAGTACAGTTTAAACACATAAATTTGTTTTCAACCTTCAGAACCCTCAATTCCTGATCCATATCTTGACAGAAAATCAGTATTACTATTCTCTTTACCAGATTTGTGTATCATCGTGAATTTAAATGGCTGCAGTGCCAGGTGCCACCTTGTGATTCTGGAATTGTTATCTTTCATCTGGTTAAGCCAACAGAGAGGACTGTGATCAGTTATAAGAACAAAGTCAGTTCCTAGAAAATAAAATTTAAGAGATTCCATGGATCACTTTGCTGCTAAACACTCCTTTTCGATAGTGGAGTACCTTTTCTCTCTGTCATGCAATTTCCTACTTTTGTACAGAATACGATGTTCTGTCTCATCTACATTTTGACCTAGAATTGCACCTAGGCCTACATCTGATGGATCTGTTTGTAACAAGAATGGTTTTTCAACATCTGGGCTTCTTAAAGCATGTTGAACATAATGCAGCCTTTATGGCTTGAAAAGCTTCATCACATTCTGGAGTCCATTTCACATTATTTGGGTACCGTTTTTCATTAGTTCAGTGAGGGGAGTAGCTAACTCAGCAAAGTTGGGAACAAATCTCCAATAATAACCAGCCAGCCTTAAAAATGACCTGACATGTTTCTTTGTTTTTGGTACAGGGCTGTTAGCTACAGCTTCTATTTTAGAAATCTCTGGTTTGACTTCTCCATTTCCTAACACATAGCCCAAATATCTAGTTTCCTGCATGCCCAATGCACATTTGGTAGGATTAATAGTCAGACCTGCAATTTTGATAGCTTGAATAACTGCTTGTAGGTGTTCCAAGTGGCTTTTCCAGTCTGGACTATACACCACAACGTCATCCAGGTACGCGGCACAATAACCAGTGTGAGGGGATAAAATTACATCCATGTATCACTGGAATGTAGCTGGCGCACCATGTAAACCAAATGGCATGGTGGTGAACTGATAGAATCCTATAGGGGTGGCAAATGCAGTTTTTCTCTGAATTCTTTAGCTAAAGGCATTTGCCAGTAACCCTTGGTGAGATTGAGGGTACTGATATACTTTGCACTCCCCAGTCTGTCCACCAAATCATCTATTCTGGGCACAGGATAACTGTTAAATTCTGACACTTCATTAAGTTTCCTGAAATCAAGGCAGATTCTAACACACCCTTCTTTTTTGTTTACAATTACCATGGGAGATGACTAAGCACTCCTCTACTCCTCTATGATATCCAATTCTTTCTTTTTTGTATTTCCTTAACCACATCAGCTCTTAACCACTCTGGTAACCTGTATGACTTTTGCCTAATAGGACGAGCATTCTTTGTCACTATTATGTGCTCAACCCCTTTTGCTCAGCCTGGTACAGTGGTAAAAGTACTGTCATATGTCTTTAGCACATTATGAATGTCTGCAGTTTGTTCTGAGGTTAAGGAAACATTCACCTTTACAGCATCAGCATTTACAGTTTGTTCCAGTCCATCATAAACTACATCAATATCTTCCTTATCAGTTTCTAGTAAAACCAGCAAAGCAGCTTCTGACATTTTTTTCAACCCATTTCTTGAGGCGGTTAGCATGGTATATCTGAGTAGGATTTTTCCTGTCAGGGGTCTCAGCCTCGTAGTTAACAGTGCCAGTACATCTAAGAACTTAATAAGGCCCTTGCCACTTCATTAACAACATATTTTCTGTTGTGGGTAACAGTAGCAAAACCTTTTCACCTGGCTCGAAAACTTTTCCTTTTAACCCGTGGTCATAATATACCTTCTGCTGGTTTTGAGCCTCTTCCTGATTACTATGGGTAATTTCAAAATATTTTGCCAGCTACTTTCTTAAGGCACACATATAAGAAGATATAGATTGTTTCTGAGTGAGGTTATCTTCCCATGTTTCTTTTTTCACATCCAGTGGCCCTCTTGGCTGCCTACCATACAGCATTTCAAATGGTGAAAGCCCCATTGATGCCTGTGGCACTTCTCTGTAAGCAAAAGTAGGTAAGGCAAGTAATGGTTCCAATTTTTCCCTTCCCCTTTTACAAACCTTTTTAACATGTGTTTTAGGGTTTGGTTAAAACGCTCAACAAGACCATCTGTCTAAGGGTGATGGGGGAGGTTCTGATGGCAGTGTTACCCAGCAGTCTGTACAGCTCCTTAAGCAGTGCAGCACCAAAATTACTACCCTGATCAGTAAAAATCTATTTGGGTATGTCCACTCTGCTGAACATTTTGGCAAGCTCTGCTGAAACTTTTGGGGGCTGTAACAGTACGCATTGGAACTGCTTCTGGGTACCGAGTAGCATAGTCACATACTACCAGGATAAATCTGTTACCCTTTTTACTTTTGTCTAAAGGACCAACCACATCCATTGCAATTCACTCAAGAGGCCAGTCTATTAAGGGTAAGGGCACCAGGGGCACCTTGTCTTTTCTAGTGACTGGGGCTATTTTCTGACACTCAGCACAGGAATTACAATAGGTAGCAACATCTTCATGAATTTCAGACCAGTAAAACCTATGCAGCAATCTGGCAAGGGAGCGATCCCTCCCTGAGTGACCAGCCTTAGGACTATCATGTGTTATCTGTAACAATGCTGTTCTATACTTCTGTGGTATAACCAATTGTTCTGTCTCTTCCTGTGTCTGAGGTTTAACCCAAACACTGTACAGTAACCCATTACATTTCTTAAACATTGGTCCACCCTATTTTGGTTTCACCCCCAGCTGCTTAAAATAACCCTGGAGAGAAACATCGTTAGCTTGTTCTGAAAGAAAATCACAATCAGTTATCAATTTAGTTTCAGCATTTTCACATTTTAACTCTTTGGCCCAGATATTCAAACTGCGCTCAAAATGAGCGCAACAGCAGGAGCAAGCACAAACCAGTTGCGCAAATGCACAACAGGTGCGATATTCAAACATGGAGCAGAACAAATTGAGCAAGCAACCAACGTCTGAATAGCGCACATACTGCGCCATAGCACAACCAGGAAGGAGAAGCTGAGCCGAAATGTTGCACTATGGCGCAACCAGGGCAGCCCAGCTGAGCATTCCAGAGGTGCCATAGAGCAAGCAGAGCCCCCCAGAGCAATGGAACTGCACATCCAGGGAGGCAGGCTGGGGCCCACGGCCAGCCATGCCACACATGGGCACAGGAACACACTGCAGAACCCACACCACACCTGCACACCCTAAGCACAGCATCACTGGGGTGGACGGATGATCTACTTGCCCATGGGGACAAGCTAACAAAGCATAGCAGAGCCATGACACCCCAGCACAACCACTGGCAGGCTGGAGGTGCCACACACAGGGGTTGACAACCACAGTGCACATCAGCCCCTGTACGCACAGCACACCCTGCACTGTGACCCAAGACACCACTCTATGTGCAGTGACTGGCACTGCAGGAAACCATGCATCCCCCAGCACACGCCAACCCTTGCAGCACAGAAGCCTACAAGCCAGACACACCCTTTGCACCCAGCAGTGGTGGCAGCAGATGGCAAGACCAACCGAAAGTCACTGCAATGCTGGAGATACCTCCCCATGCACACACGCACACACACACACATACCCAGGACCATACCACCCAGATGGCATGTACACTCTGCAACTGAGCACCCATAGGCAGCTGCAAATCAGAGACCAACACATTATTCGTAAAAATATAAATGTATATTAACACAACCAACATGAACAAGAACAATTACAACTATTTACAAGGGGGGGATGGGTACAAGGTAGGGGTGGTCAAGGGGTAGGGATGACAAACCTGGAGAGGGAAGGCAGGGTGGTAGGGATGGGAGAAGTGGGAAGGGAAGATAGCTCATGGGCCAGCCGGCCAGCTGTCCTCTGGCTGGTGTCTGCCAGTCCCCTGCCGCCTCCTCTGCAGGCCATGGCGGTGTATCGACTGGAGGATAGTGTTGTTGTTGGCCACAAGCTGTCTGATGGCCCAGACATCCCTCGCCAGGCGATGGAGAACCTCGAGGCCTCAGGGAAAATGGGAACACAGTCAATGGCTGTGACTGACCACAACCCTGAACACCACCCAACCTGCAAGCCTATATAGCCCAATGTCCCACACCTGTGATGGCATGCACCCACCCACAGTGAACATGCACATGGCCATCACAAACAGGCGGCACCAGCTATGCGCACCACTGCACACACACACTGCCCATGTCCATCACAGCACAAACAAGGCTGGCAAGTGACGTGGCAACGTGGTACGATGCCAGTTACACAGCTATGTGCCCAGTGCATGCATGGACCACCAGTGTTGCATACACAGACGTGCTGTGAAACTGGACAGTGATGCATGTCACCTGTGTCGTGCCTACAGACATAGATACATAGCCAGTGTCGGCAGATAAGGGCCTATGGCCCACACAGTCTGTCCATTTCAGCTTGTAAGTTCACTTTGTTTACCTAGAAGTCTGTTGCCCTCACCCTGACCTCAAGAATTCTGCTATGTCTATCCCATGCAGTCTGAAATCCCGTGAGTGTGTCAGCCCCCACCACTCCCTCTGGCAGGGTGTTCCCTTGTACACCACCCGCTTCTGTGAAGAAAGTCTTGCTCATGTTTCCTCTGAATCGTCCTCCTCCAACTGCATCCCATGCCCTGTAGTCCTGGAACATCTTTGCACTTCAAAATAGTGTTTCCCTGCACCCTGTTCCACCCTGTAAGATACTTGTATGTCTCTATCAAATCCACTGTCTCCCTCTCCTCTCCTCCAGGGAGTACAGGTTCAGTTCCTTCAACCTGTCTCCATAGGAGTTGTGATGCAAGCCATGCACCATCTTTGTTGCCCTCCTCTGAACCTTCTCTGCCCACTTACGTCCTTACGTGGTATGGTCTCCAGAAATGTACACTGTACTGCAGGTGGGGCCTCATTAGTGTCTTGTAG
The DNA here is from genome assembly GCA_016271365.2 of Neoceratodus forsteri. NCBI lineage: Eukaryota > Metazoa > Chordata > Ceratodontiformes > Ceratodontidae > Neoceratodus > Neoceratodus forsteri. The sequence continues at coordinate 200,543,121 of CM057450.1, forward strand.
AGTGGAATTATGACCTCCCCTTTCCTGCATGTTTGTATTGTGCAGGGCTACTGGCCCCCCCCCAGCATGCAATAGCATCCATGAAGTCATGATACTCACACTGCTCAAGCAGCTCTGACTGCTGCTGTTGCTGGTGCTGCTGCTGCTGGTGGGGTGCAACCCCTGCTGGCACCGGGTCCCTGACACGGCCCTCAGCAATGTGGCCCCGCATCCTCACATCCCGGCCTGTGGGAGACATATGTTGAGACAAACATCAGTGTGACTCAAAAGCAGACTGCCCCCTGCCCCAGTGACAGTGCCTGCCCACACAGCCATACCCATTCATCTCACAGCTGCACACACTGACACAGCCAACCGTGGCTGAGCCATCACCTATGCACAGCCACCAAAACACACGCACACCCCTACAGATAATACAGGTGCATAGATGGCATACCCACCTGGCCTAGGCACCACGCCTCGCCTGGCACGTGAACGCAGCCGCGTTAACAGCTCTGGTTTCTCCGGCGGGAGGTCATTGTACCAGTGCCGCACTGCTCAGCAGACCGGCACTGTCCAGTGACCCCCACAGGTCAGTGGCTACTTGCCGCCACACCTCACTTCCTTGCACTGGTGAGGGCACCACCATAAAGGCCATCATTGTGTGGCTCAACTAGGGCCACCAGGTTGGCCACTTTGCTGGCTCCAGGACACCGCCCCTCCTCCTAGCCACGGCACCAACTTTACAGCAGGCAATATGGCGCCCGCTGCGCCCGTAACACCCGTGGAGATGTTGCACAATAGACCACCACAGGCTCCAATCGCGCTGTTCGAACAGCGCCGTCACTTCACATAGCGCTGTCACCAGACAGTGCAATAGGGATGTACACATGGCAGGCGAACAGTGCCAGGGGGCAAAGGTCATACACAAGGTCATGGGCAATGACGCAAGGCTACGCACAGCGCCATCTGACGTATAGGCATCCTGCACGACCGACCAGCTGCGCACCAGTGCCACAGCGCCATAGTGCCCATTGCTGCGCCACTGGCACAATGGTGGCATGGTCTGAATTGCCGATAACGCCAGCACGCCAGCAGTGCAACAGATGCCCGCGAAGCTATCTGGGCATGCACAATGCAGTGTACCACAGGGCACAGATCTGCGCATTGGCTCAGCCGACTCTTCCGTGTTTGCAAAAGCGCGTTGCGATATTCAGCCGACACATGCAAATCATCTGATCAAGCATTCAAGGCGCGGTGGCGCGATTTGCATGTCATTATAGTTGCTCCACTCTAATTTGCATGTATTGCGCTATAAATGTGCGACATTGAGCTGCGCTGGCCAGATTCAGTTACTGCAGGTGAGAGGTGAGTTGCATGCTGTGTGATGTTCAGGACAATGGTCATGGGAAAATGCTGTAGACTGCACAGTGACAGGTGTCCACTTCATACAGATCGCCATGACCGAGCAGAGCCAAGGTGAGGGTGAGGACGGTGGGCGAGGGAGGAGGCCCAACTTACAGCAGCAGAGACGGAGGCCCCTTCCAGGCCTACCTGGATGAGGAGCAGTACTGAGTGGGATTGGAGGCGCACCCCTCAGTCCCGTGCGGCTGCATGGGAGGGGGTAGTTGGGCCGTTAACCTGCATGAAAGCCACCAGGCCTCCTGCAGGAAATGCAAGAAAAGATGGGACAGACCGCAGGAGGTTGAAGGAGAAGGTGGCAGCCTTCAGGGCGGCACGTGCTGGCACTGGTGGGGCGCCAGTGGTGTTGGAGCTGACCCCGACTGAGGAGACACTGGTCGAGCTATGCAGCTGAGCGCCATTAGGGCGCATCAGGCGGTGGATTCCAGACAGGTGGAAGCCCATCACTGCACGGTATGACATGGTGGTGGTGTTTGGGGGCGGTTGTTCATGCACTCACATGTACTCTCTTTCTGTTACAGATCCTGTCTGTCTTCAGGAGATGGTGGTGGTGGGTCCAGACAGTGATGCTTGACCTGCTGGACATGGAGGAGGGTCCATCCACCTCCACCACCAGCCAGCAGGCACCTGCAGCAGCATGCTGGGCTGCCAACTCTGGTGTCAGTGACAGGCAGGGGTGCACAGTCGTGTCTCAGCAGTCTGGCATGCAAGCATGCCAGCACGCCAGACCATGGCTGCAGCAACGACCCGCACCATTGATGATAGAAGGCCTGTACGGGCAGTGATGGTTGTTTGTCCCATGACGGACACACGGCAGGCCAGCACGCGCTCATGGGCCTTTCTGGTTCCAACTTGTTGTACCAGCATGTTGGCACGGTCCCAGGCTGTGCCTGTCAGCACCAGTGGGGCAGCACCGGTGGCTGTGCAGGTGTCTGGCACTGTTGCCGCACAGCGGTGGAACGAAGGTGGACCCGAGGCCAGTGTTGGAGGGGCAGCAGCAGCAGTCGCCCACCAGGTCTGGGGTACAGTGTCAAGCAGTGGCACATGTCCGCCGCCTTCTGATCCGCCAATTCCTGGTCCTGGCGAACAGCGCCCACCCTCAAGGGGTGTTGTGCATCAGGACCGTCCACACCCTGGGGGTCAGGATGCCATTGGGGCACAGTAACCATTGGAGGAGCACACCCGCCTGCTGCAGGAATCAGTACAGCTGCAGAGGCGGGTTGCAAGGTCCGTGGAGGCACTGTCTGTGTCCGTGGAGCAGCACAGCAGGGAGTGTGCTCGGGACCGAGCCGAGCTGGTCCATATGCGGACGGATGTGACCGCCGCCATTGACAGGCTGACCCAGGCAGTGGTCTCTGTTGTGGATGCATTGGGCACACAGTCAGGTGCCCCTGTACCGCACACCCCACACAGTGCACTCTCCACTCCCCATTCCCGGCATCGTGCGACACCAGGCCTGTCGACACCAGGTTCTGCTGTGGGCATCCCGAGCACTCCTGGTGCAGGTTTGTTCAGCATGCTGCAGACCCCTGTGCGGGCAAGGTCGCGTTCGCGCAGTGGGACCCCTGGTGGTGCAACAGTGCCACCCCATGTGGCCCCTGCTCAGCCTGCCCGTGCTGTTTGATCACGGTGGGGCCGCCCACGCATCCGCGGTGGCTGTGGGACAGTGCTACATGACTGAGCTGTCTCTCAGTGTGGGCCCTGTCTGGTGCTGCCATGTGTGCAATGTGTCATGGGTGGGCAGTGCACTGCTGGGTGCTCTGCTCACCACGCCGACACCGGACCACCTGCACACCCTCCCAACTGCTGTCCACAGGTGCGTGTACATGATGATGCCTGCATTGCACTGTACACCAAGGTGCAAGGGTGCCCAGCATCTGGCACATGTACTTGGACAGTACAGGTGGTGGGGGTGGTCGGTGGTGCTGTGTGTTAGCAATGTCGGTTCTGCAGTGCTGTGCATCTGCCCATGTATGCTCTGTGCCTGGTGTGTGTGTGTCCATATGAGTGCTCACCCTTCCCTGATGGTGTGTCTGTATGCCTGGACTGTTTCACTCCCCTGACCATCATGCACCCCTGGTGTGTTCCCTGTGTGCCTGTGGTTTGCAGATGGACAGTGTTGGTTGCACATGTGCCCTTGACTTACCTGTGTTGTGCGTGAGTGCCTCTGTGATGGTGTCCTGGTGCAGCTGGGCCTGCCGGATCAGTCGGGGTCCCTCCGCCTGGGGCTGCTCATCACCATCAACACCAACGCCACTGGCGTCACTCATCGCTGTCCTCTGTTCGACCTGTATGGCTATCCCATGGTCTTTGGCCATGTTGTGCAGGATGCAACAGGCCAGGAATATCCCACAGGCCTTTTGGGGGCTGTACTGTAGGGCACCGCCGGAGGTGTCTAGGCATCGGAGCGTGCCTTGAGCATCCCAAACACCCGCCTATGATGTTGCGGTTGCGGCATGTGCCTCATTATAGCATAGCTGCGCTGGGGTCGGGGGCGCCTGCACGGTGTGAGCAGCCAGGGACGGAGTGGGTATCCGCAGTCACCTGTGTGGAGATAGTGGAGATCAGTGTCATGTTCAGGTCCATATTGGCTATCTCCTGTGTGCTACTACCATGGCACCTGTGGCATTCCCACCCTGCCCGAGTTTGCATTCCATACATGTACTCACCCACTAGATGTCCTGTGGGGTGTCCCCACTCTCAAATCAATGGCACAGTGCAGATTGATACCATGTGAGGCATCATGTGCTCCACCAGGTGTGTGGCACAGACATTGATTATGCCTAGTGGCATCACACACCACCTGGCAGTTGACACTAGGGAATCCCTTTCTGTTCCGATATGCATGACCATCGGGGCCAGGTGGCGTGCGGATGGTCACATAGGTACAGTCTATGGCCCCTAGCACGCCAGGCATACGTGCTACCCTGTGGAACTCCTGCAAGTTTGCTGTACGCTCTGCTGCGGGGCTGGGGAAATGGATGTACTCCGCAGCATGTGGCAGCAGTGTGCTGAGGAATTGGGTGAGAATGCGTGACGTGGCCGACTGTGTGATGCCTGTGGTGTCCCCTGTCGGCCTCTGGAAGGTGCCCGTGGTGAGCAGGCACATGCAGGCTGTCACCTTGGTCTCCACCGACAGAGCTTGACTCCGTCGTGAGGGTGCCTGCATCACATCACTGCACAGCTCACAGAGCCATCTCAGTATTGCCCTGTTCAGGCGGTACCAGCCCACGATCTCTACATCTGTGTACAGCTCAAAGCTGATGCGGGCACGATACCGCCTGTCGGGGGCATACCGCTGACGGGCCCTTCCACGGCCATATCCCCCTGCAGCATGCATTCTCACCCCCCTCATTACAGCTTCCATGTGGAAACTGGCACTGTCCATCTCCCTGGCTTCTGACCCCCCCTGGCTGGTGTTGCTGTGTTACCCCCGCTGTCCTGACTGCTACTTCCACTGCACCGGGCACCCCCCGCTGGCCTCTACAGACTATGGGCCACACTTTCCTTGCCTGCCCTTTGCTGTCTGTCTGTCTGTCTGTCTCTCTCTCCCCCACTTGGCAGCCTGGTAGCGTTCTTGCGCCGCTTCCTTGAGCCTTTTTATTTTGGCTCATTTCCACTAGTGCGCAATTTCCGGCTATGCCGCTCTTGCGCATCGCGCAAGTCTTTGAATATCGCATTGCGGTCTTTATGCATGGATCCACCCCCTTCGGTTGCACATGCCTTCATTTTCATTGCGCTGTTGCTCAGCATGTTTTCGGGGGCGCAACTGCCTCCTTCTGAATATCGCTAAATGGCGCAGTTTTGGACTTGCGCATGCGCAACCCTGTTGCGCATGGCGTAACCCTTTTGAATATCTGGGCCTTTATGTCCATCAGTCATTTGTTACCATAGTTTCTTCAGGCTCTGTCTTTCTTTCCTGGCTTTCTGGATCTTGGAGCTGTGCTCAAACAAGTCCGAATCAAAATCACTGAATGGAAAAGTGTCCCTACCATCTGAAATTTTCTTTGCCTGAGTGCTTGTCACCACAGCTGCTGAAACATCAGGATTTACTTCCTCTTTGATCAACTCATTAAAACCTGGAAAGTCATTTCCAATGATCACAGGTGCAGGTAACTTAGGTACTACCCCATTTTTATTTGGTGCGACACACCCTTAATGGTCAGAGTCACTTGGATGGTGGGATAGTATTGAGTGTCCCTGCGGATGCAGATAACACCAGTACCTGGTCCCTTTGCACAATGTCTTCCCAGCACTTTAACATGCACTAGGGTCTGTCTGCTTCCCGAATCAATGAGTCCCTTCACAATCATATCCCCCACCTTCACATCTGTTAAGTACTTGCCCCAATTTGCCAAGGACAGATCTGCTCCAGTGCCACTCTCCTTACTATGGTAGTTTCTTGCAAAATGGCCTGGTTTATTATAGTTATAGCAGATAACGTCTTTGGGCACAGATTTGTTACACCCACCAGAGTCCTTATCAGGCTTGGAGTTTAAATAGAATAAAGAGCGTCTTACTGGTGTTTGGCTCTTACCTCGCTGCTGTGGCGTCTGTCTGGCCATTTGGTAGTCCTCAGCCAAAGAAACAGCCTTTTCCCCATTCTCTGGTCAGTGTTCCTTTACCCACAGTTGCACATCTGTAGGCAAGATGGTGATAAATTGCTCCATGGAAAATGTGTTGATGATCTGTGGGACTGTTTTACTCTCTTGTTGGATCCATTTTATCAGGAGTTCTCTGAGTCGGGTGAAGGCTTCTCGAGGATTGTCTATTGAGTTGTACCTCAGAAATCAAAATCTCTTCCTGTCAATCTCTCTGGAGATGTCGTGCCTTTTCAGGATTTTGCTTTTCACTAGGTCATAGTTTTCTGACTGTGCAGTGTCCATACTGCTGTAGGCAAGCTGGGCTTTCACTGTCAGGAAGGGTACCAGTCTGATTGTCTATTGCTGCTTTGGCCACTGGCAGGCTGTGGCAACTCTTTCAAAAGTTGTTAGGTATGCCTCAGTATCATCTGAGGGACACAACTTCATAAGTTTAATGGCCTTTAAGTTGCTTGCATTTTGTTGCTCGTCTGGATCTGTGCTGGATCCTCTGCCTTTGATAGCTTGTAAGGCATCCAGCCATTGCTGCTCCTGCTGCTGCATCTCTTCTCTTATCTATTGCTTCTGTTGCTGCATCTCTTCTTTCCTCTGTGCTTCTAAATGCTGAATCTCTTTTTCTCTCTGCTTCTCAGTCTCTTTTTGTTGTATAGCCCACCATTTGAAAAAGTCCATCAGACTTTCAGGTCCTGTCACTGCCTGTTCTTTTTCCATGACTTGTGCTGGCTGTACAGTCTGGACTTCTGTATCTGCTAGTTTGGCTGCCATTTCCTTGTAACCACTCCTGAACTTGCTGCTATAGAATCCATTCCTTCCTCTGTGCTTCCCTGGTACTAGGCACAGTACCCACACACAACGCTCCTGTCTTATGGTATGCACAGCTTAAATCCCACTACTAACACCATCTGTCATTGAGGCACAGGTCAGGAAGCATAGGGAAACCCAGAAGTAGTTGTAGCATTCAAAATATGATTTATTTACACTAGTAGTATCATAAAAAATATAAACTTGTTCATAATAACTATGTACAGAGACAAAATAAATTCTTGTAATCTCTGTGTCCCTTTTTCTTGTAATCCTCCTAACTGCAGCTCAGTTTAGCTTTTTTATAAGGTTTTTCAACACTCATCCTTAGCAAGCATCCTGTTTTTGCAAAATGTTCTGTTCTCGTAAATATCAGGAGCTGCTAGAACACAGTATGCTTCCTGAGGCCCCTCCAGTTTTTGCAAAAGACTCAAGCATTTGCACTCAAGTAACCTCTAGCTTTTTCAAGTCATGTCAAAATACAATTAATATAAATTTCAACAGTAATACTAAATATTTTCTAAACAAAAGAGATCCCATTATCAGTTACATTTCCATACACTGATTTGCACATAATTTTATATTAGCTGATATAGATATGCAAGGGAGAAAAAACAGACGACAAGAGAAAATGGAGAGATAGTGAAAGGTAAAGAATTGCGAGACTGTTCGGGTTGATCAAGTCTGAGGTCTCACAGGAAAATGTAGTTGTGCAACCAGACAGAGAAGAGACAGAAAAGGAACAATTGGATCCTTGCATTTAAACACTTTCTCAAAAATAAATGGGACAGGGTCCTATTATACCCTGTCACACTGTCGAATGAGGGAGTAGCTGGGGATAGAGATGGAAGAATCTGGGATTTTGGAGGAGAGCCTTGATTCAGTGATGGTCATCATACTGGGTTTTATGCTAACCATAAGAGGCTGAAGCAGATCAGTCTTTCAGAGAAGGCTCCTGATATTGAGATGGAGTACCTTTAAACCTTTTGGAAGATCACTGGGGGGAAGATGGGATGGCCCTGGGGTGTGTTCGATATCACCCACAGAAAGGAGTAGTAGAATGATAAGCAACTTGGAGGGGATAGATGTACGCCTCGGAGAGAGGGAGGTTTTATGAGATAAAGAGGATGGGGTAGGAATAGGGGAGTGTCAATGTGTGGACAGTATAGAGCGGATGGACGTTAAGTGGATACAGGGTGAGTGGAGGATAGAAGGGCCTGGGAGTCATGGAGAGTGCATAAGGGGGAAGAGACAAGAGGATGGAACAGGGGGAGGAACAATGAAGAAAGGAGGGAGGCATTGGCAAGGGAGGAAGGGAAGTTTAAGGGTAAATAATATGGGGAAGATAGAGAGGATAAGGAGGAACACAGTGTGAGGGGCAAAGGAGATGGAGCAGAGATAGACAGTAAGGAGGTAACAAGGTGAAGGTAGAGGGGGTAGGATAAGGAAGTATATGTATAGAAATACCAAGGAAAGGAGACATGATGGGGAGAATAGATTAAAAAGAGACAGAAGGGAAAAATAAAAAGAGTTCATCAACAGTTTAAACAAACAGTGGTGGAGTAATTAACATAACTCAAAATGAAATAACAAGCTGAACTAAAAAAGGAGTAAGAAGTAATACAAGTTACAGCACCGTGCAATAAAATAGATAATACACAGTGACTGGCCAAGGTAAAAATCAAGTTACTCTGTGCAGGGGCCCCCTGATAAAATATAGAATAAAATAGATACAAAAATGTAGCTTGGGAGACTGAGTGGACATCATTAGTAGATCAGACAGCTTAGGTATTGAGCAGGCAATGAAGGTACAGAAACAATACACTGAAGAGCACACTTTATTCTTCTACTTACTAATGAATAACCAGCCCTAAAAGTAGGCCACCCCTTGAAACTATGGGAATGGAACCATCACCTGAGCATTTAACAGCTCATGGGAGAGAGGGAGGGAGGGCAGACACAATTTCAGCATGTAGATGTGGGGGAGGGGGAGGGAGGGCAGCAACATTTCAGCATGTAGAGACAGCCGTTAATTACAGGAGTGGGTCTCCTATAAAAGACAAATTAAACTAAACGTTTTTAGCTTATAAAATTAATTGTAGGGGGAGGGCAGTAGGAAATTAATTACTTGTCCTCAGACCATGAATCCTTTCACCAACTTCAGCAGCATTATAAGCAGGATAAACACAGTCACACAGCATTTCAAGCTCTGACCTTGAGAAGGGACCAAATGTTTCAGTGATGCTCCCTTGGCTGGCTCCTTCTACAGCAATAGCTTAGAACCAAGTCCTGTTTAGGGATAACCTCTGGCTCAATCAGTTTCTTCTCTTCTTCCTCAATTTTCCTTCTCCAGGACAGTTCTGCTTTTGTGTCACCTGAGCCTGGGAAGGGAGGGTAGCAGGAGTGATGAGGTTCCCCATTATTTGGAATGCATGGAGGAACTGCCACCTTTTATGTTCTCTGCAGAGGATATAGCTCTTATTTCACCTGCCTGCCCTTTTTTTTAACTTAATCATTTATTATTCTTTGGTAACTGGGTAAGGCACAAATGCCTGTTTTCAGGGATGACCCAAAAGTACTGGGGAGGTTAAGTGACTTGCTTAGAATCACACAGTATGCAAGTGGGGGCTGTGGGAATCACACCCAGGTCTGCTGGATATAACAAACTCATTCGCAGCTCGTTACTCTAACTGATAGTCTATACTACCAGCCCCAGTCCTTTGCAGGTGGAGTGGCAGATATGTGTTTTTCTTTTTGTTTTTTCTTGCCAGCCACTGCAGGCATCAACTGGTTAGACTCTCTTTTGACACTTTTGCCATCATTTGCATTAGGGTTCCCCCAATAGATACCATATGCCCTGTACTGGATTTCTAAGATAGTTGACAAGCTTTATCTGTCCCTTTGGGCAGAAACTGCTGCTGGCAGCATTTTTCAACCAACAATATGTACAGTATGTGAAGGGCCATTGCCAAGTTGAGGAAGTTTCTGATGCATGCTTTCCACTACCGTTGGTAACTGCCTCCATTTTTGAGCTTTTAACAGGAGAGCTTTTTGGCGACATTGAAGCAGAGGAGATGACAATGCTTCTCGTTTGGTAGCCCTTTTCTTGCATGTTTTGGGGTAAAACTGCATGAATCACAATTTCTCAAACCATGGTCAAGACTCAGACGGTTAATATACAGCTTGTGGCAGTCTGCTTTTGTTTCGAGCTGGTGATGGGATTTACAGTTTTTAAATACTATAGGCCCTGTTCTGTTTTTAGGTTTCTCAGACATGCTAATTGCCTGAAAACATCTGCCAAAATCATGTATTTGGTTCCACAAATATAATAAATTAAAAACTGTTAAGAAAGTTCTAAATTTTAAAATGCCTTTTTTTTTTTTACTGAAAAACATTCAGTTCCTCGCTAGGCAAGAACCAAACTGAATAATTATTTCTCTGGTTCCTGGAACCAAAATGGAACTAGAAAAAAAAACTGCTAATTACACAAAAAATAATGAACTACCTTTAACTAATGTTAATGCACAGTGTCTTAAATAGCAGTACTTATAACAAATAAACAGTTTAACTGTTATAAAATACATGCATTTGACCCATAGGACTGAAACAGGACTCTGGGAAACTTCTCTCTTCAGAGAAGAAACAAATCTGATGTCAGAATAGCACAAGGAGAGTGACTGCAGAGCAGAGTTTGAACAGAATTTTAAATTCCATTAGCGTCCGGTTCTATCTCTAGGGCAATCCTTGTGGATGGAGATGATGCAGTTTTGTATGTCATTTTTGTTGGATTCCTGTTAGAAATCATGGAGGTTTCATGAAAAAATGGGAAAAATCATGTAATTATTTATTTTATTTTATTTATTTAGCTTTTGTTAGCCAGGTAAGCACACTAGACAGTCAAATGCCTATTTTCAGGTGCGACCCAGGAGGTTACAAGGTACAGGAACACAATACATGGTCATAGCAGGATACAGAGATAAAAATAGTCATAACAGCAGACAGCAGCTGGACATATATAGTAGGATACTCAGTTTGTGGTTTCATGACAGTGAGAGAAGCAGTAACAAAACAACAAGACATATGAAGTAGAACACTCATAGAGCGTTTACATGACACAGGGGTCATTAGACCAGAACAGAGTGTATCCTAATTCATAATTTCCATGAGAAAGGTACAGCCTGATGACTCCATTTCCACCCCCTTGCTCCAGTCCTCCTGATGTTTGTCTCCATTCTGACTCTTGGGTTCCCTCCTCCCTATGTTGTTGATGTCCCCCTTGCCCTTCCCCCACAGTGGCAAAGTATTTCCTACAGCCCCTTCCCCGCTAGTTGCACCTAATCAGTTAGTCATATCTGTAAATATTTTATTTCTGAGCCTACCTTTTGCACTGGATTTGGCAGCTCTCGTGCCTCAGCAGTTTGGGTAATGGAAACCTGCTGCTGTCTGGCTCTGCTCCCAGTACTGTGTAGCACTTGTACCCTAAGGTGCATTGCTATTCATCTTTATTTGGTGTTGCCCTGACTGTCTGCCTGTAAATTGTGACTGCACACTGTTATGTATGTTTACTTTTACTGTAATTTATTCTTACTGCGTTTTATTTTTATTTCTATTGCACCTTACATTATGTAGTTTCACTTGCACATCCTGTTTTGTATACGCCCCTTCCCGCAACCCCGCAGGACGCATCTGGAAACAAGCTGTTACAAGCTGAGTACATCTTTCTTGATGAAACTTTTGAAATAAACACATAGCTAAAACAATCAGTCCTCAAGGGAGTCCATCACCCTGGCTAGCTTACCTCATCAGCAAATTCAAGCAGCTGCTGGAGACCCTAGATTCTAGTTTGTTGATGAAAATGGTGAATGGCAGTGGCCCCTAGCACAGATCCCTGGGGGCTGCCACTTAGTAGCCCTCTCCTACTGGAGTAGTACCTGTCCACGACAATGCTCTACTTTCTGCACCCAAGTTTGTAAGTAATCCACCATGTCTATACCTCGTCTCTACCACACTGGTGTACTTTGCCCAGAAGCTTGTCATGCACCACTGTGTTAAATGCCTTGCTGAGATCCAGATAAACTATACCTATTGCTCTGCCTTTGCCCAGATTCCTGTTCACTCCCTTAAAGAAAGTGAGGTGCTGTCATGGAAAATGATCTACCCCCTTACAAATCCATGCTGAGAGGGACAGGAGGAAATGAAAAAAAGTTAAAATAACACTGTATAACTGCAGCTGTTGTATGAAATAAGATGTGCCACTAAAGAACCTTAGAGGGACAAAATACACAGTACTCCATGGTGAATGAGTCTGTTTCTGAAAGAGAATTCACAGGAGACCCATACAACAGTCACTGTGATCACTGGTAGAGTGGTGCTGCGGGGGAACTTCATAAGTGTGTTACATGGCTTGCTGCCACCCACCACAGACAGGAGCATAGCCAGGCTTTTAGCTCAGTTTTCACCAAATCACTCCTATTATTTATCTCTGTGTAAGACAAATATATATATTTTTATGAAACTATAGTAGAAGCAAGATGAGACAGGGCTTCTGAACACCCAGGCGCCCCTCCTCCCTGGCAATGCCCATGACAGTGCACCAAGTGTTGGGATCCACATCGAGATAGGGGCATGTGGAGTTGGGATTAGATCAAGAACCAGGATCTCTGGCTACAACTGATGCAGGAAAGGTTTGGAACATATAAGTACTTTGGGGGTGTTATCCCAAGCACTGTAACTGGGGTCCCCAACAGAATACTGCAGTGAGAAAAAAAATCACAGTTGCCACCAGATAGGCAGTTAAAAATGATAAACAAAATGTCTTTTAAAAATGGATTAGCCTTATGAAATTCATCAATTAAACACATTATCATAAGATGACCAATTTACATTTTAGAATTTCTTTGCATCTAATTATTGTAATTAAAACAGAAAACTCACCAAACAGGAATAAACCAAAAGCTAGTACCAGTAACAGCACCTTTTTCCAGGAAGATACGAGTCTGCAAAGCAAAGAAAGTGTTATTAATTTAGCCTTAAAAATAAAGAGGCCTACTTCCCTTTCTGTTTAATCTCTTTTATTCTCCAACTCACCCCAGTGGAGTCCCACTCATTCAGCCCTACTGAACTCCAACAGCCCTTCAGACTCACTCACTGCTGAGAAGATCCGCCTATAGGCTCAAACAAGTGGACCTCTGCTGCCATCTTCCTGTGAATCTGGAGGGCTCCCTGCTGGAGCTCAGGGAGATGTGGACACTGTTTGGTGTTTAGTGGGCTTGCAGTGACTGAAGGTCACAGCCAATACATGCTTGATGGTCAGTGGCATGGGAGGAACCCTAGGCAGCCATCATCCAACATATCTACTGGTCATGTTCTTTTTTTATTTCGCACCCACCTCCCCAGCATGTGTGCTACAACACATGGGGTGGCACCCATCAAGTTGTAGTCATCAACCCCTAAGTCAGCCTTCCTGGTGTCACACAGTGAAAATGGGTGGAGTGGGTGGGGGTACTAGCCAGCGATATGCAGATGCTGCAGCAAAGCATTTACAGTGATCGTGTTGATGCCGACAACATTGACAGATTGCTGCCAAGTCTGCTTGGGACCCTGGCACTCTTTCCCCTGGTCCTGCACCCCCTCCCCAAATCAACTCTAACTTAGAGCTGATAATCCTAAATTCCGGGGGTTGCAGGGGACAGAGACCCTGCATAGGGTGTTCAGGTGGCGAAGCCCTCCCCCAAAAAACAGGCAGTTTACCTGATGGATTTATGCCAACTGCAATTTGTGGTTAACATAAATCTGTTGCTGTAACATCGGTCGACAAAATTTTTGTCAAACCATCATCATAGTCCCCTAGCCAGCACCAGGGACTGGGCATCCTGGTGTCAGAAAATTAAGAAGGGGAAAGCAATGGGAGATGGGAAGGATACTTGGCAGAGGGTGGGAAGACCATAGCAGGCTGATCATAATGTTCCTCAGCTCTGCTTGCTGGGCAGCATAATGCAAATCAAAGGAAAGAGCCGCCCTATGATTTGGTCAGCTCTTTTCTTTGAACTACACAAAATTTCTACCCAGCAAGCACTGAAGAGTGGAAGAGTGTCATGATCAGCCTGGCTGATGACTAGTCTGACACTGTTAAGCCCCTTGCAGACTGCCCTGCATTGGACCGACAGAGACACACCTCTCAGAACCCACTACTGTACCAATATGTTTGCTTTGCACAAGTGCAAGGGTGAACAGAAAAAGGAGCAAGTATTTAGAAAACTTGGCTCAACACAATAACAAAGAAAATTTTAAACTACACACTGGGAGGGGAATGATACTGGAAGAGGCCAGTGAGGCCAAAAAGAGCAGGGACAGAAAAAGAAATGAACAAGTACAATCAAACAATCTAATCCCGAGAATAAGGCAAGCTATGAAAATGAAGCAACACAAGAGACCTAAGAAGTGGAACAAAATGAAACAAAACTGCAACTGGAGATGTATGAGTAATGTAAGAAACTAGAGAAACTAAACTTATGAACTAGAGGACACTGGTCACCATAGAAGTAATGGATATTATACAATCAAGAGGCATGGTGGGATGACAATGACCAGAGGGGAATGGAGCTGGGTAACAGCAAATTATATACAGGAAAGAGATACCTGGCAAGAAAGGAACAGGGATAGCACTATCTGCCAAAAGTCATTTACTGGTAACTAAAATATAGGAACAAACAAGCAATGTAGACTTGGACGTAGGTGCTGAGATGCAACATGTCATTCCACCTGCTCTTGCATCTGCAAGGACTGCAGCACTGGAGTGCAGCGCCAGTGAAATTTCTACCATGCCACCTCTAGGTATTGCTCAGTGAGCTGTATACTGAGCCACCCATCCCTGGGGGCAGAGATGCTCATGGCCCTCTAGTGGTTAGAGCACTGCTGAAAACTGGGAAATCATTGTTCGACCCACTGGAGACAAATACTTGTTATGTGATCCTGAGCAAGTCATGTAACCTCACATATATGAATTAGGACACCCCTTGTTCATTACCAACATCACAAACGGGATAAAGAGTAAGATCAGTATCTTCGCTGATGACACTAAGATCTGTGTGGAAGTAGATGGGGGAGAAGGCGGTAAAGTACTCCAGGAGGATTTGGCAAGACTGGAAGAATGGTCTAACGCATGGCAACTTGGATTCAACACCAAGAAGTGCAAAGTAATGCACTTGGGAGCCAGGAACCCCAGAAATGGTTACTAGCTAGGGGGAGTGCAGTTATCGAAGTCAACGGAAGAGAAGGATCTGGGTGTACTGGTAAAAGTGGAAATAAACCACTCAGCTCAGTGCAGGAAGTCAGCAGCAAAGGCTAACAGAATGCTGGGGTGATTCGCAAGAGGAATTACTTCTAGGAGAGGGGGGAAGTCATGCTGCCTCTATATAGGTTCCTGGTGAGGCCACACTTGGAGTACTGCATGCAGTACTGGTACCCCTACTTGAACAAGGACATTAAGCTACTGGAAGGGGTACAGCACAGGGCAATGAAAATGATCCTGAGATTGGGAGATAAACCTTATGACGAGAGACTGAGAAAGCTCAATATGTATTCCCTGGAGGATAGAAGAGAGAGAGGGGATATGATTGAGACCTTCAAGTATCTGAAGAGTATGAACAGAGTAAGTACCGGGAGTATTTTAAAATTAAAAGGTGGAAGGGAAACCACGGGACACAGCCTGAAGCTGGAAGGCGGCAAATTCAGGAGGGAAATGAGGAGGCACTATTTCACAGAAGGGGTGATTACAGGGTGGAACGTGCTACCGGAAGAGGTGGTATCACTGTGAACAGAGGGCAGCTTCAAGAGGGTGGGACAGGATCAAAGGAAGGGTTCATACCATTGGAGGGCAGGGATGGGTGGGTGTAAAGGAAACACGGGCAAATACAATGGGGGAGGCAAGGGGAGGGGGCAGCTGCAGTCTAACAGGCTGAAGTGCTGCACGCTTGAGCAGACTAGATAAACCATAAGGCCTGTATCTGCTGCCCATTTTGTATGTTTGTATGTTCATATGCATGTAAGCCACTAAAGGTATGTATCCAGAGGAGCTCTTCTGTACAGCACCAAACTGAATATGAAATAATGAAGGTTCAACTCCTGTGCACCACTCTATTTTCTTTTTAATTATCTTCCACCTAAAACACTCACAGGATGGGGTTATACTTTACATATGCTTAATTCTAACTTCTTGGAATGAATTCTGGGTTTGGTATCCTTAATGTTTTCTTTGGCTTATGGGACCTCCTGGGAAACTTCAATCAATCATTTCCTGCACTCCTATACTTATACTTGTGACGGTCACGGTTTCCAGCACTAGCTGTCTTCCTACTGTCAGAAGTCACCTACCCTCCTAGTGTTCCAGTCCATGCACCTGAAGAAAAGGGTAGAAGCAGGTCCCCACTGGAAATGAGATGTTACATCTCAGAGCATACGTAACAGTCTGCCTGTCCTGGAGCAAGCGTTAAGTCTGACCCTGCCTGCTGTGCTCACAGTTCTCAGCAGAGCCCAGCCACCTGTCCACCATCATGGCACCCCTTCCCACTTTACACACTGCACTATTATTTGTTAACATTTATGTCTTTACCTCACTAGCTAACCCTACTTTTTGCACTACTAAAACATGCAGGCATTGACAAGGCTTGTTAAATACAGCAGCAGTGTTAGTTGGGGGGAAAAAATCTTACAGTTTCTGTCATAAAAATTGTATTCCAGACATCTTTTGATCAGTATTCCATGATGAGGGGGCTGGGGAAAGGGTGCAGACACTAACAGCGACCCACTCCCCAGCGAATCCCTCACGGTGATGGTAGGGTAGGGCGGCGAGATGGGGGGGCGGCGAGTATAGCGACAGGATGCTGGTTAAGGAACCCACCAGGCAGGCTGCCATTCTTAATATGTGGTGCTAACCAGCTCTGAGGTGTGTTGCAGCAGGAGTCAGGCCCTGCTGAATACATTCTAGGTCTGTCTGCTGGTGCAGCTGCTTAAGGAACCCACCAGGCAGGCTGCCATTCTTAATATGTGGTGCTCACCAGCTCAGAGATGGTAGGAGGTGTGGGGGTAGGAGAACCACTCAGGTCCAGCAAACGTAACTGTGTTTGGTTCAGTAGTACTAGTAGCAGTAAAACAGTTTATTCTGTATTTCCAGAAAAGGATAGCCCAATTGAGCTAAGGCTCATTTACAATGGGGTCCCAAGCGCAAAAAGGAAAAACTTTAACATCTTAAGATACTAATTACAAACATAAAAATAATACAAAAGTAATATAATAAATTGCGAAAAACCTTGTTAATGCTCTAGTTAGGGTTAAAGTGACAAAAGTAGGGAAATGTGGCATTAGGGTTTCTAACCTTAACACCTCACTCCCGCTGCACACACCAACAGGCGAGAGTGTGTTTGGAATAGAAATGAATGCTCACCCCATTCCATAAGTAAATAAGCTGAGATGCGTATAGTATAAGAGAATGGGGTGAGCATTAGGTCTGAAAAAGAAAACAAAACATTGAGGAACCATTTCATTCATTTCAGGTTGTGCCTGAAATGGGAGGGATGGATGCCACTTGACACCAGGGAATATATACTTTGCTAACGGGGACAGCAATAGGCAGGTTGGGGGTGCCACTAGACACCATGAAAATCAGGAATAGTGATCAGAGGGTGGGGGGTGACACTAGGGAATATATAATTTGATAATGTGGACAGGGATCGTGGGTGGGGGGGGGATGCCACTAGACACCAGGGAATATATTTATTTATTTATGGGATGACGATTGGGGTGTGCCCAGAAAAGGTATTTGTGGCCATTATGTTAAGAAACAAACATTAGAATCTAGCTGAACGGGTCCTGTTTAGCTAGGTTCTGATGTTTATTTGTTTTTGAAATCCCAGCATTTTTATGTATTTTCCACGTTTGTTAGTTCATGGAAAAAATCAACAAGATGGCGGTTGGTGCGGCACATAAAATGCTTGGTGCCCTGCCAAGCAAGTGGCTTGAAATCAAAAATGCACATTTGCAGCATCAAATTTTTACTTTCACTGCAGAACGTTATCTCAAAAACCCTACTGCGCATGCCCAAGTTGGAAACCACTAAATTTTAAAGCCTTATAACTTTGGAACCCTTTAATATTTTTGCACCAGATCTGCCAAAGGCACTGCCTTAGAGTATGACACATGTCCCCTGCAAGTTTGGGATAAAAATTCCATTCCACGTAGGTTGTAGGGGAGAGCAAAAAAATATATATAAGTATAGGAAAAAAGTTAGACATTATAAAAAATTACACATGCAGATCTCAGAAACTGCACAAGCTACAATCACAAAAATTTCTACAGATCACGACCTTACCTCCTAGACAACACATGCAAAAATTCAACTAATTTAATCAAACAGTGGCAAAGATATTAATGTGCAGATTTAGGGGTTTAACAATGAACACCCTACTCAACCTTAACTATAGCTCCGCTGGTGTGCCACTATAATACTAGCGCAATAAGTTACATCATACTAGCTACTCACAACACATTTCTGATGGCTCAGCAACATTTACAATGCATGTTTTTATGGAGCTCCAGGATATAGTTCCCCTTTGGGGTCTCAAATGGCCTGGTAAGTTTAAGCAATAAACCACGACAGGGTGTGGGCTATGCTGGGATTTACCCATGCCTGGTGTGGTTTGGTCTGCAGCAGAAGTGGATAAATCCCAGCATAACCCACACCCTGGAGGGGTTTATTGCAATTATACAATGTCCCCGTTTTTTTAGTGTTTTTTTTTTGTTAAAGTAGAAAAGATTTTTTTGACATTTTAAATAATTTTTATTAACCCATATTGTTGTGCCAGAAAAAATAGTGCTGTGTTGCTAGGTAGACCGAGTGTACTAGAGGTGCTGCCTTCCTAATGTGCCCCCCACATACACAAACAATAGTAAGCTGTTAAGTATTTTTTTTTAAAAGGAGCTTGAAAGTCATGAGTTTTCATTTTGGCCCCATTTATACAGACAGCCTGGGAGTAAGACGTCACAGTAGCGTTTGACAGCGTGAGATAGTGTGGTGCGAGCAGTGGGGGTCTGCCAGCAACGTTCAGCTTGTGCTTCCAGGATGTTCATGGTACAGAGGAAGGAATAAATAACCAGTCAGGAGGTGAAGAAAAAAAACCAGATTTTTTTATTTGTTAATGATGCCTGTAAGCAGGCTTTGTTGCATGTGATGGGCTACAGTTTGTCTAGGTGGCGCGAGCTGCGACGGTTTCGGCAAAAAATTTTTTTTGCCTGATATCAATCTTATCAGCTGGTCAGGTTCTTGCTTTGTGTTCTTCTTACTTTTTTTGGAGGTGGGGATTACAGTGATTGGCAGTGAGATACTAGATCGTAGGAGCGAGCTGCAGAGATTGTAGGGATGGAGTTGACACTGAGGGCAAACCAGAGGTAGTGATCTCTTTTTCTGTTATGCACTGGTCACCCAAAATGGCTGGAACTTTACCTGTGGGTTATGCTGGGATTTACTCATGGGTAAAGACTGCAGTTCACCAATCGGCTTACTGAATTTAGAGACCCCATTGTATAATATTCCATAAATTGGGGATCATACAGAGGAAATTAGAATCACCCTTTACAGTTTTCATAGCTGGTACAGTAAATTCAATAGCCCCCGCACTGCGTAAGGCTTTGTTTCACATTTCTTTTCTTTACCAGACCTGATAAATAGTCAGGCACTTTTTTGAGGTAACACTTGTAGATCAAATGGATCATATGAAGATTTCAAAGCTCTGTTGACTCAATCCAGTTCAAGGCTTTGTAAAGGGCATGATGGTGCACGCCCTGTGGGGCATCCAGGATATACCGTGCAAACCTATTATAAACTATATTCAGTCTGCGCAGCACACTCCCGGGTGCACCCCATACACCATGTCTCTATAATCAAAAAGAGAGAGAACCATTGAATTCACTATTTGCTGCCTAGCATCTAATGGAATACAGTTTCTATATTTGTATAAAGCTCCCAGTTTCTTATTTAACTGCCTAATTAGAAAATCTACATGTTTCCCATTTACGTGGAGAATCGACCCAAATTCTCAAATATTTATAAGAATCAACATGATTCAGAATGCAATTGTCTTGTGTTTTTATGTTCAGAATTTGTTTACTGGTACCCGGTTTATTGCAAACAACATAACTTGCGACTTCGCAGGGTTTAGCACCAGCCCATGCTCCTGTAAATAGATCTGCAGCCTATTAAATGCATCTTGCAGCTTTTCCTGAATCTGGCTAACAGACCTACCCTCAATATACAATATAGTATCATCAGCATACAAATGATGTCAGACATCCCTCAGTAAATGTTCGGCATCATTAGTATACAGATTAAACAACACAGGCCCTAACACAGACCCTTGGGGCACCCCAGTTTTGATAATCAGAAATTCAGATCTAAATTTGTTATTTAATGTTACTTACTGTTGTCTTCCAGTCAGATAGATGGGGAACCATTTTAAAGCCTCCTGATTGAGGCAGACAGATCTTACTTTATTAATTAACATATTGTGATTCAAAGTATTGAAAGCTTTAGCTAAGTCTATAAATACTGCCCTACCCATGGGCCTCTGTCCATGGCCATCTGAATGTTCAACATGACTTCAACCAGCGCTGTGGAGGTGCTGTGCGGAGTCCTGAAAACTGATCAATATGTGTTGTACAGTGCCTGGGCTTCGAAGTGGGATTTCAACTGACGCACTACAATTTTCTCAAAAATCTTAGAGATTTTCAAGTGTCTCTAAGGCTCAAACTTTAAAGGTTCAAGCTGGCCCTTGTGACCCAAAACTATCAATTAAGAGCTGAGGTCCTTGACTTCAGAAGGGCAGACTTCAACAGGATGAGGGAGTTGGTCCAGGAGAAATTATTCAAGGTAGACAGCATCAGAGGTGTGGAGGATAGAAGGGGTTAATTAAGGGGAGCATTCTTGAGGTATTTAAGTTGTGCATGAGAACAGTAAACAAAAGAAACAGGAACAAGAGACCAATATGGTTCTCAAAAAGGGCTGGGAAAGCAGTAAGGCAAAAAAAGGCCTTCACAAGGTACAAGGAAATTCAGCAGAGGAAAAATGGGGACAATACCAACTGTGAACTAAGGAATCAAGAGGGTGATTAAGAAGGTAAAAGCAGACACTGAGCTGCATATTGCAGAGGGGTGAAGGGTGGGGACAGCAGTTCTTCAGGTATGTTAGGGGAAAAAAGAAAGAAAGGATGAAAAGTTGTTAGGCTATCTGAGGGAGAAAGGGTAATAGAAAAGGATGTTCAAAAGGCAGTCATCCTTAGTGAGTTCTGTCTTCACAAGGGAAGACAGTGGGCCACTACCAGCAAGTAGCATCAAGGCAGCCATAAAGGGGGTCCCAGAGATAAGCCAGCCAGTATTTACTAAGGAAAGGATCCAGATAGGGCTAGCAGCCCAAAAGATAGATAAGTCCCCATGGCCTGATGCGGTGCATCTGAGGGTACTTAAGGAAATGGAAGCAGAACTGACTGAACCCCTGGTAGGGCTATTCAGTAGCTCATTACAGATAAGGGGAGTTCTGAAAGAATGGAAGATAGTGGATGCAGTTCCACTCCATAAGGTGAGGACAAGAAGCAAGAAGGGAACTTCAGGCATGTCAGTAGTAGCTCTAGTGTAGGTAAGCTGATGGAGTCACTGATCAAAGAGGCCCTTGTGGACTACTTGGAGAGCAATGGACTCCAGCATAGTAAACAGATTGGTTCATGATAGACAGGTCTTTT
The DNA here is from genome assembly GCA_016271365.2 of Neoceratodus forsteri. Lineage (NCBI taxonomy): Eukaryota > Metazoa > Chordata > Ceratodontiformes > Ceratodontidae > Neoceratodus > Neoceratodus forsteri. The sequence goes on from CM057450.1 coordinate 200,564,707, forward strand.
CGGACCAACTTGATTTTTTTTTTTGACTGGGTGATAAGGGCACTAGATACAAGGCTCTTGAGTTGGTGCCTCACAGAATATTGCTGAAGAAGATGGAGGATCTGGGTGCAGCAAGGGACATTGTAAGATGGGTAGGAAATTAGTTGTAGCAGAAGCAGCAGAGGGTTGTGATTAGTGGTGTTAAATCAAAAGAGAGGGAGGTGCCACAGGGATCTGTCCTAGGTCCAGACCTCTTCAATATGTTCATCAGCGATACTAGAGAAGGAATCCAATCAATCAATCAATCGATCGATCTTTATTTTGCCAGGAGAGTATACACTGTTGAGAGCACTCATTTACAAGGTGGTCCTGGGTTCATAGGTACAAGGACAATATAAAAATACATGACAGAAAAAGAAAAAACGAGGTACAAAGACAAGGTATAACAATACAGTTCAAGGTGTTGGTTCTAAACATCAGCTGGATACAGGTGTGCTGCAAAAAAAAATTGCCAATGTCCACCGATCCTAGATGTCTGTACATATTTACAAAAGACAATAGGAGAATACATGGTACAGTAGTTGTAGTGCATGGAAAAGTCATATTGTTCCAAATCAAAAACAACAAGGATAAGCAACAGGTAGGTATGGCTGAAATATAAGGCAGACAATGACTGCCGCAGAGCAAGTGGCTGTTCAAGGCAAATTTATAATGTGATTCGGCAGGAGTTGTATAGATAAAGTCCAATTGCAAACTTATGAGCAGGTACCAAAGAACCCTAAAATAAGTTAGGAAGGGCTTGATGGTTCCAGGGCAAGTTGTGTCTCCTCACAGATGGCACTAAGCTCTCTGGGAGGGTAGATAGTGACAAGGAAATTAGGGAGTTGCAGAGTAACCTGGAAAGACTGAAAGAGCTGGTATAAGGATTGTCAGTTTCAGTTCAACACCACAATGTGCAAGGTGATGCACCTTGGGAACAAGAACACTAGTACAAGAAACTGGATGGGAGGGGCGAACTGAGAACCATGGCTGAGGAAAGTGGCCTAAGAGTCATCATTACAACACCCTTAGACAATTAAGCAACTGCAACAAGGCCTATAGTAAGACAAAGAGGATGCTGGGATGTATCGGAAGGGGACTGACAGTAGAAGAAAAGAGGCATTGCTACTTCTTTTTTTTAGATTGTTGGTGAGGCCACCCCTTGAGTACTGTGCCCAGTTCTGGAGTCCTCACCTCAGGAAAGATAAGGACAGGCTACAGACGGTGCAGTGAAAGGTGACCAAAATGATTTAGGGACAGAAGGAAGATATTTCAAGGATCGGCTCAAGGCACTGAACATGTACTCACCAGAGACTAGACAAGAGAGGGGTTATGAAGACATATGAACATACCAAGAAGCCAGCAGAAGAAGGTCATTTGGTCTATCTAGTCTGCTCATATTGCAGAGTACACAGCTTGAGCTACTATCCCTGCCCTCCCTCCCACTCCTCCCATTCTCCCTACCCATGATCCTTACCTTCCCCTATGCCTAGCCCAGCCTCTCTTAAAGCTGCCCATTGTCTTCAATGAGATCACCTCTTCTGGTAGCACATTCCAAGTGTCCACCTCTGTGAAGAAGTGCTTCCTGACCTCCCTCCCTCCTAAACCTCCCACCCTCCAGCTTAAAACTGTGCCACCTTGTGATATGGTTGCCACTCAGCTTAAAAAGGTTCTCCTTATCCACCTTATTTAACCTTTTCAAGTACTTGAAGGTCCCAATCATGTCCCCTCTCTCTCCTGTCTTCCAGGGAGTACATGTTCAGTGCCATCAACCTCTCCTCATATGCCTTACCCTGCTGACCCACTATCATCCTTGTAGCCCTCCTCTGGATCTTCTCTAGCAGGTTAATGTCATTTTTGAGGTGTGGGCACCAGTACTGAACCCCATACTCTAGATGAGGACTTACCAGTGACCTGTACATGGGCATTATAACCTCCTCTCTCCTAATGATCCCCGCCTAGATATGCATCACAGCTTCTTGTTTACCTTTGCTGCTGCTTTCTTGCACTGTGTGGAGTGCTTCAGGTCACTAGTGATCATCACTCCCAGGTGTTTCTCCTCCTCTGATGCAGATACTCGGACTCCACCCAGGTAGAACTCCCTCCTGGGATTCTTGGCTCCAATATGCATAACATTGCATTTGGTGGTATTGAAGCCACGCTAACAGATCCTGTAACACCTCCCCAGCTTTTCTAGATCTTCTTGTATGTTCTGTATCACTTCAGCTGTGTCCACTCTCCCACAGAACTTGGTGTCATCTGCAAATAGGCACATTTTGCCCTTAATGCCGTCTCCAATGTCACAGATGAAGACATTGAACAACACCGGTCACATCACTGAGCTCTGTGGGACACCAATAGTTACCTCTCTGGTGACAGATAACTTCCCCCAGTTTTCCACTCATCTAGCCACCTTTTCCTTAACCCCAAGATCCACCAACTTTCCGATCAACCTTTTGTGGGGCACAGAGTCAAAGGCCTTGCTGAAATCAAGATAGAGGATGTCTATTGCTTGGCCCCTGTCTAATGTCTTTTTTGTCAGTCAGAAAAGTCAATCAAATTTGTTTGACATAATCTCCCCCCCCAAACCCATGCTGTCTTGCATCTTGGAGACCATGCTGCTCTAGATATTCCACCAACCTTTCCTTTAGTATGGTCTCCATGAGCTTGCCCACAATGGAGGTCAGAATGACTGGTCTGTAATTCCCTGGGTCATCCTTGGGACCGTTTTTGTAGGAGGGCACTACATGTGCTGTTCTCCAGTCCTGCGGTACCACGCCTGACTCTAATGAACATACGAACATACGAAGAAGCCATCAGAAGAAGGCCATTTGGTATATCAAGTCTGCTCATATTGCACGGTCCACAGCTTGAGCTAATGTCCCTGCCCTCCCTCCTCACTCCTCCCATCCTCCCTACCCATGATTCTTACCTTCCCCCATGCCTATCCCAGCCTCTCTTAAAGCTGACCACTGTCTTCAACGAGATGACCTCTTCCGGCAGCGCATTCCAAGTGGCCACCTCCATGCCCAGTGAATAGTGGAATGTTTCAGGAGTGAGGACATTTGCTCACTCCTGGGCTCAGATCCTGAGTGAGGACGATGAGGATGAAGAAATGTATCTTCATATTGAGGGTCCCCATGAGTCAACTCAAGCTCTTGCCTCAAAGGAGCCAGACAGAGAGAAGAAGAAGGCCTTAGTAACCTGCCCACAGAGATGGTCGGGGACAAGTTTTTTCATTCTTTAAGTAGGCAACACTGGCTCAACCGGGACTGGCCACCCCCAAGCTGGGCCATGGGTCACAAACTTGTAAAAAGTAGCAAGGAGGAGAGACTGGAATGTAGGAGGGCTGAAACCATCTATGGGAAGTCCTTTCCTACATTTCCTTGCAGAGTCTGTGAGGAAATTCGAATAGAACAAGCAATCCTGGTTGTTGGAAGAGGCAATCAAGAATTTATACTCTGGCGCAGCAGAATGTGTCAGGGACAGAGTCTTAAGTGATTGACTTAAATTCTGGAAATTGGGCAGAACTCTATTTATGGACACTGTGTGAATCATGGATGGGGCAGGGAATGAGACATTTCACAACATTAACTTTGAATACCCAGATGGTGTCATAGTCCTCGCCCCACATCCTGAGTGGTATTACCTTTAATAATGCCACTCCCTGTGACTATTCCCAGCATGTCTAGAGAGAAGCAAGCAGTGGCAGCCCGGTGTCTGTCATCCAAAGCAGCAGTATCTAAGGAGGAAGATGCAGCTCTTCTGGTATTCTAGGATCCTTCAGGTGCATCCAGATTCATCAGTCCAGCAGGGTTTTCCTGTTCCATCACCTGACCTTTCAGATGACATCATTCCAGCTGTTTTCCTGGTTCATCGCCTGGTTTTTCAGATGACATCATCTCAGTTGTTTTCCTGTTTCATTGTTTGTTTTTCCAGAGGATATCACCCCAGCAGTATCCAAAGATGCCACCTGGTCTTCTGAAGGGAGAAGGTCCTCAGCTCGTAGAAGTAAGGTGATCCTTTGTTTCCAGTCTTCAAGGAACTGGTAAGACCAAATTTCTGTTTACTTTACTGACTTTGCAGAACACATCCTACATTTGAAGACTGTCCACAGAACTGTAATGACTGTCCTCAAAGACTCTTCCCCATGGATTGCAATGCTATACAGGCCCTGTCCTGTCCCAGAACCGTTCTTCAGTGATTCTGGCCTAGGAGAGACTCTTTAATGGACCCTGCCTATGGACGACAGCATTCTGTCACCAGATGGGACTTTTAGGGCCTTCCATCCCTAGATGTGTTGTATAAATGTCTTCTTTCCATTTTTTACTTTTGTACCTTTATAGAAAAATATTTTGGAGAGGTTCTTTAGTGTTCAGGTGGAGGTTTATGCACTGTGTGGAATGCAGAATGTGTTTTTGTGTTTTTCTTCTCCTGCAGGTGTTCCTGAGTACGAAAAGAAGAGAAGAAGAGGATGCTGGAGCTCAGCCGAGTTCCCCTTTCCTTAGAAAGCTTTTAGGATTGTTTGTGATTAACAGGGTGTTGGCATGTTTTTCTTCACAGGTATGAGATTGTGGAGAAAAGTTTGTTGAAATGTAATGCAATGTAATGCGCATTTTCCTTGTTTTTGTTTACAGGTACCCTGGGAAGTTGTTGGGAGGTTCCCCAGTGGGCAGCATAGGTTTTCCTTAGAGGGATAGGGGGATAGACAGTCTGAGGTCCAGATCTGTAGTAGGGGCTCTCAGTTCTGGTCTACTAGGGCATGCTTCAAGCAGTCTTCTTAGAGCCACTGAGTATCCATAGATAGATCATAGGATAGGGGCTGAGGTGTCATCAGCTGGCCTCTGTGCCTTTAGTGTTGCCTGACTGTGCCTGGCGCATGGTAGGGGAGAAGTAGCACTACATCCTCGTAGGTAACACAGAGAGTAGGATGGCCTGGTGCCAGGTGGAGAAATGACTTCAGACAGTCATTTATTTGGCCTGGGGTGAGTGTAACCACCCAGTCCCCTGGGGTTACTAGAATACCATCAGTGTCAGTGCTAAGTAGGGAAAGCAGCTGGTGAATAACTAGTTAAATGGGGTTTTCACCTACTCACTCCCTGTTTACTTGGTCTCAGCTGAGAGGAGATTGATGAGGTCATTTAGAACTCCTGCAGCAGCATAGGCCATGGCAGCTGGCTGTGAGTGGGGAGTTTTAGAATCTTGGGTCAGTCCGTCAGAGAGCAGAGTAGTCTGTGAGAGTCAGTGGTCATAGAGAGTGAGTTGTCAGCAGTGGGCTCTGTGAGAAGAGCCTATTTTCTCACCCTAGTCCTGGGTGACATCCGCCTGCCAAGAGAAGTAGTGGAAATCATTGTCTACAGCAGGAACTCCTGATTTTCATCCCTGGAGAGATGGAAAGGACTGCTACAGAAAGGATCCTAGGGGCAATCCCCTATTTGATCCAGGACCCTTTGAAGTTGCCTGTTCTGTTTCTAACAGTAAGTACATCTGACTTTGTGCTTCCTGAAGAAAGTACCTGTACTTGTGTGTTTCTCTAACTAAAAGGTACACCAGTTCTGTTCTAAGTTTGAGACTGTTCTCAAGTTTAAAGTTGGCAGACAGTTGTTGGGTCCAGAAGCAGACTTATGCACATTGTTCAGGATTTTAAATTTCTACACTCCTGGAGTAGTGTTTTCATATGCTGGATGTGAAAGTTCATTCCAAGATGCATATTCCTACATGTTTTACAAGAAGTTTTTAAGTATAGTTCTGAAAGAATGGCTGGGTATGGATGTGGAAGTGAAAGGTGGACAGCCCCCCATCTGGAGTGACTAGTTCAGCACAACAGATTCCATAAGGGTGCCTGGCTATTCAGGACATGGTGGCCAATGCCTGAAGAGAAAGTTTACCCCCTGGTGTGGGTTGTACTAATTAGGAGCCCAGTGTGTTCCATTGTGGCCAGTGCTACTAGAAGAAATGGTTCAGTTGTGGCCAGTTGCCACTTGCAGAAGTTTTAAAATCCTATGCTATATGGGAAGTGTGTGCTCAGTTGTGGTCAGTGCCACTAGAAGAAATGTGTGTTCAGTTAAGGCCATTGCCACTGAAGAGAATTTAAGGTCCCATGACATATGGGATACGTAGAGTTTCTGTCAGATAGTTTTCTGTTGTTCTGCAAATTTCTTGTGCCACGTTGTGTAAACCTTAGGGGTCCACTCTTGTTTTAGAGACCATCTTTTGGAATAAAGTCACACTCTAGAACCCCAACCTGGTTTGGACATTCATGTTACTGCGTCCTGTGTGGAGTTACTGGGCACCCCTCCAGAAGTATACAGCTAGCATAGCCCTAGCAAACAGTTCTCTCCTCAGTACCTGGGTTATTGGTCAAATTTTATTTGCTTTTGTACATCCCCACCCCTTTCTAACCTCTAGAAATAACAAGCCTGGTACACATTCCCAAAGCCAGGGATAGTACCAATTGTCCAAAGTGGTTTGTGTGCCCAGTCAAGGGTACCAAGTGGTAGCTAACTGTGTAAAATAGCGGGGGGAGGGGGTGGTTACACAAGATGTTGGGATGCTTTCCCTGCCCATATCCAACTGGAACCACACTGTGCAATGGTCACTTCCACCCAGTGGCTCCTTGACCATTATTTCCTGTACATGCTCCCCATTTGTGAGCATTTGTGTCTGGTGAAAAGATAACCATGACTGGGAGATGGCCATACCTGGCTATAACATATTCAGAAGAGACAGAGGAGGCAGGAAGGGAGGAGGAGTGGCACTGTATGTGAAAAATGACATAAGGGCCACAGAGATCCAGGAGGAACAAAATGGGGGAGAGATACTGTGGGTTAAGCTGGAAAGGAAAATGGGGACAGCCATCTGCACAGGTGTGGTCTATAGACCACCAACCCAGGAGGAAGAAACAGATAGGGAGCTGATGCTAGCCATCCAAAGGATGGCAGACAAGGGTGAGGAAGTACTGGTTGGAGACTTCAATATTCCAGACGTGGACTGGAGCATCCCAGCAGCAGCAGCATCAACTAGGAGCAGATTTATCCTGGACTCCCTTCAGGGTGCCTCCCTCAAGCAACTGGTCATGGAACCAACTCAGCAGAAGGCAATACTGGACCTTGTGCTCACAAACAGGGACAGTGTGATGGGGTAACAGTGGGGGAGCACCTGGGGAACAGTGACCACCAGTCATTGTGGTTTGAAATCACAGAAAGAGCTGAACCAAACCACACAAAAATACGTATCCTGGATTTTAGGGGGGTAGACTTTGGGAAAATGGGGAGATACTTGAAAGAGGCATTAAGGGTAATGGGACAGGAATCAGGGGTCAAGGAACAGTGGGTAGTATTTAAAATGGGGATTACAAGAACAACAGAATTATGCATTAAACAGGGTAGCAAGAGGAAAAGGAAGAGGAGACCATTATGGTTTTCTAAAGAAATAGCAAAGAAAGTGAACGCCAAAAAGATTGCATTCAGGCAATACAAAAAGACACAGGCAGAAGGGGATAGGGAGAAGTACCAGGAAAAGCAAAGGGAGGCAGGGAGGTCAATAAGGGAAGCCAAAGCTCAGACAGAAGAACACGTTGCAAAATCAGTGGGTAGAGGGGACAAAACCTTTTACAGGTACATAAGTGAAAAAAGAAAGACAAAGGGAGGGATAGTGAGACTGAAGGGGGAGGATGGGGGCCGTGTGGAGGATGACAACAGTAAAGCTGACATATTGAACAGGTATTTCTGCTCAGTCTTTACTGAAGAAGAGGAGGGTAATGGGTCTGAAGGGAGTACAAGGGGTGAGAATGGTGCAGAAATGGACACAAGTCTCTTTACACGAGAAAGGGTCCTGAAGGAACTGGAAGTAATAAGAGTTGATAAAGCAATGGGGCCAGATGGGGTGCACCCCATCTTAAGGGTCCTTAAAGAACTAAGAGAGGTGGTGGCTGAACCTCTGGCTATCCTGTTTAGCTAATCACTGAAAACAGGGGAGGTACCCAAAGACTGGAGGACAGCAGATGTAGTCCCCTTATACAAAAGTGGGAACAAAGAGGAAGCAGGGAACTACAGACCAGTCAGCCTCACCTCGGTAGTGGGGAAGATCATGGAAGCACTACTGAAGGAGAGATTGGTGGAACATCTGGTTGTCAATGGACTACAGGACCCAAGGCAGCATGGTTTCACCAGGGGAGGTCATGTCAGACCAACCTCATTGAATTTTTGACTGGGTGACTAGGGAGGTGGATCAGGGAGGGCAGTGGACATGGCCTATCTGGACTTCAGCAAGGCCTTTGACACTGTGCCACATAGAAGACTATTACACAAACTGGGGAATATGGGTGTGGGCAGGACAGTAGTGTGGTGGGTAGGTAACTGGCTGGGTGGCAGGACACAGAGGTGGTGGTAAATGGCTGTCACTCCACAGAGGGAAGAGTGACCAGTGGGGTACCACAGGGATCAGTGCTGGGACCAGTCCTATTCAACATCTTCATCAGTGACATTGCGCAGGACCTAGAAGGCAGACTTTCACTGTTCGCTGATGACACAAGGCTCTGTAACAGAGTAGACACACCAGAGGGTGTAGACAGAATGAGAAGGACTTGCAGAAACTTGAAGAATGGTCAGGGTTTGACAGTTGAAATTAATGCAAAGAAGTGCAAGATAATGCACATGGGGCACAAAAACCCTGGCACAATATATCAGTTGGGGGGTGAGGATATAGCATGCACCAAGCAGGAAAGGGATCCTGGGGTTATCATCTCTGATGACCTCAAGGTAGGGAAACAGTGTGACAAGGCAGCAGGTAAAGCAAATAGGATGCTGGGATGTATAGGCAGGGGCATCACCAGCAGGAAAAGGGAGGTCGTAATTCCGCTATACAAGACACTAGTGAGGCCCCACCTGGAGTACAGTGTACAGTTCTGGAGACCATACCTACGTAAGGACATAGACAGGGTAGAGAAGGGTCAGAGGAGGGCAACAAAGATGGTGCATGGATTGTGTCACAAGTCCTATGAAGACAGGTTGAAGGAACTGAACATGTACTCCCTGGAGGAGAGGAGGGAGAGAGGGGATATGATAGAGACATACAAGTATCTCACAGGGAGGAACAGGGTGCAGGAATACACTATTTTTAAGTGAAAAATATGTTTCAGGACTAGAGGGCATGGGATGAAGTTGGAGGGAGAACGATTCAGAGGAAACATGAGGAAGAATTTCTTCACAGAACGGGTGGTGGACAAGTGGAACACCCTGCCAGAGGAAGTGGTGGGGGCTGAAACAATCACGGGATTTAAGAATGCATGGGATAGACATAAAGGAATTCTGGAGATCAGGGGGAAGGGGCAACAGACTTCTAGGAAAACATAAACTGAACTTACAAGCTCAAATGGGCAGACTGGGTGGGCCATAGACCCTCATCTGCTGACACTGTCTATGTATATATGTATCAAGAACTGCATCAGCTCTTGTTGGTTCAGTGATGCCCAGAGAGAGGAACCCACTCTGCAGTTCTTCAAGGATCACCTGATTCCTAGCACATGTTGTGGATGTATGCTTCAGTCCACCTTGGGCAGGTTGAAGTCCCCTGCAATTACCACCTCTCCTTTCCCAGCAGCTTCCAATATTTGTGAGCTCAGTTCTCTGTCCCTCTCCTCATCCTGATTGGGTGGTCTGTAAACCCCCCCAACCTCATCTTTCTTCCTCTATTAGACCTTAACTGAGCCCATAATGCCTCCACCTCCCCTTCCTCTGACTCTTCTCTCATGCAAGTAATCCCCTCCCTGATATAAACTGCCACCCCTCCCCCCTTCCCGACTACCCTGTCCCTCCTGTATAGTTTATATCCAGTGATCGCAAGGTCTCAGTCATGATGTGATGTTGCCCAAGTCTCAGTTACTGCAGCTATGTCCACCCTCCTGTTTGCTAATAGTGCCTGCAGGTCATCCATCTTGTTTCCTAGACTCTGTGCATACAGAGACACCACGCTCCACCTAGAATCTGACCTTCCTTCTCTTCCCTCTGTTCTTCTATTCACATTTATCCCCTCTGTGTGCACCCCTCCACATACCCTTGTTATGTGTTCCTCACCCCCTCCACCCTTTGCTAACGATGTTCTCACCCCTTCCAACTCCTCCTTCCAGACCTCTTCCATCACTGTGGATGGGGAGGTTCACTGACCTCCTTCTCCTCTCAGAATCTGTGGGCCTACATGCCCGCTGCCCCCCCCAATAGTTTAAATTAAGTGTAGTGGCTATGTATTCCCCCACTCTGTCCCTGAGTACCCTCAAACCCTCCCTACTGAGGTGTAGCTTGTCTGGTGAAAAGAGTGCTTTGGTTGACCAGGTCTCCTCCCAGTCCTCAATACAGATAAACATCTTCTCCATGCACCATTTCCTCAGTCAGTCGTTAATATCCTCTATTCTGCTTTTCCTGGCTATGCTGGCCCTTGGTACTGGTATCACCTCTGAGAGGCCAGCAAACTTCCTTCCTCCCTCCCTGCCAGTTTTCCCTAAATCCCTAAACCTACTTTGCACTACCTCAACCTTCTCCCCAGCTAGGTTGTTGGTTCCAAAATGTATAACTAAATTAGGTTTTCCTCCAACCTCCCTTACTATTTCCCTTATTCTTGGGCCCACCTTCCCCGCTGTCATCCCTGGCATACAAACCACCTTCCTGCTTGCATTTGGGTCCCCTTTCCTTCCCCAGTGAATACCCCTAATTATGGAGTCCTCTGTGATTGCCATCCTTCCATCCACTGCACCCATGCTCCATGTCGTTCCTTTCTTACCTTTGGTACTAGCTGCTTTCCAACCTAACTACTCCCTCTGCACTCTGGTGAACTTATCTCCACATCCACATTGTATCCCCTTAATTGTTTTTCCATCTCCCACTCTGCCCTTCCCCTTCTGACTAGCTATATCTGCTTTCAGTTTTCCTTCCCCATTTCCTTTCTTTTCTCTCCCTCCCCCATCCTCCACTCCATTTTGCCTGCTGCCTCTTCCCTGCCCACCATGATTAGTTCCCTCTCCCTTCACTGTACGCTCAGCCCTGGCTCAACCTAACCTCCTACCAGACCTCATGCTGCCCCTTCCCTCCTTCCAGACAATGGTGCAAATCTATTCAATAAAGGCACCCCTTTAGAATTTCCCACCTCTGATGCTACTCTCACATTCCCTCCCCTTCCCCTTACCACTTGCCATTCCTCCACCCTGTGCTCCCTAGTCCTTCAAGTTCCTGCAAGGAATAAACAAGGTTAACTTTGAGGAACTATTTAGCATGAGTAACAGTTCAAGGACACAGAGGCATGAGTGGAAACTGATGGGAAGGAGGTTCAAAAGGGATATAAGAAAGTTTAATGTTAGAGAAAGGGTGGTGGAACTATGGAACAGTCTGCTACCCTAGATGGTGGGTGTCACAGACATACTCCAGGGAGTCAGACCCTCTGCTCCTACAGCGCCAACCTTGAATTGCAATATGTGAACAGAAGACAAACAGGGTAACCCTCCTGTCTGTTTTGGGTCTGAGCAACTACTAGTTTTGAGTCCTGGTGTCAAATATGAACCCTTTTTTGCTAGCACATCCAGGTTACCAGTCCAAATATCACACTCTCTTCAGGGAAAGCAGTGTAATACTTAAGCCAGTGGGCACACAATCTGGTTCACAATCCCCCTTCTGACGCAATTGAGGCCAAGGTCTTTTCTTACCTTGCTGTATATGGTGACACACTTTAAGCACTTTAACAATTCTGTTAGAATTATCAACACTGTCCCAGCATTCACTCTCAAAATGAGAAAATGGCTCAGACAGTATTTCAAGGAAAACAGAGTTTACTAAAATTAAAAATAGTAAATAAAATACAAAACACTGAGGCCCAGATATTCAAAAGGGTTGCGCCATGCGCAACAGGGTTGCGCATGCTCAAGTCCAAAATGCGCCATTCTGTGATATTCAGCAGGAGGCAGTTACGCCACTGGCAACAGGTTGCGCAAGAGAGCAATGCAAATGAATGCATGCTCAACAGGAGGGGAGGATCCATAACCTGCGCAACCCGATATTCAGTCGGGTTGCGAGAGTTGTGCATCGCAACCAACCTGCGCCCGCACAAGCTTGAGCCAAAAAGGCTTAGTTGAGGGCCACCCACAGGTGAGCTGCTGCATTGCAGGCGCAACACAGCAGCCTACCATCCTGGCTGGCCCCATATTCGGTCCCTGTGCCCCCACCAGCCCGATCGCGGGCAGTACAGATACATGAACCCCCACACATCTCCCACAGCCCGATCGTGGGCAGAACCACGTACATGTCCCCCACACATCTCCCACAGCCCGATCGCGGGCAGAGACCTGTATGAACCCCCCAGTGCCCGATCGCGGGCAGAATAACCCTCCCCACCGAATACCTCCCTGGTGGTCCAGTGGACCGTAAAGCCCGATCGTGGGCAGAATGTCACAGCACAACTCCCCCACATCTCCCTGGTGTCTAGTGTCCCCCACCTGACAGTCCAGATTTGTGAATGATCATTCGCCAAATCTGACTGTCATGTAGGTATGGGCTGCATGCCCATTGGCTGTAGCTCTGCACCACTGGGCGCGCAGCCCACCGGACAGTCAGTCGGGCGGTGGCGGGGCGGCTGGTGGGTGGATGCTGTCACCCGCCGCCGCGGGGGGAGCGTGGAGGGGCTTCGTGGTGGGGGACACTAGACACCAGGGAGATGTGGGGAGTTGTGCTGTGACATTCTGCCCACGATCGGGCTTTACGGTCCACTGACCACCAGGGAGGTATTCGCTGGGGGGAGGTTACATCTGCCCGCGATCGGGCACTGGGGGTTCATATAGGTTCTGCCCGTGATCGGGCACTGGGGGTTCATATAGGTTCTGCCCGTGATCGGGCTGTGGGAGATGTGTGGGGTGTCATAACTGTGATGCTCACATCGGCTGCAGGGGCGTCGGTCCCTGGACGGTTGCCAGCCTGGCAGGGTGGCCAGGAGCAAGTCCTCGGGATCGCACACCTACATGCAAATGGCATGCAAATGGGGACATAAATAGATGCAAATGGCCCCTGTGCCTTGTATAAATTATGGCCCCATTTGCATGTCACCTTTGAATATCGGAATTTGAGCATGGCGCAATGGTATACCGCGCCACCGCAAGTTTAATGCTCAACTCTGCAACCTATGTAGCGCAAGTTCCACTGTGCCATGCGCAAGTGTTGGCTCGGGTGATATTCAAAGGAGTTTCAACAGCGCAACTCCTTTGAATATCCTCTGGCTAACACTCGGGCGCAACTATTTTGAGCAGCGCAGGGCTGTGCCTCAGACTGGTGCAGTTTGAATATCTGGGCCTGAAATATATAACATTAATGGTACAGTCAGAAAATAAATGGACAAGTATAAATAACCCACTTTATACTGAGTAACTGATTCTACCCCAGTTTCAGGAGGTAAATAGTGGTGCTGAAATTACCTAATTTTGGTAGAAGTGCTTCTTAAGAGTTCAGAACACAAGTGTCTTGTGAAAGTCCAAACACATATATGCAATGTTCCCTCAGCAACTTGACAGTACTGGGGAGGTCCCACCCAGCTTGTGAGGTTACAGCTCATTCCTGCATACTGAATTAGTTACATGCCACTGCACACTGCTAAACATTCCAATTAAAAAATATATTCTTCCTAACTAGTGAGCAGCATGCTTTATGACAGCTCAGAATTACCCCTTTGATCTTCTGAAGAATATCCTGAAAGACACTTCTCCTAGCTATGTGAAGATTTTCAAAGGTAACTGTCAGAATTTGCTTTCTCCTGATAGGCTGTAAAATGCAATATCTTATAACAGGTTTCCTAGGTTCAAAGCAGTGTCTGGTTTTACAACCTGTTATGTCAGCTAACACAGGCTTTGACAGGCAGGTGTCAAAAGGAAGCTTTTAATTAGTTTATCCACTGGGTCAAGTATAGGGCAGATCCTTCTTTTCTCTCTGTTCAAATCATACGTTCCATGATGCTTTGCTGCTTGGCCTGTTTTCCTAAGCAGAAGTCTAAAACATATATGTATATCAAAATTATATGCACATAACTAGTAGATGGCTATCCTGTTACAATGGACACCAAAACCATAAATGGTTTCAGCCATGGTTGGAAAAGTTTGAAGGGTATAGTAGTTGCTTAGGATGGTAGTAGTAGGGAGGGAATAGGGTGGATAGTGAGAGCTAGTATGTCCCGGGTTTGATAGGGAACTATGGGCAGATTGGATTTTTGTCCACTGTCATTGGCCGTGTTTCTGTCATGTAGGTATTGGCACATGTTTCTGATGGTAAACATCATAGACCTTACCAAGATTACTGCAGTTTTAACATGGTGGATGTTACAACACAGCAGCAACTTTTATAAACTTCTAATGTTGCTGACAACCCATGTTTGAGAATGAGCATGGGTTGGGGCTGGTGGAGGAGGGCGGAGGACTGAGTGCCCCAGGGATAGCTCTCCTCCCTCTGGGTGGGGAATGTGCCTTTTGCTGTATGACTACCGCCTGGTGGAGGCCAGGCAATAGTGAATGCAAACATGACAACAGGGAAGGGACAGCTGATAGACACCTGCATGCATGTGAGCCAACACATGCAAGCAAGTGCATAATTGCATGCTGGTGCCCTGCAGGAAAACCAGAGAAAAATGCCCTGGTCTGATCCGCACCCAATCGCATGTACCACACAACCAACATGGCAGGCCCCCAGCACCATGTGTGGTCCTAGGTAAGTGGTGAATAACCTGCATGTCCATGAGAAAGTTGGTGATAGGGCTGGGAGGAGGTGCTGCAGGGCAAGGGACAAAATCAGAAACAGAAAGAGAAAAACCCTTTCCAAACCACATGTCTCCATTCAGGAATTAAATAAAATGGAAAATAAAGTTCTGACTACCGGTGGGTGAGTGACGCCATCACTGAAGCACACTTGATGGTGGGGATAAAAGGAACTGAGGTGGTTGAGAGCTGGTGACAGGGTAAGCTATGCAGCATAAGACAGTCTTGAGGTGCTGCTCATGCATGTAGCTTACCTCGGTGCCAGCCCTCCTGACAAGTTCTGGTCTCCGATGGTCCTAGCACCTCCAACTCAGAACCCATTGGTGTGAATCAATGGTGAAGATTGATGCCAGAAGATCTTCCTATTCCTATATTCAATATGCAGGTTTTTCATTAGAAAATGTTTTAACTAAGACGTTATTACAGCTTTTAGGGCTGAAGGGTCTAAAGATTTTAACTCTTAAAACTTTGCCTTTTCAGTGTTGAACTTATAGAAATAATATGGGCACAGATAGGCGGTGCTGTATCATTAACAGTAGCACTGGTACCTTTGTCAATGCACTGCCCGTGGTGTGCTGCAATGCAGTCCTTCTCCTGTATTTACTCGTGCACAGTGTAACTTCTGAATCAATGGGAAGGTTTCCATAACATAATCAGTAAAAAGATAGTAATTTTAGTACTAAAAGACAGTAATCAATGTAGTACTAAAAGATAGTAATCATTTTAATATTACGGCAGTTGTAACACTTTAACACTGTTTGGTGGCTAGGGCCTAGTGCAGACAGCCTCAGGCTAGAGTAATCATATCCCATTTGTCCTTTGCAGCTCAGTGACCAGGAGCATAAGTCCCACTGCCAGAGAAAGTATGGTACTGCTGTCACGCCGTAAAAGAGATTTGCACTGTTGCCATGGAGGAGCGTAATCATCAGTGAGACAGTGACATATCGCTCCTGCTTTTACTGTGCAGTCTGAAAAGTGAAGCCTGACCCTGGTATGGTGGTTTCCACTAACATTAAGGTTGATATAATTTTCTCCTTATTCTAGAAAGTTTAAATACACAAAAATGCTTGCCTAATAGTTCTAGAACCCTCCAGTTAAAACTCGACTATCTATTAGGGGTCCAGCTATCTGTTAACTCATATCAGCCTTGGCTTGGTGCTCAACTCGCAATAGTTTCTAACAAACATTAATGCCTTCACTGTCATATAATACCACATTTTCATAACACCTGACTAGGAGGGACTTGCACTGTAGTTTAAAAATGATGTTGACGTTTATTTTGGATTAGAAAATGGATTAGAGAAACACTGCTCTCTGATTGGTCTAGAGCACCCATTCCCAGGCAGGTATCACACTACAGACCAGTGAAAAACTAGTTCCTGTGCCCACCTACCATTTTACAAAATAGATCAGTGAGCTGCAATCAAATGTTTAGGTTTCAGAGCAGCCATTTGTTTTGTTCAGATAGCGAGCACCACCCCGCTTTGCCCTGATTTTACTAATCACCTCATTTGCTCTTTCCAATTGCTATAAGAGATTACAGACATAAACAAAATAAAAAAAAAAAAAAGAGAGAAAGAAGCTGTACCTTTTAACAACATCACTGACAAAATAAAAATGAAAGCTGAATGCTTGGCACACTCATCAGATGGGTCAGTCATTTCTAAATTGAAGCGCAAGTTTGTATCACACTTCTCGCCACCCCTTGCTTCTCTGCCAGGTAACACAAATTAAAAAATAAACATCACAATTTAATTTAGTGAAAAAAAATAGTTATGCTAACACTCTGCAGTCTCTTTCAGTGCCATGCCGCACACTGATCGCACTCTACAATTCTTAAACAAAATTTGAATAAAACAGTCAAATGGGAGAGGGGTCTTGTTCCTTATTGTCATTACAATACAAATGGGGAGGGTCAAGAACAGACATGAACTTGGCTCACAACTTAAGCAAAGGTTTAAAAATGAATAAAACAGCAGCGCTGTCTACTGGTAGGTGCACCACTGATGGACTACTTTATAAGAAAATAATTCTGTATTCATAGAAACATAGAAACATAGAAGTTGACGGCAGATAAGGAACAGCAAGGCCCATCCAGTTTGCCCATTTCTTTTCTACCTTATGAATGTGCCATCGGCCTTTGCTCTGTCAATGGCCTATCTATTCATACTCATCTGTATTGCTCCCCATGCCTATCCCATGCCCGCTTGAAGCCCTGCACAGTATTCATATCCACCACTTCCTGAGGTAGGCCATTCCATGCATCCACCACCCTTTCTGTGAAAAAGAACTTCCTCACATTACCCCTTAATCAGCCTCTCTAATCTCATGCTGTGTCCTCTTGTCCTGCTATTTTTTTCCATTGAAACATGTTAGACTCTTTCACCTTGTTAATGCCCTTGAGGTATTTGAATGTTTTGATCATATCACCTCTCTCCCTCCTTTGCTCTAGGGTATAAATATTGAGCTCCTTTAATCTGTCCTCATATGTTTTCTGATGCAGTCCCTGCACCATTTTGGTTGCCCTTCTCTGGACTGCCTCAATTTGGTTAATGTCCTTGTGAAGGTGTGGCTCCAGTACTGCACGCAGTACTCCAGATGGGGCCTAACTAGTGTCTTGTAAAGAGGGATTATTACCTCCCTCTTCTGACTTGTGCGATCCCTACTAATACACCCCAACATCCCCTAGCCTTACCTACTGCTGTAGTGGTCTGCTTGGATGATTTCAGGTCATTGGTAATGATGATGATGATGCCCAAGTCTCTTTCTTCCTTCTGACTGCCAGCAACTCCCTCCAAGCCTATAGGTTTTTTCAACTTTTTAAAATTTTATGATAAATATTTTATTAAAAATATTACCAATAGCTGGCCCAGTGGTGTGGCGGGCTGAAGTGTTGAGCACCTCACCGCTGCCTCATCAGAGATCAAGGTTTGGAAACAGATGTGGGTCACTCGAGGGCTGGCCAGGTGAGAGAGGAAGGAGCATCTGTGGGACTGCTCTCCTCCCACGAGGGGGTGCTGTGTCTGGCTGTTGACTGCCACCTGGAGGTATCCAGGTGGCAGCACAGCGAATCACACAGTGAGAAGGATCCCATCTACAGAGTACCAGGAGCATCTCTATGGAGGTGAAGCATGCACATTGTACTCATTGCATGTCCGTTGGCCCAGGGAGAAACAGGAGGAAACATGGAGGATGGGCTTTGTGAAGCCCTGCCCATTGTGCTGTGGCCCGGTCTGACACTCTGGTCTGGGAAGGATCTGGATGTTTGACACTGAGGAGGGGATGTCTCTCCACTCTGACCCCACTGCAAGGAGGAATCTGTGGAACAACAGACTCCCAACTGAGAGGAGGTAAGAGATTGCCACAAGTGCATGGGGCAGGGCTGAGAAGCTGCTCATTCTGCCTAAGTAAGATAAAACCTTTATGGAAAAAATTACTAATAATCCATTTCTGAAGCACAATGATGCACACCAGGGTAGCTGTTATGGGCATACCCACCCTTCCAGGGGCTATAATGTTCTCCACCTGTGGAGTCGGCCTCATTATGCTCCAGGGTGGGAGGGTAATACTGCCCACCATGGAATGTACTATTGCTTACTTGTAATGTTTTTTTTCTTTTGAAGCCTAGACCCCCAAACAAGATGGCTGCCACAGTGGGTGGTCCATTAGATCTGCTTTGAGCTCGGGCTTTTTATTTTTTGTGTGCATGAAACACACTTTAATTTGCAACTCAAAGGTTTTACTTCAACTGATAATGTAAGATCATTTGTGGCAGTCAGGGGTTTGCAGAGAGCAAGTTAGTTAAGGCAGTTTTTATTTTATATTGTTTTATCATATTATTGATATAGCTGTTTAGGGGTTGTCTTTGTCTGGTACCCTAGTCCTCCTGGACACCTCCACTAATCCATTTTTTTTTTTGCAGTTAATCTTTTATTATTTTACAGTAATATATATATATATATATATATATAAAACCATTTCCACATATGCAAAAATACATAATCAGTCATAATGACCAGATAAAGTAACACACAGGCTGTTAAACAACATCATTAGAGTAAAAAAATGCTATGGATCTTAAGAATTACAATAAAGTTACAATGTTTGAAAAAACGTATGTCTGGTCTGAGTTCTCTAGAATAACCTAGAAGGTAATATCGACTGGGAGAAACAGGGATAGCATGGAATACTTATATGGTAATGATATTGACTGATTTGTTCAGTATAACTCTATATCATATACATATTGGAAATGTTATTAAGGTAGCAAGACATATATATAAACAACTAGTAAAGGCAAAAGAAGTAAAGTAGAAAGCAAGGAAAGACAACAAGAAAGAGAGACAATAATAATACACAATACCAAGTGATATTAACTAAGTATAATCTCTGTTGCATCAATATATTAAGTATTAGAATTGTGTGGAGATTCTAGGTAAATAAGATAGTCCTGCCAACATCTATTATAATCTTCAAGTCAGTCAGAGGAAATCAACATATGCAGTCCAGGGAGGTATACTGAGATAAATTCTTAAGAATATCAGAAAATTTGGGGATTATAACAGATTTCCTATGGATAAGTATAAGATGCTTAACCTGAAGAAATAGTAGATTCAACCATCTGTTTTGAGCATGGGAAATAGTGTTGTTGTTGGGTTGATTATACCTAATATAGTGTGTTTAGGGTCTAATATAATGGGCTGACTTATAACTTTTCTGCAAATTTATGAGTGGTACACCATAGATTCTTTATAAGAGGGCAGTTCCATAGGATGTGATATAGGTCCCCATTGAGGAGTTACAAGGCCAACAGTTATTGTTATTCATTAGACCCATATGTTGAAGTACCGTAGGGGTCCTATACCACAAATGGAGGATTTTACTTGTATAAGTGAGCTATGCTTATCTTTAAAGGTCTTCTGGCAGGAAAGCCAGCATCTATGCCATTGTGAATCTGATATGTTGTAATTTAGGAGTTGACTCCATTTGTTTTTAGCTGTGTAAGATTGATTTGAAATTATATCTATAATATGTTTATAAATTTTACCATTCAAATTTGAAGTATGTTTAAGCCATTGTGAGATATATGGGCTGTGTAAGTGTTGTTGGGATAAGTATTGAAAATAGGAGTTACAAGCAGGAGTTGTAGGTACTTCCAAAATCATGTTTTGAAGTTTCCAAAGGGTACAAAGATCAGTAAAGGAGTTGAGTCTAAGTTCATTGGGTTCCAGTATATCATTTAAGAAGAAAATGCCTCTATTTTTCCAATTACGGCAAAAGATTGGTGATTATCCAAATAGATATTTGGGTTGCCCATATTGGGGTATTTGCTAAAGGTGTAGGATTAGATTTGAGATGTTTATGTATTTGTTTCCATAAAATACAGATGATGAAATTGTGGGATGAGATTTTAGTTTAGGAGGAAGAGAGTTATAGATAAAGGAAGTATTAATGTTCCCAGGGCATAGGGAGGCTTACATATTAATCCATAATGGAGAATTGGATGTTGGTTTAAGGAACCATTTTACAGTCTGAGTTGTTCGAAAGGCCCAAAAATAGGCTTGAAACCAGGAGGCCAAAGCCTCCTCCGACCAATGAGAATGAAGTTTAATATGACTAAATCTGGGATGTTTCCTTCCTAAAGAAAGTTGCCTTTTAGTTTATCTAGCTTAACTAAAAAGTATGAGGGCAAAATTAAAGGAATATTGGCAAAAGATATAAGATTTTTGGAGAGATAGACATTTTAATGGCAGATATTATCCCATTAAATTAAAGATTTAGTAGTTTCCATCTGTCAAACATAGATTTGATATTGGATAGTGGGGGATTAATGTCCCATATTTTGTCCAGCCTCGGGTCATTTGAATGCCAAGGTAAGAAAAGCCCTGGGTGACCAACAAAACCCAAAGGGTGGTTCATAGAGGGTTTACAATAATCATTTAATGGTAGAGTTTGGGATTTATTATAATTCAAGGCTAAGCCAGAAAGACAGGTGAATTCTTTAAATAGTATAACCAATGGTTGTCCTGCCTCTTCAAGGTTTTCTAAAAGAATGAGGAGGTCATCTGCGTAAGAAAGTGAGGGGTAGTGGAGTTACCGATCTGAATCCCTTTAATATAACTGGATTGTCGATATGGGCAGAGAGGGCTCCATAGCAAGAATAAATAAAGACGGTGATAAGGACATCCTTGCCTAGTACTCTTGCAAGTGAAAAGGAGATGAAAGCATAGAGTTGGTAAGTATTCAAGCTGAAGGATGTGTATATAGCTTGATCCATGAGCAGAAGTTATTAGGAATGCCAAAATGAGAAAGTACAAGATATAAATAGTTCCAGTTTAAGGAGTCAAATGCCTTTTCAAAATCGATAGCAATGGTGGCCGAGGAGATTTAAGGAATTTTGCTTTGTGAATTAAATTAAATAAGGAATGGAGATGATCAGAACTCAATCTCGTTTTGATAAAACTGGCTTGGGAATTGTGAGCAATTTGGATATTAAGGGTTCTAGACGTAACGTTAAAAGCTTTGCAAAAGATTTTTCCATCGGTATTGATTAATGATATAGGTCTATAGCTGGATGGGAGAGCAGGGTCCTTGTCTTTTTAGGTAGGACTGTAATAATAGCTTCAGTCATGGTAGGGGAAGAGAGCCATTGGAAGATGATTCACGAAAGACATTGTAAAGTAAAGGGCAAAGAATATCCAAAAGAGGTTTGTAGAAATCCACAGGGAAACCATCTCTCGAGCTCTGCCAGATTTCAAGCTGGATAGTGCATTTTGAATTTCTTGGAGGATGAATGGTTTGTCCAAATTTACTCTATCAGGATCAGAAAGCTGGAGCAGTTGCAGTTTATCTAGAAAAGCTGAATATGATTGTTTGATGCACAGTTTTGTTGCTAGTATAGTTGTTGATAGAAAGATGTCATTATATGGTTGATAGATGGATTATCAGTGCGATTTGGCCTGAATGATCTTTCATACTCACAATATGTCTATCCGCTTTGTTGGGATTTAAGCTGATAGGAAAGTAGTTTCCCACATCTATCTCCTTGTTCCCAGTATTTATGTTTTAGTCTAAAAGGGCTAATTCAGCTTTGTGAGAAACAAGTTCATTTATTATTTAAAATATTGTTTTCTTTGATTTTTAGGGATTTTTCCAGTTCAGCTAGTTGAGATTCTCTTAATTTTTTCCTGTGGGCAGCATAGCTAATTATTTTACCTCTGATGGTGGCTTTTAATGCTTCCCAAACAGTACACATAGATATGTTGGGGTAGTATTAAAAGAGAGGTATTCTTATATTTGGTTTCTAATCCAGGGAATGAATTCGGTCTTTAAGTAGAAGTGGGTCAAGTCTCATGACAAGGATTTAGGGGTGGAGGACCCTACAACAAGTGAAGCTTAATTGGAGAGTGGTCTGATATTACAATTGGTAGAATGGATGTATCAATTATTTTGTCAGTTATAAGAGAAGAGGTAAACCAGTAGTCAATTCTACTATAGGATTGATGGAGTGAAGAATAAAAGGTATAATCACGGTCCCTAGGGTGATGAAGTCTCCATATATCCGAAAGGTTAAAATTTTCAAAAGCATAGATAGAGCATTAATACTTAGGGTGAGAATCAAACAGAGAGTTACTTCTGTCTAAATGGGCCTCCAAAGCTAGGTTAAAATCACTGCCAATTAAGATAGGTGAATTGTAATTATTGTCCGTTAAAATATGTTGAGATAAATTATGAAAAATTCAGGTGAATCTGAGTTAGGGCATAGACATTAACTAACATAATGGGGCCAGTAGGGTGTTATGTAACTATTACCCATCTGCCATCCGGGTCCATAGAGGTTTTAATAAGGGTCCAATTAAGGTTTTATGAATCAGGAAAGCCGCTCCCCATTTTTTGAGGTAAAGGATGCTGAATAAATTTGACCAACCCAATCCCTTTTGAGTCTGTCAATGTCCTCATTTAAGAGTTTAGTCTCTTGTAGGAAAGCAATATGTACTTTATGTTTTTAAGATATGAAAGGATTTGCTTATGCTTACAAGGAGAATTGAGTCCTTAATGTTCCATGAATATAATATAAGATCACTCATATTAAATAAAAAAAATAGAAATAACTATGGTCATATTTAAGGGACTCATATGTAGATTATTTAGGCTAGAGGATGATATAGACCAAGAGGGGATAGTATGTAGGCAAATAGAGGTAGGCAGGACTATACTATTGAATAGAACTAAGGATATAAAGCAATAATATCCATATGTCTATCTAAAAAATATAAAAAGAGAAGCTTTTAAACATTTACCAGAATGAAAGGAAACTTAACCACTACAGTACACAATGATATATCACTGAGCTGTGTAGATAGCTAAGAGTCGGAACAAAGTACCAAAGACTCGCTTACTACACAACTGGGCATGAGTAAATTTAAGTAACTCAAAGGAAAACAACTCATAAAGAGTTGTAAATCTAAGTTACAAACCTTATGAAGACCTACAATAATTATTTTAAAATAGCAGATAAATTGACTAATTGTAAATGGTCCCCAGGAAGGAACCAGAATCATCACATTATTACCTATAAGACAGCAATTGAAAACAGTAGGTGAGGTCCAGGGTATACAGCAGTAGCCGAAGCTAGAACAGTATCCTGAGATTAATAAAAATTAAGCGTACATTATATTGTATTAACATTATAATGTAGGGTGAAGGCTAGAGGGTAATTAAATTAGATGTAATGTTCTCACAGTCATTTAAATGATCTGATGTAAAATATATATAGATGGTGGCATATAATTCAAAAAGTTTGTAATAAATGTTTGTCATTTATGAGGCAACAGGATACCTTAAGCATATCAGCATATCCTTGGAGATTGGGGTAGATACTATATAAACAGTGAACTACACTAAGTGTTCATATTAGAGTATAAGAATATCATAGCTCAAGCTTCAAGGTTCTTAGATTTATTAATATATAGGCATATGATTGGGCTACAAATGACACAAGTCTTGAATATAGCCTGGTTATAGTTTGAAATATATGTATGGATAGCTGAATGACCAGACCTGATAGGCCCAGTGAGTCCAACTATAAGATACAGTATCTATTGGCTATAGTATTCAGGCTTCAAGATTAGATGTGTCCTGTTAAATATGCCGCCTCTTGTTCGTGTTACAAGAGTAATTAGAACCATGAAAATAGCTGCTATATATAATGAAATGATGAGAAACTAGGAGAAAGAAAAAAAACCATTAGGTTGGTAATTGAGTTGTCTCATGAATGAAGTCTATTTTCAAAAATGTAAATTATTAAAAGTAAGTAACTACCACTCACCTATAAACAAATGGGGCTGAGTGAACTGCCGTAAGTGTTAAAAAGTTGCTGCATAAGTAATTACCCTAATAGCCCATGAACTAGCTGAGAGCCATGAGGTATAACTTTGAGATATATGATGCAACAATTTATACCCTTGATAAAATCGAAATGCAAAGTGCATTTTAATTAAACAGACAAGGGAGTAATGAACATAGAGCCTGCATAAAAAGATAATCTTACAATTATCAATGCTCATTAAATTTGCTGGTTAATATTCTAAAAAAGAAAATGAGATGGACAGAAGGGTATTGGCAGAGAGAAATTACACTGACATTTGTAATCCAAGTAGGTAATGCAGGGAGTAAATAGTGAAATAATTAAGCGCTTTACTCTCTGATTATGCGATGTACAGCCTATCGCTGTGACAACCAGCTGGAAGCACAGTCATGATGTCAAAGATCAGATATATGCATCGTGTTCTAAATTAGGCATAGCTACCCCACAAGGTCCACAGAAGTGAAAAAAAAACAAAGGTTGTCAGCATTGATTGTAACCAAAAGCATTTAGGATAATCAGGTGGAGTTACATTTAGAGGAAGCCAAGGAGCTGGTATTAACTTTGTTTTGAATTTACCCTGGGTTTCTTCTTCAACAGTTCAAGTGGCTTTATTGGAGAACTCGCAGTTATTTCAGCCCAAGATGTTTCTGCCGATAAGGTGCCAGCAGACCTTTTAGTTGAACTTTGGGATATTCCAGTGCAATCAAGCTTTTGAATATCCTCCTGTGAGGAGAGTATATCTACTACTTCTAGATCCTCTAAAAGTGAAAACTTGTTGAGAGAGGTATCGGGGAAGAACTTTGTTATGTTGCTGAGATGCTTGTGAAAGAATGGAGGTTTCTTCATTTTCACAGCTTGTGAGTTTGGTAAATCGTGGACCAGAGGAGTTTTTAGCTTGAATATGAGTGGAGAGCCTTGGATGAGTAATCTGTTTTCCATTTTCTATTGGGACTGTATTGGACACTCCACTTCCACTCTGGTGCTGTTCAGACCTCATTTCAGAATTAAGGGTGCTCATGTTGATATGAATCGAGGAGTCCCGTGGAGAGAGGTAGCCGATTCTTTGAGGTAAATGTTTAGGTATGTTGCAAGTGCCTCAGGAGACCCAAAATCTTTAAATGAGCTGCCGAAAAGGCGATTGTAGCCAGGTAGCACAATGCACATTTAATACCCTTTGAGGTAGGATCGATTTTAATAGGTTGAAATCTTTTCTTTTGTTTATTACTTCTTTGGAGTAGTCTCTAAAGATAGAAATTTTGTTTTCTTGCCATATTAATTCCTGATTTCTCTTGCTTTATTCAGTATCAGTTCAACATGGCAGAAGTTTAGAAATCTAGCAATAATAGGTCGAGGCCTTTGATGTGGACTCGATGTGGGCCTAGGATCTGTGAGAGCACTCGATGGTGAGCTCTAGATCAGAGGCAGTTTAAGCAAAGCTGGAGGAACATGAGATAGTAAAGCAGAGGTGTCCTAATTTCAGACCCTTCAGGGCATCCAAGAAAGCGAAGATTATTCCTGCAATTTCTATTTTCTATGTCATCTATTTTGGATTGTAAAGCTTTGATTGTTCTGTCTTGCTCTCTAATGGTTGAATGGAGATCATGAATTGCATTTTCATTATGTGAGACTTTAGTTTCTGTAGATATAAGGCAGTATCCAACGCTGCATATTAGATATATTTTGTTGTGTGGCAACCTTAAGGTCATTCATTTCGTTTATCAATTGTTTAAACATAGATTCTACTCTGTTTAGAGAGGTGGCAGTCATGGTTTGGTCAGACATAATTGTAGGCCTCAGAGGAGTAGAGATATTCGGAGTGAAAAATTCAGAAGTAAAGTTAGTTAAAATAACAAATACTATACCCAGAAGTTGCCAAAGTATTTGTAGAATACGTCCTGTATGGATGGCACAGAATAGGAGCCTGGATCTTAGCAGATTGGTGATGATTGCTGGAGGTCCTAGGGAGAAACAGAATTAGGCTGCCATTCTTGCAGAGCCAAGCCAATCCCCTGCTAATCCATTTTGACAGTTTGTTTTCTGAGGAGCTTATCGTTTCCCATCTGTGATGAGTTTAGCATTCCAGTACTCATTGGTTTCTGGAGAGCTGTGGAGTTTGAACTGTGGAGCTCATTTTGGAGTTGATACCAAGGACTTCTTGCCAAGCTTGGAGTTGCTGCCGAGGAGTGAAACTTGAGTGGAGGTTTGTAAGAGCTGGACTGAGCTGGCTGCAGACTGTGGTTTGTGGTCAGAAGCTGGAGTTGAAGATTGTTAACTGTGGGCTGCTTTCCTGATCATCTATCACTTTTCCTGAGAGCAATAGACTCCTGGGTTCAGCCTGAGCAAGGAGAGTGGTAAGCCTGGGCTGGTCCACTCTAACCCACTGAGTAATGCTTGTGGAGCAGCGTTGTCACAGAGACCATTGGAGTCTGGTTGATTTTGCCACTATTCTAGCAGAATGAAACTGCTGGGGAATATCAGCTGCTTTTAGTGAGTTGGAAACAGCTTGATGCTTACACCAGCCCATGTGGATCCCCCGCACTGGCTCGCTTTGAGACCTTTGGAACCACTGCTTCTGTGTGATATTATTATTTTCTCCACTGATCTCCTCTGACTTTTCCCCATAGCTTAATGGCCAACAGGCAGTGAGAGTACCTGTTGCCTTTATATTATTTTGGAGCTCCACTGCTCTTGCAGCAGCTGTGAGAGAGATTCCTGTAAGGCTAATTCAGTTCTGTTTTGTAACTCTGGACTTCCTCTGATGAGAGCAGACACTCCTAGCATTATCTCTCATCTCATTCAGGACCTGTACAGACTAATATTATCTACTGTAAAGTGTTATTTCCCCTAATAGGTTTTATAGAGAGTTTTTTTGTTACATATTTTTGCAGCCTTACCTCCTTGGCAGGGTGGTTCTATGGTTCCCCTTTTCTGGTCTGCCACTGGTGGTCCCTGCACCGAATACCATGCCAGTGCTCACCTCCTCCCCTCTCACCCACTCAGGCCATTTCGTGCACCCTGTAGTGTGGAACACCTTTGGGAGTCAACGCCAGAAGGAGCATTCCTGGGAGCATCCGTTGTAGCGTGTGGAGGCCGCTCGTCATGAGCGCCGGAGGACTGGGGCTATTTTGACTTATTCCCTGGTTCCCACATGGTCAGGCTTGCAAAGACATCAATGATGCTGCAGTGTGCACTTCTGTGCACCACACATCTGACTTCAGCCAGCGCTGACCCTCCAATTCACTGCGCTTGCACCGACTTCCAGCTGCGGTCAGGAGCCAGCACATCCATGAATGTCCTTCCCACCCTCTTCAGAGGAGGAGAGCAATCCCTGGATGCTCAATCCTCCTCCCCTGGCCAACCCTCCGACACCCGAGGTCGCTCCCAACCCTGGCTCATCGGCATGGCATGAGGTGTGGTGTCCAGAGCCTCAACGCCAACACCACTGGCCCGACTCATTTTATAGTTTTTAGTTTGTCTATTTGTTTTAGTTGGAGTGCATCTGGCTGTGAATGTTTTGTGTAGCTTCTATTAATTTGTATATGCTGTGAATGAGTGGGTAGTTGTTTGGGATTTATGGTGGGCTATTTGTTTTGTGAGGGTGGTTGCTTTTATTTTTGGGTATTGTCCCTTCCATATGTTTAGTCAGGCCTTATTTAATCTATTTCATGGAGGAGCTATGGGAGTGGCGCCCTTTTGAGTTGTTCCCTTGTACCTACCTGCAGCTGTTCAGCTGTTCTCCACCAATGTAGGGAACTGGGGATCCTCTGGGGTGCTGTTCAAAATGTAGATCTGATCCGTGGGTAGCTATGTGGGGTAGTATCAGAAGAGTGGCATCAAGGCGACACCTGGAGAATAGATGGCTTCTGGAAAGGGGTCCCATCTGTCTGATTCCTGTTCCTCGGGCTCCTGAGTTTTCTGTTTAGCATATGGCTAAGGCACCAGCTGACTCAACTCCTCCCTAAGGGCAGTTGTCTGTAATGCTAGGTCTCTTAGGAATTAAATGGCCATAATGGAGGCTTTCTTTGCAGATTCCTCTGCACAACTGACATGCATCATGGAGACCTGGCTGGGGATAACTCTGGTCCTGTGCTTGAGTCATCCATTCCTCCAGGCTTTTCCATGGTGCACTGCCCTAGATGGGAGTGTGGGGCAGAGACAGGGCAGCCATCTGTTTTAGATCTGTTCTGAGACTGATGATATACCCTTGGGGCAGACCAAATCATTTGAATGTGTGGTTATAAAAGCTGGGCTGGGTGCAAGTTGCAGGATCATGTTCAAATACCATCGCCCTGGTTCTGGGCTCAAATTTCTGCAGGAACTGGAGGCTTTCATGGCAAATCTGGTGTTGGGTTCTCCCAAACATTTGGTTTGAGTGATTCAGCATCTGGGTTGAATATGAAACATCTCTTTTGGAACGCAGTTCCTCCAGTTGATGTCATCCCTGGGCCTCATACAGGTGGTTGCCTCTGGTATCCAGCAGGGTGGGCATGCCTTGGATCTAGTCTTTCATTGGGTCTTGACATCAGCAATGCCAGGGTTGATCCAGTCATTTGATCAGATCATCATGTCATTCAGTTCCTCTGCAAAGCTCTCCATTTAACCACCGCTGTGGAGATGGTCAGATACTGCTTTTTTAAATCTGGGGCCTCAGGGCATCCTGGTGGTACTGGATATCATGAGTATGAAGAGATGGCTTGCACAATGGGAACTGAGGCAGCTGTGGAGGATTATAATTTGGCCTTCTCATCTGCTGTCAACTCCTTAGCACCATTCCATGTACGGCCCTTGATCTCCCAACTCAGGTCACCCTGGTATGATGTGGATCTAAGGAGGTCCACCCTGGCCCCATATCATGGCACCCTGTATTTTGCCTTAACTTCTTCTGCCTCTGCTGGCCAAACCTAGAGTGTTTGCCAAGTCCCACCTTGCCAGATTTATGTGATACTGCACTACATCCTGTACCTTGTATGAATTCTTTCTTCTCATATTTAGCTAACTTTACAAATAATGTATATCAGTAGATAACACCTTGGAGCCACATAACTTTTAGCCAATAGGGCTTATTTTATGTATCTAGTCTTCTAGTAACCATAGCTACTATCTAACATATAAGATGTTGTATTACATATTCTCTCGGAGACCATCTTCACTCCTAGGGGTATTTGGGAAACTTTGGTTCCTGGTGTCTATAGTAAGACATGTTTAGGGCAGTTGTTACCTTTGTGTAATAAACAAGTTTTATTACCAAATATGCGACTTGTCCATGTCTCTTTTGCTGATCTATGACTGCCAAGAATCTGATCAGGGCTAAATACCCTAACATATTTCATTTTCATTTCATTTTATTAAATAGGTTAGACCATTGAGTAAAACTCATTTAAAATGGTAAACCCTTGGTTAAACAAAATAAAGTTACAACAATTACAATAAATACAAACATACAGGCCCAGATATTCAAACTCGCCCAAAATGAGCGCAACAGCAGAACAAGCACAAATCAATTGCGCATATGAGCAACAGGTGCGATATTCAAACATGGATCAGAACAAATTGCGCAAGCAACCAACATCTGAATATCGCACATACTGCGCCATAGCGCAACCAGGAAGGAGAAGCTGAGCAGAAATGTTGCGCTATGGCGCAACCAGGGCAGCCCAGCTGAGCAGTCCAGAGGTGCCATAGTGCAAGCAGAGCCCCCCGAGCAATGGAACTGCACATCCAGGGAGGCAGGCTGGGCCCACCGCCAGCCATGCCACACATGGGCACGGAGCACACTGCAGAACCAACACCACACCTGCACACCCCAAGCACAGCATCACTGGGGTGTGATGGATGATCTACTGGCCCATGGGGATAAGCCAACAAAGCATAGCAGAGCCATGACACCACAGCACAACCACTGGCAGGCTGAGACTGCACACACAGGGGTTGACAACCACAGTGCACATCAGCCCCCATCGCAGCACACCCTGCACTGTGACCCCAAGACACCACCTATGTGCAGTGACTGGCACTGCAGGAAACCATGCATCCCCAGCACACGCCAACCCCTGCAGCACAGAAGCCTACAAGCCAGACACACCCTGTGCACCCAGCAGTGGGTGGCAGCAGACAGCAAGACCAACAGAAAGTCACTGCGATGCTGGAGATACCTCCCCATGCACACACACGCACACGCCACACACACACACACACACACACACACACACATACCCAGGACCATACCACCCCAGATGGCATGTACAACCCTGTAACTGAGGACCCATAGCCAGCTGCAAATCAGAGACCAACACAGTATTCATATCAAAATAGAAATGTATATTTAAATATAGTACAGAACCAAAACAAGAAAAACTATTTACAAGGAGGGAGACGGGTACAAGGTAGGGTGTTCAAGGGGTGAGGATGAAAAACTTGGAGAGGGAAGGCAGGGTGGTAGGGATGGGAGCAGCGGAAGGGTAATAACAGCTATGGGCCAGCCGGCTGCCGCTCCTCTGCCTGGTGGTGCCCGTCCTGTGCTGCCTCCTCCGAAGGCCATGGTGCTGGATGGACTGCAGGATGGCCTGGTTGTCCACCAACAGTTGTCTGAGGCCCCGAACATCCCGACCAATCCTCCTGAGAACCTCGAGGCCTAGGAAAATGGGAACACAGTCAATGGCTGTGACTGACCACAACCCTGAACACCACCCAACCTGCAAGCCATATAGCCCAATGTCCCCAACCTGTGATGACATGCACCCACCCACAGTGAACATGCACATGGAAATCACAAACAGGCAGCACCAGCTATGCGCGCACCACTGCACACACACACACTGCCCATGTCCATCACAGCACAAACAAGGCTGTCAAGTGACGTGGCAACGTGGTGCGATGCGGGAATTACACAGCTATGTGCCCAGTGCATGCCTGGACCACCAGTGACGCATACACAGACGTGCTGTGATATTGACAGTGATGCATGTCACCTGTGTCATGCATACATACATAGATACATAGACAGTGTCGGCAGATATGGGCCTATGGCCAACCCAGTCTGTCCATTTGAGCTTGTAAGTTCACTTTGTTTTTCTAGAAGTCTGTTGCCCTACCCCTGACCTCCAGAATTCCTTTATGTCTATCCGTGCATTCTGAAATCCTGTGATTGTTTCAGCCCCACCACTTCCTCTGGCAGGGTGTTCCACTTGTCCACCACCCGTTCTGTGAAGAAATTCTTTCTCATGTTTCCTCTGAATCGTCCTCCCTCCAACTTCATCCCATGCCCTCTAGTCCTGGAACATCTTTTTCACTTCAAAATAGTGTTTCCTGCACCCTGCTCCTCCCTGTA
This sequence comes from Neoceratodus forsteri, assembly GCA_016271365.2. Lineage (NCBI taxonomy): Eukaryota > Metazoa > Chordata > Ceratodontiformes > Ceratodontidae > Neoceratodus > Neoceratodus forsteri. Next base: position 200,596,189 of record CM057450.1, read on the forward strand.
AGATACTTGTATGTCTCTATCATATCCCTCTCCCTCCTCTCCTCCAGGGAGTACATGTTCAGTTCCTTCAACCTGTCTTCATAGGACTTGTGATGCAAGCCATGCACCATCTTTGTTGCCCTCCTCTGAACCTTCTCTGCCCACTCTACGTCCTTACGTAGGTATGGTCTCCAGAAATGTACACTGTACTCCAGGTGGGGCCTCACTAGTGTCTTGTATAGTGGAATTATGACCTCCCTTTCCTGCATGGTTGTATTGTGCAGGGCTACTGGTCCCCCAGCATGCAATAGCATCCATGAAGTCATGATACTCACACTGCTCAAGCAGCTGTGTCTGCCGCTGTTGCTGCTGCTGCTGTTGCTGCTGCTGCTGCTGCTGTTGGGGTGCAACCCTGCTGGCACCGGGGCCTGGCACGGCCCCTCCTCAACCCGGCCCTGCATCCTCACATCCCGCCTGTGGGAGACATATGTAGAGACAAACATCAGTGTGACTCAAAGCAGACTGCCCCTGCCCCAGTGAGGTGCCTGCCCACACAGCCATACCCATTCATCTCACAGCTGCACACACTGACACAGCCAACCGTGGCCGAGCCATCACCTATGCACAGCCACCAAACACACACACACCCCTACAGAGAATACAGGTGCATAGATGGTACACCCACCTGGCCTAGACATCACACCCGCCTGGCATGTGACCGCAGCCTCTCCAACAGGTCCGGATCCCTCCGGTGGAGGTCACTGTACTGGTGCCAGCACTGCTCAGCAGACCGGCACGTCAGTGACCCCCACCAGGTCAGTGGCCACTTGCTGCCACACCTGTGTGCGGGCAATGGTGAGGTCACCTCACCATAAAGTGCCCCATAGTGGGTTTCACTAGGGCCACCAGGTTGGCCAGATCCAGTTGGCTGCAGGACACAGCCTCCTCCCAGCCATGGTACCAACTTTACAGCAGGCAATATGGCGGCCCGCTGTGCCATAACCCCACATGGAGATGTTGCGCAATAGACCACCACAGGCTCCAATGCGCTGTTCGAACAGCGCCGTCCTTCACATAGCGCTGTCACCAGACAGCGCACAGGGACGCATACATGGCAGGCGAACAGCGCCAGGGGCAAAGGTCATACATAAGGTCATGGGCATGACGCAAGGCTATGCACAGCGCCATCTGATGTATAGGCATCTCGCGTGACCCGACCAGCCGCGTACCAGTGCCACAGTGGACTATTGCGCAGTAGTGCCACAGCGCCATAAGTGCCCATTGCTGTAGCACCACTGGCACAATGGTGGCTATGGCCTGAATTGCCGATCGCGACAGCACGTCAGCAGCACAGCAGACGCCTGCGTAAGCTATCTGGGCATGTGCAATGCAGTGTAGCACACAGTCACAGATCTGCACCATTGGCTCAGCCAACTCATCCATATTGCGCAGCGCAGATTCGTGATATTCAGCCGACACATGTAAATCATCTGATCAGCCATTCAAAGGCGCGGTGGCGCAATTTGCATGTCATTATGGTTGCTCCACTCTAATTTGCATGCATTGGGCTATAAATGTGCGACATTGGGCTGCGCTTGGCCAGATTCGATTACTGCAGGTGAGAGGTGAGTTGCATGCTGTGTGATGTTCTGGACAATGGTCATGGGAAAATGCTGTAGACTGCACAGTGACAGGTGTCCACTTCCCCATACAGATCGCCATGACCGAGCAGAGCCAAGGTGAGGGTGAGGACGGTGGCGAGGGAGGAGGCCAACTTTACAGCAGCAGAGACAGGCCCTTCCAGGCCTACCTGGATGAGGAGCCAGTACTGAGTGGATGGAGGGCACCCTCAGTCCCGTGCAGCTGCATGGGAGGGGTAGCTCGGGCGTTAACCTGCAGGAAGCCACCAGTGCTCCGTGCAGGAATGCAAGAAGAAGATGGGACAGACCACAGGAGGTTGGAGGAGAAGGTGGCAGCCTCAGGGCGGCACATGCTGGCACTGGCGGGGCCCACCAGTGGTGTTGGAGCTGACCCTGACTGAGGAGACACTGGTCGCATCCATGCAGCAGAGCGCTATTGAGGGCATACCAGGAGGTGGATCCAGACAGGTGGAAGCCCATCACTGCACGGTATGACATGGTGGTGGTGTTGGGGGTTGGGGAAGGTTGTTCACATGCACTCACATGTACTCTCTTTCTGTTACAGATCCTGTTCGTCTTCAGGAGATGGTGGTGGTGGGTCCAGGCAGTGATGATGACCTGCTGGACATGGAGGAGGGTCCATCCACCTCTATCACCAGCCAGCAGGCACTGCAGCAGCATGCACGCTGGGCCGCCAACTCTGGTGTCGGTGATTCGGTGCGGGGGTGCACAGCCTGTGTCTCAGCAGTCTGGCATGCAAGCATGCCAGCACGCTGTGACTATGGCTGTAGTATGTACCTGCACCATTGATGATGCAAGGACTGCAATGGGCAGTGATAGGTGTGTGTCCCATGACGGACACACAGCAGGCCAGCACGTGCCCCTGGGCCTTTCTGGTTCCAACTTGTGTACCAGCATGCTGGCACAGTCCCAGGCTGTGCCTGTCAGCACGGTGGGCAGCACGGTGGCTGTGCAGGTGTCTGACACTGTTGCCAGCACAGCGGTGGAACGAGTGGACCCTGGGGCACAGCGTTGGAGGGACAGCAGCAGCAGTCACCCACCAGGTCTGGGGGTACAGTGTCAAGCGTGCACATGTCCGCCGTGCTTTGATCTGCCCATTCCTGGTCCTGGAAAAGCGCCCACCCTCAAGGGGTGTTGTGCATCAGGACCTTCCACACCCTGGGGACAGGATGCCGTTGGGGCACAGTACCCATTGGCGGAGCACACCCACCTGCTGCAGGAATCAGTACAGCTGCAGAGGCGGGTTGCAATGTCCGTGGAGGCACTGTCTGTGTCTGTGGAGCGGCACAGCAGGGAGTGTGCTCTGGACCGTGCCGAGCTGGTTCGTATAGGCGGACGGATGTGACCGCCGCCATTGACAGTCTGACCCAGGCAGTGGTCTCTGTCGGGCTGCATTGGGCACACAGTCAGGTGCCCTGTACCGCACACCCCACACAGTTCACTCTCCACTCCCGTTCGGCGTCGTGTGACACCAGGCCTGTTGACGCCGGGTTCTGCTGTGGCTATCCCGAGCACCCTGGTGCAAGTTTGTTCGGCATGCTGCCGAATTTCTGTGCGGGCAAGGTCGTTGCTCACAAGAGTGGGACCCTGGTGGTGCAAAGTGCCACCCCATGTGGCCCCTGCTCAGCCTGCCAGTGCTGTTGGGTCACGGTGGGGCTGCCCATGCATCCGCGGTGGCCGTGGGACAGTGCTACATGACTGAGCTGTCTCCCAGTCGCGGGCCCTGTCTGGTGCTGCCATGTGCAATGTGTGTCATGGTGGGCAGTGCACTGCGGGTGCTCTGCTCACCATGCCGACCTCGGACCACCTGCACCGCTCCCAACTGCTGTCCACAGGTGCATGAGCATGATGATGCCTGCATTGTACTGTACACCAAGGTGCAAGGTGCCCAGCACCTGACACACGACTTGGACAGTACAGGTGGTGGGGTGGTCGGTGGTGCTGTGTGTTAGCAATGTTGGTTCTGCTGTGCTGTGCATCTGCCCATGTACGCTCTGTGCCTGGTGTGTGTGTGTCCATTTGAGTGCTCACCCCTCCTGATGGTGTGTTTGTATGCCTGGACCCTTCCACTCCCTGACCGTCATGCACCCCTGGTGTGTTCCCTGTGTGCCTGTGGTTTGCGCATGGACAGTGTTGGTTGCACATGTCCCTTGACTTACCTGTGTTGTGCGTGGTGCTCCTCTGTGATGGTGTCCCGGTGCAGCTGGGCCTGCCAGATCAGTCGGGGTCCCGCTGTCCTGGGGGCTGCTCATCACCATCAACACCGGCACCACTGGCGTCCCATCGCTGACCCTCTTCAACCTGTATGGCTATCCCATGGTCTTTGGCCATGTTGTGCAGGATGCACAGGCCAGGAATATCCCACAGGCCTTTTGGGGCTGTACTGTAGGGCACCACCGGAGGTGTCTAGGCATCGGAAGCGTGCCTTGAGCATCCCAAACACCCGCTCTATGATGTTGCGTGTTGCAGCATGTGCTTCATTATAAGCGTTGCTGCGATGGGGTCAAGGGCGCGGTACAGTGTGAGCAGCCAGGGCGGAGTGGTATCCGCTGTCATCTGTGTGGAGATAGTGGAGATCAGTCTCATGTTCAGGTCCATATTGGCCATATCCCTGTGTGCCACTACCATGGCACCTGTGGCATTCCCACCCTTGCCCGAGTTTGCATTCCATACATGTGTACTCACCCACTAGATGGCCTGTGGGGATGTCCCCACTCGAATCGATGGCACAGCGCAGACTGATACCATATGAAGGCATCATGTGCTCTGCTAGGTGTGTGGCACAGACATTGATTATGCGCCAGTGGCATCACACACCACCTGGCAGTTGACACTAGGGAATCCTTTCTGTTCTGATATGTGAGCCCATCGGGCCAGGTGGCGCAGATGGCCACATGGGTGCAGTCTATGGCCCCTAGCATGCCAGGCGTATGTGCTACCCTGTGGAACTCCTGCATGTTTGCTGTACGCCTGCCGCGGTGCTGGGGAAATGGATGTAACTCCGCAGCATGTGGCAGCAGTGCGCTGAGGAATTGGGTGAAGATGCATGACGTGGCCGACTGTGTGATGCCTGTGGTGTCCCCTGTTGGCCTCTGGAAGGTGCCCGTGGTGAGCAGGCACATGCAGGCTGTCACCTTGGACTCCACTGACAGAGCGTGACTCATGCGTGAGGGTGCCTGCATCACATCACTGCACAGCTCACAGAGCTGTCTCAGTATTGCCCTGTTCAGGTGGTACCGCCCACGATCTCTACATCTGTGTACAGCTCAAAGCTGATGCGGCACGGGTACTGTCTGTTGGGGTATACCACCGACGGGCCCTTCCACGCCACGTCCCCTGCAGCATGCATTCTCACCCCACTCATTACAGCTTCCATGTGGAAGGTGGCACTGTCCATCCCCTGGCTTCTGACCCCCTGGCTGGTGTTGCTGTGTTACCCCGCTGTCCTCACTGCTACTTCCACTGCACCGCCACCCGCTGGCCTCTACAGACTATGGCCCACGCTTTCCTTGCCTGCCCTTGTCTGTCTGTCTGTCTATCTGTCTCTCTCTCTCTCTCCCCCCACTTGGCAGCCTGGTGGCGTTCTTGCGCCGCTTCCTTGAGCCTTTTTATTTTGGCTCATTTCCGCTAGTGCGCAATTTCCGGCTGTGCCGCTCTTGCTTCGCGCAAGTCTTTGAATATCGCATTGTGGTCTTTATGCATGGATCCACCCCTTCGTTGCGCATGCCTTCATTTTCATTGCGCTTGTTGCTCAGCATGTTTTCGGGGCGCAACTGCCTCCTTCTGAATATCGCTAAATGGATGATTTTTGACTTAGCATATGTAATCCTTTGAATATCCGGCCACAGTATATAACACAACAAAATACATACAATTACATACAATAATTATGTTACTATAACCAGTTAGCTACAACAAGCCTTAGTTTGAGCAAAAATGAGAAAACATATTGGTGACCGTGTGCAGGTGGTCTAGATTAGCAGCTTCTCAGCTTGCTGGCTTTTACCCTTCTTGTGTGTAGCAAGCAGGTCTACACACCATATCACCTGCCTGTACTTTTGACTCTGTAGCATCTTGTAAAGTTTGACTGCTTACTGGGCAAGGTTGATGCCATCTCAGCTTGCTCAATGGCAGTTTTGAATTGCAGGATTGTGAGAGTACAGTAGCCCAACCATCTATTAGCTCAAGCACTGTGGATCAATACTCAGCAGGGCAACCACTGATGGGTTCATTTTGTGTTTCCCAAAACTTTGCTAGTACCACTATATCAAATATCTGTGCAGACCTGAGACTCAACATCTCTAACTTTCTTATCTCCATGGAGGTTGGAGTGATTGTGCTGGACGCAGAATGTTGTAGTTTGATACAAAATTTCAATAGCACCCTGCAGTCCCTAGAAAACTCCAGACCTGCTTCTGTATATTCTGTATATCAGGTCTGGGCCATGCCTCTATTGCCTCAATCTTTTGCTTGATTAGGATGGAGCTGTCCCACCCTACTACATGCCCTTGGTATGCTACCTCAGCCATGGCCATCTGACCACCTGGCACTTTTCAGTTTCACCGTGAGCCCAGCCTCTGTATCCTTCCCAGCACTTCCTTAAAGTGGGACAGGTGTTTCTTCCAGCTGGCACTGAAATGGCAATATCATCCAGGTACACCATGGCATACTCTTCAGTACCATGTAACACCTGGTTCACCAACCTTTGGAAGGTGATAGGGCATTCTTCATTCTGAAAGACATTACCTTGAATTCAAATAACCCAATCAGAGTGATGAAGGCCGACCTCTCCCTATCTCTGGCAGTCAACTCCACCTGCCAATACCCTTTCATCAGGTCAATAGTGGTAAGGTATGTCACACCTCCCAACTTGTCCAGTAGTTCATCCATCCATGGCATTGAGTGGGCATCTGACTTTGTGACTGCATTGAGTCCTCGATAGTCCACACAAAAATGAGTGGAGCTATCCGGCTTGGAAATGAGGACTATAGGTGAGGCCCAGGAGCTGTGAGATTTCTGGATTACCCAATAATCCAGCGTTTCTTCAATCTCCCTCCTAATGTCCTTTAGGATGGCCTCAGACACCTGGTATGCTGTCCACTGCATTGGCACTTGCATCCCTGTGTCTACATCATGCGTCACTAAGGGGTTTAGTCCAGTTTTGGCATTTAGCAAAGTGGCAAAGTCTACTAAAACCTCCCTTACTTCCTGGATCTGTTCTGGGGTCAATTGGGGTGACAGTTTGATTGCCTCCCAGAGGACTCCTGCTTGCTTTCCTCCAAGTTCAGAAGGGGTCTTCCTCATCCATCCCTTCCCAGGACCACACACTGCAAAGACCAAGTCAGCCCTATTTGCATATGGCTTCATCATGTTGACATGGTACATCCTTTGGTTATGTCTCCTGTCAGGCAGTTCCACAATGTAATTTGCGTCATACACCTGTTTGACTACTTTGCATGGTCCTGCCCACTTGGCCTGTATCTTATCTTTCCAGACTGGGATTAGGACCATGACCTCCTGACCCACGGTGTATGAGTGAGCTCTGGCTCTGCGGTCGTACCATACCTTTTGCTTCTGCTGGGCAGCTGCCAGGTTGCTCTGGGCTGTTCCCATAAGCTCCTTCAGCTTCTCCCTAAACTTAGGACATAATCCACTATAGGAGTTCCTGAGTGGCGTGCTTGCCTTCCCGTTCCTCCCGGATCAAGTCTAGGGGCCCACACACCTGCGTCCATATAAGAGCTCAAGGGAAAACCCTGTCAACTCTTGTGGCACCTCCTGTATCGAACAACAGGTGGGGAAGGTATTTCTCCAGTCCTCCCATGCTGTTCAGAAAATGCTTGGAGCATCAATTTTAGGGTACCATTAAACCTTTCCACAAGCCCATTGGCTTGTGGGTGATAAGTGTCATGCGTCTCTGCACCACCCCACATTTCTCCCACAAACACTTCATCAGGCCCGACATGAAGGAATCCCTCAATCGGTGATAACCTCCTGCAGGAACCACTACAATGGTTAATAGAGCTAACAGAATGATGCATTGTATACTGCACAATATCAAAAGCAGAGACAGATTGGTCCTGTTGCCATTGTATAGCACTTTGGTGAGGCCACTTGTGGAGTATGGGGCTCAGTTTTAGAGCCCTTACCATAAAGTGGATGTTTCAAATATTGAGAGAGTACAGAGGACAAAGAGGACTGCTGGTCTGCAGAATCTCCCATATCAGGAGAGATTAAGAGCTCTAGGGCTGTACACACTGGAGTATAGGTGATTTAGGGAGATTTGTGTCTGTTATACTCTGCCTTTCGAAACTGCAACCTATGGAAATATGTGGGACTGGCTCTGAAAATCAGAACTAAAACTACCAGAACACATGAATATCAACTCTAAGGCCAATTATATAAATCTAGTAAAAGGGGTCACTGGTTCAACAAAGGTAGTGTCTTCTTGGAACAGACTTCCATCTAAAATAATCAATAGCATTTCCATTACCTCGTTTAAGAATAAACTGGACAAATTATTTATAAGCACAAAGACATAGGAGTACCCAAAGAGACTTCTTGGTGCAAACTATTGTCTCATACCTAACTTATGAAACTTATGAACCCGACATGGGAGACAGTCCCAAGCAAGGCATCTGCCACTTTGTCTGTCCTCAGCAAGGATTGGGAGACTGCCTCTGGGGAACCAGGTGGCATAATCCACCACTGTTAGGATAAACCTCTTCCTGAATGAGCTGGGGGTAGTCAAAGGCCCCACAATATCTACTCCTACCCTCTGGAATGGCTCCTCTACTATGGCCAAGGGAATTAGGGCAGCTTAATTTTACTACCCACCTTCCCTATTTTTTGGCTATGGTGACAAGACCTGCAATATTCCTTCACCTGCTGGGTGAAGTTGGCCAATAATAATTCTGGACCAATCACTGCATATTGTGCACAATTCCAAGATGTCCAGACATGGGGATATCAAGAGCAATCTTGAGCAACCACCACGGTACCCCTGGGGAATGACAAGCATCCTGCCATCACCCCTCCCTCTGTCCTTACATCCTGTGTATACTGCAGTCCATTATCCCAATACACTCTATGTCTCCTGTCACCTCCTGTGTCCTGTCAGATTCTGCACAAGCCCTCAAGTCTCTCTAAACTGGGGTCATTTTCTGAGCAGCTGCAAATCTTTACATATTCTCAAGGCATGGGACAGGTCCCTTCAGTTTCTAAACTAGGGTCCCTAGCTCTAGTGTCAGGGCATTCAGGGTCACTGCCATCCCTAGCCTCTGACCACTGGTTACCCCTCCATCCTCAGAGTAACCTTCTGTAGCTGTTTTGCTAACTGCTACCTGGGGAATTTCTCCCTCCTTTCACTACTCTCCATGTCAAGAGACACAGGCTGGGGAACCAGCCTTCCAGTGTTTTCCACAGGGGCTTCTATGGGGTCCAGGGAACTACAATTGGCCTTTGCAATCTGACTATGGGTAACCGCATACACTACCCCCTTTTGAAGATTGTTCTCTATAATCAAATTCGGCAAGATTTTTCTGCAACTGCAACTTTTGCACAGTCTCTCCTGTCTCACCCCAGTTCAGAGAACACTAGCAAGTGGCAGAGTTTTCTCTCCCCAGTGAATCCCAGTACTGTAATGAACTGATTAGGTATAAGCTGTTCAGGCTCAACCATATACCCTTTACCAAAGTAAGGGATGCCCCGTGTCCCTGAACCCATGGGTTTGCACCCAATTTACAGTAACCGGGTGTATGTGCCTCCTCATGTTTATAGGCATGCTTTCAGGGATACACAGTGCACCCACCTCTGTTTGAGCACCACTTTGTGCACTCTCTGCTGTGACAGGGTGGAATAGGGCCCTGTCCCAGTTGTTATGGGGAAGGTGTTTAAATGCAAGGATCTATTCTTCCCTTTTCTGTCTCTTCTCTGTGTGGTTGTGCAACCCAATTTTCCTGTGAGACTTGGTTTGATCACCCACATTCTCAATCATTTGCCTCTCTCTGTATCTCAGTTTTTTCTTGCTGTCTGTTTTCTCCCTTGCATATCTAGATCTGCTGATATAAAAATATGTGCAAATCATTGTATGGAAATGTAACTGATATTGGGATACCTTTTGTTTAGAAAATATATAGTGTTACTGTTGAAATGTATAGAATTATATTTTGAAATGATTACAGAAAGATACTGTAAACTCTAGATGTTACTTGAGAGCAAATCTTCCAGCCTTTTGCAAAAGCAGCAGAAGGGCCTCAGAAAGCACACTGTGTTTTAGCAGCTCCTGAAATTTACAAGAACAGAATATGTACAAGGACAAGATGTTTGCTAAGAATGGGGTTGAAAAGACTTATAAAAGAGCTAAGCTGCAACTGCAAGAGATATTATTAGGAGAACAAGGGACACAGAGACTGAAAGAAATCTTTATTTTATTTTGCCTTTGTAAATAGTTATACTGAACAAGTTTATTTTATGATACTGCTAGTGTAAATAAATAATTTTGGTGACTTCTACAACTGCTCCTGGTTTTTCTATGCTTCCTGACCTGTGCCTCAATGACATGTGCTTTTTAGAACACTGTATGGCAAAATGTCCAGGTTGTTCGCAAAACCAGCAGTCACCATTTCTTTTAACAGGCAAATCTTTCTTTTTAACCTGGGGTTGCCCGCTTTCTGGGGAGGCAGTGAGGGTTTAGCTGCCCTGAAGGTGTGCTTTTCCCTTTCTGCGCTGCCACACCCACCACTCCTTTCAGTGTAGGCCTACTCTTGGCATAACGGTCCAAGAGCTCAGCAGCCTCCTGCACCATTTTGGATCTCTGTCCTCTAGCAATTTTTAGCTCTGCTGGGCAAGCCCAAAAGAATTGCTCCAAAACTACCACATCCTCAATTTTCTCTATAGAGTCTGCTTTGACCCCCGCCACCAATGTTTCAAAAACTGATATTGCTTGGTGGCTAGTTCCTCGTGGCTCATGTCAAGGCTTCTCCTGAGCTTAAGGAACTTAACTCTGTACATTTCAGCTGTCAATTCATACGTTTTAAGCAATGCAGCTCTAAGTTTGTCATAATCATTACTGTCCTGATTGTCCATGTGACCCAAGGTGTATAACTTTTCAAATGAATTTAACAATGCATCCATATCCTCCCACTCTTTAGATTCAACTGTCAGTTTAGAATTTAGCTTGTAACCCAGTCCTCTTACCTGCTCTGGCACTGGTCTTTGGAGTTTTAGTTTCTCCAATTCAAATTTCCTCTGACTCTTTCTCTCCCTCTCCGCTCGGCCTCCCTCTGAAGCTGTCGCTCTCTTTCCTCTGCCTCTCTTCAAAGTTGGTTTTCTTTTCTTGCTTCTCCATCTCCATCTGGAACTTCCTCTGTTTGAATTCTAGCTCCATTCTCCTCAACGCTAGCAGTATCCTGATTCCTTCTGGCTCCAGCATTGTGGTGACCCTCCTGGTGCTTTGGCCTTTGGTTATCACTGGACTTGCTGCCCTACTCCATGGGACTGGACACTCACGATGAGACTCTGGCACCCCACATCCAAGGTCTGGTCCCATTCAGTCACCAACTGTGACCAGCGGTCCTGGACAGTTGCTTGTGTATTGGCTGCCACAAGAGCCTCCACAGGTTCTGTTTGTTTTCCACTTGCTCCGGACTCCTCTTTCCTGGCACAACTGCCTCAAGTATTCCACTGTGTATTTGCTGTAGGTGTAAGCCATCTTCTTCCTAATCTATGGCAACACTAGCTTGCACCCCAAAAAAAAGATAAATAAAACTGGTAGGGAACTTAGACTGTAACCAAAATGATATATTTCATTTAAAATCTCTACCTTGTTTGTGTGTAAACTGTTACAGTTTATCAATCGGACACACACTGGATTGTTAATGCTCATGTCACCAAATAATTGCACAGTATGCAAATAAATGTTTTAGATCGCACCACTGCACACCAAATCTGTCATAAACCCACTCCTGTGGTCAGGCCTTCTGCTCCCACAGTGCCCAACCTTGAAATGCAATTTGTGAACAGGGGACAAACAGGAACACCCTCCTGTTTGTTTTGGGTCTGAGCAACTACCAGTCTCAAGTCCTGGGGTCAATTATGAACCCTTTTTAGCTAGCACACTCAGATAACAGGTCCAAATATCACACTGTCTTTGGGAAATGCAGCGTAATATTTGACCCAGCGGGCATGCAACCAACCTGGTTCACAATCCTTTCCGACTCAATTGAGACGCTGGTATTTTTCTTACCTTGCTGGATCTTTACACAGATCCTTGTTAGCATGGCTGCAAAAGGTGACACAATAAGCATTTAACAGTTGTGTTAGAATATTAAGACTGTTCTACCATTTACACACAAAATGAGCATATCTCAGGCAGCTTAAGAAAAAATAAAGTTTACTAAAATTAAAATAGTAAATAGGATACAAACACAGAACATATATACATTAAGGGTACAGTCAGAAAATAAATGTACAGTTATAAACAAAGCACCTTGCACTGAATAACTAAGCCTACCCTAGTTCCAGTTGGTAAATAAATGGAATGAAATTACCTATTTTGGCAGAAGTGCCTCTTAGAAGTCCAGAAATAAAGATGACTCTAAGAAGTCAGAAAAGAGTGTCTGTCTTGAAAGTCCAAACACTGAAGTATGCAATGTTCCTCAACAACTTGACAATATTGGGGAGTGTTCCACCCAGCTTGTGAGGTCACAGCTCTGTGGTGGTGCTTGCTGTGAGGTCACTCTCATTCCTGTATACTGAATTAGTAACATAGCACTGCACATGGTCAAATATTTCAATTATTTTTAAAAAGTATGTTTTCTCCCAAATGAATCACAGAACATGGTTTATGGCAGGTTTAGAATAACCCCTTTGATGTTTCAGAAAACATCCCGATGAGCTATTTCACAACATTCTGGAATATTTCACATAGGCTTTCCAAAAACAGTTTCCCTCTTGCTACATCATCAAATTCAATATTTTACGACAAGCTGCCTGGGTTCAAAGCAGTGGACTGTTTTATAATCTGGTTTTATTATAGACCCAGGAAGTCAGCTTTTTACAAACCATCTGTTCCAGCAAGCAAGGGTAGAACATTTTTTCTTTAAAAATCCAAGGTCTCATGATGCCTAGTACTGACTGCCATGTTTATTTATTTATTTATTGAAATTGATTCACCAGGAAAAGCACACTGAGCAAAATGACGTTCATCTCCGATGCGACCTGGGGAAGGGTTACAAGGGAGGATAACTGCAGGTTATCACAATACAGATACATTAAACAGGTGTACATAGTAGCATGAAAATATGTAGTTTCACAAGCAGAATTCAAAAACATAAATTTATATCAAAATTATACACACATAACTGGCAGACGGTGATTCCGCTACAATAGACAGCCTCAAAACGAATCACACCTTTGACCTGATGGTACTATGTAATCATCCCAGCATTATGGTAATTGATTTTCTAGTACTACATGACTGTGTGGTTGACTTGGCCAACATGATGTTTATTCAGATCAAGGAACAGTACCATACAGTCATGATTCCTAATTCATATGTGCTTGCAGCTATTGCTCCCAATGACAAGGAATATGATGTCATGGCTCTATTCCATACACATGAATTTTCAAAGCAGACCCTGCCCATCCTGCAGAAACACATGTGTGCTTTGCCACACACAAGCATGATTGTGGGAGAATGCAGAGTGTCATCTAAATCCCAGGCCCAGCACATGACAGGCAAAGGCAATATCCTTTCCTGCTGAGGTCTTACCATCACTCAGAGAAACCATTCAGTCATTCCTTTGACAAGGTGTGATCAGGCCATGTGTCTTGATTGCCAAATCACCCATTTGGCTAGTAAAGAAACCCACTGGATCTTGGCGACTCTCTATTGATTGCAGAAGACTTAACCGAGTCACTCCCAGCTGCTTTCCTACTGTAGCATCAGCACCAGATGTGCTCAAACTGCTAATCCTAGATCATAGGTGCTTCAGCACCCTGGACATCTCCAGTGGTTTCTGGTCACTGCCCCTAGATCAGGAAAGTCAATACAAGTTTGCCTTTACCTTTTAGGGTTGACAGCACACTTGGACTTGTCTACCTCAGGGTTTTCACAACAGCCTTCTCTTTTCCATCTACACATGATGGATGCCCTGCAGGGTTTCTCTGCCCCACAATGTCTTCTGCAGTATGTGGATGATCTACTGTTGGTGACTACCACCAAGAGCAACATTTTGATCTTCTTGATGAACTACTGACCCTCTTTCAGATGGCAGTCCTCAAGTGCAAACCTGCAAAGCACAACTATGCCAGAAAGAGTTCATCTTTCTTGGCCTATGTATCACAGAACAAGGCAGGAGCCCAGCCTGGAAGAAAATCCAAGGCCTACAAGATTTGTCACTTCCAACTAGTGTGGCAAGACTCAGACGTTTCCTGGGAATGGTCAACTATTCCAGGAATTTTATTTGTGATTCTGCACAAAAGCCACAGCTCTGTCTGAGCTATGAAAATAATTATTTCCTGGACTTGGGGTCCCATTCACACTAATGCTGTGATGCTCCTGAAATAGGCCTTGGCCTCTGCTCCAGCTTTAGTTAACCTCAATCCAGCCTTACCCTTCCATTTGGAATCAGCTACTTCAGACATAGCCACATCTTCAGTCATTGCCCAGAAAGTGAATGGTACTATGAGACCCACTGCTTATGCATATCAAATGGTCTCACCAGTCAAACAGAAGAACAGTCTTTGTGAAAGAAACCTTCTGGCCACCTACTGGGCTGTCAAGCATTTTCTGTATATCATTGGGTACTCACCTATCATTCTGAACATGAACCACACTCCCACAACTTTTCTACTATCAGAGTAAAGGATGGATCAGTATCCAATACCAGACTGACTCACTGGTCTCTTCTTCTCTAGGACTGTGACATACAAGTCCACACTGCCAAAATGCTCTCAGTTTTAGCCCATGGTCATTTATACTAAGGAGCCCCACATGACTGCACACTCCAACCCAATGATTTGCCTGAACCAGTCCATTTTCTTCCTGCTACTCCAAATCTCCCTGGTGACACTTTTTGTATCATGTCTTTACAGATGGCTCTGCCTCTGTATTACGTAGGAGAACAGGTAGCCAGATTTGGAGTGCTCATCATGCACCCTAATGGTAACACTGTACACATGTTCAAACACTGCAGTGTTGCATCTTGTCAGTATGCAGAACTGGCAGCTGTGGCCTGTGCTCTTGAATTGATCCAACATGGTACTACATACACCATTATTTTCAGAGACTCTAACTGGGTCTGCTGCTGTCTAACTGAATTTTTACTGTTCTGGGAGAACTTCTTTGCATCTTCTGATGGTACTTCTGTGAAGTATAAGGCACTTTATGCCTACGTTCACAAGTTGACTGAACAGTTTAAGCATAAATTGTTCATGCACAAAGTCAGAGCCCATTCAAAATCTGACCCATACCATTCTTTCAAGATTGAGCACACACTCTTGACAAAGAGGGTGCTCGGGGGGCATGGGAAATGGCTCACCCTGTGGCTATACAACATACACATATCTGCCACAAAGAAGAAACCTGAACCTTTTGTGCCATTTGACTTGTCCACAGTGCAGAAGTCCCAGGGATTGGGATTCCCTTTGACTTTACTCCTTATGGCAATTAGAGGTACTCATGCAGTCACCACCCAATTGACACCTTTGAGGTGATTACTGGTAGAGCCATGAGATTATTTATATTTTATTTATTAGATCATCGATTTATAAACCTTTGAGTCATAGACTCATTTACAAAGGCACCTCGTCAAGAGAGCAATACATCACAGCAAACAAAACAGTACAGTACATAACACTTAGATTAAAAAGCAACCAGTGTTACAGGCATTCACTGGTGGTACATGCTTGGTAATAGATAGATCACAGTAGTCATAATATAGATACACGAGTACCACATCAGGTAGCAACCAGGGATATTTTATTACAAGTCAGCAGATGTTGCCTGAGACCCCAAGTATATACAGCAAAAGTAGACAGGGCAGACCCAGCCTTGGGGTGAAGGTAAGGGTAAGTGGGGGATTATGTGCAGTTGTAGCAGCCAGTGCTTGTCAGATGGCTTCGAGGAGACCTTAGAAAGGACCAAGCTTAATGGAGTCAGTTATGTTGGCTGTGAGGGAATAACCAGGAGGAGCCCGATAGCAAAAGGATCACTGGGCCATGGGGTCCTTACCCTGGAGACAATAAGGGAGGTTTTGACAGTGCTGTGGGTGGAGACTGAGGGGAGGCATGCTGCAGGAGGTGGCAACCCCAGGGTGGAGAGCCCTAGCAGGGTCTTTTACAAGAAAGCAGGTTTGGAAGCGGAGTTTTTCTTCAAGGTTGATCAAGTTGGTGGTGGAGTACAGCAGGCATGTATGGGTGTACCTAGGGGCTCCCAGCATTAGCCTGCAGGCCTTGTTTATAGACAGTTAGATTCTGCAAGTGCAGTGTTGTCGGCAGCAGCATAGATGGGCAGCCCATAGTCGATTAGCGACAGGACAGAGGGTGATTGCCAATCTAAGGGCCTCTTGTGCTAGGCAGTCCCTATGGTGGTATAATAGTCCAATCTTGACATTGGTGGCAGAGAAATGGCATTGATATGGTAATGGAAGGAAAGTGCTGAATCAAAGATAATGCCCAGGTACTTGTAGGTGGAAACCTGCTCAATGGGGTTTAGTGTGCTAGGTAGTATCACAGAGAGGCACCAAAGGCTTTGCTTTGTGATGGACAAGAGCATAACTTTTGTCTTTTTAGGTTCAGGACTAGTCTTCATGATGTGAACCAATGCTCAGCTCCTTCAAAAGCTTGTTGGTGGGTGGTCTGGAGTGTGTTGAGGCTGGGATCAGCAGTGAACAGCACAGCATCATTCATGTAGAGGAGGATCTTACTTGAGCAGGCCAAGGGAGGAGTTGAGGTAGAGACTGAAGAGGACAGGGTCTAAAATGGAGCCCTGGGAACCCCAGAGCAGACAGGTTGCATGTCAGATAGGGTGCTATTGATTTTACACACTGAGTTCTGGCACAGAGGTAGCTGGTGAACCATGCAAGGGGTCCGGGGAGAAACCAAGGCATCTGAGGGAGTCAAGCAGGAGAGGATGGAAAACCATGTCAAAAGCCTTGGAGGTCAATGAACACGGCACCGCAGGACTTCAGCATCAAGAGAAGAGTACAGGAAGCTGGAGAATTCAAGTAGCGCAGTTGTGGTGCTGTGACCTGCATGAAAGCCATGCTGTTCGGGCATAGGATATTGTGCATGGCCAGGTATTCAGCAAGCTGGTTGGCAACTTACTTTTCAAAGGCCTTAGAGAGTGGGGAGGATGGAGATAGGTCGATAGTTACCCAGGGCTGCCTCGATCACTGCTCTGTAGGATGGGAGTGATGATGGCAGTTTTCCATGTGCTGGGAACTGCTCCAGGCACAGACAGTGGTTGAGCAGCTCAGTAAGTGGGACTAGGATAGCATCCAATGTCAGATGAAGTAGCCTAGTGTCCAGTAGGTCGGTGCGGGGTTGTTACTACTATTGGCTTTTTGCAGAAGGGTCTAGCCTCCAATGGGAGATGGTACATAGGTAGAAAGAAGGTCTCTGGAGAGTGGGCAGGTGCTACTCAAAGAAGGTACTGGGCAGGACTGAACTCAGGTCTGAGAAAGTGTGGTTTAGGCAGCCTGCAATGCCAAGGGGGTCCAGAGCAGACAGTGCCATTAAAGGAGAGTTGAGAGGGGGTGGGAGTGGATTCCCATTCAGCTCCTTTACATTATCCTAAAAGTTTCTAACTGACCCCAGGAGGAGACATGAGTGGATTGGTAGTACTGGGCTTTGGCCTGTTGAATGGCCCAAGTATACTTATTGTGCTCAGCGTTGTACACTTGCCTATCAGCTGGTTTGCCAGATTCCCATGGCAATGTGCCATAGGTTGTCTCTCATTTTAAGTTTGTGAAGGAGGAGGTAACCCAGGGCATGTTTTGCTTTTGATGCGATTTCTAGTGAAGGGGGCATAGAGGTCACAGGCAGTGTTAAAAGTGCAAGTGAAAAATCCAGTGCCTCATCTATGGATGGTGCAAGCCTGATTGGGGACCAATCCAGTTGTGAGAGGTACAGTTTAAGGTGATGCAGGCTGCCTGGGATTAGGAGACGTCACTGGGTGGTTTGTGGTGCAGGTTTGCTGTTGGCAGCGGACCAAGAGAATATGACCGGGAGTGGTCACTAAGTGATTTGGGAAGTACACTGATATCAAGCACCCTCTGGGACAGTTGGTAATGGTGATATCCAGGAGGGTACTAGAGCCAGTAGAGGGTTGAATCTAGTTGGGGTGGTGACAAGCTGAGACATGTCAAGGGTGGCAAAGATATCTCTGGTTTGGGAGGCCGTGGCAGAGAGCCAGTTGATATTCAGGTCACCAACAATTATCTAGGCCATTTTGGGTGG
The DNA here is from genome assembly GCA_016271365.2 of Neoceratodus forsteri. Lineage (NCBI taxonomy): Eukaryota > Metazoa > Chordata > Ceratodontiformes > Ceratodontidae > Neoceratodus > Neoceratodus forsteri. The sequence continues at coordinate 200,614,290 of CM057450.1, forward strand.
TAGGCCAGAGAGGTAGTCAGCAAGCGCCTGAATGGCGAGGTCTTGCTTTCTGGGGAATATAGGCAACGATGAGAAATAGTGGGCCCTACCAGGGTTGGGGAAGATTTTTAGCATGAGGCTTGCACCCCATTATCCAGTTTGGATGCTGGAAGTGCATGTCCAAGGAGGGAGTCTCACATGTACAGCACAACCACCTCCATGCTTACCCACCTGATCTTCCCTGAAAAGGGTTTAACCAGGAGGGTGATGAAGGAGTCGGGTAGATTTAGATAACCAGGTTTCCGAAGAGTGAGGCAATGTCTGACTGGTGCTGAGTAACCCAGCATTGAATGCAGCAGCCTTCTTAAGGAGGCTGCAAATATTCATAAGCTATGTGGAGTCCTTGAGCCTGGGCAGGCTTGCTCATAAGGTTGGGCACAGGGCAAGGGTTTGGATGAATGTCACTGGATAGAAGCAACAGGAGGGTGATTAGGCACATCACAGCATGGTAGTGATTGTGGCATCTCCTCTTATGACTGAACAAAGGGTCAGGTGCTGGGGTGTAAGTGTTGGGTAGAGTACAAAGGGTGGGAAAAGCATTGAGGAGAAGAGACAAGGTATGAGTGGGAAGTAAGAGGTAGAAGGGATGGAAGTGTGGGGGGTACAAGGGGTGAGGTGATTGAGCATCAGGGGTCTGGTAGAGGTGTTGCAGATAAGAGGGAGGGTACTATGCGTGAAGAGTGATAGTCCTAAATGAGGTGGGGCTGGTGTAGGAAGTAGGAGGAGGACCATAGTCAGTGTTAATGCACTTGATACTGGATGCATTGAGGATGATAAGTTATTTGAGCTCAAGAGAGGATCACCCCTTTAGAAGTTACAGAAAGGAGAGCCCTTTAAGGAGTTGCTGTAATTGAGTAGTGTGAGGCCTCAGGGGGCATGGATCACTGGGAAGTGAACTTAAAAAGGAGGTGTGGGCAAAAAAAATTGTCTAGGGAGCAGTACAGCAAGGCAGTGGCTGAGCTGTGTTTTGAAAAAGGCACCTTGTGTGCTTCCTTTCTCAGTGGGGATCTGCTGTATCCAATTGGGAAGCAGCCACAGTCGCCAGGAGCTGGTCCAATTATGGGGATTGAAGTCTGACAGCTCCGAGCTAGGAGCTGACCAAACATACCTGCTTTCCTTGGTCAGGGGTGGCGGTCTGGATGCAGAGGTCCGCTGCCAGCAGGTAGCAGCCAGGGCCACTCAGCTGAAGTGGAGAGCCTGGTTTGGGCTTGTGTCTAAAACAGAGCAGAAAAAAGGCGGGCTGCTAGTTAAAAAGCCAGAGACAAAGGTCAAGTAAATTGGTGGGAGGGCCCTGGGCAATTTAGTACTTAGGGCAGGAGTAGGTGCAATAGTGGAGAGAAAGGTTCTGCAGAGAGGTCTGGTCAAAGGTGCCAGGTGGGAATTTAGCAAAACAAAAGGCTGACTCAGGAGGTTGGGGAGGAAGCCCTTCAATGAGACCAGGGAAAGCTGGGAAGGAGGCATGTGGTGGAGAGGACTCAGGGCAGTCTGGAATGGGTAGAGAAGATGGCCCAAAATGACAGGCAATATTTACAGAATGTGTTGGTTCAGGGGGTGTCAGAAGAGGGAATCAGGGGTCCAGTAGATGGCAGAGAAACATTGTGGGGAATAGAGAGAAATAAATACAAAAGGAAAAAAGCAAGAAAAGAGGGAATCAAAGAAGTCAGTCTAAGGATGAATGAGAGGATCTGTGATGGGAAAAGTGTGGCAGAGCAAACAGCAGGCAGTGGTCAGTTCTAGCTATTCTACAATATTAGGCAATTATCAGAAAAAATTCAGTAGTGCAAGCAGTGAGCTATATAAACGTCAGGCAGTCAGTTAATGTTTGCTACAACTCTGCTATACTCTGCTAGGCAATTCCTACATATACAGTGCAATAGTTTAAAGGTAAAATGTTTAAGCAATAGAAATATTCAGTAGTGCAAGACATAAGCATATAGAAGTCAGGCCTGGCTAATACAGCAGGCTAAACAGACAAAAAATTCCAGGTGGACAGAAAAAATATATATATATTTCCACATGAGCAGTAAAATTCAGCAGAAAAATTGTCCAGAGAGCAGTACAGCAAGGCAGTGGCTGAGCTGTGTTTTGAAAGGCACCTTGTGTGCTTCCTTTCTCAGTGGAGATCTGCAGCATCCAATCGGGAAGCAGTCATAGTCCCCAGGAGCCAGTCCAATTACGGGGATTGAAGCCTGACAGCTCCGGAAGCCAGGGAGCTGACCAAACGTGATTTGCTTTCCTTGGTCAGGGTGGCGGCTGGATGCAGAGGTCCAGCCACCAGCAGGTAGCAGCGCCAGGCCACTCAGCTGAAGTGGAGAGCCTGGTTTGGGCTTGTGTCTAAAATAGAGCAGAAAAAAAGGCATTCCGTTAGTTAAAAGTCAGAGACAAAGGTCAACTAAATTGGTGGGAGGCCCTGGGCAATGTAATGCTCAGGACAGGAGAGGAGTAGGTGCAAATCGTGGGAAAGAAAGGTTCCTGCAGAGATTATCCAACACCTGTTGATTGACCTAAACACACCCACTGCAGACAGAGTGTCTGTAGACAAATATGTTTCAAAACTCAGAGATGATATTGTTAAAATCCACTTGTATGCTTCACACTGTATGGGCAAGGCCCAACAACAGTCCAAAATCCAATTTGACAAATACACACAAGAGGTGGACTGGCAAATCAGAGATCAGGTAATGGTTCTCAGATTTTCTCCTTACACATCCCTTCTCCAGTAAATGGGAAGAACCCTACCCCATTGTCAACAAACTCAGTCCTGCAGTCTACCAAGTTAATCTCTTTCACCAAAAGAAACTTATTAAGAAATGGTTGCATGCTAACCAGTTAAAACTATATAAAGGAGAATAATTACTTGTCTTAACCCCATTGGGCAGAATTTTACCTACTGACCTTTTCTTTTCCTTACAGGTATTCCTGCAAGATGGCTATCTTCCTCTGGTTCTCCTGCTAATAGGAGCAATCCCTTTGTCCATGGTATGGATATGAAAACTATATCTGACAGCAATCAATGTCTAAGGCAACTCCTTCCACTACTTGATCACTCTCAGGAAGATACCTGACCCCAGCAGAAAAACCCACCACCATCCCTGAAGGAGTTAGTATAAATGTTCCAACAAAATGATTACTGTACAGGAAGGCAAGAATGCCTAACTTACTGCTTCAGTTGTGGCTCCTGACAAATCATACCAATACTCTATGTCCAGATGCCCCACAACAGGGTGTGCTATCAAACAATGTTACATTTAAATCTCAGAACAAGCCAGCACTACCCTCCACTAAAAAGGCAATAACACAAAATGAAATGTCAAAACATTTTCAGTTTAATAATACAGCTCTAAACACAAAAGATGCAAAATATACAAACCTCATACATGCCGTTAGCACAGGCCAGGAGGGCAGGGCAGGCCGACTGACTTCTACGGTTTTGCAGTAGCCTCTTCAGGAAGTGTCCCAGGTGCTCAGCATGAGCAATTTATATCAATGTCCTGAGGGGGCCTCACTCATTTCCCTTAATATAGTGTGGCTATGATACCTCATCACATTATATACACTCAAAAAATATAGCAATGTACAAATTGCATAAAAATAATAATAATACCACCAATAACTAACATGTTACAACACCTAATAGTGAAAACTACCCCTCAAAAAAAAAACATTTGTTAACACATATATATATATATATATATATATATATATATATAGAGCAAAAACTCCGTTTAATGCGTTAGTTAGGGTTGTTCCACAGCGACAAAAGTAAGGAAGTAGCTGTTAGGGTTGAAAACCCCCTTGGACCCCGCCCACCCCCAACCGGCATTGAGGTGCGCATTGGGATAAATCAGCCCTAACTCTCACCCATGACATGTGTAAATCAGCAGAAGTATAGGAGAATGGGGTGAAGTTGGGACCACGATCCCAATGCGCACTGAATACTGGTGAAAGTGGCGAAATCAAGGGAGTTTTCAACAACAGCATTCTCACTTGATGAAAAACAACAACTAACATTAAATGGATTTTACCTCTATTCCTTCTTTTGAGAATGATAGCGAGAAATAGTGAATGTAATGCAGCGGCGGGGCCATGAGGCCTTTGGACCCTGGCTCCCACGCCACATGACAATATTGTGGCATAGTAACAGGAGACAGCAACACAAACAGAAATGCTAACAGTGGCACATGGTAACACAAGCACGAATGAGAACAGAAAGATTGCACATGGTGGCGTGGCAGGAATGGTCTGCCATGTGATGTGTTGTCACATAGTAACATGGTGCCTGCAAACAGAAATGTCAATGGGCATGGTGATGTAAAGTGAAACAGTAAGATAAACAGTACTGTAGACAGAAATGCAAAAAATAACAGAAAGCATGCATAAATGAAAGCATAAAGGATAACGCACATGGTGGCGCAGACGTCAATGGTAAGTGAAGCAGTACGGATCCCAAGCGGAAAGGGCAACAGTAATGTAAGCACACAGGCTGGTTTTCCCCAAAACCTGCATTGAGAAAGACAGTGAGTACAAATAATGTATGCAAAATAATGAGTATCGAGCAGAAAATGAGATCTTGGAATACTAAATACATTATATCTCAGGAACCGTATGACACAGAAAAAAATGTAAAAGTCATATTATTTACAACTGTCCTGGCTAATTTGAATCTTAGCCCTATTATGGGAGCTAAGAAATTTTCCGACGAAAGTCAGTATCTACGCACCGTTTCGAGATACAGGCCCTGAAAGAGCGCGTAAGCAGAATGTTATCCTATGGGAAAAAAAGAAAGTTCGAGCGCCATAACTTTGCCTCCCTGTAATGTTTTTCACCAAACTACTGAAAGCACATCTGGGCTGTTGGCTGTCTTCCCTCAAATTTCAGGAAAAAAGACCAAACCGTTATTTTGCAGCAGGGCTCCAAATGATTTCTGTTAAGTGTCAAGGCGCCGTAATGTTATCCTATAGGAAAAACCGTCAATTTTGGAGTGCGTAACTTTGCTGCCATGTGATATTTTTCACCAAGCTACTGAAAGGCACATCTGTGTACTGTTGGCTGTCTTCCTCCAAATTTCAGGAAAAAGACCAAACCGTTATTTTGCAGCAGGGTGCCAAAGGATTCCTGTAATGCTTGAGGCGTGGTAATGTTATCCTGTGGGAAAAACTGTCAACTTTGGAGTGCCATAACTTTGCCTCCATGTAATATTTTTCAATACAACACTGAAAGGCACATCTGTGAGATGTCAACTGCGTCCCTCAAATTTCAGCCCAAAACTCCAACGGTTATTTTGCAGTGCAGTGCCAAAGAATTGCTGTCATTTTCCACAGACTAGAAAATTACCACTACTGCATTTGAGCTTCATAAAAATTGCATTTTAATTAAACACAAAAGTAATTTAGAAAGTACTTTTTCCAGAAATTTGAAAACATATTTCTGGGGTGTTTTACCACAAAATAAAGACATGGCAAGCATCCTCAGGGCCCGACTAGGTGAATACAAAAAATTAGATTGCTAGAGGGTCCCAAATTTAAATGCCAACCATTTTTCTGATCACCAACTGAAAACAAAATGGCCGAGTTGCAAAAGTAACAGGCCCATTTGCGAAAGTAAAAATGCATTTGCGAAAGTGTTGAACTTTTGTTAACTTTTCCCATTGACTTATAATGGGAAACTGTTTTTGAATAACTTTTGAACCGTTTAATATTTTTCACGGAAATCTTTGAAAGGCACATCAGGGACCCTGGCTGCACGTTCCCTAGAAGATTTTGTGCAGTCATGCAAACTACGACCTGTAGGTGCCACGACAGAAATTCCAGAAAAGCGTAAACGCATGGCCAGATCACGCTTAATAACCCTCACAACCGTATGTATCTGATCAGTATGAAACTTGGTAGATCCCAAGGCCTATGGGTCTGATCATACATTCCAAAGTTCAGGCAAATCCATCAAACGGTTGCAAGTTATTAAGGTGCAAATTGTGGGTTTAACATGGAAATGGCTCAACTCTAATTATGGTAGCACCACCGTATACCATAATATAAACATTATTTTACACCAAACTTGAATCACCCCAGCACTAATTCAAAAATCATTATAAAACATACATACATTCATATATAAATGTAGTGAATATAGTAACAGTTGAGACTTACAGCCCACCTAGTCCTCAGACCGGGTATACATACCAAAAAGTATATTTGGTAACTTACCATATATATATATATATTACACACACATATACCTACCCTAAACCACCAACAGAAAGAAGAACCCTGAGTTCCCTGAACCATTAATCCATGTATACAAGATTATGTATATATCTCATAATATTCCATTATTTAAAATTTGTACATATGTGTATTATGGTAGAGGAGCCATTTCCATGTTAAACCAAAATTTTGCACCTTAATAACTTTGCAACTATTTCACGGATTTGCCTGAAATTTGGAATGTATGATCAAGACCCATAGGCCTTGAGATCTGCCAAGTTTTGTACTGATCGGATATACAGTTGCGGAGTTATTAAGCATGATCTGTGCGGTGTTTACGCTTTTCTGGAATTCTGTGGTCGCGCTTACAGGTCGTGACGGTTTGCGTGGATCAGCCCAAAATCTTCAGGAAACGTGCAGCTGGGGTCCCCGATGTGCCTTTCAAGATTTCGTGAAAAATATTAAACGGTTCAAAAGTTATTCAAAAACAGTTTCCCATTATAAGTCAATGGGAAAAGTTAACAAAAAAGTTCAACACTTTCGCAAATGCATTTTACTTTATAAATGGGCCTGTTACTTTCGCAATCGGCCATTTTGTTTTCAGTTGGTGATCAGAAAAATGGTTGGCATTTAAATTTGGGACCCTCTAGCAACCTCTTTTTTTGTATTCACCTAGTCGGGCCCTGAGGATGCTTGCCATGTCTTTATTTTGTGTTAAAACACCCCAGAAATATGTTTTCAAATTTCTGGAAAGTATTATAAATTACTGTGGTTACTTAAAGTGTCGCAAATTCTTTCATGCTTTCGCAAATATGGCTGGTAATTTTCTAGTCTGTGGAAAATGACAGCAATTCTTTGGCACTGCACTGCAAAATAACCGTTGGGAGTTTTGGGCTGAAATTTGGAGGAACGCAGCTGACATCTCACAGATGTGCCTTTCAGTATTGTATTGAAAAATATTACACAGCGGCAATGTTATGGCACTCCAAAGTTGACAGTTTTTCCCATAGGATAACATTACGGGCGCGAAGCATTACAGGAATCCTTTGGCACCCTGCTGTAAAATAACGGTTTGGTCTTTTTTCCTGAAATTTGGATGGAAGACAGCCAACAGTACACAGATGTGCCTTTCAGTAGTTTGGTGAAAAAATATAACATGGCGGCAAAGTTACGGCACTCCAAAATTGACGGTTTTCCCATAGGATAACATTACGGCGCCCGACATAACAGAAATCATTTGGAACCCTGCTGCAAAATAACGGTTTGTTTTTCCTGAAATTTGGAGGAAGACAGCCAACAGCCCACAGATGTGCCTTTCAGTAGTTTGGTGAAAAACATTACAGGGAGGCAAAGTTATGGCGCTCGAACTTTTCTTTTTCATAGAGATAACATTACGCGCGTTAGCCGCCTTTCAGGGCCCGTATTCGAAGCGTAAAAGTAGATACTTGACTTTTCGTTGGAAAATTTCTAGCCCCATAAAATTCAAATTAGCCAGGACAGTTGTAAATAATATGACTTTACATTTTTTCAACGTCATACAGTTCCTGAGATATAATGTATTTAGTATTCCAAGATCTCATTTTCTGCGCCAATACTCATTATTTTGCATACATTATTTGTACTCACTGTCTTTCTCAATGCAGGTTTTGGGGAAAACCAGCCTGTGCGCTTACATTACTGTTACTGTTACCCTTTCCGCTGTGGATCCGTCACCCGTTTCACTTACCATTGGCGTCTACGCCACCATGTCGTTATCGCTGCGTTTTCATTTGCGCTTTGCGTTTCTGTTATTTTGCCATTTCTGTCTACCAGTACTGTTTATCTTACTGTTTCACTTTACATCACCATTGACATTTCTGTTTGCAGGCACCATGTTACTATGTGACAACACATCACATGGCAGACCATTCCGTCATACGCCACCATGTGCGTTACCCTTTCTGTTCTCATTCGTGCTTGTGTTACCATGTAGCCACTGTTAGCATTTCTGTTTGTGTTGTGTCCCTGTTAGTATGCCACAACACATCATGTGGCGGGGCCTGGAGCCCAGCGCATTATGCAGCGGGAGGCCGCAGGGCCCTCGCTTCGCTGCATTACATTCACTATTTCGTTATCATTCTCAAAATAAAGAAATTAGAGGCAAAAAACTCCGTTTAATGCATTAGTTAGGGTTGTTCCACAGTGACAAAAGTGAGAAATTAGCTGTTGGGGTTGAAAACCCCTTGGACCCCGCCCACCCCAACCCGGCATTGGGGTGCGCATTGGGATCATGGTCCTAACTCTCACCCATTCTCCTATACTTCTGCTGGTTACACATGTCATGGGGTGAGAGTTGGGGCTGGCAGGCTCAATGTGCACAATGCTAGGAGCCAAAATGACAAGGTTTCAACTAACAGTCAGGCTTTTCAACCGATAAACAGTTTTGCCTCTATCTATATATATATATATATATATATCTATATCTATATACACACATACATATATAGAGATAGTGCCATTGTAAAGATGCTTACACAATAAATTATTTTTTATTAACTATTATCTATGTAGTACATGTATTCAACACAACAATCCATGTAATTATTGCACTCATCTTGTTCTGTGGCATACTATAAAAGTGCATCAAAGAGTGCAAATCTCATGAATTAAATTGGTTTACACCTTGATTTCTACCTATGAAGATGTACTGTTAAATCAACATCATCATTTAAACCTGAGTAATTTAAGTGCGCCCAATGTAAAAATCCAGAATGATTCCTTATCAGTTAGAATCATTTCAACATTGCCACCTCATGGTCCCACAAACGCATGGTCAATACCAATAAAAAGGAAATCATGACACATTGATACTCCACTTCTTGTAAGTGTATACTTAGGCACTCGTACAATCTCTTTTAATTTAACTGAGCTCAAGTGCTCACTTATCCTAGTTTTAAGTGGACAAGTGGTCATGCCCACATAGAAGGCCCCACAGCAACAGGTAGCAAGATAAATTACATGAGTAGTACTACTACAATTAATAAAATTTTGTATCTCGGAAATTTTAGGATTATTTTTGTAAAGAAAAGCTTTGCTGTGGTCACAACTACATTGTGCACACCTGCCACATTTATAACATCCTTAGGTGCTGAAGGAATCCATCCCATAGAGGAAGGTTTACTATAAGGCAAAAACTATGGACTAATGTTTTCCTTAAGTTTTTACCCTTTTATAAACCATCTGTAGTTTCCCTCTACCACCTCTTTTAATGCAGGTTCTGTGGCCAAGATGTGCCAGTATTTCAGCAAGATCTTCTTAACATCCTCACTATCCTCACCAAAGTTAGTGGTAAACAAAACTTTATCTTGAGTGACATCTTGCTTCTCTTTATATTGCAGTAATTCCAATCTAGGAATCTTTTCTATCTGTTGCTTGACCTTATTTAAATGCTCCAAACCATATATTCTGCCAACAAATCTTTGGCACAATTCCACCACCTTACTTCACAAGTTTTAACATCAGAACAATTCCGCTTCACCCTACAGAATTGTGACTTTGGGATGTTGTTGATGATGCAGGGATGGCAGTCATGGATAATAAAAGATTATACGATCTGTCTCCTTACGATAAGATCTGTCACAAGGCTACCATCTGGGCCCTTACAAATATCCAGATCCAAAAGTGTATCCTATCCACCGACTGATTCACTGCAAACCTTAGATTTGGGTTTGACTGTTCCAGATATTGAACAAAACACTGCAGCTGCTCAACACTACCCGCCACACAATCAACGCATCACCAATAATGACAAATCATCCCTCCAAATTGAATGGCAAACTGACAGCAATAGCAAATTGGCTGATAGCAAATACACTCCCGTGTTACCCACCTTGCTAAAGACAACTTCCAAGGTTTGCCAATACTAGAATTGACCCAAATGGTACCCTGTCTATTCGTCAAGCTAGTTATAGACATTTTGGTTTATATAATCTTACTGCCTTAATTGACCCTGCTTTTTGTGAGAGGTTCCCACCAGATTTCGAAAATAATTTTGTTCCCAACATCACATGGCTACAGCTGCTATGTTTCCAGCAATAGATCCCCTACTGAAGCAGAACTTACTGACTGTCCCTCACAGAAACCTGGTCCAACCAGTGATCTTACTGTCACCTTCCTCCCAGGTACACTTGAACAATGTGCAATATATGCACATCTCAGTTCTTTAATCTCACTTATTGGAATATGGCTGAATTTGGTATGTATCATAATACAAATACCTCCACGTTTTCAGTACTATGTTATTAGATAGTCTTGCTGCATATTAGATATGCACAGAAGACCCCATGTCTGGTACCCATACTATTAAACACTTAGGTTTGTTTAGACATAGATTTGACCCTAATACCAAGTAAAATGCCAACTCTTCCTCTTCTCTCGAGGAGACATGACACTGCTTGATGTCACTGGTGCCACTGGCACCATCTCCGGTCTCTCCAGAATCGGCATGTCCATCTGGAACAGGGCAGATATTGCTTTTATTTCCCTCAAATGGCCAAATTTCAGGATGGCATGAAAAATGATATAATACCACCCTTATTGCATGGTGTAGATGGGCTTAGTCAGGAAGAGTGCTTTATGGTGTATAACATACATTATATTGCCAAGAGTTTTACAGATCCTAAAGAAAAATGTATAACCTTGTCACTTAGAACAACAAGGACACAGACAAGCAATACTGTATATTGCCAGGGAACTCCTCTGCTCCTGCTTATGGCTCTAATGTCATAACCACTGCCAATAATCTCTTCTGTGATTTGGAATCTGGATGTATTCAGATATTCATGGTAAGAGGGCTTGCCAAATGGTATTGTCCACATTGTAAGTCCACTACCTGTATCACAATGTGGGCTTCAGATCACTCTCTATACCAGTGTCTACTGCTAGAAATATAGGCTATGTCACACATCATCCCAATAGGGGACCGTGTTATAATGATAATTGTTGTACATCAGAGATGCTATGTTTGTCACATTCACTGTGTCTTTTACCAGGTTTTGATCCAAATACAGAAGTTTTTGATCAGTTAGCCTCCATTCACTCCATTGAGCATTTTGACGATGGAATCTACAGAGATCACATCAATCTTCCACCTATTCTGGTCTTTCATCCCACCCTTGAAGCTTGAATGGCTCCTCATATGAACTTGTGCCTAAAAGGATATCACCACTTTGTGTCGCTGTGATGTTTTCAATGTCATCAAGCTGGTGTGTGGCTATTCACCCGTCAGCATTGATCGGTCCTTTACTAGGACTTGGACATTAATTCCAATGAACTGACATCCACAGGGCATCATCGACAGCATCATCACCAGTAGGCCACACTGGACTCCTTTACCAGAATTATGCAGAAGAGGTCCATTGCCTGACTACAAGACTCACAAATCAATCTTTCACCTGCCCAGTTCAATAATAACAAGCATTTGTCAATGCGAATGTTTGCTTACTGGCATTGGCAGTGGTAGTGTGAAGTTACAGAGCTGCGTAATAGGAATGGCAGTAAGTATTGAACTGAAGCCAACCCACCACCACCCTGCAGAGAGTGACAGGCATTGGGGTGTGCATTTGGGTCATCAGGCATAACGACCCATCATTTCCACCACACCACTCTGCAGAGACTGACAAGTGTCACGTGTTCCTTGGGGTCTTTGGCCTTATGCGCACCCCATTTCATTAGGAAATACGGTGAGATGGGTGCAATATAGGAGAATGGGTAAAGTTTGAAGCCAAAGAGTCCAAGGCATACCTCGATGCCTCTCAGTGACTGCAGGGTGTGGAATGGTATGAGCATCACAGGCAAGAATCCCAAGTCACACCCCTGATTCCTGTCATTCTCTATAGGGTTGGGCGATTTAGTTGAAAGCCTAATACCTCAGGCATTCGTTGGTATTTTAACTCCAAATTTTCAACATGTTTGTTTTGTGACCCCACCTCATGAACAGGGGAATATCAGTTTGGTATCCGAAAGCTGCTTATGCACAGTGACTACGGGATTTAGCACCACAGGCAAAAATATTCCGAACAGGTTGTAAAAAATGACAGCTGTACTCTGTCATGGGGAGGTAAAAATGGCTATGTTGCAAATGTGCAGTAAAAATATTTAAAAATGGTGAAGTCACGAGCAGACATAGAAACTGTGCAACGCACACCCGTTATATAAGTAGGTTGGGGATATTTATAGCAGATTGTCAACTCAGGCATTTTGGTGCCTCCGATCATGAACAGTGTCACTGTGATTTTCTTTATCTGTGCCGAACAATGATTTCCGACAGCGACCACATCTCTGCACTGAAAATGTGAAAACACTTCCGCCATGTTGTGAAAATGGCAGCTGTGACTGTTCATAAGGAAGTGTTGAAAAATGCCACTAGTGAAAATCTGGACTGAAAATATTACAAAGTCATGAACTAACGAGGATGCGGAAACTGCACAATGCTCACGTAACACAGTCATTTTATGGACTTTGTTTCACAAATTTTCAACATAGCCATTTTAAGACCTTCGCTCATGAACAGTGTAACTGTGATTTTCTTAATCTGTCCTAAACATTGTTTTCGCGACACCAACAGCACCATTATGCGCTACATGTGCGATAACATTTTTGGGTGACATATGAAAAATTGCAGCTGTACTGTTCATAAGGAAGTTTAATAAAATGGACATGTTGAAAATCTAGAGTGAAAATATTAAATTTGCAAACTTACGAGCATGCATAGGAACCTGTGCAACGACGTCAGAAAAGTCATCTCTATGCATTTTCCACCAAGTTTTCAACATAGCCATTTTAAGACCCTCTGCTCATGAACAGTGTCACTGTGGTTTTGTTAATGTGTCCCATACATTGAGCTTGCACACCCCACTGAGCCATTGTCGCGCCTACATGGCGGAAACACATTTGGGCAGGATGTGAAAAATGACAGCTGTACTGCTCATAAGGAGGTGTGGAAAATGGCAATGTTGGAAATCTGGAGGGAAATATTGAAATTAGCAAACCTACGAGCGTCATGGGAACCGTGCAACGCACACCGTGAAACAGTCATTTTTAGAATTCTGTCACCAAATTTCAACATTGCCATTTTAAGATCTCTGCTCATGAACAGTGACACTGTGATTCCTTAATGTCCCATACACTGAGTTACACGACTATCCATGCTGCACTGTGCGCTACATGTGGAAACACGCTTTGGGTGAGATGTAAAAAGACAGCTGTACTACTCATAAGAAGGTGTGGAAAATGGCAATGTTGAAAATCTGGAGTGGAAATATTGAAAATTCAAACCTATGAGCGTGCGTAGGAACTGCTCAATGCACGCCGTAAAACAGTCATTTTAAGAATTTTTCACCAAATTTTCAACATAGCCATTTCAAGACCTCTGCTCATGAACAGTGTCACTGTGATTTTCTTAATTTGTCCTGTGCTTTGATTTAAGACACCGACTCGCCATTCTGCGCTACAAGGGCAGAAACACATTTTGGTGAGATGTGAAAATGACAGCTGTACTGCTCATAAAATGGTGTGGTGAAATGGCAATGTTGAAAATCTGGGTGAAAATATTAAAATTCGCGAACTTACGAGCCTGCGTGGGAACTGCAATGCACGCCGTCAAACAGTCATTTTGGAATTTTGGCACCAAATTTTCAACATGGGGTTTTGGGCCCCCTTCTCATGAATGATGTCACCGTCATGGCGGTATTTGGTCCCGAGGGTGATTTCACGGTCACTGGCAGAAATCACCTCTTCTAACCCCGAATAACGCCATGACAGTGACATCATTCATGAGAAGGGGTCCCAAAAACCCCATGTTGAAAATTTGGTGCAAAATTCCCAAAAATGCCTGAGATATGCAATAAAGTTGAACCCTCCCTATCTAGCCCATTATACAGCTTACGGCATTTCCTCAGTTCGCGGTCGCTTTTGAAGAGTGCAGACGTGTTCCCGGTCCACTGAAGATCGTCGCCGGAGTCGGAGGTAAGTATGGGGTGAGGGGGTGGAAGGCTGGGTGCACAGTGGGTGGTGCGGGTTGTGGGAGGGGGTTGGAGACGCCAGGGACAGTTTTTGTTTTACAGGTAAAAAAAAAAATGTTGCGGGACGCTTGCCATGCTGGGGTGGGCTCCCAGCGTGGCACCCAACACTGGGGCGTTCAGCCGACGGGGATTGGGCACCCCGGCCGCAAATTATCGATTGCCACGCTGGGTGGCCTCCTGCAGGCACCAAATACTGGGAAGGGGAGGAGACGATAGCGCAGCCGACGGGATTGGGCACCTTGCCGGGTTTTTACGCTGCGCATGCCGCGACGCCAGCGGCTGGGAGCTGCACGGACATTTCTATCGCTGCTCACTCGCCGTAGCTCCTTTCAACTGGAGTGTCACTGCATTTTGGAGCGTGTCATAGACAGCTCCAAAATGCATGGCTTAGGGCGCGCCTGCCAGCTCGCTGCCTGAATTGGAGGAGGAGGAGGTGACACACCTCTGAAATCTCCGATGATGGCACTATGTTTCTTGCACATCGTGCAAGCAAACATAAAATGGAGGTTCCTACTGTTAAAAGTCATATAACTCTGATGGTCAGTACTGTGCTGTGACAAATCATAAAACTTTTTCTTATGGCCTTAAGGCTTATAATGTACAATATCCTAATTTTTGTTTTATTCCTCATCAAACCACCATGATTGGTCATACAATGATTACTTCTGTTCCCATTGTGGAACCAGATGTTATTGACAGTGACCCTGAATATATGCTTGCTCTTTCTCAGTATTTACCCATTTTTAATGTCCATATTGACCCTTTGACATTGACTCTGAAATACCTTTTAGATAGAAAGGATACCCATCTCATTTACATCAGCAATAATATCTCCAAAGCCACAGATGACCTAAACACCTTATTCATGATGGTGATTTAAGTGCTGCACTTTGGTTAGAATTAACTTTTAAAGGTTGCGTTATTCTTCAAGCACTTTTGATTGTCTTTTGATACTAACACTTTGCTGTTTACAGCGTGTACTCAAACAACACCGTGAGCAACTCAAGTTCCTTTACAAGGCTCGTGCATCAGGTCTGTAAAGATAGAGATTGCTCCCACTATTTTCCCTAGTGTTCTTGACTTTTTGGTAAGGCAACAGGGAGGGATGTTATCAAGAGGTCCCCACACTCTGATTGATGCCTACTGTGCACTGTAGACAATACACATATACTTATGATACCTGATATACTAGTATTTAGGGCATTGGCACTTACCATATAAGAGTAAGTAGTCAGGGATACATTTTGTAATTCTAATGCTTTTGCTAAGAAACATCTGAACATATGAACATCTGAAATTTGCCCAGTAGATAAAGGCCTAGAGGTCTATCAAGTCTGCTCCGAATATGCAGCCAGCACCCTTATTCTGCAGCTGCCTCTCCTTCCACCCTTCCCCTTCATTAACCCCTCCCCTGTCCTGTCCCATCCTTGTTTGAAGCAGTCCACTGTTCTACTGCATACCACTTCAGCAGGTAACGATTCCACCCAGCCACCACCCTCTCTGTAAAAAGTAAAAAATGTCTCCTCATCTCCCTCCTGAACCTTCCTCACTCCAGTCTCATTATAATGGCACCTGGTGGCCCTCCCTCCCTTACTTTGAACAGCCCCTTTGTACCCATCTTGTTTATTCCTTTCATGTATTTAAAGGTTTCAATCATGTCACCCCGCTCTCCTCTCCTCCAGTGAGTACATGTTCAACTCCTTCAACCTCCTCTTGTATGATAAGTCCTCCAGCCCCATTGATCATCTTTGTCGCTCTGCTGCACCCTCCAGTAACTTAATGTCCCTCTTCAGATACAGATGCCAGTACTGCACGCAGTACTCAGGTGTGGTCTAACTAATGACCTATACAGTGGCAGAATCACCTCATCCCTCCTCAAGGACATACCCCTTGCAATACAACCCGGCATTTTGTTGGTCTTTACGCTGCCTTCCTACATTGTGCCAAGTTGTTCATTGGCCCTGTAATGAGCACACCCAGATCCTTCTCCTCCTCTGTCTGGGCTAGCTGCACTCCCCTAGCTGGTAACTCCTCCTTGGGTTCTTCATCCCAAAATGCAGCACCTTCACTTTTGGCATTAAGCCAGTTGCCAGGTGTCTGACCAGGTTTCAAGCTTTGCCAGATCATCCCTGCAACCCCTGCCATCCCCTAGGTCATCCACCACGCGCCTACCTTGGTACCATCAGCAAACAGACTGATCTTGCTCTTGATGTCCCATGATACGTCTGCAATGAATATCCCAAACAACACTGGTCCCAACACCTAAGCCCTGTGGAACACCGCTCGTCACTGCCTTTGGGTATGAGGGCTTCCCACCCACCACCACCCTCTGTTGCCTTCCCTGCAGCCAGTTTCCTACCCATCTCACCAGCTTTGCACCGCCCCTGTGCCTACTAACTTCCTTCCAGCCTTTCATGTGGCACTGGGTCGAATGCCTTACTGAAGTCCAGATACAGGACATCCACTGCATGGCCCTGTCCAGTTGCAAGTACTGTACCAAGATACACTTGTGTTCTCTGTATCCTTCTGAGAAGTCATTATATAGCCTGAGTTGCCACTATGCAGATTTATGTAATACTGCACTACATTCTGTAACTTGCATGAATTCTTTGTTCTCATACTTAGCTGACTTTACAAATAATGTATATCGGAAAATTACACCGTGGAGCCACCTAACCTTTAGCCAATAGGGCTTATTTTATGTATCTGGTCTTCTAGTAACCATAGCTACTATATAAGATGTTGTATTAGGTATTCCCATGAGAGACGTCTTCACTCCTAGAGGTATTTGGGAAACTTCGGTTCCTGGTGTCTATGGTAAGACATGTTTAGGGCAACTGTTACTTTTGTGTAGTAAACAAGTTTTATTATCGAATATGCCAGTTACCCATGTCTCTTTTGCTGATCGATGACTGCCAAGAATCTGATCAGGGCTAAGCACCCTAACAAGACACTCCAATTCTGTTTGGTACACTGACTATAACTGTCTTCTAGGTTCATTGGCTGAGATCAGAAAAACCATACTGAATTAGAAAACTATGGTTCCAAGTAAGTAATCTTTATTTCTAACTACCTAGATTCAGTACCGATCCACACTTAGGCATGTAATTGGTGTGTATGACACAAAACCTTTGCATCTCCCCTACCTCTGTCCTACCATCTGATCCTAAGTTCCCTAAGGTGGTGCTCACACAGAGGGCATACACCATTGAAACAATGAAAATAGTACAACAAAATCCATTACATTGACAACTTCAAATGGATTCAAGATTGTCGCTGTAGTGGATTTTATATACACCAGCACCAGTTTCGCTGGTGTTCCCCAAGTCAACTCCTTGCCTGTTGGTGTCGGAGTTTTTCTGAGCCACACTCGACAAACTTTGTTGTTGATGTGGCTTAGTGGAATGCATGAGTCCCCATCTGGAGGACAGCATCTTCTGGGATGCTTAACTCCCCTCCAACAACCCCTATGACCTGTGCTCCTTCCTGATCGGGCTGGCCAAGGTGCTCTACAAATGTAAACATAAACCATGAAAATAATAACTGTGTATCATATTTAAAAATAATCAAGAGCATAAAATTGGAACTTGGATTCCCAGAGCCCTTCTTTTAAGAGGGAGGGAGGGAGGAAAGGGTGTAAAATAATAAATGGCACAGTTACTCAGCAGTCTCATTATAAATGTGTGACGTTACCACTGACCTGTGTAATAGGTAATCCAAATTATCCAGAAGAGGTGATGGTGTTGTCTGGAGCCACCAGTAGACTGACATAAGGGCATTACCTGAAAAATCAGTCACAGATGAGTCAGCATTAGAATTCAAGCAGATACATACATTTACACTCAGGACATGGAATTAAACATATATTTGTACCTACTTAAAGAATGACTGCATTTGTGGTAATACAGCTGGAATTGGATGTAGATTGGGGCACTCTTGCTGCATCTACAAGAAGAAGCAGGGCAATGCTTGACTCCATACATGGAGTATTTCTCAGGCAGCTGATTACAGAATCTACCAGGGATCAGTGCTGAACCTTGTCCTTATGAACAGGGGCTGCATTGCAGAAATCACAGTGGGTAGCCCTGGGTACAAGTGATCACTGTACAGTGTGCTTCAGCATACAGATTGGGCAGGAGAAAAACTACATTCAGACAAGTTCTGGACTTTGGGACGGACGGATTTATTTTAAAGCATCTGGAGTGCCTTAGTAAATACTTTTGAAGGGGAGGATGGCTGGGGAAGTTGAGGAACAATGGAAAAGGATAAAGGAGGGAATAACTAAGTCAACGGCAAGTTGTTTGAAGGAAATATGCCAGGGTAGGAGGAAAATAAGTTACACATCTGTAACAGTAGATCTATGAGTGGTATATGGTTCACATCCACACAATGGCAGTCCTTTCTTAAGAGCTTATTCACCAGAATGTCTTTCAGCAAAGCTCCTCCCACCACCGGGTAGTATATCCCTCAGCTCCACCCCATGATGTCAGATCTTGCATGCAGAAGCTGGCTGTGTGTCACTTGCTAGGGAGGTCGGGTGGGTGGTGTGGATGTGAACCATAAATAACTCCTAAAACTACAATTACAGGTAAGTAACCTATTTTTCTAGGGGCATGGTCATGATTTACTAATCCACATGATGGCAGACTTCTAGCAGTTCTCTGGGAGGAAGGGGCAAGGTGTATATCCCTACTTGCCAAACAGAGATTGGAGAACTGAGGCTAAAAACAGCATCCTGGCAAGATTCAATGTTGATGCTGTAATGGGAGATGAAGATGTGTGCTAACTTCAGGTGGCAGCCTTTACAGTTCCTGAAAGGGATGTCCCTGAAAGCAGCCACTGAGGCAGTGGTATGCTGGAGGAATGAGTCCTGAGTCCTACAGGAGGCTCTCACCAGCCAACCTATAGCAGATGTTGATGCAGGAAGTGATCCACCTGACAATCATCCACTTAGCTGCTGGTCTGCAAGGTGCCGCTTCAGCGTAAGTAACAAAGAACTGTCAAGACTCACCCTGAACTCCAGCTGTATGCTCCACATAGTAGGAGAGTGCCAGCTGCAGATCCAAAGAATGGAATTGGCGCTCATACTCCAAAGATGGGTTTGTAAAGTAAACCAGCAGGTTCATCACCTGGTTAAGGTGGAACTCAAGACAGCTTTCAGAAGGTCCTTCATGACAGTGATGGTTGTTTCTGGGCAGATCAATGGGACTCTTTTTCCAGATGCTCTGGATCAGTCACCACTAGTTGGTATCCCACATTGGCTGGGTTACTGTGACCAGCTGATTCAGCTGTCCTAGACATTGGGACCATTGACAGCCCAGCTCCTCTGTACTCGCATCCACCAGTGGCCCAACTGGACCGAACTGGTACAACACACTATGTACCACAGCAGCCTCAGGAAGTCCTGGGCAGGCGTAAGCACCCAATCTGAAATGATTGGGCAAAGGAGAGTAACAATATTGCCCAGTCTGCATGGAGGAGGGCCTTGACCTGTGTGGAGTCTAGCTGTGCCACAGTGAAGTGATCATCTGCAGTGGAATCAGTTCAAAAGTCAGCTGGTGACCAAGAGGCCCAAATCTCTGAAGGTCTGGAGGGCCAGATCCTAAACTACTCCACTGCCTTTGTAGGGATAAACCCAGACACTGTGGTGTTGCAGGAATGCTGCCACCACTGTGATACACTAGATGAAGACCCTGTGCACCAAGGGAGAAATTGAATGGCGTGACCTGGAACTCATGCAGCGCACTTTGCATGGAACTGGAGGTACTGCCAGTCAGATGGACAAACTGGGATGTGGAAGAATGTGTCCTGGAGGTCCAGGCAGCAGAATCACATGCCCTGTTCCAGAGATGGTATAATCTGGTTCAGCACAACCATCCTTTGTGCTTCCTTAGAAACTGGTTCAGATCATAGAGATCCAGTATGGGGTGCCAGATCCCTATCCATTTCAGAACCAGGAGTACCTGGACATGTACCCCTGACTTGCCAGAGCATCTGGGAGATGAGCTGTTGCTCCTTTTACAAGGAGTTGAGCAACTTCTTCCTGACAGCATGTCCTGCAACACTCAAGGACTCCTTGGACCATGCGATTGGTAGGGCGGAAAGGGTCTTGAAACTGAGAGACAACCCTCTGCAGACCACCTTGAGAACCTACTTGCCTGTAGTAATGAGTGGACCAGTGAAGCCAGAAGTGGCACAGCCAACTCTCCACTGGGAGCAGAGTCAGGAACTAGACAGGCAGGGGTGAACAAGCCCCGACCCATAACTGGACAGCTTTGGATGGGGCCCTGGCCACTGAGGCTGGTGTGGCACCCTTCCCCTACCCCCACCTGTTTTGGACCCCTGGCTGAAGAACTTGGTCTTGGGGTACCAGGCTTGAATTACCTGCTGGGGCTGTTGCCTTCACTGCCTCCTGGGAAAACCCCATTTGTTTGCTGCCACTCTCACCAGTATTTGAGCTCTCTGCTGGTTGGAGAGGAGTGGCCCTCATTTGAACACGTTCCTTCCTGCCTGCTCTATGTGAGCCAAACATTTTTGGCTGTGCATTGCTGAATTGCCTTTAATCTTGTTCAAACTTCCAGACTGTGCAACCAGCAGCCTTGTAAGTGTTGGCCTGAGTATTGCCTGATCATGTGTCATCTTTGCCTCTGGAGCTCTGAATTACAAATTGGGTACTGGAGGCGCTGAACTTTTCTTTAATTTGGAACTGTATTTGGTCTTCAGTGGGTGAGAGCTGTAAAAGCAAAGCTCATTGAAACTGATTATTGCACCTGAAAGAGGAGTATAATTCTCAGCTTTGTTGTTTGGTCCCAGCAGCTGAGAAGTTTCTTCTAGGTTATGGTGGTGTGAGTGCCATTTCCCCTCCTTGATACCCTTGCACCGATCCATGTACAACCAGATCCTCCTCACTTGAGATCTCCATGGTTTGATGGGGATCTCAAGGCGATGAAGATCAGGGGTTAGATGAAGATCAGGGTCAGAAGCTGAACATTGTTGGTGGAGGACCTGGTTGGATGTGGTCAAGCTGGCCCTCCGTGCTCATTATTCTGCCTACCAGGGGCAATCAATCATAAGAAGGCAGAGTTCCCATCCAGGGAGATTACTGCTGGGAAGAACAGACCTGCTCAGCATTTTAGGACTGTCAACAGACTTCAACCTGTCTGGCTACAGCTGAAAATGTTTTACAAGAAACCGCATGTGAACACTGGTAACCCCAAATGAAGACTGAGTAGTCAGACGAAGTGCAGGGAGTGTTGCACTGGGGAAAGTGGTCATTGTTCTTTTACCACTGTATATGCCGTTAAGGCTATTAATGCCATATCATTTGTATTGGTAAAAACTTTACAGTGCTATAAGAAATAAACTATTTGAAGAACAACAGCTTCTTAAACCTAATAGTGGTTTTGCTGTGGAGTGCAGAGCTTTCTTTTAGTTTCTTGTAAAATTTTGGGGCTTACTACCCGGCTCTGCACCCTGTTACCTGACTGAGCACACAGTTTTCATTTTTAATATTATTAACTGCAGCTGAAAAAGCCTTTTCAATAACTTTATGTTATGAGTTTGCTCTATTTTCTCTGACAATGTCCTCTGTTCGACAGGAGATCCTAGCAGCGAGCCATATTGCGACTCACAGTGATCATTCTGGATGGAACAGGGGCACTCTACCTGTCTGGGAGGAGTTTAAACCTGTGGAGGTGGCTGAGGTCACTGAGGTCATCTCAAGCTGAAGCACCGTATTATGAACTGGACCTGGCTCCAACTCATTTCTTGATGAGATGTGTTGATTCCGCAGGCCTGGTGTTCACCAGGATTGTCTGGTAATTGTTATTGGAGGGGTCTTTCTGGAAGCCTTGAAAGAGACCCTGGTGAGGCCTTTTCTGAAGAGTCATCTCCGACCCTGACATCCTGGTGAATTACTATCTTATCTCCAACCTCTTATTTTTGGGAAAGGTTGTTGAGAAAATCATGGCACAGCAGCTCAAGGAGCACCTCGTATCCTTTGACACCTTTGAGCCACTCCAACCAGGTTTTAGAGATAGGCACAGCACTGAAATGGTGTTAGTTAGGGTGCATAATGACCTCTTCAAGTCGAGAGATAGAGGAGACAAGTCAATTCTTGTGCTCCTTGGTCTCTCTTCAGCCTTGACACTGTGGATCACATTGTGCTTCTTCATCACCTCAAGAGTATTGTGGACTTGCTGGCACTGTCATCAGCTAGCTTGAATCCTTTCTCTCTCTGGCAGGAAGCAACGGGTGGAGATGGGAACTTCTCCTCCTCCCCAAAGCTCCTGCCATGTGGGATACCTCAGGGGTTGATCTTGTCACCTATGTTATTTGCAGTGTACATGCTGCCTCTGGGTGAGCTCATTAAGTGACACAGTGTGGGTTTTCACTGTTATGCAGATCATACACAACTGTACCTGTCCTTTGCACCAGGAACATCAGATGCTATGGAAGTGCTAAATACTTGCCTGGCTGAGATCAATGATTGTATGTCCTCCAGCTGGTTGTGACTTAACCTGGACAAGACAGAGGTACTAGTGACTGGGCGGGATGAGGGCATGATGGAATGCCTCCAGCATGATTGCACTGGGTTATTCCTGGGACTCACATTGTTGATGGCCTCCCCTAGGGGTGCAAGATCTGGCATGATCCTTAATAACAGACTGACTCTTGAAGCTCAGATGTTGGCTGTCATCAAAAGTTGTTTTTAACACTTAAGTTGCCAGCATAAAACCTCTAGTTCTACCCAAGGACCTGCCCTTGCTAGCGTATGCCTTTGTGATGTCAGACTTGGTTACTGTAACACTCTCTACTTTGTGGTCTCTGGAGGTACCCTTCACCAGCTGCAGTTGGTGCAGAATGCAGCTGCCAGGTTGCTGATTGGCCTTCTAGGTCTAGCTATGTAACCCTGGTGCTGCGAGCCTGCACTGGCTGCCAGAAGCTGTTAGAGGGTTATCTTCAGGGTGAGTTTACTCCACCTACAAGGCCCTACACAGGCTTGGCCCTGGCTACCTGGCTGATCTTCTGCCACCTCAGTCCACTCCCTCTGTTCCTCGATCAGGGGTCTCCTTGAAGTTCCCAGGACCAGGTTAAGAACTTTCGGTGACTGCTTTTAGTGTCCAGTTCTATGGACTCATCACCAGCTGTTGTCAGGGAGGCCCCATTAGTCGAGAGATTCAAGAGGGTTTAAAACCCATCTTTTTCTCTGGCCTTCTGGGGTTTAAGAGTTGATCAGCCCAGAAATCCTGAAGAAAATTTGTTGTGCATGACACTACTGTTTTATTATATTCTGATACTGCTGTTGTTTTATTACTTATTTTATGTATGATGATTTACCTGATAACCTGCTTATTGTTTTATGTACAGTGCCCAGAGCACCCTAGGAATAAACTTTGCCTTGCCTTGCTGCTGAGAATGCTGTGGTTGAAGGTCAAAACTCACAGGCCTTCTTTTGTTCTTGAATTTTCTGGTCCTTCTGGGATGAAGCCATAGAATCTAGGGTGGCACTGGACTTCTCAGTCCTTGTGAGATGCCCATCCAACCTAGGGCAGAAGAGGTCAGTGACAAGAAGGGACATTGGCCAACTTGTGCTGAGTGACTGCTGTGATGGTGGAGATCCTCAGCCAGGCACTGCGCGACGCATCACGACATGGCTGCTGCCATGGCAGGGGCATAGGAATCTCCAACGCCTAAAGCTGTCTAGAGCTGGTATTTAGACAGCTTTGACCTTGTTCTGGTGACCTTTACCGGAGCTGCTTTGCTGACAGGCAGGTAAAGGAGACATTATTGAGCACTCCGCAGGGAATGACTAAAGTGGGCCATCATCAAGGCATTGCTCACCTGGCAAAGACCAAAGGAGGACATGGCATAACCTTTTCTCATCTGTGTGGTCAAACCTCTTCGACTCATTGTTGGGGCTTATCCACATCTCCAGTATTGCTGGATATTCAGAAAATAGAATTGTAGACCAGGCCCTCCGCTAAGAATGGTGAAAATCTGGACAAGGATCCTGTAGGGACTGCATATTTGTGGACCATATGGGCTGAGGGTGCAGGCAGGAAGCTGGATGCTGCCATGTTCCAGAACCAGCCCCAGAATGGTCTCAACCAGGGAAAGCAGTCCCCAGGGATTCATTCTTATCAGGATGTCAGTGAAGGGTACTTAGCCTTCTTCTGAAGTGGCTCCAAAGAAACTTCTATGGACCCAACATAAGTTGGAGGGCACCCCAAAATACACTGGCCCATGGTTGTTGGTCAGTTCCTTGACTGATTCTCAGTCTAATGTATGTGTCCTGAAAGACTGCATGGAGAACCCATCAGAGTGGTCTGAAGACTCTTCAAAGATAGGCTTTGGCTGCTTTCTGCCATGCACCACCCTGGAATCATCAGAGTGGGTAATTTCCACTGATAACTGGCCTGGCAAACTGGAGGCCCTGACAGGCGGTCCTTTGTAGGAGCCCCCACATGGGTTGTTGTGGAGGGTTCAGCAACAACCATGGAGAAACACGTGTTGGGACATCTGTCTCAGGTGGGTTGACCTGAGCTTGTCTGGCCAGCAAGTCAATCATAGGGGTTGGGAAAAGCCCTGCCTGCGGGCCAAGGCCAACTGCTGAGAGCCTTGTAGTGTCAACATAGCCACTGGTGGAGCCTCCCTCATCCAATGATGAAGAGAATTAGGAGTGTCCAATGGCAACACTCCTGGTCAAGCAGGATCGAGAAGCTGAAGAGCCCCTCAACCTCAACCTGTACTGGACCTGGACCTTAACCATCACCATCAACTGGAGGCTGATGTCAAGGAGATGCAACGGGGTGTGATATAAAACATTGGCACTGGTGTCAGCTGCATGACCTCTGGGGAAGTTGATCCTGAGCAGGAACATCTGGGATATACAACTGCTCCACATACTCCTGAGTGAGGACCAGTATGACAGGGGCTTTTGAGATCGACTCTTCATCAACCCCTTCTGACAATGGGTCAATAGGGTTGAGAAAAATCTCGACCAAATGATCAACCAGTGTCAAGACTGGCAAGCCCGATGGGGGGTACTGTGGAGCTAGTGACTCAACCATCGACCAAAGGCTCAGCTGAGGTCAAACCCTCAACAACCATTGAGCAGCCAGGGAGATGAGAGAGCAAGGCGTCTCCTGGTCCCACGACCAATGGCAGTGTTTCTTGTTCTTGTGCCTCTTACCATCATGGTCAGGGCTTCTCCAAAGGTTTTGAGCACCTACACATATTGTGTAACTTTCCCATGAAGGGGACTTTGATGCTGGCCCCAGTTGGGAGCAGCGCCATGGCCAATGAGGTGCCCACCTTGGCCTTAGCTGACACATCTTCCATTGCTGCTAGTTGCACCATGGACCCCACTGCAGTGAAGGCAGCCTTGCTACCACCATTAGCCTATAGTTTTGGGTCTCGATTGGCCTGCTGGCCAAGGAGAAGGTGAGCCTTACTGTCTTCAAGCAAGGATGGGAGCATCATCTGACAGACACTGCAACCAGCAACATCATGTGCTGTTCCCAGGCAGTACAGGCATAACACATGTGGGTCCGTTCATGACATCTTCTGTCGGGCATGATGTACTGTTTGAAGCCAGGTGCAGGCTTCTTTCTTTGTGTTCCATGTTTTTGACTGGAGTTCAAAAGCGGTACTAAGCGCCAGCCCAGTGATGCTGAGGGCTGAGGTGCTGGACGCCACCTCATGCCACACTGGTGATCTGTGTTGGGAACAAGAATAAGCCACTAGGGGGCAGCATGGGAGGGAGAGGATTTAGCATCTGATGACAGCTCTTCTCTCCGCTCTGGGCTACTCACCAGTGGAGGGATGGAGGTAATGCCAGAGCAAGGGAGACCAGAGTGTGGTTACATGGCATGTGCATGCCTCCACAGCACGTATTCTTGACTGCAGAGACGGACCAGAAACCAGTGAAAACATGACTGATGACTGAATGAAGCCTCAGCTCTCAGGCATCACCACCTTGGGGACTCCTGGGCCCACTCAGATTGTGCTCAGGAGGGAAGACAGCTCTCCCCTTCTGCCCTGCTACAGGGAGGTTAAGCTATGGGAGATACAGAGCCTGGAAGCTTGGTGGTGGGTGGTGTCTCGAGTAGCTGGAGAAGAGTGAATGACTGTTGGGAGGTCAGGAGGACTTCCATAAAAAAAAAAGTGGGACTATGGAATATATAAATTGTTTTTGAAAGTAGAAAAAGTCACTAAGTTTGCTAATGGCGTGCTTACTAGGCCCTGCAACATGTGGAGCTGTGAAGGAGGAGACAAAACTCTTCCAGCAGAAAGGAAAATCTGATGTTACTTGGATGGGGCTGAGGAATATATCACCTGGGTGGTGGGAGAAGCTTTACTTAAAGACATTCCTGTGAATCAACTCTTAAGGAAGACCTGCCATCATGTGGACAAGTGATCTATATCATGCCTATAGAAGAGTCCACTCTTAAAGAAGGTGGCCAAGTTGGTAAGGGTGAAAAACAGCTTTAAGAAGTACAAGAAGACACAGAAGCAGGAGGACAGGGAGGTATATCTAGATAAACAAAGGGAGGCAGAAAGGACGGTGAGGGCAGTTAAGGCACAAACAGAGGAGAGGACAGCAAAGGAGATCAAAAGGGATAAGACTTTTTCAGGTACATGAGTGATGAGGAAGGCAAGGGTGGAATAGTGAAGATTAGGAGAATGGGGGGTGTGGCACTGTGCATAGGAAGACCAAGAAACAGCTAACATTTAAATGAATACTTCTGTTCTGTCTTCATAGTGGAGGGAGGGAGGGATGACCAACATGTATCAGCAGTCACCGGTAAGGGGTCACAAATCCATTTTTGGAGGAGACATTCAAGGGAACTGGGAACCCTAAAGGAAAACAAGATGATGGAGCCAGGCAGGATCCATCAATTGGTACTAAAGGAACTGAACATTGTGCTATCTGTCCCTCTGCCAACACCATTCAGCACCTCACTGGAAATGGGGGTAGTTCCATAGGACTAGAGGAGAGTTGATGTGATCCCTGTGCACATAAGTGGCAGCAAGGAGGTGGCTGGCAATTATAGGCTAGTCAGTCTCACATCAGTGGTGGGACATTATTGGAAAGTACCTGGTGGCAAATAGGCTGCAAGACTACCAACAGCATGGTTTCACAGGAGGGATGTCATGCTAAACAAATCTTATAGACTTCTTTGACTGGATGACTAAGAAGTGGATCGGGGAAGGCAGTGGATGTGACCTATCTAAACTTTAGTAAGGCCTTTGACACTGGGCCACACAGGAGGCTAATTAAGAAACTTATCAATCTGGAGGTTGGAGAGGTGGTAAACTAGATATCAAACTGGTTGACAGATAGGAGGCAGAGGGTAGTTGAAAATGGCAGTCACTCGGTATGGGAGAATAACCAGTGGAGTACCACAGGGATCAGTAGAGGATCCCATCCTCTTCAATTCCTTTATAGGTTACGTTTCTGAGAAACTGGAGGAAAGTTGTGTCCCTTTGTGGATGACACAAAAATCGGCAACAGGGTGGATACCCAGAAAGGGTGGAGAAAATGCGAAAGGATCTGAGGAATTTAAGAGTGGTCTAGGTGTGGCAACTGGGCTTCAGTGCCAAAAGTGCAAAGCCATGCACCTGGGAAGGAAACCTGGGGACTGTGTATAAGATGGGGAAGGGGTTACTTACAGTCATCAAGCAAGAGAGGAACCTTGGGATAATCGTATCTGATGATCTCAAGGCAACAGAAGCAGTGTGACAAGGCCGAAGCAAGGCTAGATGGATGCTGGGTTGCACAGGGAGGAAGATTTCTAGCAGGAGAAGGGAGGTAATGTTGCCTCTATATTGCTCACTAGTGGACCCCACCTAGAGTATTGTGTCTAGTTGTGAGGCTGCACCTCTGCAAGGACATTGACAGGGTGAAAGTGGTCCAGAGGAGGGCTACCAAAATGGCACGGGGTCGCACAAGAAACCATATGAGGAGAAGTTGCAGGAGTTCAACATGTACTCCCTAGAGGAGAGGAGAATGACAGGGGACATGGTTGAGACCTACAAGTACCTCACAGGAGTGAACAAGGTGCAGGAGGGAAGTCTCTTTCAGTAGAGGAGGAATACCAGAACATGGAGCATGCAATGAAGCTGGTGGGTAGAATTTAAGAGGATGTGAGGACATACTTCTTCACAGAAAGAATGGTGGATGCCTGGAACAGCCTGCCAGAAGAAATGGTAGGGATGAAGGCAGTGGGAAGCTTTAAGCATGCATGGGATGGGCACATGAGCATAATAGGTAGAGGAAAGGTAGAGGTAGGGACACCTGCAACCAATTAAGGTCCGAGGTGTAAAATGGGCAGAGAAAATAGAACAGACAACCTACTGGCCCTTTCTGCTGACAAATTCTGTGTTTCTATGTATGTTTCTAATTGGAACTTGTGGCATGATGGAGGTATTATAAGCAGTGCACCAGACAAGATTATCACTAGAGGTGGGCAAAGTTCCCAAACTTCACTATGGAGCACTTCATGTATCAACACGAATTTCATTGATCTGCAATGCGGTGTACTCCGCCTTCTAATTTTAACGCGAAGTGCATTGACCGCAATGTACTTCTTATGCTACTTTGCCTTGTTTGCTGCCTTCCTTTAATTTTAACGAAGTGCCATGGATTTGAATGGACTTTGCTTTACTTCACCTTTTATTGCTCTTTGAGGCAAATTTTGCAGTGATTCAAGGGATGATAGATTACATGGGTTCTAGATTGTCTATGCATAGCCTCAGGTCTGTGTAGTGTGTGTGTGGAAAGCTGGAGACAGTTTGGTCTCAGAGCTGTGAGAATCAAACTATCGAAAAAGCTTTAAAAATCACTTTTTATCCAATTCTTTTGGTCAAAATCTAGTACAAAGACTATAGGAAACCCTCCTGTGCTTATATCAATGAGTGTTTATTGTTTTGTATGCATTTTGAATGTTAATTTAGAACATTCAATCTGTGTTCTGGCATACACTGTTGAAGTAGCTTGGGAGGGGTGTATCTGTTGTGGAGTGAGATTCACAGTGAGAAAGGCAGTCTTTCTAACTGTTGGGTAGTAGTGTGTGTTAGTATTTGTGTGTTCATGTACACACAGTAATACTTGAAGACATTTTAATAATTTTTTTCTTGTTTGCTATGGTGCAGTGCATATTTTCATTCAGTTTAAAGATTTGATTATATATTGCACGGAACTGTTACATTTCTGTGCACTACCTAGTAGTGAGTGTGTGTGAGTGCGATCAAATCAGACATATTTTATTGTGCCACACGGTAATCACAGCACTTTGAATCTGTTATCCGTCCTGCAGTATTTTTTCTGCTTTGTTTTATCTACGTAGGACTGGTACTGCAGCACTGACCTCCCCAACCCACAAAAGATAATATTTTTCCAGTTTGGGATTTGTGTGACCACTGGTCAAGGCGGTGTTGTTGTACCTGTGCGCTGCATCTCTTGAGTGCAGATCTCCATCTGTCTGTGCGTTTGCATCTGTTTAGGGCCCAATCTGCATCTGTAAGCCACAGTTGTTGTTTTGGCTTCCCATCCACCCCAAAGTTCAGAAATCTAAATTTGTTGTGAATTTTCTGTGAAATCCAAAAAATGCCCGCAAAGAGACATGCATACAAAGATGTTTCTGGCCATGGCACTGCTGCCACTGGGAAGAGTGGCCATGAGCGTGGTAGTATGCAGCATAAGTGCATAGTTGATGCCAGTAAAGGGATTTCTCCAACTATGTTTTACGGTGCAATCAGTTGCTTCAGTGATGGTTGGAGATGCTGTTGTCCCGCTGGTGGTGGTAGTGAAGTTGCTGATGGCATAGTATTGCCCCAAGTTCACCTTGGCAGACTGTAACACATGTGCTCCGTGGGCTGTTTCACTTATCACTCACTTCACATTCAACAGAAAACAAAGTGAAGTGAATGCGAAGTCATTATAAGACAAAGTCATTATGAGGCAAGTAGTGCATTTCATGGGGATTTCGATAGCATGTGGCAACACGGAGTACGTACTTTTGCTCTTACTTTGCTGGCAGAGTAAAACTTGCTGCATCTGATTATCACAGGGCACTTCATGATTAACAAAAAGCAACAGACAATGCATATGCCTCACTAAACTGGCATTTCCACTGCTTGGCAGGTCCTGGCCTGACCTGAATGGGAGCTGCTATGCCCTGATTTAAGCTTTCACTAGGGTCACAGCCTCAGTGGGTGATACTGCACAACAGTGAGATCGAGTTAATGAATGAAATAGGCTGGGATAAACAGAGATGTGTGTATGCGTGTGTGTGTGTGTGTGTGTGCACCACAGTACATGCATGTGTGCATGCGTGTGTGTGCATGCCTGTGTGCATGTGTGAGCATGCATGTGTGCGCGGTCTATTTGTGCGTGTGTGTGTGTTGGGGGAGAGAGTATCAAAGAATGGTGAAGACTTACTAACCTGGAAGAAGCACTGCTGACCAGAGAAGGAAGCCCATCTGGAAGCATTGTTTTGGAATTCACTACTGGAAGAGGTTTCGAATCCAAATAGGAAGTACCTAAAATAGGGATGGTGAAAGGAAAAAAGAAATGTTAGAATCGAGAAGCAGTTGTCCAGCCCAGCAGGCTCCATCCTATGGTATTACAATGTTTCTCTAGAGTTGCTTCTAAATACCTTTTAATGTGTCCAGTGTATTACCAGGTGCTCCTCATTTGGAAGGCAAAGACGCCATCTAACCAGAGCATATCATTTTGCACAAGTTCTTTAAAGTAGTAGTGTCAATGGATCAGCAGGTAGCACACCGCCTCTGAGGCCGGGAGATCAGAAGGCTGTGGGTTCTATCACCAAACCAGGCACTTGGGTTAATATCCCAAAACTGACACTGCAGTGCAGCATGATGGGATGCTGCACTCTGAGGTGCCATCTTTCGGATGTGACATTAAAGAGAGGTCCCATCTGCCTGTTCTGGTGGTAGTTCAGGTGGATGTTAAAGATCCCATGGCACTTCTCAAAAGAGTAGGGGAATGTCCCCAGTGTCCTGGCCAAATTTCCCTGTTCACTAAAATTACCACCAACAGCTTAATCCGTTCAGTTTCAGTTGGTTACCATCTGTATCCCCTCTCCTGGTTGCCCGTGAAAAAGGGACTTCTAGTCTCAGTGTGCCTACCAGGTCAACAAAATTCAATAAATAAATAAACATAAATAAAGATGGACTCTCATGCCGGCTCTGTGGTGCTGAGCGGTGGGGACAACCCTGTCATGCTGGTGACCGGGTTTATGCCCCAATCCTGGGACATCCAGCATGGAGACCAGCAGGAAGGAGCTAAAACATTTGGCCTGAACAACGGGCAGCTTGTTGGGTGGCTCCTGGTGGTAGCATGTAGTGGCACACTTGGTAGCATGTGGAAGTCCTAGCTTCTATCCACCCAAGGACAATGCAGCATGGGTTTCGTGGGAAAACAGAGCCCTCAACCAGGTGCATTGGAGAAGTGCATCATTGCCCTCCCCACCCCCCGCCACTAATCCCTAAAGTGCATCGGACTGCAAAGCCCCCAGGCTGATGTTCTCAGTAGCCTGTATCCACTCCCTCCCTGGTGGCTGCAGGAGGCAGCTGCCTCCCGGCAGAGATACATCAAAGCTTGAGGAAATTGGATCCAAGTGAGGAGCCAGGAGGTGAACAACTCAGATGATCATATAATGTCCTTACTTGTGTTACTGTAGAAACTAATGATCCTTCACATCTAAACCATGGAGAAGCACTTCATCCCTGATTTTTAGACTCAGTGTAGAAAGACAACATTACTTATTAGAGTAATGATGTTTCTTCTAGTTTACTAAGAAGTCATACAATCTGCAATCACCTCTGCCTTGGGACAGAACTGTAGAATGCTAATATGGTAATTTTATATTCTAGCTACAAGCATTTACTAGTGATGTCATACAATCTGCAGACCTCAAGCAGTACCATGGAAGACGGGATCAGAACATATATAGATGTAACCCCTAGGTGGCGCTATCCCACGGGCTACTACTCCTGCCTGCATGGCTAGTAGCAGGTTAAGGGGCCTAGGTTCTGCAATGGGTGCCTCCACCCAGAGGTCAGGGTTGGTAGTGGTCAAACTAACCTGGGCACAGCCCTCTAGGACACTGTAAACCCCTCTTTCCCTTCTAGTGGCCTGAGCAATATAGGATAATCACTTTCACAGTACCCCTTGTACACCATACAAGTACCCACACTGTTTGCACTTACCACCAGGGCTGGTTCCTCTGGCTCGACCCTGGGGACCCCCTGTAAACAAGGTTATGCACAACAAATAGCAACAGTACAGTACTCTTGGCACAAACTGGAACCACAGTCGGGTTAAATGCAGAGAAAGTCAGATCTGATTTATTCAGAGGGCTTGAACAAGGAAGGGGTAATCAGGTTGATTGGCTTAAAGGCTATATTAATCAAACAGTTATGCATGCGCTTTAAGTCCGCACACAGTCACACCTCTGGATACCTAGGTAGGGAGAGGATGGGCTAGCCAGGAATATTGCAGCTGGCTGGGGCCCTGTGATGGAAGAAAGCAACATGCACAACACACACTATTTGTAATCTGGAGCCAGAAGGCTCAGTTTGTGAAAGAAAAAGCAACCTGACAATCAGATGACAACACTTTAGATTTAGCTGTTGTTGCAGGAGCTACCCTGATGTTGATTCATGATACCCAATACTGAACACAGGCAGGATGAAATCGAGACTGCAGGTTGTTGCCGGAGAAGCAGGGCCCACATGAATCACTGAGGCATCGTTCGTGTTCAAGTGTTGAGCAAGGGCTGATCCCAGGCAGGTCTGTCGTTGATGGCTTTTTCTGTGCAGCGAGTAGTCAGGCTAGGCCAGTGTGGCAAGGCCCAGGCCCAATGGAGATGATTTTGGATTCAGCCCGTGGGGCTGGATGCAGCTTCCAGCAAGCAGAATACAGTTCAAACCACAGTGGGAACCAAATTGTGACCCACTAACAGCACACACACATTTACACATAAGGAAAATCTAATGCAGCTTCCAGCAAGCAGAACACAATTCAAACCACAATGGAGGAACCAAATCATGACCTACTATAAGAACACAACACATTCACATGTAAGGAAATTCCACTGTACAAGGCA
The DNA here is from genome assembly GCA_016271365.2 of Neoceratodus forsteri. Lineage (NCBI taxonomy): Eukaryota > Metazoa > Chordata > Ceratodontiformes > Ceratodontidae > Neoceratodus > Neoceratodus forsteri. Next base: position 200,647,731 of record CM057450.1, read on the forward strand.
AAGGCTCTCTGGTTGCAGTTACAGAATATCTGCACAATCTGGGAGTTCAGAGGTGGCTGGAGGTCCAGACAGGTCAATCACATTCAGCAAATATTCAGTCTCCTTCGGTAGGAGCCTGGTCACAATTCAGTGGCTTACTTCTGCCTCCAAGTGTGGATTCTGTCTGAAAAGGCACAGGTTCCTCTCTGGGAAAGCAGGCAGGCATGCAGGCCAAAACTCAGGCCTTTCCACAGTTCTTCTGCATGAATCTAAGCCAGGGCTGCTGCTTGAATCATTCAATCTGTTATCTCTTCACTTCCCAACTCAGAACTGAAACTAGGTGAAAGAGCTTGAGAATTTTCTCAAGATCCAAAAGGTTTAGTTGGCTGATCTGTCTGTCAGTCACAATAAGGGCTCCTCCAGGTTATTTTAGGCACCAAAATGCAAAAACTACAATTTCTACAAGTTTTGACCTCACCAAGCCCCTGCAGGCAGGCTCCATTTTAGAATCCCAACAGTACTAATTGGCCCATTCTGACAGTCCCAGGCCAAGTTGGTGGAGATAAACAGAACAGTCCTTGCTGCAAAGATGGCAGGTTAGAACAAACTGCAATATTATTACTACTCTAATAAATGATCAGCAAACAAGCACATCTTCTAACAGAGCTCCCTTTTAGATTAAGTAAGACTGCAATCCAGGCAGCTCTTAAATATACAGTACACAGAGGCTATACAGGCAATCTCTGGCAATACATTTAATCTGTTAAAACGCAGAACACCAGCCTGGCTGTGAGCATTTAGGCAAGCTCATGGAAGACTTTTCAGGAACCCCTATTTGTAGGGGGTTACAGGGAAAAGATTCTGAAGCACTGAGACATCTAACCAAGTATTCCTTCTGAACTGGATGTCCAGGCTGTAATGTGAAGTAAAGGTGTACTGTAGACCAGGCAGCTGCTTTACTGACATTCTGGAGGATATGTCCTCAGTGCTGCTACAGTGGAATAAATAACTCTAGTGAAGTGTGCCCTTAAACCTTTGGTGAATATTTGCCAGCCTTGTCATAGTTAAAGTGTATACTAGAGACTATGCAAAATGGGAGTCTTTTAGCTGCTGACTTTCCTTTACCTACCTTGCCATAAGTGACAATTTTAAAATGGGCATCCAAAATAAAGAAGTCTCATTGGTCAAAATATATCATGTGACCTTGCATGACATATTTCATACATTGTCATCCTGGTCCTAAACCACATCACACAATGAGCAAATCAGTCCTCCTACAACCAGAACTATCTTCCATCAGTTCTCCTACAACCAGAATTGTTCTTCCATCACAAACATGGCTGCTACCTTTACACTGTAACAAAACTTCAACTAGGCCCTAAAATAAAAGTACCTTAAATAAAAAATAAAACAAATTAATTTAATGTTTCCCTGATCATCACGTTTTCCTTACACACATAAACAAATTAGAAACATGAAGTATTGTTTATAATTTTCATAACAACTGAGGGGCGTTTTCTCCCATAGGAAATGCAGTTATAATTTGCCATTATAACTTACGGGTTATAACGGCGAACACGCCTGGGTTTCCGCCACCACACAGGCAGTTTCTCCACTCTTCCCTTTCTCAGTGCCACTTCACCAGCAGCACTCTGTACCGCAGTACTTAGGTAAATAAATAAAAGAACTGGCCTCTACTAATCCTTCCTTCCAACAGGCTGCAACAAAACGATCACTGCAAACAGCCATGATGTGGGTGCTGACAAGGGTGGCCAGCCCAAAACACATTACCACAAATCCAAAAGTCAGCACTCCACTTCCAGCAAAGAAAGCAGGCACAAACGTGAAAATAATACTGAATGGCTGCAGATTGTTTTATTTATAGTGTATAGTGGAGTGTTGTTCTGTATAGAATTCCATCCATTTCAAAATGCTGTTCTACCACAGTTCCAAGGTCTTGGAATGCTGTTCTACCCTACTGTGGTTGAACAGCTTCTAGAACCTCTAGAGACTGTATGAATTAGTTTCATTTTGAAAGAAAAGAACTCATGCACACATTTTCACACAGTACTATACACTATAAAAATACAGGATGAGAACTCTATGCACAACCAGTGTGTTTTGCCTTGGGAGTTCTGATTCTCATGGACTTCTCGAGCTTAAGCTCTCGAGGTCAGAGGAATCAGAACCCTCTGTGGTATAGAACACACTGGCTGCGCATAGTTGCCCAACCAGTATTCTCTATGTGACCGATCCATGTTAACAAGTGAAAAACACCAGCAACCCCAAGACAGCTGCTCCTTAACTATAAAAAGAAAGAAAAACTGTAATGTTTTAACAGCCGGGAAGGGACCATGTTTCATCCAACTAGACCACAGCTGAACTCCGATGGATTTTATTTTATTTTATATAATTGCTGTGTCGAGAAAATGTTCCTCTAGCAGTTATATAAAATAAAACATGGGAGTAAGTAGTATAAAATTTGAATTTACACACCTTGGTTTTGGATATGTGAATAAACCTCTTGAGCTTTGCTCCGGGTTTATATAGTGTCCAAAACATCAGGTGTGTGTGAAAATTCTTGTTAAAACACTACCACTCCATGTATTATTCTATGTATTACAACTGTTTCTTTGCTGACAATGAAAACCCTTGTATCTTTACCAGCTCATTAAGGAAATATTTTCTGCTTGCCCTGCCAGTGTGATGACTTAGTCTCTGGCTGTAACATAGGCTTTGTTGTGTGTGTGTGTGTGTGTGTGTGTGTATGCAGTATGTTAGGAGAGGAACATTTTGCCAGTGGACCAGAGTAGAATTTTGAATCCACGTGTTCCATGGTAAACATTCCATGATAAACCTTCCATATCTTGAATCTTGATACCAACAAAGGACAAACTTTGTCCAGCAGTAATACAATGACATAATCGATGACATCATTTGCAGTGAGCAGGAAGGACTAATTTATCATAAATGCACACTGGTAACTCTATTGTTTCTAAATATAAACATGCTTTTCCCAACTTTAAACAGTGAAAAAATGGAGCCCATTTTAGAAGCACAACAAGACACTCGGGGGTGCATGTAGCAGATGTTACCACACTTCCAGGTGCTGAAGGTAATGACTATGCCCCTAGCATGCGGTACAATCTGTTCCATGCACACCTGTCAAGTCTTACTACTTACACAGCTGAGGGTGTCAGTTCTGATCACTTTGATTCTGTTTAAGTAGAAACTCAAGGCCATCCAGGCTGTGCAGTTTCTCCTCAACAGCACTTGTGTGATGTTCTGGGAAGTACATGGGCAAAAACACAGACTGATTCCTGTGAAACGTTGAAAACACTTTGAAAGAAATTTAACAAGAATCCTAATTATCACTTTGTCCCGGTGGAAAAACTGGGATCTGTACACAGGGCCTGCAGTTTAATGACCCTTCTGGCAGAAGAAATAGCTCTTAGAAATAATGTCTTCCTTGTCAGGTATTTGAGTTCTTCTGAGCACACTGGTTCAAAAGGACCCTTCATTAGTTGTGCTGTGAATAAAGTTAAGATCCCATGGGGTAACGTGGTCCATCACAGGGGAACACAAGTAGTAGCAGTAGAAAATATCCTTATGTTAAAACAGGATGAAATGCTTAAGATCCAGAGGTCCTGTCAATAAGGCTGTCCCATGGTAGTACTCATACTGTTACTTAATACAGAAACATGACACACACAATACTGTATAAGGTAATAATAACAAACTTGACAGAAGTTCTCAGTCAGTCATTCAAATGACATAAATCAACTCCACTCATTATTTTTGAGTTATTTAGTTTTTGTTGACAGGGTAAGTGCACTAGACAAATTCTACCTATTTTCAGGCACCTCTTGGGGAGGGGATACAGATGAATGCCAAGTGACTTTGAAACAGATCAAGCTGTTGGTAGTATTTTTATTGAATGGGGAAATCTGGCCAGGGCACCGGGAAATTCCTTTACTGTTTTCGGAAGTGCCATGGGATCTTTAACATTCACTTGAACTACCCCCAGAACAGGCAGATGGGACCTCAGTTTAACATCTCATCTGAAAGACGGCACCTCAGGAGTGCAGCACCCACCTCATACTGCACTACAGTGTCAGTATCGGGATTCAACCAAAGTGCCTGGTTTGGCAATAGAACCCACAGCCTTCTGATCTCCTGGCTTCAGAGGCAAGTGTGCTACCTACTGAGCCGCTGACAATGGTTTAACAACAATCATTCATGTCACATACTTTCATTAATTTTATCTTGAAACATATAAACCGGAGTGTGCATGGTTGCATTTAAATTAAAAAGTGGTTTGGGCCTTTGAAAAACATTTGAAGACTGTCTGCAAGGCAAACAGTTTTTTCTTTCCCTGCTGAGACAGCTGCCAAGTGCACATTTAAAGTAGAGGGCTTTAGTCCCGGAGAGTACAAAAGCACTGAGTAGTCCAGAATCACAGACATGTCTGCAGCCATAGCTGTGACATGTTGTGAAGCACATCAGATAATGACATTGTTCCCATTTTGAGACATATGTTTTTTTTTTTGTCAATAAAAATATTATTTTATAATAGAAAGACAATACAGAAAAATACGTTCATTAGGTAAAAGTCGTTCATGCAACTAACATAAGGACATGTGACAAATACCTGTGCAAAAACAAGTAAAAATTAAGCATTTAATTCAGCATATTATTACATTTATCATCTTTAACAGCTAAACTAAATAGAGACTGATCAGACTAAGTAATGTGATTTTAGTAAAGGAAATGATAACAGCTTATTAAATTTAATAATAGCTCTGAAAGAACACTATGGCAATAACTATTATGGTTAACAATTATGAAGCAGTTAATTAAATGTAATAGCACAACAAGAATTAAGTGAAACTTACTAAAAGAGAAACTGAAAACAGATTTAGATTTAGCAGTCTGAAGTAGGAATATCCAAGGAAACAGGAGTAAGATGTTGAGGAAAGAAGAGAGTGTGCATTGTTGCAACTAATAATATACCCAAGGGAATGGGGATGTACACTGGGCAGGAAAAAGGGAAAATGCTTTGTGTTATTGCTTTGCTCAGAATCCTGAACCCCTACAACGGGAGAAGTGAGAGAGAGGGAAAGTGACGGAAAACTCTTTATAACTACCATGCCTATGCATGATCAGAAGGAAATGCCTAGAGGCCCTGGCTCTGCTAGAGAAGTATATGGTGAGCAGGCATTTTACTCAATGGAGAAGATATTGTGAAAGTGCAGCAGTTATGTTAAGTATGTAACTTTCTTATCTTCCCAGAACCAATCTTCTCCTTTAGTCGCATGTATGGGTCTGGGTCGCAGTGCCACTCTTCACTAGTAATAAGTTAGCTGGCAGCCTCTGTTGGCACCCTTTGCAGACTGTGTGAGCGGCCTTGGCACCATGCATTTCTTCTTAAAGTTGAATCAGCATAATATTGTGTGGTGATTTGATATACAGCCCATGATGCTTTGCATTATGGGGTATGTGTGATTTTGTATTTCTTATTACTACTGTAGTTTTATTTTCAGTACCTATTCTCCATCTTGTTTTCTTCTCAACTTTTTTAGTACATTCTCTCCCATTGTATATATATTTTTCTTGTGTGCATTCTATTTTGTCTGTATTTCCTGTGCCTGCTTATACTTGATCACTATGCCCCATGTATACTAGTATTTTAATTTATTAAAGGGAAACAATCACATTTCATCAGGTCCCACCTCCATATGAACCGATGCCCGATTAGCAGATGCATAAGTAGTAATAGATTTTTAACTTACTGTTTGTTATTTTATTTAAAATGGTATCTGGCTGATCCTCGCCCTCCTCGCCAGCATTTTAGAAACAAGAGCCCTCCCGGCGTGCCCACAGGCACCGTGGCTGTCCCCGTGATGACATGTCAGGCAGGGAGCACCCGGTCACCTTCATAGGCTTAGTACAGTGCCAAACACAAAAAAGAAGAAAAAAAATGGCTCAAATGCCAAACAACAGTTGCCAACAATAAAACAGCAAACACTCATGTAAACCCGAGTCGGCAAACTATGGCACCTCCAGATAAATAATAATCAGGATTCAAGGCAGATTTTAAAAGAAGTAGCTTTATTCCATCCATAAATCCATGAATAAATCCAAACAGCATGCAAAAGTGGACAAAATCCAGATAGATAGCTACCCCTCCCTGATGACCAAGTCTCACTGAGTTAAATGTTTATGCTCCAAACTCGCTTTCTCAAGACTGGTGAGACTTGGAATTGCATCCCTTATAAAGGACATCATTTAAAGTGACAAGTGCTAAATAACAATAAATAGAGTGAAAACTGAGTGTAAATCCACTAATAAAATGAGTGTTTCATTATTTGAAAACAATACCAAATACATACACTAAATTATTTCTAAATAAAACCCGTCTGACCCGGTGCCTGGTCTATTAGAAGTAAGACAGCAATTATTGCTGATCTTGCTTGGACAACGAACCTGGCTTGCATCATCAAAACCTGGCTTGATGACAATGTGGGCCCCATTTGGAAGTGGCGGTCCCAGCTGGGTTTCGGCGATACACCACTTGAGATCGGACAGCAGAGGTGGGGGGTGGCTATCTGTTTTAGATCAGAATGGCCCTCACTGGTGTACCAGTAGAGGAGGCCAGATCATTTGAGGTTACCGCAGTAACAGGTGGTGGCTGCAGGATCATTCTCATCTCCCGTCCACCAGAGGGTGAGAATTTGTTCCTGCAGGAAGTGGCAGACTTCATTATCGGCGTTGCATTGGAGTCGCCCAGGCTGATGGTCCTGGGCAACTTCAGTGCATGGATCAACAATGAACTCTTGCAGTTTGACAAGACTTTCTCCAACTTATGTCGTCATTGGGGTTCACACAGGTAGTTGCCTCTGCACGTCACCACTTGATCTGGTCTTCCTCCTGGGGTCGAGTCCTGCAATTGGTGGTGGGGCCAGTTGTTTGGTCTGATCACTACACCATGAGATTCAATCTCCAGCCCTCCCTTATAGGCCTGCCCCTGTGAAGATGGTTAGATACTGCTCATTGAGGGTGTTACCTCAGAGGGTCTTATGGCGGTATTAGATCTATTGGGATTTTCGAGGGTGGGCAGGATCCAGAGAATCTAGTTTTTGCCTATAATAAGGCTATCACTGAGGCTCTGGATGTTATCACCCCTCTCTCTCCACCCTCAGTCCCCTGGTTTGACGGGACCTTCAGGAGTTGAGACAGGTGGGTCAAAGGCTAGAGCGTCACTGGGGAAGACAGCCCTTGATGCCGACCACCTTAGATTGATGAACCACTATCAAAGTTATCAATCAGCAATCTCACGTAAGAAGGCAGAGTTCCTGTCCAGTGAGATAGCTGCTGCTCAAAACTAGACCATCTCAGCTCTTTTGAACCATGGACAGGCTATGCAATCCAGCCTGTCTACAGGTTCGAGGAGCATTTTCACAAGATAAGTGTGATGAGTTTGCTCACTTGTTTGCAGATAAAGTGGCTGACATCAGGGCTGAAATCTGTCCAACACCCTCTATGAGGGATTTGTGGTGGTGGTGTATGGTCACTCTCCCTCGGTCTTCTTAGATATCTTTTGACCGACCAGAGGTAGGGGACATCATGCAGATTGTCCAGAATTTGCAGCCAATGTGCTGTAGTTTGGATCCTGGCCCTACACGTCTAGTATTAGGGTGTCTGGAGATCATTGGCCATCCTTGTAGAGATTGTCTGGTGCTCCTTAGAGTCGGGAGATTCCTAGCTCCCTGAAAGTGGTGTGGTGACACCACTTCCAAAGCTTCCTTGGTTGGCGTCTGTGCAAACTACAGACCTATCTCTAACCTTCCCTTTGTTGGGAAGGTGATTGAGAAAGTAGTTGCGCTACAACTGGAGAACCATCTTACCATCCATGATGTCTTCAGTCCTCTCCAGTCAGGTTTCTGAAAGAGACATAGCACCGAGACCACTCTGGTTTGGGGCTCAATGACCTCTGATGGCGAGAGATCAAGCGCTGTTATCTTGGTGCTTTTGGATCTCTCTTCAGCATTTGATACTGTGGACCATGGAGTTCTGCTTGAGTGCCTGAGGCTCATCTGTGGACTGGCGAGTCCAATTCTTGGATGGTTTCATTCTTTCCTAGCTGGCAGGTCTCAGAGGGTGGTTTGGGGGATTTTTCCTCTGAACCATTCTCTCTGCCGTGTGGGGTTCCTCAGGGCTCAGTGCTGTCCCCATGTTGTTGCAGTATATTTGCTGCCCCTGGAGACATTGTAAGATGATATGGGCTGTGTTTTCACTGCTATGCGATGATACACAACTCTATCTGTCTTTGCACCCAACCAGAATTGTGCAGTCTCGATGTTTAATAACTGTCTGGCAGAAATCCATGACTGGATGAAGTCCAGTTGGCTGAAATTGAATTCTGGGAAGACTGAGGTGTTAGTTGTGGATCCAGGGCATCAGATAGAGAGGCTGGTGGTGGGTTTATCTTCTGGGCTTTGGCTTGATGGTGTACAGCTGCCCACCTCTGAACAGGTGTGTAATCTGGGGGTGGTATTTGGTGACGGGCTGACATTGCAGGCGCAGGTGTTGGCAGTCATCAAATCTTCTTTACCATCTTAGGAACATCACCAGAATTAAGCACCTGGTTCCGTCGATGATTTCCCATGTTGATCCATGCTTTTGTAACCTTGTGCCTGGACTACTGCAACTCACTATACCTAGGGCTTTCAGGGGTTGATGTCCACCACTTGCAGCTAGTGCAGAATGCTGCGACATGGTTATTGACTGGGGCTTTTCACACCAGTCATGTTATTCCCATGCTGCGCAATCTGCACTGGCTGCCTATACAATGGCGGTCCACCTTCAAGGTCGGTCTCCTGACCTATAAAGCCCCACACGGATTGGGACCGAGTTACCTGCAAGAGCTCCTGATTCCTTACAGCCCAGGGCCGACCCCTTCAGTCAACTGAAGAGGGGTTGTTAGAGGTCCTCAGGGTGCAGCTAAAGACATCTGGTGCCAAGGCCTTTACGTTCATGGCGCCATTCCTGTGGAACTCTCTGCCTTATCAGATTAGAGTGTGGGACCATGGAGGCTTCAAGACCAGTCTGAAGACTTATTTATGTAAACAGGCATTGAATATTAGAACTTTTAAGTTATTCTGTGGATTCTGAATTGAATCTGATATTTTATGTGATTTTAATGAATGATTTGCTGATGTTTGTATGTGAAGCACTTTGACACTGGGAATTGTGCTATACAAATAAAAATATTATTATTATTATTATCATTACTATATTCTCTAATGTGCTTTCATATCTGCTTACTTAGAGAACCAATAGAAACTACAATTTATATTCAGCTATTAACCTTAGCCAAAGGATATACATACATCAATATATTTATTGAGATATTTATCTTTAAACTTTAATCAAACATTAATATAATAATAAAGTATACTGTGTGTTCAGAAAAATATACACATAACTTAAAATAATTTAAAATAGCTAGGTTGGCAATTGTTGTTTGGCGATTGAGACTTTTTCTTTTTTTGTGTTTGGTGCATATACAATCGATGGCCTGCCACGACTTCCTAAAACATCATTGTTCATATAGCTTGAATATGTCACAGCAAAATATGTAACAGTTAGGGCAACAGACTGAGCAACAAAATAAACAGTTAATGCAAGGTTCTGATAGCTATGTACCTCCTCTCCCACAAACACTTGGTAACGTCGTAGAATCTATTTTTCAAGAGGGATAAATAAATCCCCTACTAATGAATTAAGTTTCTACTGTACCATACAGAACTGCTACAAATCATAATTTTGACTCACAATGGCCAATAGGCACATGTACATATTTTAAATTTTTGAATCGTTGCCTTTAAAGCGCGATGCATGTATTGGCAGAAATTCACCCTTACTGCTTATCTAACAGAAAAACATGCTCCCAGAGGCCTGCAATGTACAAAGCAACCAGCTTTTGGCACAGATAGAGATGATTTTTAACTGGATGGCAGAAAAAAATTTTGGGCTACTCAGAAGATAGTTTCCGACTCTGGTTTCGTTAGTACAGTGCCATGCTTTCAAACAGCTCCAATTTGAAGCCTTCATACCCCTGTGAAATATTGATACCAGGTACAGACTGCCAATGTGCATGTCAGTCTGTACCTGGTCTTTAATAACGTACACGTAGACTCCAAATCAGAGCTATTTGAAGCTACCATAATGCAGATTATATGTTTATGTATATGTGTTGCATCGTTGTTGTCTGACTTTGTATACGAACACTATTCAGGTCTACCTTGTAAATGAGTTCTTCTCAGTGGTATTTTGCCAGGTAAAATAAAGATTGATTGATTGATTGATTGATTATGAGGGAGGATCTGGCTCACCCTGAAGTTACAGTGCACCCTCTGAGTGAGAGTGGACACCTGAGGGACGCAGCTCCTAGAGGTCAGGCAAGACATACATGTGACTGATCAGGTCGAGGTGGAGGCTCCTGTGGCACAGGAGTAGGAGAATTCTAGAATCCAGTTAAAACAGCTACAAAACATTTTAATGCACATTTCAGATTTTTGAGAAAAAAACCACTACTCTGAAGCAGACATGTAAATGTAAAATGTAAATATAAAGAAAAATACACAACTGACAGTTGTAGGGAACCTGCAATAGTAATGCTCAAGCAACCTCAATAAAATTTACTGATTATTGTGAGAACCTATTTTCAGGTTCTGGAAGGGAGAGCTGGGTGGAAGAGTGAAACTATAGTGAGGATCCCGAGAGAAATAACATTACTATGGTGAGTAATTTTTCTTCTAACCCCAAGAATCCTCACTTAGAATTTCACTCTTAAGCAGACTATACAGAAGTATCTTGGGAGGCTGGGTCCAGAACCTACTTTGGAAAAAGGTTCTGTAATACAGCAGTTTCAAAGCTGGCATCCCTTTTGGGCTTTACATCCAGAGAATGGTGCTTTGTGAAGTTGTGTACTGATTTAAATGTAGCTGCTTTGCAAATATCTAATAAGGGATGCCCTTGTGGATGCCACAGAGGCAGAGGTGCCCTTGTAGAGTGTGCCTTAAGGCTCTGGGTGGCATTTTCCAGCTTCTTCATAGTAGAACTGAATGCAACAGACTATCCAGTGAGAGACAGATCTCTTGGATGCTGGCTTACCTTTGCCAGCTTCCCGTAGGTAACAAACAGCTGACTGATTTTGGACCTGACATCTTTTGTCCAGTCCACATGGATGCCTAAAACTCACTTTAGATCAAGCCTGTGCAGTTTTGCTCACCTGGACTGAAGTGTTGTGGGTAGGGCACAGGAAGTGTTACTGACTGGTTCTGCTGGAATTCAGACACCTGCTTAGGTAGACATTTTCTATTGGTTCTAAGGAATACCTCATCCCTGTGGAAGATTATGTAACTTGGCTCTGCAGTTTGCTCACCCTCCTAGCAGAAGTTACTACAATCAGGAAGATGGTTCTCCATGTGATATACTTTAGCCCAGCAGTGCTCCTAGGTTCAAAGGAGCCTCCATGAGCTGGGCAAGATGGACATTGAGGTCCAATGGTGGGGCTTTGTCCCTTACTGGGGGGCTAAGTGACTGAGGCAATTAAAAAGTCTTTTGAAAATGGGTGGAGAAGCCAGTGACTTTCCTTGCCTGGTCATATGTAGGCTGGACATTGCTGCCAAGTGCACTATCAGTGTTGATGGCCATAGGTCTAAGGATTGCAGGTGTACCAAATATTCCAAGACTGCAGGCAACCCGGCCTCCACTGATATTATTCATCTGGGGTATATCACTAAGAAAAATTTCTTCCATTTAGAGGAAAATGTTGTCCTGGTTGCTGGTTTCCTTGACTCTCTAAGCATCTTCAGGACTTTCACTGAGAGATTTAATTCAGAGTATTCTAACTCCTCAAGAACGTACCCTCAGGCACAATGTTCTGAAGTTTGGGAATGCTATCCTGTCCTGAGATAGGGTCAGCAGATTTTGACTCAGTGGCAGACTGATTGGAGGCTTGCTGGACAGGGTCAGCAGAATTGAATATCAGATCTATCTGGCCCAGTCTGGGGCTATTAGGATCATTGTTGCAGACTCTCTCCTGAGTTTCAGGAGGACTTTCTGGATCGTGGAAGTGGTAGAAAGGCATACAGGAACCTCTGTGTCCAGTTAAAGACTAGGGCATCATCTGGGACTGTCCTCTGGCTGGTAGTGTGCAACAAAACTGTGGGAGCTGATTGCTTTTCCAAGAAGTGAACAGGAATATTTTGGGAGTGCCCCACCTTCTGAACACCATGGCCAGAACTGTCTGTTCAAGTCATATTCGTGGCTTCCCTTACTGATTCTGCTTAAGGAGTCTACTGGACATTGTATTTGCCTGACAAGTGCACTGCATGAATGTTTGCCCATAAGGCATATGCCAGGTCCTAGATCCTCATTGCTTCTGTACACAGTTTTGAGAATCTTGTTCCTCCTGCTTGTTTATGTAATACATTAGTATGGTGTTCTCCTGTTTGATTTGAATAGACTGACCTTGTAGAAGGGAGGAGAAAACTGCATTACTAGAAGCACTGTCATTAGCTCCAGGAGGTTGATGTGTTCCAGTGACTCCTGTGGGCTCAATGTGCCACTCACCGTGAGGTACTGTAGGTAGGTGCCCCATCCAGGAGTGAGGAATTTGTAGTAAAATACTTGCTGGTGATTGCTGAAGGAATGGAATTCCTCTCTGAGGCTGCTTTCTTCCTTCCACTACTCTCGTTACTGTACCAGTACACTAGTTTGGAGACTGGATCCCATCTTTGAGACCAGTTGTCTCTTAAGTGGTTCTGGATATCTCTCACTTAGAACCTGGCCATGGAACCACAGCTGTGGATGCAACCATGTGTCCTAGTAATCACATGAAGTCCCTTGCAGGTCTTGGCTGACCTGTTGTGAAGGTCTCTGCTGCTGCTGTCAAAGCTGCAACTCTGACCTATGGGAGGAAAGATTTCCCCTGTAAAGTGTTAAGATGTGCTCCTATAAAGTCCAGTGCTTGAACTGGTTATAGCTAGAACTCCTGCAGGTTTATTAGGAATCGGAGATATTCCAAGGTGCCAGCTGTCCAGATAAGGAAAAACCTTGCCTTCTCAGGTCTGCTGCCATCATCGCCAGCACTTTGTGAATACCTTTGCTGCTGAGGTGAGGCATGAAGGGAGCTGTGAACTGGTATTTACAGTTCCCCAGCTTGAACCTGAGATATTTTCTGTGTGATAGCCTAACTGGGATATGAAACTAGGCATCTTTCAGATGCAATGATCCCATTGTGGCGACTCTCATTTTAAGAGGCTTGTGCTCCCCTAGAGGACCACCTCCATCTTATTGCCCCCAGAGTTTAGGGTTTTGGTTAGTGTTCTGAGGGCGCAGTTTCTGCTTTCCCATTTGGTGGCAGTAGACAGCAGGGCTTTAGGGATATAAACAGGCAGGAACAGGAAGTTTGAAGGAGTTCCTGGGTAGCAGGAGAGGGACCACATGGGCACTGCAGGGCAGTGCGGGGTGAGAGACCCCCTCGTAAGGCAGGCCAGCTCTCAGCGATGATGTGTCGGATCCCCAGGGTGGTTTGTGAAAGGATGCTTGGATAGGCAGATGCAGCTATTATTGTGGGGCTCTGGGAGGTGGAAGGGAGATAGGTGGAGGTACAGGATAGGTAGGCCTCAGGGTGCAGGCGTGAGCCCCATTTCAGGTTGGTGGTAGGCCTGGGTCATCAGGGTTGTGGCAGGCTGCGGCGGGCCTCTGCATTCCTGGTGGGCAAGGCAGCCCAGGATTCACTGGTGAGGGGCCGGGAGGCCTCCAACCTTTTGGGCCTGTTTGGAGGGACAGACTTGAGGGTTGCCAGTCTTTAGCCAAGTGGGCCATGGAGTGCCCTGGAGGTGTATTTTCCTCTGGTGCTGGTTGAACATATCAGGCAGCAGGATGGGTGAAGAAAGGTACAGCCATGCAGGGTTTAGATCACACACCCTGTCTTACGCTTTGAGCCCAGGATTTGGAAGGAGCTGGTAGTGGACTGGGGAGACCGGGCAAACCAGGACAGCAACCGGCAGAAGGGAATGGGGTATGGTGCAGTGGGTTGGCTGGTACTGCACCATCTGTGTCCTGGAAGGCCAGAATATAGAGTCAGGAATGGTGTGGGAAAAGCTGTACGCTTCCCCAGGTTTTGAGGATAATGTAGGACCCTGGTGGAAACCAAGTAGGAAGCTCTGTTAGGCACTTACCAGTGTCGGTGATCCATGGGGTTTCATGGTCCAGGAAGAGGTTTTGTGTCCTTGATAAATACCAGGTTGCTGTTTAGAGCTGTATAAAACCCTTTCTCTACCTTAAAACTGCCATATTTCCTGGCTTATATAAAGTTTAGCCCATAAAACTGAGGTTTGAATTTAAGTCAAAAATGGGCCCTGTAGTCTGTTAAATTATTTGGGCACAGGAGAAATAAAGAGATTAAGTTTTAAAAGGATTAATTGGAGTCTTTTCAATTTATAACTAGAGAGCATGAATTTTAAATACTTGAGGTTTTTAATCTCCAAATGGGTTTTCTTTTATGCTGAATCCTGCACCTTTGTGTCCCAGGACTTGGGGGAGTGTTTCTGCAGTGAAATAGAGAGAAGATGACCACAAGACGAGGATGCGTATGGAGTTTGAAGTGCCCAGAGTGTTTGTGATCACTATTCCTGAAGTTTCCCAGCCAAAGTGAAGACATCTTCAGGTAGGCCCAAATGTTTATTTCCAAGATTGAACCTGTGGATATTTCTGGTAAGATTTCTGTGCTGTGCTGTTTCACCCTCTCCCTGCTGTTATCTAAAACAATCTCAGTTTGTAGAGTAAATAATAACAGTACTAATAATACAGATTCTTATGTCTTCAATGTCTTCCAAGAAACATTTGTAGATGAGCAGGAGTACTAATAAAGGTTTATTATGCTACTTACGCCAAGCATGTGACAGAGAAAATCACAAGGAGATGGTTTCTCTCCACTCTCCTGAAGAAAGTACATAATCTCCAGAACTCTAAGATCTCTCGCTCTCCAAGATCTCTTGTTCTGTCCGTGTGGAGCTAGGTTACACAAAGCTATATACTACAAATAACAGTATATCAACAGAGATGATGCAATTAGATCATGTGGGCTTGTGAGGTACTCTGCCTCAATAAGCTGTTTAGGTTTAGGTCACTGGCTCTTATCCGTGATACGATGTGCAATTTGGGCTTATAAGAAGACCCATACTCCTAAAAAGAAAAATAAGCATCAAAGCAAGCATCTCTCTCTTCTCTCTCTCTCTGGAACCTAAAGAAAGAGAAAAGAAAAACATGGCTAGTTTTGTACTATTCCACCCTTTGGGATATGAAAAAGTAATTTAATTTCCTTTAAACAGGTTCATTTGATTGGCATGTAGCCATTTATCAATCACTGTTATTGTGAGGCAGTCTAGCTTGGTAGACTGCTGCACTGAGTTTGCTTACAATGGGATAGGGCCTGTTGTTGGGCCTTGCCCATGTGTTGTACAGCAAACAAGCGTGACGCTTTGGATGTCTGTTTTGAGTTAACATATTTATCTACTGATGCTCCATCTGCAGTGGCAGTACACAGGTCCAGAAATAAATGTTCCTGGAGTCTCATGGACTGTCTGGTCATGATTTCAAAGGGGAACTGTGTACCTGCAGAGCGTGTCCTCTTAGTGCCATGAGGAGCAATGGCAATAATTAATCCCAGTCCTTTTGGGTTTTCCTGAACAAGTTTATTATAGCATAACTTTGATCTGTTAGTTAGCCCTTCCACCTGCCCTGATGACTGTGGGTGGTAAGGGATATGAAACTTTTTTTATCCATAACAAATACTGAATTTCCTGTATTACTTTGGCTATAAGGCCAGTTCCTGTAATCAGAATCTACCTTTGGGGTAAACCCCACCTGCTAAATAGCTGGTTTACCAAGACATTTGCAGTCACTTTGTCTGTGTTGCTCTGTGTGGGGATAGCTTTAAAGGGGACAGGAAATCTGTGCTAACTGGCAGCAGTTAGTAATGTTCCTAGTAAATGAAATGGTGCACTTGCCTCCAAATTAGCCATATTTAACTGTACCTTAATAAACATTGATGTGAAAACTCTGTTTTCATTTGATTTCTTTTATGAACAACATTCTGAACAGTTCTATTCCTGGAACCAGTAAATTGGAGTGTTCACTATGTCACGGTTTGAGTACAGAATGCTGAACATGAGCTGTTGTCCTATCAGAACCATGCCTAGAATTCTTTCCTCAAACCATGACATAGTTAAAACTCAGATCATTGGTTCCATGAAGAGAACTGCAACCAAATCTGCCCATAAAAACAAAACAATGCAAAATACAATTTTCACATCACTCTTTATTCAGGTACAGTTACATTTGGATCATATAGGTTTGTGGATATCATTTCTGTAGACTGGAACATTGTAAACAGCTACCATTTAGACATTTCCTGTCCTCTTTAACCCATTTGGAAAATAGGTTGGTGATCACTAGTGCAAACTTATTGTTGTTCTTAGTGGTTGGCATAGGGCCAATGCAGTCAATCTGGACATTGTTCCAGGGCCTGATTGCCTCTGAGGGTAACAATGCATTTTTCCTAGCTGGTATATGATTGTTCTTTGCATAGAGCAAACAGTTACTGATGCAGTGTTCTACATCATTTCTCATGTATGGCCACCAGACAGAGATGTCAGTCTGTCTAGGGTTTTTATTGACTCCTGGTATCCACCAGTTGGAGTATCATGTGCTTGGTACAGTAGATAAAATCTACCCTCAGGTGTTCAGAAACTACCCATAACTTCTCTTGAGTGTTACGACAGTGATACCAAATGAATAGACCATACCAGATGAATGAAGGTCATCTTTTACTTTCTTATAAGGGCTTATTTCTGGAAGTTATTCCTCAGTTCCTATATTAAGGAACCTATACACTGCCCTCAAATTAGGGTCCTTCTTTTGGAGCATAAGATTCACGTTTACAATATGCTTGAACCTTATGCATGTACATATTATATTTAAACTGTCTAGGTTAGTGTTGTGATATACACAAACAAGTCTCTGTATTTCACAGGAGTAATATTAGAGTATTGGGAGTTTGTTTTCTTCAAAGAAATTCACTCAGTGAGAACAGGCCCAATTAAAATCTATAATGAAACAAATATAAGTTTCTGCAGTCTTTCTTTAATTAGAGCAAGACCATTTCTTACAGTGTGCAGAACTTAACCCTCTCATAGAATGCTGGTATCATTTTACATAAGGAAAAATCTCATATTCCTTTCTTAACACAAGCTGTGTCTTTCTCAAGGACTTCAGCTCGAAAACCATCCACAAACATTTGTGGTAATTATAAAGACTCCTTGCCTTCCTGCTTTTCATTTTATTTGCCAGGCATGTTTTAACAATGCCTGTGACGCTGATATACAATGATGCAATTACTAGCAATGCTCACTATGTCATCACCAGAATGTACAATAAGAATCCAAATCCTGATATCTGACCCTCGTTGGTATGTGGCTGAGTCATCAGTCAAAACATGATACACAGTGGTGTCTTTAACACTTTCTGGGGTTCTGTCAGAAAGGGCCCTAGGACAGGTAGGTCGGTGAGGGGTGGAGTGAACAATCATGAGTATCTCCTGCAAATTGTAGGCCATGGGCCAACAAGGATGAAGTTTTGATAGAAAGGACAGTGATGTCATGATCCTGTAAAATGAGAGACCAGTGTATAAGTCTGGCATTGGATATAGAGTCATCTTTACTCTGTCTGACAAGAGAAAGTTAATGATTGGAATGCAGCACAATGGGTGTGTATCCAATGATGTACATAAAGTATCTCATTGCCCAGTATGTAGCCAAAAGAGTCCTTTCACAAAGGTTGTATTTCAGCTCCACTGGGGACAGCATCTAGGATGCATAAGCAATGGATCTGATGTGTCCATTGTATGTTTAGGCTATAATCAGTGATCCTAAAAGGAAAGACAATGATATCAACATTACAATCTCTTGCACCTTCTTGCCAGAAGTGCCTGCTATTGTCTGTGTTGGGAATAACCCAGACTGTTCTTGGCTTTTTGCCTGCTATTGCAGCCACAGTATGGGATGATCCAGGTGTCACTGGTGGACAGGGTTCTGCATCATGTGCAGGCAGTGCTGGCACTATCAGGGTGCCTGCACAATGGAGAAAAGTGGTGTGCAAGCTGCACATAGTTCTCCAGCTATGTATTGTGGTTCAGTAGCTCTCAGGGTGGAGAAAGTAATACTGAAACAGCTGTCAACCCAGGTTGAGAAATCAAACCTGTAACCCTCCCCCAATGTGACCTATGATGCTTAAAAATACCACCGTCACTGGGCTTTCAGAATCAGGGTTGTCCTCCCCATCAAATGTAAAGTGGGTTTCCCCACGGAAGGTTGCTAGATGGTAGCAACATTGTTTTTAATGTTGCAGCAAAGTATTAATGCACTGCATATGTTCAGTGCTGTTAGTGTTAGGAAAACAGGACAATCAGTCTTTTCAGGGAAAGCTGATGCTATTTCACATTCACATCTTAATTAACAGCAATGTGTTCCTTAACCAAGGACGCTGTAGTACAGTAAACACTGCTAACAGCAGCTGCTTCTGCAGCGTCATACACTGACTTCATAACAGGTGTCACACCAGTCTCATTCAAAGTACTGTCAACATAATTTTAATGATAATTTTCTGTCCCTCAGAAACACTAGTCTTACTGATAACATTATTAATCATGCCAAAACCTCTGGTATGTTTTGTTTGGTTATGGCAACAATCACAGGTCTCTGTGACTGCAAGATCCAGCCTCCGTGATGTGGTGGTCAGCCATTTTGGATTACCTCGTGGGCATCTTGGGTTACTGTGTTATGCCGTCATCACATGACCATGCGGCCATCTTGGGGATGGTATGGGATGCAACCTGATGACATGTGTGTCCTCCATTTTGAGAGTCTAACAATTTTTATTTTGTGAATCACAGAAAAACAAGTGGCTTGCCTTTGTTCTAGTCCACCCACAGCACTCTGTGAGTGTTCAAAATCAAACTGTTCAACATGAGAAGAGGAGGTCTTTTGGGCATTAAGTTAGTATGCCCTGCCAATAGCTCTGGCTGATGGTGCAAGTTCACCATTTCTGCCTTGCAATTTATATGATCAACCTCAGATTTGGTATTACACAGATTATGCATAACCTGTTTCTCCAAGTTTCTACTGAAAGTGGTAAGTTGGGCATTTTCCTTACTCTTACATTCTAGCTCCTCCAATACACGAGCAAGCACACTGTGAAGTAATCTAACTTCAGACTGCAAGACTGTCTCATAGTGTAACACTAGTCTCTTACATAGATACATAGATACATAGATACATAGATACATAGATACATAGGACGGTGTCGGCAGATGAGGGCCTATGGCCCACCCAGTCTGCCCATTTGAGCTTGTAAGTTCAGTTTGTTTTCCTAGAAGTCTGTTGCCTTTACCCCGACCTCCAGAATTCCTTTATGTCTATCCCATGCATTCTTAAATCCGTGATTGTTTCAGCCCCACCACTTCCTCTGGCAGGGTGTTCCACTTGTCCACCACCCGTTCTGTGAAGAAATTCTTTCTCATGTTTCCTCTGAATCATCCTCCCTCCAACTTCATCCCATGCCCTCTAGTCCTGCACCCTGTTCCTCCCTGTAAGATACTTGTATGTCTCTATCATATCCTCTCTCCTCCTCTCCTCCAGGAGTACATGTTCAGTTCCTTCAACCTGTCTTCATAGGACTTGTGATGCAATCCATGCACCATCTTTGTTGCCCTCCTCCGAACCTTCTCTACCCTGTCTATGTCCTTACGTGGGTATGGTCTCCAGAACTGTACACTGTACTCCAGGTGGGACCTCACTAGTGTCTTGTGCTAGCGGAATTATGACCTCCCTTTCTCCTGCTGGTGATGCCCTGCCTATACATCCCAGCATCCTATTTGCTTTACCTGCTGCCTTGTCACACTGTTTCCCTACCTTGAGGTCATCAGAGATGATAACCCCAAGATCCCTTTCCTGCTTGGTGCATGCTATATCCTCACCCCCAACTGATATATTGTGCCAGGGTTTTTGTACCCCATATGCATTCTCTTGCACTTCTTTGCATTGAATTTCAACACCAAACCCTGACCATTCTTCAAGTTTCTGCAGGTAACTTCTCATTCTGTCTACACCCTCTGGTGTGTCTATCTCTGTTACAGAGCTTTGTGTCATCAGCGAACAGTGAAATTCTGCCTTCTAGGTCCTGCGCCATGTCACTGATGAAGATGTTGAATAGGACCGTCCCAGCACTGATCCCTGTGGTACCCCACTGGTCACTCTTCCCTCTGTGGAGTGACAGCCATTTACCACCACCTCTGTGTCCTGCCACCCAGCCAGTTACCTACCCACCACACTACTGTCCTGCCCACACCCATATTCCCCAGTTTGTGTAATAGTCTTCTATGTGGCACAGTGTCAAAGGCCTTGCTGAAGTCCAGATAGGCCATGTCCACTGCCCTCCCTGATCCACCTCCCTAGTCACCCAGTCAAAAATTCAACGAGGTTGGTCTGACAAGACCTCCCCTGGTGAAACCATGCTGCCTTGGGTCCTATAGTCCATTGACAACCAGATGTTCCACCAATCTCTCCTTCAGTAGTGCTTCCATGATCTTCCCCACTACCGAGGTGAGGCTGACTGGTCTGTAGTTCCCTGCTTCCTCTTTGTTCCCACTTTTGTATAAGAGGACTACATCTGCTGTCCTCCAGTCTTTGGGTACCTCCCTGTTTCCAGTGATCAGCTAAACAGGATAGCCAGAGGTTCAGCTACCACCTCCCTTAGTTCTTTAAGGACCCTGGGTGAACTCTATCTGGCCCCATTGCTTTATCAACTCTTATTACTTCCAGTTCCTTCAGGACCCTTTCTCGTGTAAAGGACTTGTGTCCATTTCTGCACCATTCTCACCCCTTGTACTCCTTCAGACCCATTACCTCCTCTTCTCAGTAAAGACTGAGCAGAAATACCTGTTCAATATGTCAGCTTTACTGTTGTCATCCTCCACGTGGCCCCCATCCTCCCCTTCAGTCTCACTATCCTCCCTTGTCTTTTTCTTTTTCACTTATGTACCTATAAAGGTTTTGTCCCCTCTACCCACTGATTTTGCAATGTGTTCTTCTGTCTGAGCTTTGGCTTCCCTACTGACCTCCCTGCCTCCCTTTGCTTCTCCTGGTACTTCTCCCTATCCCCTTCTGCCTGTGTCTTTTGTATGGCCTGAATGCAATCTTTTTGGCTTTCACTTTCTTTGTTACCTCTTTGGAAACCATAATGGTTTCCTCTTCCTTTTCCTCTTGCTAACCTGCTTAATACATAATTCTGTTGTTCTTGTAATCCCCATTTTAAATACTGCCCACTGTTCCTCAACCCCTGATTCCTGTCCCATTCCTCTTAATGCCTCTTTCAAGTATCTCCCCATTTCCCAAAGTCTGCCCCTAAAATCCAGGATACGTGTTTTTTGTGGTTTGGTTCTGCTCTTTCTGTGATTTCAAACCACAATGACTGGTGGTCACTGTTTCCCAGGTGCTCCCCACTGTTACCCCCATCACACTGTCCCTGTTTGTGAGCACAAGGTCCAGTATTGCCTTCTGCTGAGTTGGTTCCATGACCAGTTGCTTGAGGAAGGCACCTGAAGGAGTCCAGGATAAATCTGCTCCTAGTTGATGCTGCTGCTGGGATGCTCCAGTCCACGTCTGGAATATTGAAGTCTCCAACCAGTACTACCTCACCTTGTCTGCCATCCTTTGGATGGCTATCATCAACTCCATATCTGTTTCTTCCTCCTGGGCTGGTGGTCTATAGACCACACCTGTGCGGATGGCTCTCCCATTTTCCTTTCCAGCTTACCCACAGTATCTCTCCCCATTTTGTTCCTCCTGGATCTCTGTGGCCCTTATGTCATTTTTCACATAGAGTGCCACTCCTCCCTTCCTGCCTGCTCTGTCTCTTCTGAATATGTTGTAGCCAGGTATGGCCATCTCCCAGTCATGGTTATCATTACACCAGGTTTCAGTGATGGCCACAATGTCCAGGTCTGACTGCACCATGATAGCCTCCAGATCTTCCATCTTGTTGCTAAGGCTCCTGGCATTTGCACACATGGCTTTCCATGATTTGACCTCCCTAGACTGTTTCACTGTTCTACTCAGCCCCTTTCTTGGTTGTCATTTATCCTGGTTCTCCTTGCTGTCTGCCCTTCTGCTGAATTTTGCCCTTTTCTGCTTATCCACCTCTTGGGCACTAATCTCCATCTTTTGCACACTGCTTTGCAGAGATAGCCACTCCTCTGGTTCACTGGTTCAATCTGCTAGCTGTGGGGGTGAGCAAGTAGGTACCCTCCTTGCTGGCCTGCCACCCCCTTTGCTAGTTTAAATGCGTGTCAATGTAGCATTTAAACTTATCATTGAGTGCTTGATTCCCTCCAGGATGGATGCAGGCTGTCAGGCTTGAACAAACCTCCATCCCTCCAGGTGGGTCCTCAGTCACCAATGAATCCAAACCTTTCTCCACAGCACCAGTTCTTCAACCATGAGTTAAAGTTCCTGGTGCATGCACTCATATGCTCTTGCCTCTCACAGGTAGTACTTCTGAAAGTGACAGAAGTAGCTACTTGCTTGAGACCCCTCCCCAGTTTCTAAACTCTTCCTGAACTTCCTTTGGCTCCCCATTTGCCAGGTCATTAGTACCTAGGTGGATAATGACATCCAGCTCACCCTCCCATCTTGCCTTCCCAGTGATCCCCAGGATCTTCCTTCCATCCCTCCATGCCGTGGCACCTGGTAGGCACCTCACCTCCCTGTCCTCCCCTCCTGTGTTCCTAGCTGGATCCCTCTTATGATGGAGTCCCCACCAGGATTTGCTTCCTCCTCCTCTGGGGTCCACTGCTTTCCCCACTGAGGTCACCTCCTTGACTAACCTCCACATCCTTTCCTTCCACTTCTCTGGGTACCTCTATTTGGTTGTCCTCGTTTGCCAGTGTGGCATATGAGTTCTTGAGTGGAATAGGATCTGGGATGTGCCTCTGCCTGACCGCTCTAACCCTCCCTGAGCCCACTGTCATCCAAGTGCTCCTCGTTCTCGGCATCCTTTGAGGCAGTTGCATTGGACTGGTGGTCCCTGGATAGGGGTGATGGTACTCCTGACCCAGTTTACTTCCGCTCTGAGTCTGGCTGCCTCATCCCACAGTCCAGAGAGATCAATGCAGATAGGGCAGCACCTCAGTGTCCAGAAAGTCTGCCTGAATATGGCTGCCCCACAGCCACTGCATTGCACCACTCCCACATTATGCTGCAATTCCACTACTTGTCTGCTACTGAAGCTCTCCTAGTTCCCTTTTTATTAATTTACTGTCCTAAAAATCCTGCCACTGATCCTCAGATCATTTCTTTAAAAAAAAAAAGAAAACCATGAAACCAATAAATAAATAAATGAGTCAAAACACTTGTCGTACTGAGGGTGGGCTTCTTCCCTATGCCCCTTCTACTTCACACCCTTACTATACCTGTGTTTAGCTCCTGTCAATCAGATTTAACAGGGCATATAATTAAGAGTTGGGGAAGGGAGGGAGGAAGTGAAAATTTGCAGCAATTAAAGACAGCACAGAATTACACCACCACTATGTTTTAAATTTTCAACAGCCCAAAAACAATTTTAAGTAAAGACAATAAAGAAAGTATAGTGTCACTAAAGCCCACAATCTAAGTTTAAAAGAAAAATAGCAATTACCAGTTACTCTAAAGCACTGAATTGAATATGTTTCCTTCCTTCCTTCTGGCTTCTTCTGAGAAAATAAAACTGTGCTTGCTACTTCAACTCTGACTAAGCCCCACCTCCAGTTATCACGTAGCTGAGGTCAGAGGCCAGACAATTAACACCCTTCACCCAACTACAGGGCAGTCAGACAAGCCAAGATAAAATCTGCAGCAATTAAAGACAGCACAGAATTACACCACCACTATGTTTTAAATTTTCAACAGCCCAAAACAATTATAAGTAAAGACAACAAAGAAAGTATAATGTCACTAAAAGCCCACAATCTATGTTTAAAGAAAAATAGCAATTACCAGTTACTCTGAAGCACTGAATTGAATATGTTTCCTTCCTTCCCTCCTGGCTTCTTCTGTGAGAAGCTTCAAGAGAAGCTTTATCACATTTGGTTTTCAAAGCATATACTTTACGTCTACTGTTTCCATAACTACTTAGTAATGAATCACATTGCTTAGTCAAGGTCCTGTTTTGAAATAACAACTCATTAACTTTCTCAGCAGACTTTGCATTCAACACACTCATCTTTTGCCTGTATGCAGTGTAATCTGACTTCAGAGTATCACATTTTGTTATAGAAATGTCTAAGCAAGTGAATAGTGCTGCAACTATCAAATTTTCAGGAATATCTTCCTTAGTACCATGTTTTAAGTCACTATAGCATTCAGAAACCACCCTCATGGGACTGTTTCTGTATTTTGCCACCCTGGCAAAATCATTTAAACCACCGTAGGCAGTTTGATTTTGTGAGGCATCGCCTCAACTTCAGTACTGATTTTTAGACATGTCATTTAAAATGAGGAACCCTTAGCTGTCTGAGGATCAAAAACTTTGTTTGCAACCAAAGTTCATGACAGGACACAAACAGCCTTTGGTGTATGTGGGCTCCTAGATGAGTAAACACCCATTAGGATTTGAAACCACAAATGAAAGCAGTCTCTCTGTCTGTTCAGATCCTTTTGCAGCTGTGTGTTCCTACAGAAGAAAGAAGAGGAAAATAAACAAAATAAAACAACTCATTACACAGAGATTGAATATCTGGCAAGAGATTGTTTTGTCTGCACTGTAGAACACACAACAGACTGAAGATTTAAACAGAAGACGCTCAGCTGCTTGTTACTGAGGATTTCTCACCCAGTGTTTTAATTTACAGTGGAAATTAAAATGTAACTTTGGCAAACACCCAGACACCTTCCATGGTCGCCATTTATGTTAGCTAAAACAATCTCAGTTTGTAGAACAAATAATAATAATACTAACAATACAGATTCTTATGTCTTCAGTGTCTGCCAAGAAACATTCGTAAACAAGCAGGAGTACTCATAAAGGTTTATTATACTACTTATGTCAAGCATGTGACAGAGAAAATCACAAGGGATGGGTTTCTCTCACTCTCCTGAAGAATGTACATAATCTCCAGAATTCTAAGATCTCCACACTCCAAGATCTCTCGTTCTCTCTTCATATGGAGCTAGGTTACACAAAGCTATATACTAGGATAACAGTATAGCAACATAGATTACCTCATAGTTACAGATATGAGAAACATTATATATTGGTCTTATACTAACAACAAGATTGTATAAGACATTCTTCATTGATAATGACTTAGGAGACATAATTACTAATGAGTATAATGTGAGACAAAGACTATGCTTCGTTAGCATGAAGCTTGGACAAAAGAAATGCTGACATGTTCAAACTATATTACATGTGGCATTTCTTTCCTATGTTTAAGACATAACAAATGCTTTCTCTTCAGCTTGCTTAGACAAAGAGAAGTGCTGACTGCACACTACTACATATGATTATATGAGAATATATATATATATATATATATTTATATATATATATATATATGTAGTATAAAGTAATCACTGATGATCAGTCAAGTCATCATATCAGTAATTAGGTAGATTATATATGGAATATATGTAAAATACAAACATAATGCATTATAGTGAGGCATAATAATCATGCATGATCTAATCCTATAAAGGATATAAACATTAGCAAATATTAGCAGCAAAGCACATTCCTGGCACTCATGCTTATATGATGGGTGCCTAAATCTACATGCTAGTGCAAAAAGCAGTATCACAGTATAATAGACCAGGAATACAGTATAAAGGTGTATGTGGGATAATAGGGGACATAACCAAGATGCAACACTGCAGAAGATCAAAGTTGCCCCTAGACATTGGGGAGGGGTGGGCCACATGTGGGACTCATCTGGGATGTTTCCTTGTACCCCAAGATCCAAAGAATCCTGTATTCCCCAGAGCAGAGGTGCTGGTGGGCTCCTTGCCTTCGTGAGGCCATGTGGTGCATTGAACAAATTCTTGTGGTGGTGTGGGAGCTAGGCCTGGAGTGAAGGTAGGCTCAGCTCTCCTTGTGTGGCACGCGCACATGACTGGCTGGTCACATGACACTTTTAGTGTTCCTGATTGGTGAATTGAAGCAGAGAGAAGAAAACAGCTCTAGTTTCAGCACATTTTGTAGCAGCAGTGATAAAGGTGTGGAGGTGTTAAGAGTAAGTCAAAATCATGGAAATAGCAGCCAGGACAGCAAGCAGCAAGAGTGTTCATTTTATTTAATGAACACTGTGGGAAGACTGCGAGATAAAGTTAGAGGAGATTGTGGGGTGGTCATATGGACTGGTATCAGAGAATGGCAGGCAGGATTCAAAGTAGAGGAGGAAGCTTTCCAGGAGGAGCCACTGTTGATGGTTCCTGCCTCCTTATTAACGTGGCTCTGGCAAGTAAGAGAAAAAGGACAGTCTAATGAGCAGTGTGTGAGGTGTGGATTTTGGGGAAGGAATTGTACAACTGCCTGTGTGTGGAATTTGTTCAAGCTCAGCCCCAGGAGGCATCTTTGACTGTCCCCCAGTCTTCCTCTGGGGACCCCTCTAAGTGTTTCAGAGTGGTCTCTTTCATTGTAGTCACCAGGTAGTGGGGATTCTGGTGCATTTGAGAGACTTTCCCTTGGAGAGAGTGCCCTGGAAGGAGCAGCAAAGGCAGGGTGCCTCTCCCACTGTGGCTGTTGCAGCAGAAGAAGAGGAGGGTGCTGCTGAGGATGTGAAGTCAGGGGTGATGGGGAGCACAGATGTCTTCCCTGCTCCTGGCACCGGCTGCCAACTATCCCCATGACAGAGGGAGGGTATGGGTCTCAGAAACCCTACAGGAGACCCCCCAGTGCCTGGGGGTCCCCTGCCTTGTCCCTGTCCAGAGGCAGCCCCCTAGCCCTGTCAGATAAGTCTGAGTCTTCAGTTGTGGTCAAGCCCAAAGTTTAAAATCCTGTGGGTTGGTCAGTCTGGAATCTGCTGCATCCATGGAACATAATGAGAGTGGAAATGCTCTGGAGGAGTTGGAAGAGGAAGTGGATGAGAGAAGTTTTGGGTAGGAGATTTCAATTTGCTGACTACAAGGTATACGATCAATCCCCAGCATTTCAATCACCCAGTGGTCACCTTGTATGACCGCACCCCATGTTTGTCAGTATGTGCCAGGACCCTGTGGACCTGGATGGATGAGTTAAACTGAAGTGACCCCCAAACATCATATATTGTAGAGGAGTATGGTTGCCATCAGGACAAACTCGGAGGACCAGTGTCCGAGATCTGCCTGAATGGAGTCAGGCTGAGAGATGGGTCAAGAGAAGATTGCATCGAATACCCATCTCTGGATTA
Source organism: Neoceratodus forsteri (assembly GCA_016271365.2). Classification (NCBI taxonomy): domain Eukaryota; kingdom Metazoa; phylum Chordata; order Ceratodontiformes; family Ceratodontidae; genus Neoceratodus; species Neoceratodus forsteri. The sequence goes on from CM057450.1 coordinate 200,675,263, forward strand.
CCCATATGTATCGGAGAGGACTTGGGACACTATAGAAGAGATGAGGAAGGACAGGATATTTAAGGAACAGCTTGAAAGACTGAAACACTGACCCGAGGTGGAGGTTCCCCTCAACAGCTATTCCAGAAGGCACGCCAATGTGCCACACTGCGCCATGGTCTGGACTTACTCTGATTAAAACTTTGTGCTGGTGCAGGACTTGGCTGGGACTCACACCAAATACTATGTGGTGGATAAAGATTCTTTTGGAGACATCACCACCAAGTCGGACCAGGATTTCTACTTCCCCCTGGAGGGGACCTGCCACTTAAGCCCCTGTAAGAAACTCTTGACTGTGCCAGTAAGATTTGCTCACTGGAGCAGGTTATGAAGACTGTATAGCAATTTAAATGAATAATGCCAATACTGTTAATTGCTCATTGTTGATTAAGACTCTAGTGACAAATGCCAATAGTTCTTTTGCACTTAAAATGTTTGGCTGATGCGATTGTAAAAGTGCATGAGCGAGTGTATGGTGTGTGGATGTTAGACTTTCTTCAGTTGTACATAAATTAACCTGTTATATTAAGTGGAGGTATAATCGGGGTATTGGAAAGTGGAATCGCCATTTCTACCTCAAATCGTTTAAATACAGTATATGATAATTACCTGTTTTTCAAAGTTGAACTAACAATTGTTTCCATTAATAGTCAGTTACTTTCTAGATGTGTTTGGACCTCTTGGCACAGGTAAGCTTTTAGTAACAGGTTTTAAATAGATTAGAGTAGGTAGTACAGGAGGGTGCCTTTTAGGCCAAAGATTCAGGTGGTTAGTTGTCTGGCAGACTGGAGAGATGCGATTACCTAGTTTGTTTGACGGTGCCTGCCTTGGCCTCTGCCATCATTCCCAGGAGGGAATGATTCCTGGGTAGGGAGAAAGTGTAAGCTCCATCTCATTTTTGAGAGGCTTGTGCTCCTTTAGGGACACCCTCCGCTTTACTGCCCCCAGAGCTTAGAGTTTTGGTTAGTGCACTGGGAGTGCAATTGCTTTTAACCATTTGGTGGCAGTACAGAGCAGGGTTTTAGGCATATAAATAGGCAGGAACAGGAAGTCTGGAGGGAGTTCCCAGGTAGCAGGAGGGACTGCATGGGCACTGCAGAGCAGTGCAGGGTGGGAGAACCCCCTGCAAGGCAGGCTGACTCTCAGCACGATCGCGCCGGGTCCCCAGGGTGGTTCATGGAAGGGTGCTAGACAGGTAGATGTGGCCATTATTGTGGGGCACTGGGCCTTAGAAGGTGAAAGGGAGAGAAATGGAGTTGCAGGATAGGTAGTCCTTGGGATCCGGTGTAGGCCCCATTTCAGGTTGGTAGTAGGCCTTGGTCGTCAGGGTTGCAGCAGGCTGTGGCAGGGCCTCTGCATTCCTGGTGTGGTAAGAAGGCCCAGTGTTCACCAGTGAGGGGTCTGGGAAGCCCTCACCCTTTCGGGCTTGTTTGGAGGGACAGGCCTGGGAGCTTTAGCCGAGTGGGCCACGGAGTGCCCTGAGGTATATTTTCCCTGTGCTGGTTGCATATCGGGCAGCAGGATGGGTGAATAAAAGTGCACGCCATGCAGGGTTTAGATCGCACACCCTGTCTTATGCTTTGAGCCCAGGATTTGGAAGGAGCTGGTAGTGGTCTGGGAGACCGGGCAAACCAGGTGTTTGGGGTGCCCAGAGTGTCTGTGGCCACTATCCCTGAAGTTTCCCAGCCAAAGTTAAGATGTCTTCAGGTAGGCCAAATTGTTTACTAAGATTGACCCTTTGGGATATTTCTGGTAAGATGTCTGTACTGTGCAGTTTCACCCTCCCGTGGAAGATCAGAGTTGCCCCTAGACATTGGGGAGGGCTGGGCTACACCAGCCAGTGTCCTGACTGCAGAGATGGTATCAATATTCTCAATGTGACTGTCTTGAATTTTTATTTCTTTATATGCTTGTTTAGATATCTGAGAACTCAAAATGGGTCGTCATATTTCCCATTTTCCTTGTGGGTGAGGAAGTGCCTAGAGAATAGGCCCTTGCTCCACTGAAAGGCAGGGACCTTTTCTACAGCTTTTGCTGTTGGCAATTTTTCCTCCCAGATCCAACAGAATTCTTTCTGTGTAAGACAGTATGGGAAAATGTTTGTGTTTCTGCAGTCTTGGGAATTTTTTGAACTGCAGAGACGGTCCCAAGTCCCTGCTACCAGAATCCACTTGTCTGAGGTGATGTTTATCCATCATTGTAGGTAGTGAGTTATTATTCCCCTACTGGCAATGGATAAGTGACCTGGGCAGAATTGTCATGGGGTTCTGTTTTGTTTTGTTTGGAGCCTGGGTGCTGGTGCCGCAGCAGCAGCATGCTTTGCACCCTTCTGCCCCTCCCTGTAGTATCCCCTTTGTGGTTGATACTATAGGGGCATATGGGTATAAACTCTTGGGAAGTAACCTCTGTTTCTGCTTCTCCTTCCATAGGCCCTATAGGAGATACAAGCCTTTTCTTCTCATTGTTACCCTTGTAAGTGGTCTTGTGTTGATCCTTTTTCATGTATGCCTTTGTTTTGTCACCAAAAGTTAATTTCCTCAAAGGAGAAATCCATGGCTTTGGTTTGTGTATCCTGGGAAAGTCCTTAACAAGCAAAATCTTCTTAAGGACACTACGTGAGCTAGAACTCTACCTGTACTGTCATTAGTATCCACAGCAGTGTTGGCCCAGTGACACTGAGGGTTGAGGTGCTGGTCACCATGACTCGCTGCATGCTGCAACCCAGGTTCAGGAGTGGACTTGGGTTACTGGGGTCAGCAGGGAGTAGAGAATAGAGCTTGGAGGACTGCTCTCCCTCCTGGCGAGGGAAAGTGGTGCACCCACAGTTCTGGTGGCTCCCAGGGGACTGGGGGCATTGCAGCTAGCGGGAGAATGTACATGGGGTGCCAGCAGCCGCCCCAAGCACGGTGCAGAGAGTGCCCATTGCGCACTGGATGGCATTGCACATCCACGCCCTGGGAAAATGGAAAAGTGGAAAACCCTGTCACCCGGTAGGTGAAGGTGAAACCCTGAGGACAGCACCCATGCTCAATGCTGGATCCTTCTGGCCAGCCTCTGACTCTCACCTCACTCCGCCACCATCTAGATTCTAGATAGAGCACTGGAGTAGTTGGCAGTCCCACCTCAGGGACTCCAGAGCCGGAGCTGCTAGGTCAGGGTGGGGCACAAAAGCTCCCGGGATGGAGTTTAGACCAGAGGATCTCAGGCAGAGTGGGAGAATGCTGTACCCAGTGGTACACGCTGGAGAGCTACGTAAGGGCCAGTAAGTAGGAGGCATAAATAGAGTTGGAAATAAAAGTGTCCATAGCAGTGTGGAAGTGGTACTAAGTGGTGAACAGGGTTGATCTTGCTGTGGCCACCAAGTTATGCACCAGATCACCATCTGCTGTATTAGCAAGTGCCAGAACTGTAATCCACAATACTTACTAGTACTGTGCTATATATGTTGATAAACTGCCTGCCTAATGAGCAAGAAAGCTGTAGTATCAAGTTTCTTGGCCACAGCATCCAGTTTTGGAATCCTTTTCTGGAGGCTGCAGGGTGTGTCACTTTTGCTCTCTCGCAAGTAGCAGCCTGGACTACACCTTGGCGATCAGGGTGGGCATTTAGATATTGCACCTTCTGTTTATCCACCTGATATGTTCTATCAATCTTTTTATTGATGGCTGCAGCTCAAGCAGGAGCAGACATGACTTTGATACAGTCTTCTTAAGAGACTTATGTATGGGAACTAGCAACCTCCTCGAGGAAGCCATACCCACCCTCTCCATAAATTCAACATCCTTTTCATCGCCTCTGTTTCCCGAGAGTAAATGTTTGGAGTGTCAAGCATATGACAAATGAGAAAATTAACTGTAGTCCTCATTATGCCCTGAAGAGAGCCAAAATCTTGTTCAGATTCCACGGGTCACCTTCTTCCTCTTGTACATAATACTCTTCTTCCTCCTCCTCCAATAAAGGCAAATAGGCTGGAACGTGAGCCGGGGGCATTCATATTATTAGAATTTCCATAGTCTGGATGGCTTGGAAAACATTGCCATATTTTGCTATGTCCTCTGATGAGGGTATGTTCTCTTATCATCTGCGGAGTGTCAGTGAGTTTTTTCTTTAAATTTCTTTTCAGTAGCTGCTGGCCCAGTGGTGCACTGGATGCCTTACCTCGCATCATGTCAGCTACTCAGGTTCGTGAACGAACTTGACTGCCAAGGAACCAGCGGGGGGAGGTGAGAGCAGGATTGAGCAGCAGAAAGGTAGCTTCCTCTCTAGGGGGCTGTTGTCCCCCATAGTTCTGCTGCCACCAGGTGGAGGTCCGGTAGCTCACCTAGGTGGGAGGGGGTGACAAGTCACAGGAGGGCACCTTGAGGTATGGTGTGCACATGCATCCACATGCATATGCATGACCGAGGTACAGGATGGGCAAAAATGGGGCAAAATACATAAAATATATATAGACAACATTTCTTTTCAGTATGCAACATTTCCAGTATCTGATCAGAGGCTTTTTATTTATATTTTGCCAATAACGGATTCAGGGTTCCCTTTGGGACACCCTGGTATCTGATCCATCTTTATCATGCATGTTGGATGGCTGAGCAGCTTTATATTTTTCTTGTCACCATTTATATTTTATGATGCTGCTGTTGAACCTGAGGAGACAGACTCTTCTGATGCATGCTTTCCACCATCACTGGAACGCCCTCATAGCCTTTTATTACTTTTAGATGAAACAAAGGCAGATGGAGAAGCCATAATAACTCCTGATTTATTTGCCCTTTTATTTTAAGGTTTCTAAATGAAACAAGGCAAGATGCACAACAATAAAGTTGTGATTTGATTCTAGGCAATTTACACTGAGCATGTTGCAGTCTGCCTTTGTCAGGAGCTAAAAACAAGTTATAAAAGTTTTAGCCTCTGGATCCCGAGTCTCACTGTCAATGAACCATACTGTACATGGTACATGATCATTGAAAGCTCAGTCAGCGGCTAGCCATGGTGGTGTGAGGAGGACTGTGCTAGTCACCGGTCACAGTTGGGTTGGGGGGTGGGGTGGTGGGTCAACCTGAATGAGGTTGAGGACCTGGGGGACACTAGATTACCAGGCAATATGGCTTTCTTCATTCAGGGTCAGTGATCAGTGACCAGGGAGGGGAGGGACCACTAAATTATGGAAAATGTTATTTATTCAGGGATTGGGGAGGGGAGGGACCACTACACTATAGAAAATTTTATTTATTCAGGGATTGGGAGGGGGGAGAGACCACTACACTATGGAAAATGTTATTTATTCAGGGACCAGTGATTGGAGAAGGGGAGGCATAACTACACTATGGAAACTGTTATTTCTTTGGAGATCGGTGATCTGGGAGAGACCACTACACTGTGGAAAATGTTATTTCTTTGTGGATCAGAGAGGACCACTACACTATGGAAAATTGTTTTTATATTGTGTGGATGTTTGGAGGATGGGGAGCAGCTGCAGTAGCAGCGCCAACCACTAGGGTTGCACAGATTACCACTAGGTTTTTGTCAGCGTGATTTCTCCATGCAAGGGCCTTCATGAATGACCCTTCTGTAGAGCAATACCTTTGTGACTTGGACTGGTGGGATATGCAGGTCCCTCCCATTCACTTGCACTGTGCCCCCTCCCAACTTTACCTGGGTCAAACCCAGTTTGCCTGGGCAAACTGGGCTTTGTGAATACCAACTCTGGGAAAACCCAGTTTGCCCCGAGTTTGCCGGCAAAATTTTGTTAATCTGGCCCCATGTCTTATAGAACTGAACAACATGGTTTTTGTTTTTAGAATTTAAACAAAGTTTGTTACTAATAAACCATTCCTTAGTGCAAATTTCTTCTCTATGTGAAAGACTACAGTGTCATCCATGTTCAGCAGCACCTTAGACGATCTAACAGAAAATGGAAGATCACTGAGTAATAAACTAAAAAGTAACAGACCACAAACTAATCTTTGTACACCTAAAATAATAGGAATAGTGGTTAAAAATTAATTGTGAATTTGAACCTGCTACACATGATTAGACGGGTAATCTTTAATCCAACTGAAAAGTGAAGGAGAAAACCAATACGTTTTAAACTATCAGCAGTTAAGAATCTTGCACAAGCTTGAACGACTTGGATAAACCAATAGAAATGAAACCTACTTGTTCACCACTATCTAAGACCTTATGAATAGAATTGGTAAATTCTGTTAATACTGTATTGTACAGTGATCATTTCTGAAATTGTGTTGTTCAATTGATTGTGTCATTGTACAGTGATCCTTTCTGAAATTGTGTTGTTCAATTAATTGTATCATAGTACAGTGGTAGTTTCTGAAACCATGTTGTTCAATTGATTGTGTCATTGTACTGTGATCCTTTCTGAAACCATGTTGTTCAATTGATTGTGTTATTGTACAGTGATCATTTCTGAAACCGTGTTGTTCAATTGTTTGTGTCATTGTACAGTGATTCTTTCTGAAAACATGTTGTTCAGTTGATTGTGTCATTGTACAATGATCCTTTCTCAAATCATGGTGTTCAAATGATTGTGTCATTGTACAGTGATTCTTTCTGAAACTGGGTTGTTCAATTGATTGTGTCATTGTACAATGATCCTTTCTCAAATCATGTTGTTCAAATGATTGTGTCATTGTACAGTGAGCCTTCTGAAACTGTGTTGTTCAATTGTGTTATTGTACAATGATCCTTTCTCAAAACATGTTGTTCAAATGATTGTGTTATTGTACAGTGATCTTTTCTGAAACCATGTTGTTCAAGTGATTGTGTCATTGTACAGTGATCCTTTCTGATACTGTGTTGTTCAATTGATTGTGTCATTGTACAGTGATCCTTTCTCAAACCATGCTGTTCAATTGATTGTTATAAATTTGCAGGTAAGTCATAGTTTGATCATACACAACTCTTATCAATACCTTGGATAGTGGTGACAGGACAGATATTGGTCTGTAAATAGACGCTTAAGTAGTATCATTATTTTTAAAGATAGGTGGGACATAGGCATGTTTCCAAACAAGGATATTTCTCTATAAAAGTTGACCAGTTTCATTATAGGTACCACAAACTCATGCAACACCACCTTAAAAACTTTGATCAGTTCCACTAGGTCCTCCTCTAGTTTTAATTTTCAATTTCTTGTACATACTTCAAGCAAGTTTATTCACTAATTACCTTAAAATAAAATAAAACCTGAGCTCTACTCAAGTCAGAGGCATATGAACCTGATGAACATCCCACGGGTGTGATAGAGGCAGCAACCTCCTGTACTTCATTTGTGAAATAATGATTAAAGCCATTGGTAACATCAATTGGGTCACTACAATAGGATCTATTAACATCAATAGAATTTTGTTAGACATTACCATTTTCTCCCAAAAGTTCCTCAATACCACCCTAGAATGAATGTGAATCAATTATGGAAGAGGACTGTTCTTCACAAAATACTTTGGGTGGGATATTCAAAGGGGTTGTGTTTGGCCCAATAGTGTTGCACCATCGCAACCCACTGATGCATCCAGCTGCGATTTTCAAAGGGGTAGGTGTGCTGCACAATTCCCGATGTGCCTGGATGCACCAGTAATGTATGCAAGCGCAAGTGCAGGGGCGTGCCCATGCATATCCAGCACATCCTGATATTCAGCCTGGGATGTGCGACGCACATGTAGGCACAACCCAATTTCATACCACACATGGGGTGAAGATGTGCCCAAAAAAGGAACACGTCGGGGGACACCCACAGACAGTCCATCGTATTGCTGGGCACAACACAGCAACCACCTGCTGTGGGTGGCACATGACCTCCCGAGACACAGTAGAGACATCGTACACCCACTTCCGATCGTGGCATATGTAATAAATTATAACCCTGGTGGTCAGTGGACCTGCTCCCTTCCTGATCGCAGGCATATAATGTAATTAAAGTCCCTGGTGGTCCAGTGGACCCAATCCTGGCCGATCCTGGGCAAATGATGAAGGTGAATCCTAGTGGTCCAGTGGTACCCTTCCCCACCCGCCCACTGAGACCTGCCGTCCGCTACCCCCAGTCAGCAGCGGGCAGCAGCTCCCCACCCGCAAGCCACCCAGCCGCCTGCCAACTGACAGCATGAAATGCGGCTGTACGCTTAGCCAGTTCCACTGCGTAATTGGCGTGCAGACTGCATTGCTCACACAGCTGCGAAATATGAATGGTTCATTCACATTTTGGTATTGTGTAGTACAGTACAGCCTGCACCCATTGGCCCACGCAGTGGACCAATAGGCATACTGTCAGCACTGTATGCTGTCAGTCAGTGGGCAGCTGGGCAACTTGTGGGGGGAGCTGCCACCTGCCGCTGACTGGGGAAGCAGGGTGGCGGGTCTCAGTGGGCGGGGTGGAGGGGGTACTGCTGACCACCAGTGATTCAACTACATCATTTGCCCGTGATCGGGTGGGAATCAGGTCCACTGGACCCCCAGGACTTTACTTTCATTTTATGCCCGCGACAGCACAGAAGCAGGTCCACTGGACCACCAGGAGATAGTTTATTACTTCCTGTGATCAGGCAATGGGGTGCATTGCCCGCAGAGGGGCAGGTGGCATCGGTCCCTCGATGGCTGCAGCTTGGCAGGGTGCCAGGTGCAAGTCTCCAGGATCAGCGCACTCTGCATGCAAATGGGGACATAATGAAATGAAAATGGCCCCATTTGTGCCTTGCATGCATAATGGCCTCATTTGCATGCCCAGTGCTGAATATCGCGGTTGATTCACCTAGCACTCCCGCACTTGCGCTGGCGCAACCCCTGCTCTTCACTTGCCTGCGCTGGTGCAGTGCCACTGCACTATGCGCAGTGCAGGCGCCCCAGTGCCATATTCAATGTTGAATATCGCCTGGCCATGCCCTGGCGCATCCAGTTGCACTGCACCCAGGCTTGCGCCTGCCTGAAGCAGTCTGAATATCTGGCTCTTTGACTTCTGCAATTTAGTCTGTTTGCTGCACTGGCTTTAACCTCTATATTTTATTAGCAGCCTATTCTCCCTATATTTATGCCAAATCCAATTCCTTCCTCATCAACTGTATGTGTTCTGATGTTATCCATCTGTTTGTATTACCACTCAATCTTATATTTTTCATTAGGGCATAGATGTCACAAATTGTGTTAAATATGCATTGAAAAAAAAAATCAAACATTAAATCAGTACTGGGTATGTAGTCCATAAAGACCCTCAGCATTACATAGTGCACACATAAAATCATGTATCCTGTGTTTGGGTGAAACCCTAGAGTTAATTTAGGAAATTTACAAGACCACAGATACTTAATTGATGAGTGGTCACTCAAAGAATGCAGTAAAATGTGAATATCTTTAATTGTTTCTGTTTTAGTGGTTAGTATCTAATCCATTATCGAATTTGTAACAGTTACATTAATTACTTTGTTTAGGTTTGCTAACCAAGTGAGTTAAATACAAGCCACTTATTTTTCATCTCTACAGTATTTTCCATTTTATGATGATTAGCCAATATTAAAGTCCCCAAACACATTTTTTCATGATTTCTACTTAGCTCTTATAGCACTTAAAATTAGCAATCCAATGTTATGAGTGTCTGGGGAAAGATATATAGTGGCTGCAACAAAATGCTTGTGCCCTCCAAACATTAAATTAAAGTGTTAGTAATTTACAGCTTGGATCATTTAATTAAATATGCAGCTCAGTGGCACAAAAAAATATCTAATACAACCCCTACCTATCCTACTATCACATCTAAAACAAGCATTTGTCAATGCCAAATGTTTGCTTGCTGGCATTAGCAGTGGAAGTGCAGGAGTTAGACAGACCGTATAGGAATGGCATTGAAGTATTGAACTGATGCCAACTTGACCTCACCCTGCAGAGATGGACAAGCATTGAGGTGTGCCTTTGGTTGTCACCCATGATGGTCACAACATTTCACCACACCTACCCTTCAGACACTGCCAAGTGTCGAGGTGTGCTTTGAGGTATTTGGTTTTACATTCACCTCATTCCATAAGGAAATATGCTGAAATGGGTGCAGTATAGGAGAATGAGGCGAACTCTGGGGCAAAGGGTCCAAGGCACACCTCGATGCTTGTCACTGGCTGGAGGGTGGCAGTGGGGTGCAATGGCATGAGAATTACTGTCGACAATCCCAAGTAACACCCCTGACACCTGTCAGTCCCTACAGGGTAAGGTGTTATGGTAGAAGACCCTAATGCCTGGTGTTTCCTGGTATTTTTACTCCAAGTTTTCCACATAGGCTTTTATGACCCCACCGCATGAACGTGACACTATCACTTCGTTAGGCGAAGGTGATTTTACCTGCGACAGCGCCATTTGGTACCACAGGTTGGAAAATACATTTCAAACAGGATTGAAAAGTGACAGGCGTACTGCTCATGAGGAGGTGTAAAAATGGCATTGTTGAAAATCTGGAGTGCAAATATAAAAAATTGGTGAAGTCAAGAGTGTGCGTCGAAACTGTGCAATGTACACCCGTAATGAAATTAGTTTGAGGATTTTTACAGCAGATTTGCAACATAGGCATCTTGGGACCTTTGCTCATGAACAGTGTCACTGTAATTTTATTAATCTATCCCGAACACTAAGTTCCCACAGCAGCTGCGCTATTCTGTGCTGGAGTGCAAAAACACATTTCGGCAGGGTGTGAAAAATCACAGCTGCACTGTTCATAAGGAGGTGTGAAAAAAATGTTGATGTTGAAAATCTGGACTGAAAATATTACAAATTCGTGAACTTACAAGGGTGATTGAAATTGCACAATGCACGACGTAACACAGTTATGTTATGGACTTTTGTCACCAAATGTTCAACATGCCATTTTAACACCTCTGCTCATGAACAGTGTCATTGTGATTTTCTTCAATCAATCAATCAATCAATCAAATCTTTATTTATCCAGGCGATCACCATTGAGCAAGCTCATTTACAAAGTGGACCTGTTGTTGGCAGGAAAAATTGTACAGTTACACACAAATATACATAATACAAAAGGAATAACATGTTTACAATACTAATAGGAGCAGAGTATTTACATTCCAAGTCACATGTACAAGAAAGATATACATAACACAACCCAACGTAATATATATATATATATATACAGTTCCCACAGGAGCAGGATTGTATGGATGTCATATACAAACCATAGAAGAAAAACGAAAGATAATTTATATTCCTGTCCAGCAGAAACACGTTACAGGCCTGGATGAAATTCCTAAGATTAAGGGGCAGTAACAGTGTGCAAGCCTTAGGTAAATGCGCAGAAGGAGGTGGTGAAAAGAGGGATGCTGAGGGTGCTAAGGGCAAGTGGGGCAGAGGAGTGGTAGTAGTAGTGGCAAGGGCTGATTTGGATGAGCACCTGGGACTAGTGTTGAAGAAGAGAGGAACAATAGTCAAGCTGCTAGGAGCGATAGAAGCAATTACAGATTTCAGCAAATGTTTTGTCATAGAGGGTCTTAAAGAAGGCAGGACTGACAGGTGAGCTAAGTCTCAATGATTTTGTATCCTATTCCAGAGTAGGCAGGGATAGCTTATGGTGGCCCTTCAAGGCTAGTGTTGGCCCTTGGGACATTCAAAGAAATCAGCGATTGACTTCTTAGGCATAGTTCCTAATAGGACTAAGGGAGACAGTCAACAACGTATTGTGGGAGTTTGTTGGTAAGGGCCTCGAGCCGCCCATAGGGCTGCATTTCTATATTGTCTGTATTGAAGGGAAGGCCACCCTACGGCCGCATAAAGAGCAGTGATGTGTGGAGTACCGGAGGCCAGTTATAAATCTCAGTGCTCTATGATATAACACTTCAGTTTTGCAAGATATGAGGCAGGGCAATGGCCATAAATGAAGTCGCATAGTCAATTAAAGAAAGGAACGAGATTGGACAAGTTGTCTTTTGCTGCCTGTGGTCAAGAGGCATTTAATTCTGAAAAAGACCAAGCCTCTGTCTCAGTTTTTTCAGCAGTTCTTCTGTGTGTTCCACAAAAGAGAGTTTGTTGTCTAGCCAAATACAAAGGTATCTGAATTTAGTCACAAATTCAAGATTTTCTCCTAATAAAGTAGAGATTGATGGTAATGGACTAGTGACAGCAGAGTAAGTCCCTGGGCCTGATGGTGAGAAAAGAATGGCCTTGGTTTTTGCATTTAGTAGTAACTTTTTGCTAAGGAGCTGGTACTGCAGAGTATTAAAGTCAGCTTGTAACTCAGCACAGGCAGCTTCAGGAGATTCCCGGCTTAAGTAAAGCACAGTGTTGTCAGCAAACAAGTGAATACTGGCATATTTGATGCCTCGCGTCCAAGCTGTTGATATAAATGGCAAACAGTAATGGGCCAGTATGGAGCCCTGGGGACACCTCTTTTATCGGTTTAAGTGGAGAAATCTCCATCAGCCTTAATTTGTTGCTGTCTATCAGAAAGGTAGTCTTGGAACCATCCCAGTGCGGTTGAGCCAATGCCTATAGTTTTTAAGGTGGAAGGGCAGGCAGTGGTCGACAGTGTCGAAAGCCTTACTGAGGTCCAGGAACACGGCACAAACAAATTTTTGTTGTCTAAGTCCTGTTGCCAATCATTAGAACTCTTTGCCAGTGCCGTGAATTGTACTGTGCTTAGCTCTAAAGCCAGACTGCATTGGGTTGAGTAGTCTAGCATTGTCTAAGAAAGATCTCAGCTGCGTAGCCACAATTTTCAGAAGTTTTGAAAGTATGGGAAGAGAGATTGGTCTATAGTTATTTAGGTCACAGGGGTCCCCTGCTTTAAACAGGAGAATGACGTGAGCAGTTTTCATGCCTTGGGGATGGAGCCTTGTGCTAGGGACAGATTGAATGAGTGTGTTATAGGTGTAGCAAGTATATGGTATGCTATTTTCAAGAAATATGGGTCGAAGAGTCAGCCCAGCACTTTTTCAGTATCTAGTCGTACAAGAAGATCTTCAACTTCTTTTATGGGGTAGGTGAAAAGGAGAAGTCCATGTTATTGCTACTTGGTTCTGAAGGCTGGGTGTTGGTCTGAGGAAGAATACTACTTACAGGTGTGTTATCAAACGCCAGGCCAGCAGTGGCAAAGTGATTGTTGAAAGCCTGTAGTATCTCTAATTTATCATTAATGATAATATTATCAGTGGTAATTTTGGAAGGAAGTGCACTTCCTGGAGAGTGGCCAGATAGCTCTTTTATGGTGGACCAGAACTTGATAGGGCAGTTTGGCGCAGAGAGTAGCTCGGTTTGATAAAGTTGGCTTTTGGCCTGTCTGACCAACTTAGTACAGACGTTTCTAGATGCCCTGAAGAGACACCAATCTGCGTTGGCATGATATTTATGAGCCTTTATCCAGAGGTAATCTCTGTTGAGTAAGGCAGCCTTCAGATACGGTGAGAACCATTTTCGTAATGTGTCCCGAACATTGATTTACGCAAACCGACACGGCCAATGTACGCTACATGTGCGAAACACATTTTGAGCAAGATGTGAAAATGATAGCTGTACTGTTCATAAGACGTGTGGTAAAATGGCAGTGCTGAACATCTGGGTGAAATATTACACATTCTCAAAGTTAGTGGCGTGAGGAACTGCATGGCTCTGCAGCTAAATAAAACAGTCATTTTGGAATTTTTCACCAAATTTTCAACATAGGGTTTTTGGGGCCTACCTCATGAACTATGACACTGTCATTTTGTAAATCAGTCCTGAAAGGTGTTTCCAGACAGTGACATGCAAATTACCTTTCAGGACCAAATAACAAAATGACAGTGACTGAGTTCATGAGGTGGGTCCCAAGAACCCCATGTTGAAAATGTGGTGAAAAAATTCCCAAACATGCCCAAGATATGCACCAATGTTGAAAAACCCTATTTATACCATTATTCAGCTTACCAGCATTTCTTCTGTTGCAGTCGGCTTTGAAGAGTGCAGACATGTTCCGGTCCACCGAACATCGTTGCACCGGCCTCAGGAGATAAGTATGGGGTGAGTTAGGGTGTGGGAGGTGGGGCACTCAGATGGTGGGCTTGGGTTGGGGAGGATCAAGACAGTTAGCAAGGTTGTTTTCTTACAGATCATTTTGTTTTTAAAGACGTTGCAGGACTTTTGCCACACTGGGGTGGGCTCCCAGAATGGCAGCTGGAAGGTTGTTTGGGGGGCAGTGGAGCTGACAGGGATTGGGCACCTCCGTCGCCATATGGACTGTTACCATGCTGGGTGGGCTCCCAGCGTGGCACCTGGAAGTCTGTTGAGGGACAGTGGAGCCGACAGGATCGGACACCCCCATCGGCATTGGGACTGTTGCCATGCTGGGGTGGGCCCAGCATGGCACCTGAAGTCTATTGGGGACAGTAGAGCCAATGGGGATTGGTCACCCCATCGGCCTTACGGACATTGCCATGCTGGGTGGGCTCCCAGCTTGGCACTTGGAAGTCTTTTGGGGCGCAGTGGAGCTGATGGGGGATTGGGCACCTCCATCGGCCATACAGTGTGTGTTGGGAGCGCATGAGCATGCTGGGGTGGGCTCCCAGCATGCTACTTGTTATAGGGGGATGGAGCTGTCTATGACAGCTGTTTCAGTCACAGTGTCGATGTGTAGGCATCTTTGCACATGCGATGGCAGTATGCAAATTGCCCACATTACCACAGCTAATTGCAGCGGTTGCTTTCAACTGTATGCCACTGCATCTGAATGGCTGTCATAGACAGCTCCAACATTCATTGGTGTGGTGCAGCCACACCTGCAAAAACAGCAGTGCATTGGAAGTAGAGGAGGCACACCTCACGAAGCTACGTATGGTGGCACTATGTTTCTTGCACATGTGCAAGCAAAATAAAACTGATACCTGGCATAACTAAATCACAGTCCTTTACCCTGGTGTTAACCACGTCTCTGAAAGTGAAGCAACATCTAAATTATGTTGTTGAACCCAAACCTGCAAGCTGATCACATTTTGGAGCAATGTTTTAATGTGTAAATGAGTCATTCTCAGAAAAAGAGGCTGGGATTAGGATGAATGTTCCTGATGCTACATAAGTAGTTTTGTCCACAGTTTAAATCAATGATATCTCTGTTGCTTGCATTTCAACGTATTGATTAAAGTTATGGAAATAATGTAGTATATTGTTAATGCAGTGCATCATGGAGATGTTGTCTCTGTGGACCATCAGAGGCTGGCCTGAGAGTAGCATAGTGAAGGCTTGTGAGGCCAGCTGAACAGCCTTCTCCTCTGGATAGTTGCTGTGGAGAGAGCAGTCCAGTGAGGACCAAAGGCCCTGCATCTGGAAGGGCCCGAAATGAGAACCCCAACTAAAGTCTGAGGTGTCCACTGTCATGACTAACAGGGTTGAGGGATACAGAAAAGGGGACCATGTCTTGAGGTTGGAACAGTCCAGCCAGCAAAAAGGGCATGATGAAGAAGAAGAGTCACCTGTATGAGTCACTCCAGATAGTCCAAATGTGGGGCCCACTGAATATGAGGAACCATTGAGGAATCCTCATATGCACATGAGCCAGTGAGACTGTGAGGAGCCATCAGACCAGTTAACCAGAGCAGGCATCTGGCGGAGGCATAGTCCATGGCACAGTCTGTTGGCAAAATGTCCTGCCCACAGCCGCACTCAGGAAAAATGCCTATACAGTGGAGGTGCAGACATGGAGGCAGAACAGATTTTGGTTCATTTAATAGGTTACCCAACTGATTGAAGAGCTGGAGGGTCCTGAACAGGGTTAGGTATCAGCCTCCCTCAACAGGACTTTCAGCAGTCAATCACCAAAGTATAGGAACACAAACAGCCCTTCTCTGTGGGAGGCACTGGCCACCACTACAAAGCATTTTAAAGACACATGGTGCCAAAGATAATCCAAATGGCAAGCCACAAAACTGATAGTGAGCCCTGTATTATAAAGCAAAGGTATTTTCCGTGGCATTTAGGACATTAGTATGAAGTCAGCACTTTCATGTCCATGACACACAGCCAATGCCCTTACATTAACAGGGGGAGCAGTGACACTAGAAGGACCATTCAGAACTTTTTTGTATTCTGTGTACAGGTTCATGCCACATAGGTTGAGAATGAGATGTAAATCTTCCATCCATTTTGGAACTAGAAAGTATTGGGAATAATATTCCTGACTGAACTCTACAACTGTGACTGGCTTTATCACATTCTTGAAGAGGAAGGTCTTGATTTCTCCAGTGAGAGGGTAATATGTCTCACAGTGTGCCAGTTTAGTAAAGGAAAATTTACTGGAGAGGTAGACAGGAGTTCTAGGGTGTGCCCTTGCATAATCACCTCCAGTATGACTACCCAAGCATCTGTAGTGATATCCTCCACTTTGGAAGGAAGGGGATGCAACCTGCCATTGAGATCCCTGTTTTCTGAAGGGGCTGGGGAGGCAAAAGGAGTTAGGAGGCTCTGGAAGTGGTTGGAGCACTGTCAACACACACCTTTGGTGACCCTGGCATGAACACTGGGAGGCAAAGAGGCCTGAAGGATGGAAGGGTTGACTGGGACCCGTGGCCTAGATCTCGAATAGACTCTACCAGGACAGGAGTAGAGCCTATGAGAGGAACCCTGCCTGGCCACAAGACTTAGGATTTAAAGACCCCATAAGATCGCCGACCTACTGGCCCTCCCAAACGTGCTCAGCAACCACTTCCCAGTATTATTCACATGGTCCACTCAAGTTCGGAAACCTGCCCCTAGGACAGTCCACCGCGGCGCCTATGCCCTGGCAACCTCAGTAAACTCAGGCTGTACCTAGCCTATGGGACTGGATCCCCATTACCAGGCCCCAAGTATAGACCTAGGGCGTGACTATTTCACTAGCTCTTTCAACAAGCGTGTGACATTTTCACTCTCACCAAGACCTTAACTAAGAAATGGAATGCCCCATGGTTACCCCAGTGCTCATCCACCAAATGCAATTAAGGGACAACCTTTGGCATAGAGCCATGGAATCTGGTAAACAGGCTGATAGGCAGGCTTATAATGCCGAGCACAAGTGCACCTGTGCCATCCGCAAGGCTAGGGCTAAGCATTACAAATCTGCCCTTGCCTCCTCATGGGGTAATGCCCGAACTTCTGGGGCAGTTTAAAAGAACTGAATGGGAAGACACAATCCCCCATCCCAACTCGTTGTCAATGGCTTCATTACCACAGACCTCCAAACCATCGCCAACAGCCTCAACACCACCTTCACTGATCTTAGTTTGGTCCTACCCAGCAGCTTCTTCAACCTAGTTCCTCTGTCCTTGCCACACAATCTTCACCACCCCTTCTACCTCTGGACCATAACCCCCAAGATGCCAGGCCGCACCTACTCAAAGCCCTCAACAGCACTAGCCCCAGCAGTGACCTCCTGGACACTGGGCGACTTCAACAAGTATTGGATGCAGTACTCGTCTCCCTCACCCACCTGCTTAATCCTCCCTCTGCCTAGGTCAGTTCCCTCTTGCCTGGAAAATGGCGATCATCACCCTATTCACAAAGGTGGGACCACACGCCCCCATTAATTACCGACCAATTTCCATCCTCCCTTGCTTTCCAAGGCACTGGAAAAATTATGGCTGACCAGTTATCTGACTACATTACCAGCACAACATCATGTGCAGTGAGCAACATGGCTTCTGCAGCAGGACACAGCACCACTACAACTCTGCTAGAGTTCTCCAACTTCCCACATAGCCCTGGACACTGGGCACCTGGATGGAGCTGTCTTTATCGACCTCTCCAAGGCCTTTGATATGGTCTGCCACCCTCTTCTGCTCAACTCCCTGTGAAATATTGGACTCTCCCAAGGGCCCATCTCCTGGTTTGACAGCTACCTGTCCTCCAGGTCCCAGTGTGTGAAAATCAAAGGCACACTATCCAACACCCAGCCTATCCACTCTGGAGTCCCCAAGGCTCCATACTAGGCCCACTTATGTTTAGCCTCTACTTAAACAAGTTCCCCAATGTCTGCGTGGGAAAATCTCTTCTATGCAGACAATGCTGTCCTCCTCACCTTGCACCCCTGCCTCACTGCCCTACAGGACATCCTCCAGTACTCCTTCACCAAGGCCGAACAATGGTTCATTGACCATAAATTGGTCTTCAACCTGAAAAAACAAAATCTATGCTCTTTGCCCACCATCAGAATAAGACCAGAGATACCCTCTCCAGACCCTCCTCAGCACCCTGGTCCCCCGAACAAGGTATTATGTACAAATACCTGGCATCACCTTGGCCCTGCCTCATCTTCCACCACCATATCGCTGTCCTCTCATCCACCACAAACATACAGATCAGCCTCCTCTACTGTCATAGGAACTGCCTGCCCCCAATGCACTTCGTATTGCAGTCACCTCATCAGTTCTGTCCCTGGTAGACTATGGCCTCCCAATTTATGCTGCTGCTGACAAACTGCCCTCATTGGTGGAGGAGGAGAAAGATGGGCCCCAGTGCAGGTTGTAATTTTGGGCCCCCACCACCACCACAGCATATCAACCACCGCCCCCCAAGTTTTTTTTTTTACCTGTTTATTTTACACACCTTTCACCCACTTCCTCCCTCACTCATATATCAAGGAATATACGGTAATACATAACAGTGTAATATGTTCTACTCATCTATTTGAATCGCTTTTGTGCGCTTTTCGTTCTGCAAACTCATCAATGATCTGCTGTACGTTAATTTTTCTTGCTCGTTCATTTTCAATAGATAAGAGTCCCAACCCACAAAGTCTCTCTTGTCCCATACTACTCCTTAAGTAGTTTTTACAAGTTTAAGTTTTGAAAATGAGCGTTCAGCACTGGCTACTGTTACTGGGATGGTGAGAAACAGCAGAAGCACAGTACAGACTTCTGGAAAGCTGGATGCTAATACACTATTGTCAACAATGAACAGTTTTGCCAAATCTTTCACTAAGGATTGTTTGGAGATTTCAGATTTCAAACAAGATCTGAATGCAAGCAACTGTCCAGGAAAAGCAAGTGAAATGTCTTTGTTGAAATGATGGGCCAGTTTTTCAGCTCCTTTATGCAGATCATCATCCGTGCAGAAATCAGGGTGCTTGGTTGGATTATGCTGAATCTATCAGCGATTGCCTGCAAGCTTTGAAATCGATTTGAAAGCTGTGCAGTTATATCAAGGCACCTGTAAACACACTCACTTTGAAAAATTGTTCTGAGCTGGCAAGTCTTTCATCTTCACATAGCTCATCAAAATGGCGTTTGACCTTTCTCATGCGCTTTTCATCAAACTTTGCTTGTATACCCATTTTCTGATAATGCAATTGCTGAATTTTGACTTCATCAAACTCATTTCAAAATGTGAGTAGGTCTTCATTGGCTTTGTGAAGTAAGTTTGCTGCTTTGCAAAGGTCTGTGTCTTTAGACTGTAGCAGTTTTGACACAGCATTAACTGTTTCAGAGTCTTTGTTTGGAGCACAACAAGAAAAATGAAACTGAAGTTTTCCAATAATTTCTTTAATGCCAAAGCCTCATTGCACACATCTCCATTTTTGCTCTGAAGAACTATTTTTGTGAGTGCCTTCATAATATCTAAATACCGAAACCTCAGAGCAAGGAGTGATTCATAGCGGGATGACCATCGGGTAGGGCAAAAGCCTTTTCAAAGTAATGTTGCTGGAAAGGTCTGATGTGGAAGCAAATGAAGATACATGGCCCAGCGTTTTATGCTGTGGCCAAAAAGTGTATTAGTCTTTCAATCACACCATAAAAATGTTTCGTTCTGGTAGTCCTCTAACGGAATCATTCAGTGTGAGATTTAAGTTGTGAGCAGCACAGTGAACATTCGGTTCCTTCTGGCATATTCTTGCTTGCACACCAGAGTACACACCACTCATATTAGAGGCCCCATCATACCCTGACCATGACATTTAGATAACTCTAAACCTTTCTGTTCGATGCAACCAATTATTATGTTCTCAAGTCCACTAGCAGACTGATCACTAATTTCTGAAAGCCAAGGAAAGATTCATTGATTTTCACCTCTGTTGCCATGTCCTTTTCATCTCTTTCTATTGTGACATACCGAAAAATTTGACTCAGTTGGTCAGTCTTCGCAATGTCTTGGGTGATATCCATTATTACAGAGAAAATGTTGCAGCTTTATTTCATCAATATCTTGCTCAATACGCTTTGACAAAACTTCAATGAGTTCATCCTGTATAGTTTGACTAAGATAGAGTATTGATCCACTGGCATGGAAATGAGTTGCTTTAACACGGGGTCATACTTGGCCAACAGTTCCATGACTGAAAGAAAATTCCACTATTTATTTGCCCTAAAACTCTCTGTGTCCCCTGAAAGGTAAATTGCACATAGCTAATGTAAGAGTCACATTGACGAGATGCTCCAAAACTTGTCTCCAGAAGTTTTCCTCCTTTTGTATTTGAGTTTCAAAATCTTCATCGATTGTGCCATGTAAATGCCACTGCTCATACACTAAGCAAGATTCTAGATGAATTGTTGATGTTTCATGATATTCAATTTTGCTGCTTAGTGACGCCAGTCTCGAACTCCTTTAACCCATGCAACATTATAAGCAGGTGCATCACAATCAGCAAACAGCCAACATGGCTCACAATATGCACAGTCTAATTTGGGAGTAACAAATCCAAGTACGTGGTAATGAAACTCCTGCCTTTGTTGTAATAGTGTAATAGCTTCTGGAGAAACAGCGCCCATCTTGATTTTTGTCTTGTGGAAATGGTCCGTCAGGTTTACGAACCTTGTGATATGATGTACACACTTTTAATGTCCGGTTCTTGTTCAGATTGTTTAGCAAAGTTAGTTTCAGGATCAACATGAGTTAGACTGAAACTGAATTTGTAATGACACAGACACAGAAAAGACAGTCTTTCTCTGTGTCTGTGTCATTTTCAAATTTCAAGTTTCAGTCTTATCAGGTGTGTCAGAATCAGTCGCAGTTTGAAAAAGCACTGATTTTAGGAAGCTTTGCAGCCAACAGCAATTCTTCCTTCCTCTGTTTACGCTTTTGTGCACCACTTTTGTGCATCACTTTTGTATTTAGGAGGCATCTTTTATTAACAATAAACTGTATTTATAATTATAATCTTATCTACAGTATTGTGTTTACAACATACAGTGCTGTAAATGTAAATCACAATATAAAATTATTCTCCACTCACTGAACAACTGCCGCTTTGTTGCGCTGTGATGTGTAAATGAAGTTCTACCTCAGACTCTTTTAAACTGCAGCACAACTGAATTAACTGGTACAGTACACACGCGATTCCCAGTGAAGTGCCCCACCAGTTGCTTTCTACAAGCTGTTGCTTTGAACTCACACCAGTAGCTTAGCAAAAAACCTTATATTTACTGAAATAGTTATTTTGTTTGTTTGCCTTCAATCTGGAGTAGCTAGGCAGCTAATGACAAGAGTAGAGTAATACAGGCTCAGTCAGCTCACACAAGACAGCAGAAGAGCACACAAAGCAAGATACAGGCTGGCCACTCGCCACTGCCTGGCAGGCTGGAGACACAGGGAAAAAGTCACAGGCAACAGGCCTCCTCCTCTCAGTAGTCTCACACACTGCTGCTGCTGCTGCTGCAAGGCAAACACAGTGGAACTACTACAGACTCACTTTCACTGTGAGTACATAGCAGTACTACTCACTACTGTAACAACTGTTGTAGACTAAAAAAGATGATTGATAGTCACCGAGAGAGAGAGAGACTTTACTGGGTTTAGGCCAGCCAGCAGACTGGCAAGCAACAACAAGTACTAGTAGTACAATATTATTTGTATCACAGTATTATTATTTGTTTGCTGGGGGCTAACGTGTCTGCTGCTATGCTAAATGCTGCTATATGTAGCAGAGTCCAGTCCCTACGCCGCCCAACTAGCTGCTCAGATAAACAGGAACACAGCTAGTCTTCAGCAGTGCTGTGCTGCCCAATAACTTTTATTTTTATAATGATAATGTCCTTGTTGTTTGCAAAACACAAAACCCAACTCAGGCAGTTGGGGGCTAACGTGACTGCTGCCTATACCCTGCCCTTGCACTCCCGACAACACTCGGCTGTCTTACTGCCCAATTAGGTTTCCTTTTTTTAATTTCCTTATTTGCAGCAAAACCCTCCTACAGCTGAGGGATAGGTGTATTATCCTGCTAGGCTGCTACTGCTATGCTAAAATGCATTCCTCAGCTCAAACAGGATTGGAAAGACGAGGTTGAACAACAGCACTCTGCCTGCCCAGTAAGTTTTTTTTTCTTGTTTTAGTAAAGAATACTAGTAACTGGCTGTTCAGCTGTGTTCTCTGCAGTCAGTCAGTGCTGCTAGCTACTAGTAGCCTACTGTTATCGGGCCCATCCAGCGCCCCAGGCAGCAGGCAGCGCTATGCCCACTGTCAGCTCAGCCGCCCAGCCCAGGCAGCAGCAAGCAAGCTAGGTCCAAGGCCCAAGCCTTCTTTCTAATTCTTTCAGTTAGAAAATCCTCAGTAGCAAGTCATCCAGTAAAATAATCAGTCAGTGGTAGTCCTGCCTAAACACAGTCAGTCACATAACATTCAAGATTTAGAAATACTAGTTTTGCTCACACAGTCTCACACTGAGACTTCAGTAATCCCCAGGGACAAGGGACTTAGGACGCCTGACCTTCACGGCTCCTGGCTCCCACCCACAGGCACACAGTCACCAAAAAAAAAAAAACCTTAACCTCCAGCTAAGGTGGCTATACCCTGCTGGCTTGGCTGCAGTGCTATGCTGCAGACTAATGCCTTTTTAAGTTGTGGAACTTGTGTGAGCAGCAGGTTAAGCACCTGCCACCTCCCTGGCCTACAGCCCCTGGCCACCAACAACAGCCTGCCTGCTGCTATGCTAGACTGTAGACATATCCTCTGTCCTCCTCAACCAGTACTATAGCGCTAATAATAAGTCCGTCTCATCAGTCAGTGATCACAAAAAAAAAAAACAGTCAAGTAGGCAGTCACAATTGGAAGGGTAGGAACTTGGAAAATAACAATTAAATCAATTATCAATGACGATTCAAAGAGATGTGTCTGTCCACACAGACAGAGACAGCACAGAGCAGTCTCTGAGTCACTCAAGCCACTAACCACACAACTGTCTATTGCTGCGCTGTGCGCGATCTAATGTGACCAGCTAAGCTCCAGCGGTTCATTTAGTTAGCCCGCTCAGCCCATACAGCCCTGCCTACCACAGAATGACTGACAGTGTCCATATCCAATCAGCAGAGGACATGTCAGTCAGTCATGTGGTGCAGGCATATCGAGGAGCTTGGTATTGGTTAGAGTCGGACCCCCCATCTCATCCTGATCACCCGCCCGCAGCCCACCCACGCTGCCCATCAATCATGCAGCTCATCTCGTCATCATGCCATGTGTGCGTGTCTCGACTAACCCCCACCTGCCGGCCTCCCAGGGCAGCAGTGCAACACAGTCCAGCACAGCAGCAGCATCCGATTCCTGCCGCGGTCAGCCTGAGCCCATCCTCCCCGTAGACCATAGTACACACTGTACACTGCACACTATACCAATCCAACCTCGCCCCAACCCATTACCCGTAACCCGACTGAACTGTGGGTGAACTGAAGCATCGGACATTGATTGCAAGTACTGCAGATCACAAATTTTTTTGTTTTTGTTGTCCTGAAATAATATTGAAGTTACATGCTAGCTAGCAGATTAGAAGCATGGGCAGGTATGAGAACAAGAAGCCCTCAGCTCTTGGAGCGGCTAGCACGTCCGGTGAGGTGACGGTAATCCAGGGAAGGGAGGCAGGAGCGAGCAGTTGTGCTTCCGAGAAGCAGAGCAGAGATTAGAGAAACAAAAGTACCAGCAGAGAGGCTCTTCGACCCCTTTTGTGGGGTCTTGTCCAAGAAGCGTTATGATGTGCTGACTCAAGGGGATGGTGGACCAGCTCTCAGTCTCCGAGTTCCCACACTCTCCCAGTACATGGCAGCGCCTCTTGTGATGGTGCAGGTGACAGCTGCCCAGTACTGACCGTGCCTGTAGCTCCGGTGTGAGACCAGCTTAGATCAGGACAGGACAGGTGGGGTTGGGGGCGATGTTGCGATGCGATCAAAATCTGACTGAGAAATCAATTGGGCCCCTACATGTGTCGGCCCTGTGCCACTGCACTGGCTGCACTGGCTATTCCTCTGCCCCTGCTGTTCTCAACAAAGTGCAACTGTCCATTAACAAATCCTGCAGGTTCCTGTTAAGTGTGGACAGGTGCACCCACACCTGGTCTCTACTTGCTTGCCAACATCCTCAACTTTGAAGAGAGGCCTCTACCAATCCTGCCTGTTGCCGAAGAAAATCCTCCTGGGTCTCTTCCCCGGGTGGCCTCCTCCTCAGTGTCGCTTGCCCTGTAGTATCTACCTGCAGTACCTTCAAAATCACCCTCATGGTACCCAGAGTCAAGACCTCACTCACACAGCTGTCCTGCCACTATTAGACCCCACTATGTTGCAACTTCCTCCCAGCTACTATTACCAGCATCGCTAGAATAGACCCATTCAAAATTACCCTCAGAAACCATCTCTTTGCCTCACACTGCTGCAACTGTTGAAAGACCAAGCCCCCCACTCTTTCTCCAGCCACCCACAGTCCCCCAACAATGTCCATTGGACAGCTAACCATCACCCCTGCAAATCATCTATTTCAGCACTACCACTCTGTATCCCCCAGCAAAATCCCACTATTTTACCAAGTACCTACCTGTCCACCCTCTATTGCTTCCCTCTGGACTGTACCTCAGTCACTGTATATGGCAATCTGCCATACCCTTTCTGCGCATTGCCTACTCATGTACCTATGTAACCATATGATGCTATATTATTATATCTCTATAATTGCCTTCACCATGTACCTATGTAACTGTATGATGCTATATTATTATATTCTCTATAATTGCCTACTCATGTACCTATGTAACCGTATGATGCTATATTATTATATTCCTCTATAATTGCCTACTCATTTACCTATGTAACCGTATGAAACTATGTTATTATATTCCTCTGTAACTATATGTGTTCTGTCTGTATGTAATCTGTACTTTGCCTGACAAGGAGGCTTTGGAAATGAGTCCTTGACTCAAAGGATTGTAATTCATTTGTACAAATAAATAAATAAATAAAGTATACATGGAATGGATAGTCATTTTTAAGTCTGTAGTTTCTGTAAAGTGTTTTCAACATCAGGTACAAAATCTGTTTACTCCTAAAGGGAGCATTAAAGATTGATTGCTGTACATCTGCTGGAAAGCCAGCTACAGTATATGCAACCAAGGATGTTGGTGAAGGCAAATACAATTGGCCACAGCATGAGCTGAAGCATCCGAGCCATCATAAACTGACCTCAGGAGGCACTTTTCAGCCTCCAGCCTGTGGGTGACAGTCTGCTGGACCTCAATATTAGACAGTCCATTAGGCAGCTTGCTGGCCACAACTGCAATGGATTTCCATGTTATTCTGATATTTAACCATAAACGCTTAATAGTTTGCAATATAGGGGCTAAGGATGCTGAAACATAGGTCCTCTTGCACAACACATCCAATTCCTGGATTCTTTGTCTGGGGAAGAGAGTTGCTGTGACATGATGTTTTAGACCCGTCATGGACAGCCATGATGACCACTGAATCTGCCTCTGCAGCAGCAGCAGCAGGAGCAAAAGAAAACCATTTGGCCCACTCCATGTCCCTTTCCCCATCTGCGCTGCCCAGAAAATCAGGCGTGTCAGTAGACACTCACTTGTGTGGGATTTCTTTGTAAGTGATGAGTGTGATGACAGTGTGGCTGTGAAACATATGCAGGTCCAAAATTAGCAGGAGAAGCCAAGCACACACTACGGGCATGGTATGCATAGCCATATGCAGTTCTGACAGTTCAGCATACTCTGAAAGAGAGGGTCCCCATCCTAGTGATGATGTGGTAACATTTGACCCTTATTGTGATCCACCCTAGACATGCAGATTCAGGTGGAGGTAGTCAAACTGATTGGTCCACTGCACGGATAGAGATCTCTCTCATCATGTCCCCACTGGTGGACAAGGCAGCCAAAACAGCAAGACCATACCTGGCAAAGCCACAACACCCTCCACAGTGCAGCACACTCTGAGGCTGAAGCAGCCAGATATCAAATTAGCCTCAATAAAACACACAAAATATAATTGTAAATACCCATTGAAAAAGAGCTGAACACAGCTGTTGCAAAGATGCTGGCAACAGATGGTTTGCCATTCTCATTTGTTGAGAATCCGGGGTCTAGACAACTAATGGAAAAGGCTGTGCCTAAATACAAAGTGCCCAGTTGCACTTACTTCAGCAGTAAGGCTGTTCCTACAATTTATAATGACCTGGCATGCACTGTGCCACATGCTGTGTCCCACTCTGCAGTAGCCAGCATCCACCCCACAACAGACATCTGGACTAGAGGCCTGACATCAGGTATTAGTTACTGTATATGTGCATTACTGCACACTGGGACTATTTTCCCTAGGGTATATGCCTTACACCCTGACCCTCATCTACTTGCCCTGACTAGTGGCAGCAGTACTAGTGGTGGTCCTCAGCAGCATGCCACATTGTCTAGGCAGAGTATGTATGGGTCACATACATCCAAGAGAATGCTCACCCCACTAAATGAGATTATGCACTGATAAAGCCACATGGATTCCAGGCTGGGTATATTGCTATTGATAATGCACGGAATGCCATTAAAGCAATAACTGATGGCTGTTTTATCATATCCCCTGCTCTGCACATATCCTAAACCTCATTGTGAGGGCCTTTCTGGAGCATGAAGCAGTGAGTAGCATGTTGGCTGTCAGCCACAAAATCTGCAGTCATTTCAGTATCTCTGCACTAATTAAATCAGAGCTCCAGATACTACAAAAGGCCAATAAAGTTCCACAACATCGCTTGAAGCTTGATCTGCTGACATGCAGGAATTCCACACTCTATATGCTAGAGAGGCTGTTTGAGCAGTACAAGCCAGTCAATGAGTATGTAATGCAGACGCATGATCGAAGCACAGTCAGCCATGTCACCGAGTCCGTCACAGTGGATGTTGGTGGATAATGTAATCCAAGTCCTCCATCCACTTGAACAGGCGACACAGGTTGTGAGCTCAGAAAACAGGCAGTTTGAGGCAGTATAATGCAGCTGTTTAAGGTTCTGAGATGCAAATCTGGAGACCTGGGTTTGAATCCCACAACCCCACTTGCATACTGTGTGACCCTGAGCAAATCCTTAACTTTCCTGTGCTCCCAGGCTGCATCTGTAAACAAACTTTCAGCTTAGTGTGCCACTCCTGGTTAAGGAATTGCAAAACCCACAAAAATAACCCACATGCTTGAGTCAGGTAATACCATTGCTGTGTGTATTCTGCCAGGCACTTGTCAATGTAAGGGGCAATTTGAAGTGGCAGCAGATTTGGATGGAGCAGAGCTGGCTGACTGTATCATGCAGCTGTGTGATGATGATCCCAGGTGGTACACGTTAACAGCTCTGAGGCATACATCCTGGCAACTCTGCTGGATCCCAGGTACAAGCAAGGCATGACATAATTTCTTCCAGGTGGGAAGGTTGATCTCAATCACTATATTGTGATCCTGTGTGGCAAGATAGAAAACTGGAAGTCTCACTCAGAGCAAAGGGTCAAAACATCAGTGGCTGTACACAAACCTGAAGGAGCAACAGCAACAGCTCCTTGGACAGTATCCTTCTGCCATGCCAGTATGGAGAGTCTGCACCTGCATTCTCGCCATCACATAGCACTGGTGGCACAAACCCTGTCTGGGCCATGCTGAAGGACATTGGTATTTCTATGCGCCAGCGACCTGAGGGCAACACACAAGTGCAGCTACCTGCATGCCACATGGTGCAGCCAAAGCTAGATTACCCACAGCAGCTCAGCACAGATGATGAACCCTTGCAGTATTAAAGTAAACTTGAAATCTGGCTGCACTTGCAGCTGTCGCCATTGAGTACCTCACCTGCTCCTGTGTCAGTGTAGGTTCAGAAAGGTATTCAGTGCTGTAGGTGCCATTGTGACTGACCGCCGAAGCCAATTGTTTAATAGGAATGTTGAGTACCAAACTTTTGTGAAGGTGAACTCACATTTCCTCCCAAGCAATACATTTTGTCATCAGCAGCAAGATGCCATGATCCTGCTGAAGATGGTGGTGCGCAAGACCCATCAGAGGATGAGAAGAGTGTAACAGTGCTATCTGATGACAAAGACTCAGCTGAGAGGTTTGAGTTCTCCTGAGTAGGAGACAGAACATGTGTGGATGGTTTGCACAGAAATTGTTCTGTAATGTACCCTAATACCTGTTTGTATCTGCAGTTACATTAGCAGAACAAAGAAGCAAGGCACCAGGAGTCAGTGTGTGTCAATGCAAAAGTCATCAACTGCTGTGTTACAAAAAAAGTTGGTGATAAGCAAATGATTACTACATCCTGATTAATGCTGGAAATTCACACTGACATTACCTGCATTTCTGTAGTTATAACACTGCAGTATTTACAAGTGTCCCAGTTGGCTGCTGTTTAGCACCCCTCAAAGAAAAGATTAAAAAAAACAAAAAGAAATTGCTGTGGACGTTGTTCTTGTCCTGTCCTGTAATGCTCAGTATTCTGAAGTGTCCCAGTTGCCAACCGTTTACACCCCCGCAAAAAAGAATTGCTGCTGACATTGTTCTTGTCCTGTAATGTTGAGTATTTAAAGTGCTCCAGTTGGCCGCTGTTTAGGCTCCCCTAAGAAAAGATTAAAAAGCAAAAAATAATTGTTGCATACATTGTTCTTGACCGAATGTTAACCCTGTTAAGTGTTCCAGCTGGTCACTGTTCAAGCCCCTCCCCAAAACAAAACTGTCATACCATATAATAGTGATGATGATGAACCTCAATTTGGCTTCTGTTGGGAGTAAAAGCATTGACCAACATAGTTATACCTGTTACAAGAATGATGATCAAGCCACCATCATGTTAAACAATACCCACAAAGTCACCTATCCCATCTGTAACAGCATCACCTCACCCTCCCTTTCAACATTTCATACCAACAATAATTCAGCGCTGAGATGAGAACATGTACTGCGTCTTGCACTGTCTACATAAATAATCTATTGATATTGTGTCATATCACTTGGAGTGACAAATGTACCTCATTCAAGCAACAACTGTAAAGCCATGGTTTGCAACGAGCAGACTTGTAAAGATCACTGTACCTTTCAGAAAGTTGGAACACCAGAGTCACTGCCACAGGGGCTATGTGTGTTGAGGTGCACAACTGCTGGTTGGGAAACCCAGCTGAAAGATGATGATTTTATGATGGTTTATCATGAATGATCATTATCAGTTATGTTCAGAGATCATGTTTAAGCTTCAAAACCATCACTGTGATCATAATTAACCATCAACGTTAAATGGCCATCAATCAAAACCATGAAGTTATGCAGATGGTGATTATGATTAATGATGATCTCATATCATGATTTTTCATGATTGCCCATGGTCAAGATTACAGAAGTAATTTTAAAATATCAATGTATCTTTTCTCTCTACTTATTGTTTTTCTTTTTTTATGCTTTTATTCCTCCTCGGCTGGGGGTTGTTATCATACCCCCTTCAGTCTGGGTCCACGGTCCCTGCACCACTCCCAGTGCCTGAGCTCAGTCCTTCCTCCATTTCTCTCTCTGGCTACTTGGCTGGTACTTACCCCACCACCAAGGAAAGCCAAGGATCTGGAGTCAGGAGGAGTTGGACTTGAATCAGAGTGGTGTGGCACCAAAGGACCAGACATCATTGGGCATACCAGAGGATTTTCTTATGTTTTCCTCCACCCCACAGCATGGGCATGCAAGGTGTCAATGATGCTGCTGTGCACACTGCACATCTGACACCGCCCATGCCATCCCCACCATGAACTGCCTGCCAGCACCAACCCCCAGTCTTCCAGTCACCACCAGAAGCCACCACACTCACAATAATCCCACCTCCCTCCCCAGAGGAGGAGAGCCATCCCTGGGGTGCTTCTATTCCTCTCCCTGGCCGACCTTCTGACTCCCAAGATAGTTCCAGACCCTGGGTCAATGGCAGGGCGTGAGGTGTGGCATCCAGCCTCAATCCTCAGTACCACCTGGCCAGCTTTTTCTCTACTTTTGGAATTTATCTGTATTTAGATACTCTTTACTGGAATGATCAGTTATAATACCTTTCTCTAGAAGCCTACTGCTTTCAGTTATGCTTTATCTGATACCTCACAACTTACTAAAGGTAAAAAGGCTCATATTGGTTTATATATCCCCATTAATTGGTTCCTTTTATAGTTGTGGTGTGTTTCTAAAAGTACTTGGTTTGTGCTCAAAACTTTTCCTAATAGTCTGCAAACTAATACTGTCAATACAAAATTAATTTATAAATAGAAATTGCCATTATTTTGTTCCACAAACTGTGCTGCTGAAATATGCAAATTAGGTATGCAAATATGTATCCTATACCAGACATTGCATGTACTCTTCCTAATGGGATTAAACTTGACTTCAGATAGCTGATGGAACCGAATCGGAGGCCTCAGTCGCATCAGATAACCGCGACTCTGCAGATCTTAAAGGAGCCTTGTTAAATCACAGCAGAAACAACCAAAAGCCAAAGCGAAGGAGGCAAAACTTGACCTAATTTATCAAGAGATACTCACTTTTTGTGCAGAAATAAAAGAAATGTACAGTGAGTTATGAAGAGATGTGATACAATTAGAGGAGAGAGTAGATGAACAAAAGAGAGCTGCTACGTAACTGAGAATAGAATGGATGATCTGGAACAAACGGTACAGCAGATGAAAGAGATGCAAGAACAAATAATTGATTGGCAAGAAGATTTTGAGAACAGAGCACGCTGCAAAAACATTAGAATTTATTGTCTACCTGAGGACTCTAAGAGAACTAACATTAAGGAATTTGTTGAAGCTTTGCTACATACAGCCTTAGAACTCCCAAACGATTTCAACCTCCAACTAGAGAGAGAGTGCATAGGGCATTGGCACCTAAACCTACCTCTGCAAATATTCCTCCAAGGTCAGTAATTCTTCATTTTAACAGCTATGCAACAAAAAGAATATATTCTGTTTACAGCATGGCGGCACAAGAAAGTTTACTATGGTCCAACTCATATATCTTGATCATGACTATGCACCAAAACTACTCACTTACGATGTGCCTATTTACCTTACTTCCAGTACTGAAAGCAGCAGGGCATAAATTCACAACCCTTATCCAGCGCAGCTAATTGTTCATCTGCCTCACTGGAAAGAGGAGTTCTCCACGGCTCAGGAAGCAAAAGAAGAACTTACAAAATGGGCCTCGCTTTTCCTGAACGGAATTTGGGTAGCAATAATCCAGAAAACGCCAAGTTGGCTGGCAGTCTAATTCTAACAGAAAACAGAGAAACAACAAGAACTGGGAACAATCAAAACTATCCTAGTGGTTTACAGAAGGAAGCAAAAAGTGACAATACTTGAAATTTACAGAGAAACTCGTTTGGTTGAGTGAGCAGGAGACAGAGTTTGAAAAATATGTGCTGCGCCATCTGTTTTTGGGCCTGAAGTGTGCTTTCTAATTTAATGAGCTGTTTGAGTCTGAATAGGTGACTGCACGATAAACAGACACTACCTTACACAATTTGTTAGATAAATAATAGCCAGTAAATTAATAACCAAGTGCCTTCTAATGGTAGACTAGAAGTTATAGACATAATTATTTGTCCATGTTAATTGCATGCTTTTCTTCTTCCATTGATAATCAAGTAACATAAGGGAAAAATTTCTGAAAGCTCGGGAGCGGAATGGGAAAGAAGCAGTTTTGAGCTCTATGCTGCATTTGGGGACATCCTAAAGATTTTCTTTGGAGTTATTTACTCTTTTCCTATGTTGTTTTTGCCTTTATTTAAAGGGGAACAGTTTACTGGCTCCTCAAAGGCCACTAACAGCAATATTAAAGGATTCCTTCAGTTTTAGGGAGAGTTCAAATGCTCCAGGAGCAATTTCTACTGGAAATTTGGAGTTTTTATTTTCTCCCCACATTTGAAGTCTAAAAGCTTCTACAGTATAGAATAATACTAAAAGCAATACTTATATGTATATATGTTTTTGATTTATCGTCAATCATTATTGGACAGCTATCCTTCCAGATTACTGGATACACCACTTACATTAGCATTTTACAGTGGCTAGTTACAGTTATATACGTGATAATAAGTTATTTTTGGTTGATAAGGGACAGTAAGAAAGCTTTAGATTACGTGGCACTGGTCAGATGGCAGGATATCTAAGACAAGATAAGATATTTTTGCTGGAACCATTATTAGGACATCCCGAGACTTTGTAGATCCTTGTGGAGATTGGAGGGGAGGTGGAAGGAGAAATTGCAATAACCAGTAATGCTTTATCAGATGAAAACATAATATGGTATTAGAAACAACTAGGATATTGTCATTAAATATTAATGGCATTAATCATCCTATAAAAAGAGCTAGACTACAACAGTATTTGCAGAAGCAGAACGCAGACTGCATTTATCTACAGAGACACATTTGTCGCAAGGGAAACATGCTAAGCTTGCTGCAGGTGGCAGATTTACTGTTTTTTATTCATCTAGTAAGTTGGGGAAAAGGCGTGGAGTGGCTATTTTGATTTCAATTACTACTCCATTCACTAAAGGAGGTCTATTCAGATAATAATGGGCATTTGTCATAGTACAAGGCGGTTGTATGAGACTGATGTGATGATGATGAGTGTTTATCTGCCACCAGGAGCATCTCCTCACTGCTGAGACAGTTCAAAAGACTGTTCAAAAAGTAAAAGGGGGTAATGCTGATAGGAGGCGACTTCAACTTAATAATGTGCAGAAAGACTCCACTTTCCCTAAACAACATAGGTTTACTCCCACCAAAAACTTTAAAAATCCAGATACCTAAGATGGGTCTTACAGATATACTGTATGGCATCATTTTTACCCTCTGTGGAGGGACACACTTTGTCTCCCTAGATTTCACACATCAGCTAGAATAGATTATTTTTTTACTTCACAGAGCACTTAGATATGATCCAAGATATATCCCTGGAGGCGCTCTCCTCTCAGACCAATATACCTCTTAATTAAGGTGGATTAAACAAAACTCATAAAACAACTTTATGGAGACTGAATCTTTCTCTTTTGAAGGATCCAGTGTTTAAGACCAGAATTGTAGATAGCATCACACAAATCTTAAAGGAGAACACAGATCCTTCTATTTCAGCTACTATCCTCTGGGATACTCTGAAGGTTGTGATTAGAGAGAGATTATCTCTTATTCCTCCAGATTAAATAAACAGAGAGAATCCAGATATAAAATATTACAAGATAAGCTACAAGAATTACAGCAGAAGAGAGACAGAGGGAACGAGTTTCACAACTTGAGCTTAGCAATTTCAAATTTAGAATTTGAGCAATTCAATTGGAATTACAATCAATTTTAGATCATAAGCACACATGTCTTTTATTATATCTTAAAAGATACTATTATGAAGGAGGTCCTAAAGGTGCCAGAAATTTAACTAGGTGTACTAGAGGATTTAAGCAGACTGCACTATTACAAAGATTAGAGAACCCTTAACAGAAGATATTCTTAATAAAACTCCTGTAGTTCTGAAAGCATTCCAACAATACTATGCAGATTTATACTCCGATCCTACACCCCGTCCCGGAGGATATAAAAATTTCTTGTCTCCCTTAACTTCCCCACACTTGTCTGAATCCCAGCAGGCTTCACTTCTATGCCCTATCTCCACTATAGAGATCCAGAAAGCAGTTAAAAATTTAAACTTTAAAAAACCAGGCCCAGATGGCTTTGGAGCCGAATGGTATAAGAACTTTTCTCTCAAAATTGATCTAGCCGATGCAAAAACTTTTAGAGGTGCAGGATAGAGGTGCCCCCACCATCATGGTCCTATGTGGCCATCTCAGCTATACTGAAACCAGGTAAAGATCCATTATATTTAGAGTCATACAGACCCATTTCAGTTATAATGATTATAAATATACATGGCAATATGGGCCCATAGGTTAGACACTAAACTGCCTACCCTGATACAACCAGATCAGGCAGGATTTCTGCAGATCGTCAGACTGCAGATAATGTACAAAGAACAATCCACTTGATGGATTATATGGCTAACTCAGCTACCCCCTCGACCTTAGTCAGTTTAGATGCCTGTAAGGCTTTCAACAGGGTGTCCTGGATATTTTTACGGGAACACTAGTGTAATTTGGGTTTCAAAGGAATTTATGAATTGACTGGAGCAAGTATATTCTGAACCAAGGGCTTATATAAAACTTAATGGAGGTATCACACCTCATATTAAGCTACAGGAGGCACTAGACAGGGGTGCCCCTATAGCCTTTGTTATTCACCATCTATATTGAACCCTTGGCTATGATGCTTAGAAAATCAGAAAAATTGAGGGCATTCAGCTGGGCAATCAATCTTGGAAGCTGGCTTTATATGCAGATGACATTTTACTGTCAGTATCAAATCCAGAGTCCTCTATTCCAGCAATATAGGAGGTACTTGAGCAATTTGCTCAATTCTCCAGATATAAAATAAATTCTTCTAAAATGGAAGTTCTCCCATTTCATTTATCCCCTCGCAGATACTGAAGGGTAGTTTGCCTCTGCGCTGGAACAGCATCAAGATAAAATATCTAGGCATACAGTTACCAAACCAGTTACTGCATCTCACTATGGTAAACTATAAACCTCTAACACAAAAAATAGAGTCTGATCTACATCAGTGGTCCCAACTTCATTTATCATTATATCCTAAAGTGGATCTTATTAGGATGAATATTCTTCCAAGGCTGCTATATCTTTTCAGACCATACCACTGATGCCAGATGGAATGTACTTTCCCTCCTGGAATAAGACTTTGCGAGATTTGTCTGGGCTGGGGAAAAACCTTGAATCAAGTAGTCCACATTAATGTTACCAAAAAATAAGGAGGCTTAAATTTGCCTGATCTTCAGATGTATACATACGCCACTGTGATTGCTTGAGTTTTCAATTGGAATAATCCAATGTATGACATACCCTGGAAGAATTTGGAATTCACCCTTAATGGGGTGAGGGAGGGAGCAAACTTTTATAATTGTTATATGTCCCAGTAAATAAAAGACCTAGACTTAATTATAGTACAAATTCTACTATGGAGACTTGGAGGAGACTCATCCATTTAAGAGAGCTAGAACCAGTAGGTCCCTATCTTAATCTATTAAATTTCAGAACCCAATCTCTTGCTTTAGAACAGGAGGGTACTTTGGTTCAATGGAGACTAAAGGTTTTAAATTTGTGTTCCACTTGGAGGGCGCTTGAGGGTCCTCTCATTTACTAAACTTCAAGAAACTTACAATCTTCCACAACAAGACTTTCCAATTTATACAAGCTTAAGAGGGCATTGAACATAAAGGACCAGCCTTTAGTAGGCTCCCAGATCCCCCCTTCATTGCTTACTTTAGCCATGACCACTAGGAGAGGTGAGATATGGCCCCACTTTGTGGGACTAATATATAGGGTTTGAGGAATTATCAAAATTATCAAAAATTCAACTCAGGGAATTCTGAATGCCTGGAATAAAGAGCTTCTACCCAGGTATCAAAGGAGGATTGGGAAAAGTATACTAAATTCTCAATGGGACTTTTGGGAGCCCCTATTGGTGAGAATTTGCCTGGAAAGCTAGAAATAGATTTTCTATACACAAGACTGGCCAAGTTCTCATCAGGAACACCAAGCAATTGCTGGAGAGATTGTGGAGAAATATCTGGATCAGTTCCATATTTTTGGGCATGCCCGCAGTTAGCAGGTTACTGGAGAGATATTTTAGGGCTTTAAAAGAATTGGTAGATGCAGAAGCTGTGTTGACTCCTGAGCTAGTATTTCTTTCAATTCCACCAGAGGGTCTCCCAATACCCAGAGAATCACTGTTAATCACATATATGCTGGCAGCTAAAAAGCAATTACTAGAAACTGGGGAAGAAGATGTCTCCAAACATACAAAGCTGGCAGAGAATAATGGGAGAAATGTATGTATTAGAGGGATTAATAGCTGAAAGCACAGATAAATGGTCTACATTTGAGCTTAAATGGAGAAATGGATTCTATATAGTTCATCTTTAGATCCTACTTTTGTACCTTAGAAACATATTGACTCTGATGATGGTTTCTGTAAATGTCTTAGTGCTCATTATATGAATTGCTTTGTAAAATACGTAAGTTGTCCTGAGACCTTTGACTAATGTATTGCTACGTATCTGACTGATGTAATTATGTGCTGTCTTATCTTATACACTGTAAAATTGTCCTATGATTTTGCAAATGAAAATATAATAAATATAAAGTATAAAAACAAAACTTGACTTCACATGATTTACATTATAATTCATAATTAATTTGTCTTTGCTGATATGTGACATTCATATTTTCATAATTAACAAATACAGCTTTAAATATTACTTCTGTGACTTGCAATCTTATAATACTGAACTAAAATAATCATCAACGATCATCCTTGATCATCCACAGATCATCAAAAGCCATCATGCTGCTTTAAGGTTACAAAATAATCAATAATCATCAGTTGGTGATTTGAAAGTTCACATCTGATGATTAAATCATGATCTAGATGATGATGATCTTGGATCATGATCTCCTTCGATGATCTTATGGTTAGATTTGATGATTAACAATAATCAGTCATGACTGACCTTCAAAATCATGATTGATGATTTACCGATTTGCCTGGGACAACCTCACCACAACATTTAAGTATGTTGCTATGCACAGTGTTGTTAACAGTGACATTTACATGTAGAACTCCTAGCATTAGTTGATTTTGGACTGCAAAATCAGATGAAAAGTAAATCCAAGTTCTGTGGAAGAGTAACAACAGTAGCTACACCATGACACAGAAACGACTGACAATGTGCCTCGCAAGATGATGTGAGCATATCAGGACACTGCATGTCATGACTGGAGTACAGTGATCTTGAGTTTATTACTTATTTCTGCTACACTGATGGAAAGAAGACATGCCAATCATATGATCTGCTATAGCCGATTTGTTTACATGAAGTGCAGCATCATAGTAACAGGACAGTAGTTATTGCTACGGACCTGGCACTCTGACTGCAATGTTATCCACTTTGACACATCACATCTGCTTCCACTGCCACACAGGTGAGTAGAAATCATTTCTGTTTTTGTGTACTGACTGAGTGATGCAGACTCATGTGTACTGTTTCTGAAAGTAATTGTATTTCTATGCTCCTTTTTTCAGGCTTTGGGAATACTGCTGCTGCTCCTGCTGCGGATCCTCCCTTAGTCTGCCAACCCTGTGGCTTCATGGTGTGACCATCCCAACTGCCAAGGTAAGTACATAATATTTTTTTCTTTACAGTGAAAGCTTGCAATGTGTTTTTCATTTCCCTTTAGTGTAGAATTGGACGGTCTTTGAGGCAGGCAGTTGGGGGCCAGTTGAGGGTGAACAGAACAGTGGCAGTGGTAGTGGTGGAGTAGCTGCTGCAGGGTGAAGATCACTTGTGATGCATGTAGATTAGGTAAAGGGAGACTGTATGTTCTGCGTTGTTGTTTTCTGGCCTAAGAGGTATTGTGCCTAGCTAAACAATGCCAATCCAATTCATTATCTTGTGTTTCTCCAACTCTTGGTGTGCTTCCCTTTCAGATCTGCCTGTGTAAGGCTTTGTGAATGCTGCTGTTGCTCCTACTGCTGCCATGATCCTCCCTGCTGTCCACCAGTCCTGTGGCTTCATGTTGTGTCTATCCCAACTGACCAGCTTAGTACCTAACAATTTCTTCTTACAGTAAAGCATTCTATGGGAAAGGAGTAGGTGTAGATTCAGATGGTCTTTGAGGCAGGCGGTTGGGGAGCCGGTGGGGTGGATGGTGGTAGTGGTAGTGGTAGTGGTGGAGCAGCTTCTGCAGGCTCAGACCAGTTGTGCTGCATATAGATCAGGAAAAGTAGGAGTATGTTCTGAGCTGTTTTTCAGGGCCTAACAGGTGTTATTTCTCTGCTAACCAATGCAAATCCATGCTTCCCTTGTGTCGTTGATGTAGGTGTGATTTCTCCTTCCAGGTCTGCCACTGTAATGCTTTCTGGATGCAGCTGCTGACCTGCTGTCCCAAATGTACACTGCCAGCCAGGTCTGTAGCTTCATGGGTTGTCCATCACAAGTGCCCAGGTAACTAGCAGTGGTTGTTGTAGTTCTTTGACCTTTTTCTTCCCACATTATATGGGAGTGGGATAGATGTATCTATTGACAAATAAGGCAGGTGTGGGGGCAAGGTGGGGAGTGCTACCAAAGGTGCAGACCAGTTAGTTGCACATTAGGTAGTGAGTGGTGGGAGACTAGGTAGTGATTGGATGTTCAGAATTGTTGGTCTAGCCTCACAGGCACGGTCCACTCTAATATAACCAATGCCATGTTTCTCTGGTGTTTCTGCAACTCTGTATGATTTTTCTTTTTCAGGTCTGCCTCTGTATGGCTTGCTCAATGAATGCTGCTGCCCTGCTGTCCTGAATGTACCCTGCCAGTCCTATGATTGTATGAAGGAACTGAAGAAGAATCAAATGACAACACTAGTGGTCAATGTTATGATTATCATTGTGTTACTCACCCAAGGCCTAAGTCCATACAGTGTCAGCTGAGCAAGTAGCTTATCCAACATTTCTTTGGGAGAGGAAGAATCAAGTTCTCTTGCTGGATACTGCCAAAAGGTTAAGGTGAACCCTGAACTGCACTCAGACACGCTCATTGCACTTTTGCAAACCTTCACCTCGATAAAGAGACTCTTGACAAGAAAGACTTGTTTCAAACAGGAAATGTTTATGAAATAGAAAATAAAAGCAAAACAACACAGTAACTATAACCAGAACAAGAACAAGTACAAAGAGCAAGCATTTCATGAACAACAACAATATGAAAATGATTAATTTGAAGTCTATAAATGAAAGAATTAAATACATTAAGTCCGCTGACCACCTCAATTTCAGTGGTGGTGAGCTGCAAGCTAAATTTGACCTCCTCCTAACACCAACCCTTTTATTGAGGAGTTGCAACATTCTGCTCTGGTTTGCCTTAAGTTTTGCCTGGTTTGTCTCGATTCGATCCTGTGAAGCCATAATTGTGCCACCTTTTCTTTAGGCTCTTCATGTCCCGGGACATCGCATTACTCAGGAGTCCTCCTGCAGGGTAGGTGGGGCTGCCTGTGGTGGTGGGGTTGCTTTTTCATCAGCCAGCTGGTGGTGCTGCAGGTGGATCATTAACTGCAGTCCCCAGATCTACCTCCTTCCTGGACTACTGTGTTTCCAGCAGTGCCAGCCTCTCCAGTTCTTTCTGGATTCTCTTGATACAGTTTTAAACCGTTTCTTGGACCAACTTTTTGTGGGCCTTGGCACCTGTGGAGGCTGAGTGTCAGTGTTGTCTGTACTAGATAAAAAATTTGCATTTTGAATAAAGTGATCTGAACAGGTGTCAAAAAATGGTTCCACCAAGCCGGTTCGATGGAAAGTTTGCCAACATCCCTACAGTGGCGCTAAAGTGAGCGACAGCCCTACAACAGCACGGCAAAACACCAACATAGCAACATAGCGACAGACACGAAATACATCCATAAATGAGGGGCTGTGTCCCCACCCTGTATTTAAGATTACCAATTCTACATTGCACAGACAGTGGAGAAAAGGTAGTTCCCCAGCTGCACCTCTGTGATCCACAGACCTCCCAGCTGGAGATGACCTGCTGCAACATTATCTCAGTGAAGCACTGCTCCCCTTTGTTGACACTTCCACCTGTTGACATGATATCCAATTGCTGTCAGTGCCTTCGCTATATAGCTGTCACTGTAATTGCTTAACTCTATTTCCATTGCTCTCATAACAATATACTCCAAATAATGAACTCATCAGTAATAAGACAGTGGTGCAGTACCGCAGTCTATGACTAGTGTAACCTTACTGTACCCTGAGTGTCTGGTGATGGTGAACAGCCTCAGCCCCTTGCCTATTATAATTGATCCCTGCTGTATGTGTGCCCCCACAACATCGCACAGACTATGGGAAGTATGGCCTTTGAAGAGTATGTAGCAGTTGACTCCTGAGTTTTAAACAATGTTTCTTCACCCACATGTTCTGCCAGGCTGCATGTCCGTCACCAGCACCTCACCCACTGTCTCTAAGGTGTACCATCCATGTAAAGGACTTCCATGTCCACTGACATTCATGTACCTTGTGTTTTGTCACCCCTATACCTATGTAGTCCAGGACATTTTAACACCATGTTTGTAACGTCTCTACACTGGGACTGTCTTGTTGTCTGCCAGGTGCATGTTGCCTGCTCACAGAGCATGATTAACCCTCCTTTCTAATCTGGGGTAATTACATGTTTGGTGGACCATCCAGAGCCTTGTATGATATGTGTGGTTCATTGGACCCTTTACTCATCTCAGATACTGAAACATGTACCTACTGTGTACTGCAACATGAACAGTCAGTGTCTCTATGTCTATGCAAAGGACACCACAAGTGGACATTGGGAACAGTGTTGCTCACAGGATGACATGGTGGTGTCTGTCAGTGATTGTGGCATGTCTTTGACATAGAAAAGAAACAGCAGAAGGCAGTTGACATGGGCAGCTTCCAGGGAAACAATGCACTACTGAGACAGTATGACAAACCTTTATGATGATGATGATGAACTGTGAAGTGTTTATCACTATCACCAAATATTCTGAACAAACATGTTATCAGAATGCATGACTGACATATTGAACAATGAGCAAATGGTAGGAGATGTACGTAGTTACAGTGATTCAGCTATGCTACTTGTGCATGCACATCAAGACGAACTATATTTGATTCAGAAAGCCTCCACTTGCAAGCTGTGTGCTCTGCCTTCAGCACAGCAACATTCTAAACCTCCTTGTGATCCCTGGCCACAGTTATAAATTTCAGGTGAACAATGGCACTCTTACTCACCTGGCTGGTGGCTGACTAATACAGAAATCGCCAATGACATAAGAGTATAAATGTAACTTTATAGATGGATTGACGACAATGGCACAAAAGGCCTGTCAGCCCATCCAATCTGCCAGCATATTACCAAACTACTATGCAGTGGCCCTAGTGTCAATCACTCTACTTTGATTCTTTCCTCACCTGGCATTACTCACATCACCACCCAAAAAATAATTTTGTTTAATAAAATGGGTTTGCCACAACACCATCTTTAACAGAGCAAGTGTCTCAATGGCGGTACAGTGAGTAATATGCCTGTGGCTCACAAAGTGCAAACCATAAACCGTTCAGTACCATGGCTCCAATGGGACGCCCTCTCCTGTGCAACTCTGCTGATCGCTCTGCAACACATAGCACGCTCTGTTATAACATGGGATTGGAAAAAAAGCAATCAATTGGTCAAACAGCATCACCTGACTGGATTAACTAGTAAATGCAAAGTTGTTGAAGTTCCTAAAGCAATATCCTGCCTGGGCACATAGAAAATCCCATCCAAACTGTGAAAGTGGAAAGCATCCAAGTTTCTTTCCCCGTCAGCCTGGCTGTCTGGTGAAAGCCATATTCACAGCAACTATGCAGTAATCCACAGTTAGATGAGAGGCCGTGAACATTGTGTGAGACAACGTTTGTCACAGCAGATGGATCCCCATCAGTCAGCTTATTGCAGACAGTGCAGATGCACCCCGATACATTTGCACGTTGGTCCCTCCGATGACAATCCTCTGATTTAGATACCATGCCAGAGAAACAGGGACAGAGTGCCAGAAAGACATACAGGAGAGACACAGAAAGAGAGTGCAACACACATTGCCCTGGTCACCTATTGATTAACCATGTGGGAGAGAGAGAGCAAGCAGCGGACCGAGTTGCAGCGAGAGACAGCAACTGACAGAATGTATGCTTATTTATTTGCTTATAATGTAATCCTTCACAGTCATGAAATATTTCTTGCTTATATGCTAACATAGACACCAAGCACAGTCTTACAGTTGTAAGAGTAATGTGCTGTCACTGAACATGGCAAGATATAGTAGGCAGTTACATTTCACACCTGTGTTTAAGCAGCCTAGACATGGAACTACTTTCTACGGTAGCAGGATACATCATAAAATTTTACTTTTCAGCCTTAAAACACAGCATTTCTCTGTATGATTTCCTTGCAAAGGATACCTACAGTATGTTATAAGTGCAATAACCCATGACAGGGTATGGGGTTCTTGGCACTAATCCACACCCTGGGTGCTGTGAGGGTACTTGGCCTGTGGCCTCATGCCTCACAATGCACCAGGAAAGTGGATTAAATGCCAAGAACCCCATACCCTGTTGTGGGATATTTACTTAATTCAAATCAAGTACAGTCTGCATTCATTAAAAATAAATAAATAAAATGGAAATACAAAAGTATTATGTGTTGTGGTGTTGGGGGTTTGCTGCCTGGAGGAAAACAGTCTATTACTCACTGTTAAGGTGCTAATATGCATGCCTGAATCCCAGCTTCAGTTTTTGGACACAAAATACAGAACTTTATAGCACTTGTTTCAGGTTCAGACTATGTGATATTCTGTTTTGCCAGCTGTATCAGAAACTATGTTTTACATGCATGTCACTGAAAATGTGCAACTTGTTCATGAACAAGTTTCCCTCGACTCCACGCTACTGCAGTGAGTGAATGCACAGCACTAAGATTTCGATGGTGCCGACCAAAATGCAAATTTGACAAAAATTTAAAAATCAAGCACTTCAGGATAAATTTAAAGGCACGTGTGCATTTTACAATAGGACTTTGTACACCACACACCTTCACTAGCAGCCCTTACAATTTGTCCCAAATCTGACAGTGTCCCTTTGAAGCATGTTTATAACCTTCAGTAGATGGGCAGTAAAAGGATTATTGCCTTCAAACTGGAAACCAAAACAAAAAGGAAAACATAAATCATAATCTCACCTCTACAACTACTGCAGCACCATTATGAGCATCTGCTGAAATGTTATGCCCATTTTATAAGTGCAATAACACGGTGGGAGAGGTGGTTTAGGGCTGATAAGAGCAAGTCACAGGTGCTAAAGATACTTGGCACAAGTGCCACATGCCTTATCAGGCACCTGTGGCATCTTTTGCCTGCAATTCTAAACCACACCTTGTCCTGTGTTATTGCTTGCATATTCAGCAGCAGCATGGGGAAGGATTTGTGCACCAGCTGTTCCTTAACAGCACTTTACCTTCACAGCACAGGAGGTCAAAACTATTTAAAGTGGTGCCTTTGGGCTATTGTGCAGGAAAGGGTCCAGACAAATGGTTTGCTGCAGTGCAATACACCACTAATGGTAGTCTTCCCTTCAGTTGTTCATCAGTTCATTCAATTTGTTAACAATAGAACTAACTTACCAGACAGGGACTACACTACTCCTCGACTGCACACTACTCCTTTGTGAGACAGCTGTTCCTGTCATGCTGGTGGTGGTGGTGTTGCTGGTTACAGCAGCTGGACCAGCTGTGATTCCTTCAGCACCTGCTGCAAATGGACATGAGTAGTGCAAATCAGTATTTGAAATCTGAATATGAAAACATAAGAAGAAATTAAAGCACCGTTAATAACACACATTATGTGCTGTAGAGCAGGACAAGTGAGGCAAAGAGCCCCAAAGCTTAACCATGGAACATGTCAGATACTACCATGATGGAAGGTCTGGAGGATACATGACACACTAAGGCATGCACTTCTGGCAAAG
Organism: Neoceratodus forsteri; assembly: GCA_016271365.2. Classification (NCBI taxonomy): domain Eukaryota; kingdom Metazoa; phylum Chordata; order Ceratodontiformes; family Ceratodontidae; genus Neoceratodus; species Neoceratodus forsteri. The sequence goes on from CM057450.1 coordinate 200,719,162, forward strand.
AACGTGGACATGTACTACTATTCAGAAAAGGAGTGCTATTGGAAACAGCAATGAAGTGACACGGCTGTTCAGGGTGGGGAATGGGAATCTGAACTCACATAGTACAGCATACATATGCAGTGGCTGACAGCATTGCTGCCTCCCTACTACAGGGGCTGCCATGACAGTGGATGTATGGGTGGTTTAACCAAAGCTACGTTTTTGCAGTCAGGCAAGGATTAACATTTGTTCCACTTAATACAAAGCCAATTTTTGAAGCCGCATGGCCTGTGGGGTTGTGGGTTTATAGTATTCTTAAGTGTAGTGCACCAACCCGGCCAACCAAATGCACAACCATCAGGACAGCTCAGGTTCAACATCTGGGTACCCAGCAAAAACTGTTGTGGAGCTGCCATGACATAACTGGGGGACACTGGTACCAGTGGATATGGGACCTGTCAGACAGTGTGTTATTGCTGGTGGGTGGCAACCATTATTGATGTTTCAACTGGTGTTGCTGTGAATGTTGCTTATTAGATGCTTGCATTTCTTCTTCACCTACATCCCTGGTTCCCATCCATGCCCTCTTCCTACACCGTTTATAAATCAGTTGTTGGCTAAGCACTTTTAACAACTTACTTCGTGAGCATGTTATTAGTGAGCATATTATTAGCTACAGTCATTAATTAAATACGTATTGAAAGATTTATTTTTGTTTCAGAATTTCATTCATGGGGCGACTGTGAGGAGGTGGCGGTGGGTAGTTATGGCATCCGAAGGGGTTGTACCATCTTGTCACTGGCCAACTGAAATTTAATAATCACTGGAGCCAGTTCAATTGTTTTGAAAGGACCACTGACCCTTTCCAGCAAAACAGAACCCTCAGCCGAGCACATCAACCTTGTTTGAGCATGCAAGGCAGGGTACTAACTATTGTATACATGGCAGCTCAGTTACGTGTGCCTTTATGGGCACACTACCACAACTCACAGTCACTAATATCACAATTTCATAAAGTGTAATTCCAACAATGACTGGTGAAAAAATATTTTAAAAATCAAGTTAGTAACTGGTGATGCTGTCCTCTGAGTCCAAACATATCACTTTGGCAGTAGATGATCCCTCGCATCTCCACCCTCCTCTCCACCTTCTGCTGTCTCTTCCTGACAGTCACCAATGGTGACTGCTCTACCCAACACCTCCAGAACTTGTGGGTCCCTGCCCTGCATGTCATCCACTTGTATTTAATTTGTTTAATACTTCTAGGGATGACTCCCTCCCTCTCGATTCAGGGTGGCCTTAATAGTGGCCCACAACTGATTCCACTCCTTTAATGGCAGCCTCTGAGGACCATAGAGCTGGGATGTATGGCTGGTGATTTCCTTAACTAAGTGCCATCTCCTTATGGGAGAAAGGAGTGCCAGCTTTCTCCTGTGCAGCCAGAAGAGGTGGTAGGTAGTCTGCTACTCGATATTCTGCTGCTGCTGCTGGGCCACTGGTGCCACCCCATTGCCCTCCAGCTGCTGTCCCATCATCACCTGCTGCACATTCTGCTCCTTCTTCTCCTGCTGGTCCCCACCATGCAGCTGTTGTGCCTCATCCATGCTGGCTGTGACCCACTGCCAATCCTGCTGCTGCTGGTGATGCCATTCCCCAAAAACAATGTACAACATTGGGGAAAAAATGCAGTTACAGCTAATGTTGTTATGGCTATGCAATAGTGATTACAGGCTTTTATAACAACAATTAAGTTTTTAAAAAACAGTTAAAATAGCAATAACTTATTAACATAATAATTTAAACAAACAAAATTGTTTTGAAGCTTTAAAAGTTTTTTTACTGCTTTACTGTTAGAGATTTTATTTTGTTTACTTTTAGGCTTTCGATTTTTTTGCTTAAGGTAGTTTTAGATGCAGAAAATATTATTTTTACAACTTAAAATGTTGCAAATACTAACAATAAAAACAACATTTATTTTTATGCACTGTAAGTGTGCATTGTTACTAACAATTATATCCCAGACACGCCCCAAAGATGTTGGAACAAAGGCTTATAGTGCTACTTTTTAAAATAATGCACTTAGATTTGCCTCGGCCTTATCCAACAATTATTTTATAAATTACTAAAAGTAATAACAATATACATATGATATTATCCAATGCTTTTAGACTTAAATATAACGGCAAATGATACTGCTTTCCACCCTTATAATTATATGAAAATATATATTTTATTTACACCTATGCAACAATTTTAAATATTCCTTATTAGCATAAATATCAAGCATAATACTGCAAACATCAATAAAACTGTTTTAGATAATCCAGCAAACTAATAAAATACATTTTAGCAAGTAAACATTGCAAATGAATAAGCAATATTTAGTATGATAAATGGTAATAGTTATACTAAACTTTTATTATACTGTATTTACATAACTTTTATGCATAAGAACACATATAAAATTAATAGTTTAGATTATTTTTGTATAAAACTTGTTTTAAAACTTTATAGCATGTAAAATGTATTTTTTAAAAGAACTGGCAACACTTATTACATTAGTGTTTTGCACTACAGTACATAGAAACATAGAAACATAGAAGTTGATGACAGATAAGGACATGAGGCCCATCCAGTCTGCCCATTTCTTTTCTACCTTATAAATGTGCCATCGGCCTTTGCTCTATCAGTGACCTATCTATTCATAGTCATTTGTATTGCTCCCTTATGCCTATCCATGCCTGTTTGAAGCCCTGCACTGTATTCATAGCCACCACTTCTTGTGGTAAGCCATTCCATGCATCTACCACCCTTTCTGTGAAAAGAATTTCCTCACATTTCCCTTAATCGGCCTCCCTCTAATCTCATGCTGTGTCCTCTTGTCCTGCTATTTTTCTTATATTTAAACATGTTAGACTCTTTCACCTTGTTTATGCCCTTAAGGTGTTTAAATGTCTCGATCATATCACCTCTCTCCCTCCTTTGCTCAGGGTATACATATTGAGCTCAGTTAATCTGTCCTCATATGTCTTCAGATGCAGTCCCTGCACATTTTGGTTGCCCTTCTCTGGACTGCCTCAATTTGGTTAATGTCCTTGTGAAGGTGTGGCCTCCAATACTGAATGCAGACTCAGATGGGGCCTAACCAATGTCTTGTACAGAGGATTATTACCTCCCTCTTACGACTTGTGATACCCCTACTAATACACCCTAACACCCCCTAGCCTTACCTACTGCTTTAGAGGTCTGCTTGGATGATTTTAGGTCATCAGTGATGATGATGCCCAAGTCTCTTTCTTCCTTTGTGACTGCTAGCAACTCCCTCCCAGCCTATAAGTGGCTTCAGGGTTTCTCTTCCCTATGTGCATGATTTTGCACTTCTTTGCATTAAATCCCAGTTGCCACTCTTCTGACCATTCTGCTAGTTTATCCAGATCTCTTCTCATTCTGCCCACCCCATCTGGATCATCTACTCTGTTGCAGATCTTGGTGTCATCTGCAAACAGACAAGCCTTACCCTCTAGTCCATCTGCGGGGTCACTTATGAAGATGTTGAATAGGACTGGCCCCAGGACTGATCCTGAGGTACCCACTTGTGACTTGCATCTCTTCTGACTGTATACCATTTACCACCACTCTCTGTTTTCTGCAGTCAACCAGTTTGCCACCCAGTTGACCAACTTCTGACCCACCCGAGCCTACCTAGCTTATTTATCAATCTTCTATGTGGAACAGTGTCAAAAGCTTTGCTGAAGTCAAGGTAGGCGACATCAACTGCTCCCCTTGGTCCACCACTCTGGTTACCAGTCAAAGAAATCTATGAGATTAGTTTGACAGGACCTTCCTTTGTAAACCCATGCTGTCTTGGATCCTGTGCCCTATGGATTCCAGGTGTTGCACTATCCTTTCCTTAAGGAGTGCCTCCATAATCTTGCCCACTACTGAGGTAAGACTGACCGGTCTGTAGTTCCCGCCTCCTCCCTGCTACCACTCTTGTGGAGTGGGATCACATGAGCCCTTCTCCAGTCTTCTGGGACCTCTCCTGTGCTCAGAGACTCACTAAACAATTCTGCTAAAGGCTCTGCTAGTTCCTCCTTTAGCTCCTTAAGTACCCTGGGATGTATGCCATCAGGTCCCATTGCCTTATCCACCCTGAGCTTAGCAAGCTCTTGTAGGACCCTTTCTTTTGTGAAGGAGTACAAGTACAAGTCACATTAAACTGTTCCTCCAACTCACTGGTTTAGCATTTTCAGTGAGTTGCTTAATGTGCACTGCTCACTTCAATGAATTAATAAAAGTTTCCTAATGGCTTGGTTTTAGCTGCAATTCAGTTTCAGCTTACTTTGCAACTCTTTGGAAATGTTTATTAATGCATTGTAATGAGCAGTGCACACTTTAAGAAACCATGAAAAATCCTTAACCACTGTGTTGGAGCTCAATTCTCTACTACAGACTGTACAGCTGCCATTACTGCTCTACACCCATGCCTACTCTCTGCTACCCACCACCCCCAACTGTGTTCCATTGAAGTACAAGTACTGTACAGTACAGAATGCCATAGACTGTTGAATCTTTTGTTTTAACTGTGGCTTATACAGTACTGTACAGTACTGAATATCACTACTGCACACACCCCAATGGATTCTCTAAATGGACCTCTCTAGCCAACACAGCCTATTGCATTTTAAATTCCCTCACCCACCCACCCATCCTAAATGCTTGTTTTACCACATACTGTACTGTATTCTCCAAATTTTATTACAGATTTACCACAGAAGCTTACAGTTGTGTTAATCAATTCATAGACAGCTTGCATGGAGAAAGAGAGTGAGCAAGTGTTACCTTTCTCTTTTCCACTGCAGTTGGGCTGTGCTGATTAGAGGGTCCATTTAGACTGCATTTTAAATACCCTCACCCACCCGCATCCTAAATGCTTGTTTTACCACCTACAGTACTGTACTGTATTCCCCAAATTGTCTTACGGCAGCTTGCATGGAGAGAGAGAGAGAGAGAGAGAGAGAGAAAGAGAAGACAGAAGTGAGTAAGTGGGACCATTCTTTTTGCCACTGAAAAGCAGACCTCCATTAAGTACTGTACTGTACTCCTCTTTGGGCCTTCACCATTTCAGATAAAACTGCACAACTTGGAAGGGTGAGATGCATGACAGCACATTTTGAATCGTTGAATTAAATTACAGGTCTTCTTTCTTTAAAAAGATTTAAAGGTATAAAAATATCATGGGGCATAGAAATTTGAATGCCAGTACAGTGTCAGTCAGAGACTTACTGCATTACAAATGCATTTCAAATAAGGAGCTGAAGGAATTTACTGTACTGTACAGTGGCTGAAATCATAGCATATTCAATGCATGTGAGTTGGCATTTGGTTGAAATAGAGTTTATAGTTTAGGCATTTTAAGTTGCCACTGCATTGCCAGCCTAAAAATAATGCCATAGCAGTGAGCTGGAGGAACAGTTTAACGTGACTTGTACTGTATACTTTTATAAAACTCAGTTTTAACTTTTTAAATCATGCAAAATATTTTTTAGTTTAAAGCTTAAACTAGATATTTAGATTTTATAGTTAAAGTAATTTTTTTTATTTTTTAAGATAAGCCAATTTAAATTACTAAGACTATTAATTGAAATTAATTAGTAATTAAAGTCTCACTTAAATTGTTGGTTCTAGAAGTGTTTTCCCTCAACTTAGAATTCTTGATTGAGTTTGGCTTTTGATGAGAAGTTTTTAGTTAGCCTTCTTGACCATGGAACCTTTTTGGCATGGACAGGGACTTGTAAACTATGTTTTTAACAGCATTTTATTTAACCTAATTTAAACATTAAACTTACATATTTAGGCATTTTACATTACACAGATCATATTGGTATGAATCTTATTTTCGTAGCATTTGTATTTCTTTAAGTTACACTGTTAAGAGTTATAACGTTATAATTTTAATAAAACTTTTTAAAATAAAATGATAGTTTCGCTCAAAATATTCTAAGCTACAGAATGATATACAATTTGTAAGAAAAATCATTTTAAAGTTTTAAACATTACTTTATCTGTAGAAACACATAAAGTTCTTTGTTTTCTTAAAGACATAAATTTGAAACTGTTACAATGGTTCTTTTAGACTTATTTTATATAGCAACAAAATACAGACTTTAGAGTAATTTTTAGACTTTTTAAGAAGTGAGCTATAACGAGATACTAGATTTATTTCATTTTAATAAGAAAATTATATTAAAATAAGTTTTAAACATAACTCCTGAAACCTTAGTCCTGCACTAATGAAACTTGGTAAGCGTATCTATTATACTAGTGTCTGATAACTGTCAAATTTTCATGGCAGCACCATTTTCTTACATAAGTCTGTACCAGTCTCTGGTTTCTTATCTGATTGTAGCCATGGATACCTAGCTCTGAACTGTTCACTCTAGCCTGGGTTTAAAAACATGGCTATAAATCAGTCAGATTACAGGGATGTTTTCTTGTACTGAGATGGCTTTAGCTGAAGTCTCCTTGGAATGTGTCTAGGCCCCTAAGAAAACATTATACTACAGGGCTTTATCTCTGTTCTACAGCTAGAGCACAGAGCCTTGAAGAAATTTAAAAACAGTCTTTTTAGACAATTTATTTCTAAACTCTGAGACTGTCTTCGTTTTAAATGGCATCATTCCTCCATTTTAATGTTTTTAAGATTTAATCAGCATGAATATTAACCATAAATTTGTCTCATATACAAATCACATAAAATAATAATAATAATTAAAGATCAATTCTTGATAATAAAACTAAAATCATTTTTCCATTAAGGGTTTTATTTCTACAGTGCCTTTTATGTGTTTGGTATGAGGTTTCTTGGGGTAGTCCCCTCCTTGGGAACATTGGCCCCTAGACAGTGAGGAGAGGGTGGGCTATACATGGGGCTCATCTGGGAATCAAGAGGACCCCTCTGCTAGGAAAAATACCCCAAGTTCTGGACTGAAGGGCTGATGGGCCTGATCTGGGCCTGCACAGGCCATGTGGCATGGTTAAAAATCTCTTGGAGCATGGTGGTAGGCCCACCTGCATGCTGGGCTGCAATCCTGTTCTTGTGGCATGCTCTCACATGACTATGGGCACTTGAAACAGACCCAGCAATCCACTTGGCTGGAGGCTCAGTGAGGGGAAAAGCAGTGTGGGTGCAGGCACCATTTTATCAAGCAGAAGGAGTGGTGGAGCAGGAGTGGTTTAAGCAAACAGGGTTGAAAAGCTAACGTCTGGAGGCAGTGACTTGTAGCAAAAGAGCAAAGAAAATCTTAGCAGTCCCTCACCCCTGGGAAGTAAGTATTAGGCCTGGGTTTAGAATTCAATCTCCTGAATAGCAGGTGGGGTTTAAAGCAGTGGACATACCTCTCCTGGAGGAGCCTTTCTGTTCTGTGCCATCTTTATTACTGGCATGGCTGTGGAACAGTGCTGGAGAGGGCAGTCTGAGGTGATGCATCCACTGTGGATTCCAAGAGGAGAGTATAGTAAGACTGCCAGTATGTAGCATCTGCTCCAGCTTGGCCCCGGTGGCATATTTGACCAAGCCCCACCTGTGTTTTATTGGGGATACACTCTCTGCACTTTGAAGGCCCATCCTCATTGTGGTCACAGGGAAGCTTGTAGTCAGGACCTGTTGAACGGCTCTCTCTGGAAGGTCCATCCCCAGACAAGGGATGAAAATGAGAGCCCTCCTTGGATGTAGTGGTATAGGCAGTAGAGGAGGAGTGATGCTGTAGTACCTGAGAGAAAGGGCGATGAGGGGCACAGCCATATGCCCAGTCCCTCATCATTTGCTGCCCTCTATTCCCATGCTAGAGGGAGAGGCAGAGGCCTATATAAACTGATGAGTGAACCCCAGGATCCAAGGGATCACCATCTTGGTCCCTGTTGGGGAAGCCCACCAGCCCAGACAGAATATCTGGTTTCACCCGTCTCTGTAAAACCAAAGGTAGCTGCAGTCATACTGAGACACATGGGAGGAAAAACCTGAGGGTAAGCCAGGAGAAGACTGCTAGCTGCAGATGAGGACTTTGATGAGGAGGCTTCCTTGGCCAGAAATTTCAGTTTGCTGATTATGATATGTACAGAGCTATCCCAAGCCTTTCCACTGTCCTGTGATCACATCTATGGACCACACCCCATGCATGCCTATATGCACTTGCACCCACAAGATCTGGATGGATGGACTCAATCATAGCGACCCTCTAAATTCTGAGTACCAAAAGGGGTCTGGTTGAGTCAGGCCATGTCCACAGGACAAGTGTAAGGGACCTGCCAGAATGGAGCCAGGCAGAAAGATGGATGTGGCACAGGCTGAAAATTGAGTATAAAGGTCTGGACTACACCTACGTATCAGAACCGGCAATGGGATATTATTGAGGAGATGCATGAGGAGTGGGTTTTCCATGAACAACTGGAGAGACTGAAGCTGGCTGTCCATCCCAGGAACTGTTCAAAAGGCAAGAGCTATGTGCCACATAGCCCCATGGACTGGGTTATCATTATTCAAACATTTTCACCCTGGTACAGGATCTGGCTGGCTGTTACATTAAGTACTATGTAGTGGCAAAAGACTCTTTTCTAGGGACCCTCCTTGGGAACATTGGCCCCAAGACAGTGAGGAGGGAGTGGGCTATATATGTCTTCCTTGGTATGACTGGGGTGACATTTGGCTTGTATCAGACAGCAAAGGTGGCATCCTCTAGTGCAGGAGGAGGAGATACAACAACAGGGAAGAATCACTCAACTCCAAGAAATCTATAAAATGTTTCTTGATGGTGTCCTGCTCCTCTTGATCAAAACCCATGGCAGCCTACAACTGCTGCACCAGGGTGAGAAAGGTTGAGTCTCTGGTGGGGACCTTGTGAGTGTGGATCACAGAGTCCTCACTACAGGTGGACACAGTAAGCTGGTCCCCTTCCATAAGCACTCTCAGCATAGTCCTCATGTTCCTCCTCATCATACAATCAGAATTGTATTCATAATCAACATCGACTATGTCAACTTGCAGTAGGGAACATGCTGGCAAGGTCGTTGGTGCCCTAGGAGGTGGCTGAAGGCAAGGCTCCAATTTGCATTGTCACAGAGGAGGTTAGTAGAAAGCCCCATCAAGGGGACCCTTGGGACAGGGGTGGGGTAGCAGGCATCTGAGCATATCAGTGAAGGAAGACAGAACTGTCTGAATGTTGGCAACTGTGTGGTCAGTGAGCGCACTGGTAGGAGTAGACAGGAGGCTGACTCCATGATATCAATGATGACATACCAGCTGTATTGGGCCTGGTATCACTAGTGCCATGCCCTGACCTTGCAGTTGTGTCAACAGTCAGGAGGTGAGTTGAGTCACCGCCGTGGCAGTCAATGGCATGGAGGAGATTATACCTACTATGCAGAGGGATGACCTGCATTCCACAGGAGGTTTCTCCTTCTCCTGGTTCTTACATTTCCTGGTATTTCAAGGACCTGGACCTAGAAGAGTTGGTCTGCAATGCAGCAGTGCTCTTCTGCTGGAGCTGTTCTTCCATGTGGGCTACCTGTTACTTCAGGAAGTGTTTCTCTAGAGCCCTTTTCAGTATCACCAGGTGGCAGATTAAACCCCTGAAGATTAGGCAGGCTTTCACATTGTGGCCTAGGCAAGAGACTTTGACATTATGGGATGCACTGGTGTAGATCTTCTCACCACATTGCAGTACAGGAATAATTTTGGTTTTCCTCAACAACATACATGTCATCAAAATCACTTGTAAAATTATTACTGTACTATAGAAAAAATAAAGTAATGGCTATTGCAGTGGTGTTTCCATCAGTGGTCTGAAAATTATGGTCAATGGTGGGAAAAGAACTGAGAGGAGGGGCTGCCCACATTTATGGTGCAGTTGACATCTGACTTCATCGTGGGTGGCCCGGTGGACCGCTCAAAAGTTTCCATGTGATCTTGGTGCCTGGAGACTTATAGTTCCATAGGTGTGACCTGATGAAAAAGCGTCCTCAAAGAAGATCTAAAGAATCACTGGAATGGATGCAGCCTTGGAATTCAATTCCTGGTACAATACCCAGTCTTCAAACAATGGGTGTTCATTGTCTTGCCTCACAGCAACTGGACAAAAACTTTGAGGTCTTGGGAAAAGTGCATTACAGGGAATCAGAAAGCCTTGGTACCTAGAATCCATACATGATATCTATTATGGAGCCACACCCTCTCTGACCATAGGCCTGTTTTTACTAAACTTCTCCTGGGTCAACCTAAAGGCAAATCCTTTTGGCATCTAAATTTAATGCTTCTTAAAGACTCTGACTTCAAGTTTAATTCATAAAACAATCCCAAAATTTTAACCTATAACCCGAGTGACATCCAGGTGTGATTCGATGGGATACCCTCAAGACTGTCCATAGAGGAAAGCATAAAATTACCACACATGAAAAAAGAGTAGGTGAGCATAATCTTGCTGAACTACAAAAGAACTTAACATGCTCCAGGAATGTCTCCTTGGAGGAAACAGGACTATCAATCCCAAAATGTTACTCTTAAAACAGAAAATACAAAAATATTAGACCTCAAATTGAACAACAACTATTACAGTATATCTTAAACTTAATTCTTATGAAGGGGACCGAGGGGCCAGAAACTTAACACGGAAGTTGAGAGGGGCTAAAACTTTTGCAAGAGTACCCCACCTTGTTGACCCTGTAACTGGACGCCTCCTACACCAGCCTCAAGCCATTAGACAGGCTATGGCAAAATACTATGAAAATTTATATAAAGAAGATATCAACCCTTAGGATCCCAGGTTAATCACTGTTTAGAAATTTGGTTATGCCCAAACTTTCTGAAGCCCAAATCAGATGCTCCTAGCTCCAATAATCAAGAAGCGATAAAAGGTTGTAATGGAAGCCAAATCAATGTAAGCCCCAGGTCCTGATGGGCATCCTATGGAATTAAATAAAGCTATCCCATGTTATTATTCCCAACCCTTTGGAAGCTATTCTAGAACTTCAATAAGAAAACCTATTTCCCTGCTGGCATTACGCTGAGATAGCAGCTATTCTTAAGCCAGGATAAATCCCGATACCCAGAATCATATGCCTATTTCTAAATTAAATTGTGACTATAAATATATATGTCCATCCTAGCACATTGGTTAGATAATTTATTTCCCTCCATAATAGCAGCCAATCAAGACGGATTTATTAAAAGAGACAAGCCCAGGATGTGGTAAGATGTGCCACTCTCATAATGGAATATGCCTCTAGACACCACACACTCTGCCCTCCTAGGATTAGACACGGAAAAAGGCCTTCAGTTGGGTCAACTGGACCTTTTATGGGCAACCATAAACATTTTAGAGATGCTAGAAACTGTTCGGCAAATTCAAAATGTATATAATCCCAAAGCTTACCTGAAATTAGATGGAGCATTATCTGAGCCTTTTCTTTATCAAGAGGAACCCATCAGGGCTGTCCTATGCCCCCTATTATTTTCTCTCCATTGAGCCCTAGCTATAACCATTAGAAATTCCCCAAATATATCTGGATTGGTGGTGGAAGAAGACCACCATAAAATTAACTTACATGCTGATGATATATTACTTACCTTAACCACACCGAAATATCTATCCCTACTGGTTTGACTACATAGCTACATAGATACATAGACAGTGTCAGCAGATAAGGGCCTATGGCCCACCTAGTCTGCCCATTTGAGCTTGTGTAAGTTCAGTTTGTTTTCCTAGAAGTCTGTTTCCCTTACCCTGACCTCTAGAATTCCTTTATGTCTATCCCATGCATTCTTAAATCCGTGATTGTTTCAGCCCCACCACTTCCTCTGGCAGGGTGTTCCACTTGTCCACCACCCGCTCTGTGAAGAAATTTTTCTCGTGTTTCCTCTGAATCGTCTCCTCCTCCAACTTCATCCCATGCCCTAGTCCTGAAACATCTTTTTCACTTAAAATAGTGTTTTCCTGCACCCTGTTCCTCCTGTAAGATACTTGATGTCTCTATCATATCCTCTCCCTCCTCTCCTCCAGGAGTACATGTTCAGTTCCTTCAACCTGTCTTCATAGGACTTGTGATGCAACCCATGCACCATCTTTGTTGCCCTCCTCTGAACCTTCTCTACCCTGTCTATGTCCTTACGTGAGGTATGGTCTCCAGAACTGTACACTGTACTCCAGGTGGGGCCTCACTAGTGTCTTGTATAAGCGGAATTATGACCTCCCTTTTCCTGCTGGTGATGCCCCTGCCTATACATCCCAGCATCCTATTTGCTTTACCTGCTGCCTTGTCACACTGTTTCCCTACCTTGAGGTCATCAGAGATGACAACCCCAAGATCCCTTTCCTGCTTGTGCATGCTATATCCTCACCCCCAACTGATATATTGTGCCAGGGTTTTGTGCCCCATATGCATTATCTTGCACTTATTTGCATTGAATTTCAACTTCCAAACCCTTGACCATTCTTCAAGTTTCTGCAGGTCCCTTCTCATTCTGTCTACACCCTCTGGTGTGTCTACTCTTACAGAGCTTTGTGTCATCAGCGAACAGTGAAATTCTGCCTTCTAGATCCTGTGCAATGTCACTGATGAAGATGTTGAATAGGACCGGTCCCAGCACTGATCCCTGTGGTACCCCACTGGTTACTCTTCCCTCTGTGGAGTGACAGCCATTTACCACCACCCTCTGTGTCCTGCCACCCAGCCAGTTACCTACCCACCACACTACTGTCCTGCCCACCCCATATTCCCCAGTTTGTGTAATAGTTTTCTATGTGGCACAGTGTCAAAGGCCTTGCTGAAGTCCAGATAGGCCATGTCCACTGCCCTCCCTGATCCACCTCCTAGTCACCCAGTCAAAAATTCAATGAGGTTGGTCTGACATGACCTCCCTGGTGAAACCATGCTGCCTTGGGTCCTGTAGTCCATTGACAACCAGATGTTCCACCAATCTCTCCTTCAGTAGTGCTTCCATGATCTTTCCCACTACCGAGGTGAGGCTGACTGGTCTGTAGTTCCTGCTTCCTCTTTGTTCCCACTTTTGTATAAGGGGACTACATCTGCTGTCCTCCAGTCTTTGGTACCTCCCTGTTTCCAGTGATTGGCTGAACAGGATAGCCAGAGTTCAGCCACCACCTCTCTTAGTTCTTTAAGGACCCTGGGTGCACCCATCTGGCCCCATTGCTTTATCAGCTCTTATTACTTCCAGTTCCTTCAGGACCCTTTCTCATGTAAAGGGACTTGTGTCCATTTCTGCACCATTCTCACCCCTTGTACTCCCTTCAGACCCATTACCCCCTCTTCCTTAGTAAAGACTGAGCAGAAATACCTGTTCAATATGTCAGCTTTATTGTTGTCATCCTCCATGACTCCCATCCTCCCCATTACTTTTAGAACAATTTGGAAAATTAGCAGGTTATCAAATAAATAACACTAAAACAGAAGTTCTGACTTTCTCTTTCTCCCCAGCCCTGAACTTAAAAAAGCTTTCCATTCAAATGGAACAAAATCTCTCTGAGATACCTAGGAATTCAACTCCCATTCAACCCTAACCCACTTAGATATGGTAAACTTCATACCTATTACTCAACAAATAAAAAATATCTCAGAATGGACAGAACTACCCTTAAGCTTTTTAAGCTGCATCGAAACCATCCAACAAAATATTCTTCCTCGACTCCTATTCTTCCTGCAGGCGCTTCCCATAGTTCCAATTAATACCTATTTCCACTCATGGAACAAAATAATATTAAGGTCATCTGGTGGGAAAACTCCCCAGACTTAAATTCTTGACTCTGCAATTACCCAAGTCCAAGGGAGGCTAAACCTGCCAGACTTACTTTCTTATGCCACTGCCACTCAAATACAGATTCTGATGAACCACCTCAATTTGACCTATCGAGCCCCCTGGAAAGAACTTAGAAAACTCTAATGAAAATACTGATATACTTACCCTATTATTTGGAAGCACGCTCCAGTTTGTCTCCCATTGGCACAGTGCTCCCCATTCATAGCTGAACCCTATAGACAATAGTTACATGTTTCTAACTCACTTCTCTCATTCTCTGAGAAACTCTACTTGAGACTTTTGAACTCTGATACAGTTTCCTCTCTAAACAGCTATTAGTAGTAGCCAGATCCTGGGTACTGCAGCTTACCTATGTAGGGCAACTAGTAGGCCCATCAGACATCCTTCCCTTTACCACACTTCAGCATAGGTTTAAGCTACATCAATTTTTCCAACACCTACTACTTTAAAATTAAAAATACATTAATGTCATATAAAGATAATATAGCCCAAATTGCTGAATCCCTTCTTTATTAATAAATTTGATCATATTAGGTCTGGAAGGACACAAACAGGTACATTTAACTTGTCAACTTTACACGGTTCTTAGAGAATACTCAAAAGTGTCCACGAAGCACCTCAGGCAAAATGGGTCTTAGAAACTAAAGAAGAGATAGATGTCACCTCTGGAACTCCAGCGCTTTATCAGCACTTAAGGTCCTGAATTCCACCTATTGGCAAGAATTTGCCTGGAAGTCCAGAATGTGTTTTTAGATCCCCCAGTTAGTGGCAAAATGTTATGGCCCGGAACTAGAAGTCTGCTGGAGGGATGTGGTAGCCACCAAGCCAATACAACCCATATAATATGGGATTGCCCTCTAATACAACACTACTGGACATATATCCTTCAGGAAATAAAATAATTATATGGTTACCCAGACCTCTTTACTTCTACTATACTTACTACAACTCCCCCAAGAGGTGAAAATCCTAAATTAATACTCAAGAAAACCACTATCCTCATACTAGCAGCAAAAAAGTTATCACAAAATTGTGGCATACTAGGACTGTCCCCACAAAGGAAAACTGGAGAACTTTGTCTTATGAAATGTATAATATGGATCTATTAACAGCCAGAACCACTTCCTGTACTAAATATTTTAACTCTTTTTGACATACCTGGGTAACATACCAGCTAAACCATTACCCTGACATTATACCATAATTAACGCTCCATTATCCATAACCCCATAACTATCTGTTATCTACTACTTTTACTTATTTCTCTATATCCCTGTACCAGGTTGTCCCCTAATACTTTCATTATGCTAACATCTCTGCTCCTGAACTTTATCTTAGAACCTGATTAAAATGAAAATGTGATACCCTTTTATATTTGTGTACTTTACCTTGAAATTGATTTTTTATTCCAGCAGGGAACTATACCAGGCTGACCACATATATAAAAGAGGACAACCACACAAGAGTATCATAACAGACAAACTTTATTTTAACGTGATGTTATTTTATTCTGCTATTATCACGATCATCCTATGAAGCTCTATATTTATGTTTTTCTGTGAGAAAAAACCTGATGTGCTAGAATGTATTGCTTGTATCGTCTCACATGCTTCTAATAATGTTATAAATATCACAATAAAAATTTCAATAAAAAGAAAGCCTTGGGTGTGTCATAATTGTAGTACAGATGCTTCTAACGGCTCGGGGCGGGGGCTACAGTGTTCTGAGGAAACAGATTGCTCTGATCCACTTCAGCATGAGCTACTCTATCTACACAAAGAAAAAAAACTAAAAACAACTCAGTTTTAAACAAAATTAACAAATTGAAATAATTTGACACCCTCTAACAAACTACTCACATTACCAAGGCAGTGCTCAAGAGCTCGTTAAGTGTGCCTGCTGTTCTCGTGGTGGCAAAAATAACTGAGCTTTTGATTAGAACAGCAAGCAAATATTGGTGGAAGCACTGTCAGTCATTTTTGGTTGTAAGCCTCGGCTGTGCTACAGGGCAAGGATTCGACTATCAGTTACTAACTGATGGGATGGAATAATATTGGAACAACAAGAAATGATTTAGCCCACTTTCAGTTTAATGAATTCTAACCTAGTATGAAACTGAAACAGAGACAATGACAGCAAGAAAAGATCACTGGTCCATCCAGTCTGCCCATGAACCCTTACAAACCGAGGACCTATTATCCACACAGGATTCTACTCACTCTGTCACCTCCACGCTCCCAAACCTATCGCTATCACCTTGAGCAACTATTAAACTATTAAGCCCTTTACTCTGTTGGCACCTACCACATCAGCTGACAGACTATTCCACAACTCCACCACCCTTTTTGTAAAAATACAGCTTTCTCACTTTCCCCTTGAATGACCCCCATTAGGGTCCATCCTATCTGAAAGATCTTCTGGTTCACTATTGCCTGGCCGATCGCTCCCCCCGACATGGGGTTGCTGGAGATTCCAGAGTGAGTTTAAAACCTCCGGCAGCAGAGCTTTTTCTCATGCTGCCCCACTCTTTGAAATTCTCTACCACACCAGATACGGAGTGCACCTCCGTGGAGATGTTTAAGAAAGAATTAAAACTTTTTATGGAAAAAGGCCTTTGTGGAGGATTAAAGTGTCAGTATCTGACTGGATTTTATTGTAATTTATTAAGTCTTTTGATGTATTTATGATGCGCTTTTATAAGTCATGTGTGAATGGCTATGTGTATTGTTGTTATTAACTTGTTCAGCGCCTTGATAAGTTGAAAGGCGCTATACAAATAAAATTATTATTATTATTATTATTAGTTTCCTCATGCCACCATGTTCTTGATCCACTGCTTATGCTGAATAGTTTGTCTCAGCTACGTTGTTCATTCCTTTCAGGAACTGGAAGGTCTATCATCTCTATCATCTCACTTCTCTTGTCTAGCCTCCAGCAAGTACATGTTCAGTGCCTTGACCCAGTCCTCACAGATCTGCCCTGCTGGCGCTGATGATACCTAAATCTCTTTCCTCAGAGGTTGTGCACAATTTTACCCCCCACCCCATCCAGTACTCTGTCCTCAGGTTCTTGTTTCCTGTGTACATCCTTGCACATTTTAGTGTGAATTTACGCCTGCCAAACCTTTGACTACCTCTCTAGCTTTTGCAAGTCTCTGCATCTCCCTGATTTTTTTGTTTTATTATAGTCTTTGGTAACCAGGGTAGGCCCACTAGGCACAAGTGCCTGTTTTCAGGGGCGACCTGGGAGTACTGAGTGGTTAAGTGACTTGCTCAGAATCATGCAGTATGCAAGTGGAGGTTGTGAACATCAAACTCAGGTCTGGTCTGCTGGATCACACCTTGTTCCTCTAACCTCTAGGCTATACTGCCAGCCTGCTCTCCTTCTCCTTGCTGTCTACCCTGCCAGACAGCTTAGTGTCATCTACAAGAGATTTATCCTGCCTGGATTCCTTCTCCCATGTCACTAATGACCATATTGAAAGGACTGAACCCGAGTCTGATCCTTTTTGACACCCTGACGGTGTCCTCCTCTTTTATGATTTGACTCATTAACCTCAACCCTCTGCTGTTTCCCTTCCATCTAGTTTCTCACCCAACTGTGTCTTTCATTGTACCCAGATCCTTTAGCTTCTTCAGCACCCTTCCGTGAGGCACTAAGTTGAAAACCTTGCTGAAACTGAACTACAGTAAATCCACAATGTGGCCCTTATCCACTACCCTTGTTACCCGGTCAAAGAATAATATCAGGTTGGTCTGACAAGACCTTACTGCCTACAACCCATGCTGTTTACTATCCTGGAGTTCATTGCTCTCCAGTAGTTTACAAGGTCCTCTTTGACTAGTGTCCCCATCAGTTTATCCACAATAGAGGTAACACTGATAAGTCTATAGTTACCTATTACTCTTTGCCCTCTTATGGAGCAGGATTACATCTGCTACCCTCCAGTCTTTGGAACTACTCGATCAGAACTGACATACTGAACAGCTCCACCAGGAGTTCAGTTACTTCTGTTGCCAATTCATGAGCACCCTTGAAGCATCCCATCTGGCCCTGGGGCCTTCTCTCTCTCTCTCTCTTAGGGCTGCTAGCCCTTTCCAAAACCCTTCAATGATAAATACTTGCCTCATCTCAGGGATCCCCTTTCCAGCTGCCTTAATGCCACTCTCTGACAGAGGCCCCCTGTTTAAGCTTGTGAATACTGAGGAAAAGTAGTAATTAGAATAGCGTTTTCTGCCACGTGCCTGTCAATTACCCTACTTCTCTGTTAGCCTAACAATATATCCTCCCTTTTCTCTTTTTCCATAATATATCTAAAGAACTGTTTTCTCCATCTTTGACCTCCTTTGCAATATGCAGCTCTGTGAATGCCTTTGCTTCACTGACTGTCCTTTCAGTTCCATTGTTCTCATTTGGTACTCTCCCTTTCTTCCTTCCTTACTTTTCTCGTGCCAGTAGAAGGCCTTCTTTTTGGCTGTCATTGCTTCCCTGGCATTTCAGAGAATCATATTTGTCTCATGTACATTTTCTTTTGATTTCCATTCTCATGCAAGACTTTATTTGCCTTGAGAATGGCCCTTTTTCCCATCTTTCCTCCACATGCCTGATGCTGTCCTCCAACTAACTTGTCCTGGATCAGCTCCCTCATCGATTAAAGTCTGCCCTTCTGAAAGCTAGGACTTCCAGTCTTTGATGAGGGTTTACTTGTCCCCACAGGCCAGGTCGAACCATACAGAGTTCTGGTTGTTGGATCCTAGTTGCTCCTCTACCTCACTCCTCCTACCACTTCCTGGTTGGTGAACACCACATTTAAAATGACAGCCTGTCTTGTGAGTTCCTTAACTAGCTGCACCAGCAGAGCAGTCCTACAATGTATCAAGTGGGGCCTGACTTCTGGTGCACCTGGCCACTGGGTGACCCATTCAATAGCTGGCAGATTTAGATCTCCCACCACCACCACTTCCTCCTTGCCACCCCCTTTCTAATTTTGCCCTAGCTCCTTATCTCTCTCTTCCGCTGTTCTGGAGGTCTATAGATCACCTCCATTCATAGTTTCTCACCTGAGGATGCCATGAGCTGAACCCACAACGATTCTGTTTCCCCATTACCTCCCTGATGTTTCTATCCTCCGCTGCCTCTATGCCCTCTCTGACATGTAGGGCTATGACTCCTCTGTTACCTTGTTCTCTACACTGTCTAAACATGGTGTAACCTGGGACTGTCAGGTCCCATTATTATTTTCTGTGGCCCAAGTTTTGTGATGACTTGATCCATCCCAGTGTCTGCCACCATTGCACAGAGCTCACTAATTGTATTCTTCAGACTCCTGGCATTAAGGCAGACCCTTTCCATTTTCCTCCTGCTTCCCTCTTGCTTTTCCTATTTCTTTTCCCTTATTGTTTCTTAGTCTCCTTAATTTATTATTTATGAGAGACATGGAGTGAGCTCTGTTAGGGTTCTCTTATGCCTTTGTCCTTCTCTAGAGCAATTCATCCTGGTCCAAGACCCAGAAGCTTAGGGACACTGATTTAGAATGGAATGGAACCATCTGGACTGAGCCCTTGTCAGCAGTAAGGTTGCCTTGTATATTCATGTTAGCATCTGAGGGCTGCCTCATAAGATACTACACAGTCTTAACGATGTCAAGATTTTCAGATTCAAATGCATATACCTACCCTGGCAGAGTTCTGCAGTCGTGCCATTATCCAGTGACACAGAGGTGCTGCTCCTATTATTGCTATAGGTGACAGATGACTCCATCGAACTGAAACTCCTTGTTGAATATCCACTTGAACCATGATGAGGCGAGGAACGCTTGCTGTCACTCCCTTCTTCTAATTATTCTTTACAGAAAAAAACAAAATGTAAATTCAAAAGAACAGCCACAACAACATTTGATAATGGAGGTTCAACCTAAATTTCATAATATCCAACAGCTAGTATAGTGTGTGAAATTAACATTACCTTTAAAATGCAGTCAGTTATGACTTTTAATATCCAAAGCATTTTTTTGCCAGTCACAAGATATTTTACTTGACAGTACTTCGATGTGATGTGTGAAACAGTACTCTTCCTAGAAGCAGCTGAGACATCTAGTGCTAGTTCCCTAATACCTCATAAGCATTATGCCATCATTAGCTATGACATCACAACTCACTAGACAGAACCAAACATCTGCTGCCAAATTTCTGATAAGGTATGAATGGAAAGAAGAAAAATCACTCACCATAGTAATATTGTTTCTTCCACAGGGATCCCTCACTATTATTAACAAATACAATCATTCCCCTGGAATGAGCCACCCTAGAGCTTTAAGAGTTTTGTGCCAATTATGGAATTTAGAATGAAATTTAAACTCTGCTGCATGGCCACGCTCATCCCTGCACTGTAATGTCAGATTTATTTCTAGAGCTAGGGAGAGCAGTAACCACTAAAACTAGATAAATGACTACCAAAATACTAAAATTGTTTACAAATCTTACAAATAGTTTAAATAAGGCAGAAAATGTTTAATTGTTATGAAAAAGTAGATAATTGAGACTACTGAGCAACAATTGTAAAGGCGCTGTAATGAGTAATGCTCAAGGAAATAGGAAGGGCTGGTTCTTGCTTGAGCTTGATCTTACCAGATTCTGGAAGTGGAGGTAGGGATTAGGATTATTAAACATAGTGAGGATCCCTTTGGAAGAAACAATATTACTATAGTGAGTATTTTTCTTCAACCCCAGGAATCCATCACCTATGATTAACAACTGCAGACTCCATAGCAGTACCTTGGGAGGCTGGGAACAGAACCTACTCAGGAAAAGGTTCTGCAAGACAGAAGTGCCAAAGCTGGCATCCCTTTTGGACTGTATGTCCAGACAGTGGTGCTTGAAAGTGTTCTGTTTTCTAGGTAGCTGCTTTACAGATTTTCTATAAATACCTCCAACAAGAAATGGTTCTCTTGGATGCTGGTTTACCTTTCCTACTTCACCATAGGTGACAAATAACTGAGTGTTAATGGAACTGGCATCCTTTGTGTGGTCCAAGAAGTAGCTCAGTGCCCTCTTCACAACCAGACTATGGAGCTTCTTTCTCCTGAGTTGGGTTTGCTGTAAAGAAAACTGGAAGTCTAATTCAGACACTACTTTGGGAAGGAATTTTCTGGGGAATAATTTTCTGTTAGTTCTTAGTACTACCTTGTCTCTGTGAAAGATGACGTAGTTAGGATCTGTGTAGAGGCTTGTAGCTTGCTAACTCTTCTGGCAGATGTCACTGCCACCAGGAAGACTGCTTTCCAGGTGACATATTTTAGTGCAGCAGTCTCCACAGGCTCAAAAGAGCCTCCATCTGCTGAGCAATACACATACTCAAGTCCAGGGGACACAGTCCCTTATGTAGGGGTACAGGTGATTAAGGCTTTGAAAAAATCTTTTGAAAATGGGTTGTGAGACCACTGACCTGTCTTTGCCAGCTGATGCATAAGTTGACAATGCTGCCAAATAAAACTTTATGGTTGAGGACTGAGGCTCAAGGACTGGAGATGGACTAGGTAGTCCAGGATTGTAGACAGACTTGCCCATAGTGGGCTAACCTGTCTAGGGGAACACCATATGGAAATTGTTTCTATTTTGAAGCATACCTTTTCCTTGTTGATGGCTTCCTGGAGACCTTCAGAACTTCCATCACTTTCTATGACAGACTTAGTCAAGAGAACTAGCTCTTCAAGAACCATGCTCTGAGATGTAAGTTCTCCAATCTGGCAATCTTATCCTGCCCTGGGACAGTGCCAGCAGACTGTATTTTGGGGCGGGTTGATACTCTAGGAGGCCTGTTGAGAGTGACAGGAACATTGAATGCCAGATCTGCCTGGCCCAGTCTGAATCTATGAAAATCATCATGCTGGCACCCTTCTCAATTTGATCAGTATCTCAGCAAAAGTGGAAAAGTGGGAAGGCAAACAGAAACTTCCCAGACCAAATGAGGACTAGAGCATCCTCTGGGACTATACCTATTGATGGGTGTCTGCAATATATCAGTAGGAGTTGACTGTTCTCCCAGGAAGCAAACATGTTAATTTCTGGTGTACCTCACCGTCCGAACACTGCTGCCAGCACCTACTGGTTCAGTGTCCATTCATGATTTCCTGGCTGATTCTGCTCAGGTAATCTGCCAGCACATTGTCTTTTCTAGCAGGTGAACTGCTGAAAGCTGAACTTCCGGGGTATGCTTGGTTCAGGATCTTCATTGCTTCTGTGCACAGCTTTGAATATCTTTTTCTTCTGTGTTTGTTTGTGTAAAACATTGTTGTGGTGTTGTCTGTTCTGACCTGGACAGACTGACCCCTGATCAGGGAGGAAAAAGTGTGCATTACCAGATACACTGCCCTGAGCTCCAGGAAATGTATGTGCACCTGTGTCTCCTCTGTACTCCAAGTACCACCTTACATTGGGGTCCCTCGAGTGGGTTCCCCAGCCTAGGGGAGGCATCTGTTGTGAGCTTAGCCATAGGTGATTGCTGAAGGAAGGAATTCAACCATTCCAGTGCCCTTAGCAAAGAGTTTGTGACATGCACCAATTTGGACATTGGATTCCACCTCTGAGACCAATGGTCCCCTAGGTGATATTGGACATCTCTCATTTGGAACCTGGCCCTGGTACCATTGTAATGGACGAGGCCATGTGCCTCAGCAACTACAGAAAATCCTTGCAGGTCTTGGCTGACCTGCCTAAAGATTCTGAAGCTGAAATCATAGTTCTTACTCTTGCTTGAGGGAAGAATGCCTTCCCTTGCAGGGCATCCAGCTCTGCACCTTTAAAGTTTGGAACCTGAACTGTTTCTGTCTTGGAGTTTGAACATTTATGAGGAAGCCAGGTCTGCCAATGTGTCTTGTGTCAGCAGTAGGAGGACTTTGTTTCCTGCTTTGATCTCCCCCAAGACCAGCCAATCATCCAGGTAGGAAAAAACACCACCCTTGCCTTCTCAAATGTGCTGCTAAAACAGCTAGGCACTTTGTAAATACTCTTGGAGCTGAGGTGAGGCCAAATGGAAGGGCTGTGAACTTGTACTGGCAGTTCCCTATCCTAAATCTGATATACTTTCTGTGACTGGGCCTGACTGGTATGTGAAAGAAGGCGTCCTTCAGATCCAATTACCTAGCCAGCCTCCTTTTGCAGAGATTGTATCAGTGAGTCCAGTGTTACCATCTTGACTGTTTCTTCTTGAAGTGTTTGCTCAGATATCTCATATCTAAAATGGGTCGCCACTCCCCATTTTTCTTGTGGTTCAGGAAGTACCTGGAATAAAGTCCCTTGCCACACTGTGAGAGAGGTACTTTTCCACTTCATCTGCTTGCAACAATTTCTTCACCTCCATCTCCAACAGGATTCTTTGTGTTGGGGTGTGATGGTGGAAAACCTTTGATTCTGCAGCCTTGGAAATTTTCTGAACTGTAGGGACAAACCTTGACTCAATAATTCCTGGACCCATTTGTCAGTGGTAATTTTGCCCATTCCTGAAAATAGTGAGTCAGCCTTCTTCCACTGACAACAGATGGCGACCTGTGCAGATTTGTCAGAAGTTTTAGTTTGCTTGGGTTTTGAAAGCTGCCATTGCAGCTGCAAGCCTAGTGCCTCTTCTACCCTTGCCCCTACAATAGCCTCTTTATGGAAGGTACTCATAGGAGATATCGCATGGGGAAGTATCCTCTACCCTACCTCCCTTCCACAGGGCCTATAGAAAGTGGAGGCCTTTTGCATTTGCTTGTGCACTTGCAAGGAACATCTTGGGAAATGAGAGGTGTGTCACTGCCAAGCCAATTACAGCTGAAACTGCAATGGTTTGGCAGTGCACATAAACCAACCTTTCTGGTCATGACTCATTTTAGCTCTGCTGATGTGGTGTGTCCTCGACTTGAAAAATGAACCACTCCAATGGGAGCACTTCATTTCTTTCTGTAGCCGTAACTCTGGCGATGCACATTACAGTTGACACTAATGCACATGGCGGAGTTTCAGTTCTTGTTGCTCTGTCTCTAGTTTGCTGCACCATTTCCCTTCATCGTCCCCCTCCCCCACACACACACATATTCCCTGAATAAGTTAGGAAGAAGTTAACTGGCTATTTCCAAAATGAGACCAATTTTACCCATTAGTGGCAGAAGGAAGTAGAAGGTTGAAAAAACATTGTGTTGATGTCCGTGTTCTCTGTGGAAAATACAAACACCACTTCTCCTATATGGAATTCAACATCTGGATACTCCAAAACAAGTATGCTGCAACCACACGAGTTCACATCCATTAAGTGGAAAGTCCCTCTCCACCATATGGCCCGAGTTTTCTGCGATTCCGTGGCCATCAGCAGAATTTGTGGCTGATTGTAGAATTTGCAGCTGACCACAGCGGAAGTTAAAGCAAACCACGGAACTCTCCTGCAATTGTTTCTTTCATTGTCTGTTTCACCTGATATAGTTTTAAAATGCTCCCTCACTCGGTGACACTTGGTTCCCCTTCTCCACAGCAGCAAATCCACTCAGTGACACTCTGTCCTGCTCCTTCCTTAGAAACAGAGTCTGAGAAGGGAGAAAAGGGCAGATTGGCTTGATATATAATGCCTATTTGCACAGTGCACAGTGCTCCTCTCTGTACACAGTTGCAGTGTGTTAGATCCCAGCAGCAAAATGCAACGTGCAAGTTCCCATTGTCAGTGTTTAGTAAGCCTAAGAAAGTGGAACCCAGAGCAAAAGCAAGCTTCACACATTTTCATTGTGTTCGGTAAGCCAAAGTAAGTTAGACGCAAAGATCCGGTCAGAATGTCAGTGTGTCAGTGTTATTTTTAATAGCCGATTTTTATATTAGATACATACTAACATTGCACTGCGAACCAGTGATCAGATTCATGTTTGTGTAAAAATAACAGTGCACTGACATTCTGACCGACTTGCATCTAATTTACTTGTCTTACTAAACAAACTGAAAATGTGGGAGTTTGCAGAAATAAGGTTCCCCAGAAATAAGGTTTGGAAATCAGTAGCGGGATTAAACCCATAGCCAGGACTGGGGCAAACATTCTTTGGTTAGGGAAATTCAGTCAGGACCGGGACTTGTTGCCTAGGGATGGTATTGAGTAAAGTGGAAGAGGAAGTTCAATGGCATTTACATAGCCAAGGTAATATAAAATATAGTTTTGTGGTTTTACACACTGCATACTGTCTTGCTGCCTCCTCTGCTTAGACAGTCCACAAGACAGTCATAGGTCTGAACCCACAGATTACATGGTGGGGTTTCAGGATGTTGGCAAATTGTGCGGAGGGAAAATGAGCGTGGGATTCTGAGCATCAGGATTGCTCATACCACCCACTGTACCAGCCAAGTAAACAGCTAAAGTAGGGGAACTGCTATCCTGAAGACAAAATGTACTCCTGCCTCAAAAAAGTGAATTTTTGCCAGGCAGTTAAATATTACTTATACATCCAACCAGAAAAAGGGCAGCACACATTGTAATGAACTGAAGCCAGGACACAGTACTAACATAAATAACTGGTCATTTATTGGAAAAGAGGTGCAATTCTGTGCTTTTATGTAGCATTTTCCCTTCATCTATGTCTGTTTTATGCTGCTGCTATGAATTACCTCTTTTTCAATAAATTACTGGTTATTTGGAAGCACTGTGTCCGAGCTTCAGTTAGCTGCAATAGGTGCTGTTCCTTTTTCTGGTCGGACTTGTTTGGCTGTTACAGCACCATTGCCATCTGTCCCTAAAGCTCTTTCCTTGTTTTTGCTGATATTACTTACACCTAGTTTTGAGGAAGGGCCAGCTCAAAGGAAATGTGCATCTCAGCATGTATCTGGGTAAATACATTTTTTAAATGCACTGTAAAAACTTGTTTTATGAATGGATAAAAAATTAGATGCTAACTGAAATCCATTGTTAATCTCTATGTTATAATAACCAGCCCAGAATTGCACAAATACATTTCATCAATAGAGTAGGTCTCTGTCCAGGAGGGCATTATTAAGGTATAATGCATGACAGGGTGTGTGTTGTGCTTGGGATAATGCCATGCCTGGGGGAGGTTGGGCACGAGGCATGAGACCGAGTCATCCAATACACCAGAGCCTGGCGTTATCTCCAAACGGCACACACCCTGGAATGCGTATTCCTATTATACAATGGCTCATTGTTATATACAAAATAAAAAGTACTTTTAAAGAATGTTTTATTAGTGTGGAAAAATATTTTTGTTTCTTAAATGGAGATGCAAAAAAGGTCCTGGTCCATATCCATATCATCCATATTGGTTCACAGTGAGGCTGAGACTAGACCTGTGGCGTCGTGCTGGGATAACACCATGGGTCCAGTCCTAAACTGACCAATCACAGTCCAAGATACTTTCTTGCCATTGTATAATGTTATTTTAGCGTGATTAAATTCCATGATGATGTCCCCAGCAACTGTAAAGATCAGTGGCAAAGCCCAGTGTCCTTACCCAATTAAACAAACAAACAAACATGTGAGCCGTCATAAATAATAAATTCGAAAATGCATCAGGCGCACTTTTTGAAGCACATAGGAGTAACCTGAGGGTCTTGTATTTAGAGTTTTAGACACAGTGCCCCTCTCCCCATGGAGGAGCCTGAGAGAATCTACTGAATAGGTGTGAATCAAAATGGATCTCGAAATTGGAGGCCCTGACCCCACTGGGATTAAATGACCAGATAGACTTCAAAACGTATTTTTAAATAAATATAAATTCTTTTGAATAAAACTGTTGGATTTATAGATTAATTTCCAGTGTGAATCCTAGCCATGGATGGATGCATTTTGTCTGATCAAATAAGTAAACTTGTACTCAGCTCATATACATGTCTTTCTAAGTCTATATTTTGTATGAAAAAGAATACATATATAAATTTATGATGCACATTTGCCTGCAGTTCAGATGTTGCTCTAGATTGAAATGAAGTTTTTGTTTCAAGTGGGAAAAATGAATAGTGGAACAGAAATGAGTAATATTGTTTTTATTTGTAATATGATCACTATACCTTCCAGCTATCTCTGTAATATGAAAGCTGAATTTTCTTGTTACATGAGAACTGGCCAATGTGGATTGCACCAGTGAGACATACAAAAATTAATAGTAACCTTTACAATAGCAGGTGACCTCCACTGCTGTAGTTCCACTGTTGTAAAACTGGGCTGATTTTGAGAAAGCGAAAGGTTGTGTAGCACTCAAACAGTTTAGCAAAAAAAATGTTGGTAAGGTTTTTGTAATAATTGCTAGCTAATCTTATTTCATAATGGGTCCTCCATTCTTTGTTGCCACACATCCAATACATCTGACTGTCCATTACAGAATTAATGTGTGATCACACTGGCAAGCTATATAAAACAAATGGTGACCTTTCTGAATTGTGGGTGACCTTTGCTGGTGCGGTTCCACAATTGTAATGTAAAATAAACAAGCATTTGTCAATGCCGAATGTTTGCTTGCTGGCATTGGCAGTGGTAGTGTAGAAGTTACAGAGCTGCGTAATAGGAATGGCAGTGAAGTATTTAACTGAAGCCAACCCCACCACCACCCTGCAGAGGTGACAGGCATTGGGGTGTGCATTTGGTTGTCAGGCATAATGGCCATGCCATTTCACCCACATCCACCCTGCAGACACTGACAAGTGTCCGCGGTGTTCCTTAGGGTCTTTTGGCCCTTATGCGCACCCATTTCATTAGGAAATCGGTGAGATGGGTGTGATATAGGAGAATGGAGTGAACTTTGCTGCGAGAGTCCAAGGCATACCTCGATGCCTCTCACTGGCTGCAGGGTGTGGAATGGTATGAGCATTATAGGCAAGAATCCCAAGTCACACCCTGATGCCTGTCATTCTCTACAGGGTTGGGCGTTATGGTTGGAAACCCTAATACCTCAGGCATTCGTTGGTATTTTCCTCCAAATTTTCAACATTTTTTTTGTGACCCCACCTCATGAACAGGGGAATATCAGTTTGTTAGCAAGCTGCTTATGCACAGCGACTACGGCATTACTTCCACAGGTGCAAAAACATTCGAACAAGATGTAAAAAATGACAGCTGTACTGTTCATGGGGAGGTGTAAAAATGGCAATGTTGCAAATCTGCAGTAAAAATATTTAAAAATGGTGATGTCACGCGTACATAGAAACTGTGCAATGCACACGTAATATAATTAGGTTGGGGATTTTTACAGCAGATTGTCAACTCAGGCATTTTGGTGCCTCCGATCATGAGCAGTGTCACTGTGATTTTCTTTATCTGTGCCGAACAATGATTTCCTAGCAGACCATGCATCTCTGCACTAAAAGTGTGAAACACACTTCAGCCATGTTGTGAAAAATGACAGCTGTATTGTTCATAGGAAGTGTGGAAAAATGCCACTGGTGAAAATCTGGACTGAAAATATTACAAAGTCATGAATTTCGGTCGTGGAACCTGCGCAATGCTCACTCGTAACACAGTCATTTTATGGACTTTTGTCACCAAATTTCAACATAGCCATTTTAAGACCTCTGCTCGTGAACAGGGTAAGTGATTTCTTAATCTGTCCTAAACATTGCTTTCGCACACCAACAGCACTATTGTACGCTACATGTCTTGAAAGCACATTCTGGGCAACATATGAAAAATGGCAGCTGTATTGGTCATAAGGAAGTGTAATAAAATGGCAATGTTGAAAATCTGGAGTGAAAACATTGAAAATTAGCGAACTTCTGACGTGTAGGAACTGCACAACGCCGCTTGTAAACAGTCATTTTTGGAATGTTTTCACCAAATTTTCAACATAGCAATTTTAAGACCTCAGCTCATGAACAGTGTCACTGTGATTTTCTTAATTTGTCCTGTATTTTGATTTCAGACACCGACTGTGCCATTGTGCTACATGGGCGGAAACACATTTTGGGTGAGATGTGAAAATGACAGCTGTACTACTCATAAGAAGGTGTGGTAAAATGGCAATGTTGAAAATCTGAGTGAAAATATTGAAAATTAGCGAACTTCTGACGTGCGTGGGAACTGCATGTCATACCGTAAAACGATCATTTTGGAATTTTTTTCACCAAATTTTCAACATAGCCATTCTAAGACCTCTGCTCATGAACAGTGTCACTGTGATTTTCTTAATTTGTCCGTGACATTGATTTACGCACCAACTGCGCCATTGTCTTGGGGTGAGGAGTGTGGGAGGCGGGGTGCACAGTGGGTGAGTGCGGGTTGTGGGAGGGGCTGGGAGACTACGTGGGACGTTTTTGCTTTTCAGGTTGAAAAAAATTAAAAACGGCGAGGACGTTTACCCACGCTGGGGTGTTCCCAGCATGGCTAGGATAGTTAGGGGCATTCAGCCGACAGGGATTGGGCACCCCGTCGGCCATGGCATTTGTTGCCACGCTGGGGTGGAGCTCCAGCATGGCACCTTGGCTCGGGGAGGTGAAGCGATGGGAGATTGGGCACCCCGTTGGCAATAACATGGGGGAGGTAGAGACATTAAACCCGGCAGAGTTGGGCACCCCATTCGGCTATTCTATGAGTTGCCACGCTGGGGTGGGCACCAGCATGGCATTTGGGAGGCTTTGGGGAGCGTCAGAGACGCCGACGGGGATTGGGCACCCCGCCGCTATATGTGTGTACGGGGAGGCATGCAGCATGCATGCGTGTGTGTGTGTAGGGGGAGCTGCGACGGGCAGGTGATATCTTATCGCTGCTCACTCAGCGTAGCTCCACTTTCAACTATGCCACTGCATTTTGGAGCTTGTCATAGACAGCTCCAACATGCATTGATTTACAGGCCGCGCCTGCAACACACTGACTGACTGAGGAGGAGGTGACACACCTCTGAAATCTCGGATGATGGCACTATGTTTTTGCACATGCGGCAAGCAAACATAAAAATGCCAAATATGTCAAATAGAGCTGATTTTGAAAATGGAAGGGTGTGTAGCACATAAATGGTTTAACAAAATGTGAAGGTGCACACTTTGTAATAATAGGAAATGCCAGTTAATCTTATTTTTAACAAGTTTACCACTTAATGTTGCTACACATCTAACAGGGATTTCACATTGGGCTTTCCGTTTACCATTGTTCTACTCCTAATAAACTGGTCTGTTTAATACAACATCCTATAATAAAAGAGTTTGAAACTTTGGGTACTAAAACAACATGAAGGGTCGTTGACCTTTGCAATGATTAATGACCTCGGATGTGAAAAAGTAGCCCTGGACAGAATAAATATAAAACTTAGCCCTATTTCTTTTACACATATTAATAGGCTGCCCAATAATATCTTATTTTAATACAAGAAGTTGGAATTTGGGATAATGAGATCAAGTAAAGAGGGCATGGACCCTATTGTAATGGTTGGTGATCCCGATGTGAAATCAGTTCTGGACAGAATAAATAAATACAGAATTCAGCCCTTTTGCAACAAGGCTCATATGTGTTGCCTCTGTGTCACATGTAGTGTCTACTGTTGTGGTTTCTAAAGCTAATTTTGTGTACATATAAAAAAATTTATTAGAAGAAAATGTTTTTCAAAATTAACTAAATGAATATTGTTAATTAATCAGCTTAAGGAGGAAAAAGCTTAAAGCATGATTTCTCTGTCAAAGTCACTGTTGGTATAATTGATTAATATTGGTGTATGGAATTTCATTAATTATATGGGATATTTATTTATTTATTAAATTTTGGTGACCGGGTAGGCCCACTGGGCCGGAGTCCCTTTTCAGGGGCGACCGGGATTACATGGCAAGGTAAACAACACAGTAAGAATCACTAATTATACAATATGATACAGATTATACAGTAATATACAGACAGCTGGTTACATTGCTGAGATCAGCCTGTATTAGTGATAGGTACAGGGGTTAGCAGAAAAGTGACAAGACACAAAGGATGTGAGAGGAGGGTGAGAGCCATGTTCATATTGCAGTTTACTCAAGAGGGTAATGTTGGACTATGGTATTCGGATGACCGTGAGGTGGTCCCTGGAGCCTAGCAGCAGCATTTGGAGGTTGTGATTATGTGAGCCTTGAGCCTAGTGTGGAAACTGTTAATTGACGGTGCTTTCTGCACCCCAGAAGGAGGAAGTTCCACAGGGTGGGTGCAGTGTGGGCGAAGGACTTGTCTCCTGCCTTGGTTCTTATTCTGGGAGCAGCTGGGAGAGTGTGATCTGTCGGCGGAGGGCCGGGGTTGGTCTTCCATGCAATGAGTCCAGATAGACTGGGAGGGGGTGTCTAATTAATTTGAAGGTTTGGCATAACAGAGGGTACTGGAGACGAGCTTCCAGGAGGGCCAATTTAGCTGTGATTGCGTGTCGCAGTGGTGATTCCTGGGGTTTGACTGGGCTGTGAGCAGGCGCCACCTTATTATACAGGGCCTGTAGTCTATTTAAACAATGATTTTTGATGGCAAAGGTATAGCAATGTTTGCTTTATATATTCATTCTCTCCCGATCTCCTCCGCGCCGGGGTTGCCATTGATGTCCTTCCTGAAGTAACGGCAGGGCTGAAGCTCATAATAAGATCATCTGTTCCAAACTGCTGTCTCAAGCCACAGGTCTGCGAGCACGGGAAGCAGGTAATTGCTGTAATTGTTTTTGTAAATGTAAACAAATGGAAGCTATACATGTCAGATGGTACTTAGGACACAAATTCTCCTATTATATGTTCCTAAAATCAGCTGCTGAATGGGAAGGAATCCTGAATTACATCACATTTTAACTTGACATTCATAGACATAGAAACTATATTTCAGAATACCCAGATACACATAATTAATTTTATTTTACACAGTACTTGATTGCTGTGTAAATTCATTGTTTGAAATAGAATAGAATAGAATAGGCTGCCTCCTTTATTAGCATAACTCACATAATAAATGCCATCTGTAAATGCCATCTACAAATGCCATCTGTAAATGCCGACTGTTATGTTTAGCTTCAGATTCATTTTACCTTTACAAACAACAATGATATATTTTATTTTCTTTTTTATATTTGCATTCCCCACCACTCACTCCAAACCCCCAATAGCACGTAGCATGCCAATGTCTCAGTTTCTGTAGCACAAGCCATTAGTGTTATTACTCACCAAAAGCTAAATTAAAGAATAAGTGAACTGCAGAATGGGGGTGGGGGTGCAGAACAATCTGTACTCATGGAGAATATTTTTTCTAACTTGCAGCAACAATTGAGCATACGATCAAACGTTACCTTTGTGTATGTGATATTTCAAAGATGTGATGTCTGCTGAGGCATGCTTGGGGCCACTGGACACATATTGAATGCTCTATTTTTTCCTGATTAATTTTGCTAATTTGCAGCTCCAGTGCAGAACCTAATTGACTATGTGCTACTCCACCCCAGCACCCCCACACACTGAGATGCTGCAGTTCACACCCCATGGACAGACTTACAAGAATAATTCATCATGGAATCTGTATCACCTAATAAGGTTAACAACTTACAGGGCTGATGGAAATGGAGACATCTGTATTCAGTTTATGTACTGTATATACCTGAGTTGTGAACAAATGAATACAAAAACACACAATACAAAGGTATCAGATGCAGTTTTATTCAACTCAAATATAAAAACAGACACACATTTTTTAATTTATTTAACCTGAAAAGCAGAAAACCATCCAACGATGTCTTTTGATTTTATACATTTCAACCCAAATCTCCAGCATGGCCATTTTCACACAACCTCATGAACACAACAGCTGTCATTTCCCATATCCTGGCCAAAAGCAATTTTGCACTTGTGGTGCAAAATTACATTATAATCCAAGTACTTTATACATGACACCTGCCATGCTCAGAAGGAAGGGTCATAAAAGACTGGTTTAAAATTTGGGGTTAACTTTTAAAATAAATTATTTACAAAAGTCTGAGGATCTATTTTGTGAATAAGTTGTTTGTGTATTCCACCATCCCATTTGCCATAGCCATTGCCATGGATACAGTATCCGGATGCTGCAACATGGCAGTACATTGTTGCCACAGAACTGCCACAGAAATTACAAACCAGTGCCACAGAAGTTCTATGGCAAATGGTAACCCTGACGAGAATTTGATCACAAAGTGCAGCAGAAAAATCGGGACCTTGTTCTCCACAGACAAGCCATTTCAAAAGCAATACCTAAATTATTCCAGTAATCATGGAAAAGGAGGGGTACTTAGAGGAGTTCCATTGCTGTTCCTCTAACCTAGACCTCACTGTCCCAGCAATTCCAAGGAAGCTGCAAGTGGAAAGCCAGCTGATCATAAGCGACTAGTCATTACAGTAATCGTGTGCATGGTGCCGCCAAGGGTAGCTTGACACTGATTCTCTGGTTCCAACTGCGACAGCTCAGTTCCAGATCCAGATCCAGTTGCACATCCAGCTTCTCCATCAGCCACCTGCAGATCCTCACAGTTGCCACTCGGCAGGGCGAGTCCAGCACGAGCTCTGACACCCAGCTCAGCTCACTGACCTGCTGTTCCCACTCCTCTTCATTCCTTCCTGTTCATATCTGCAGTGCTGATTAGTTGATTCTCCAGCTTTATTAGCAGGACCAGGCTCCCTGGCTGGGGCTACCTGTTACTGGGACTGAGCTCTCAGTGTCATGTTATTATTAATATCCCACCAGTGTGGCCCAGTCACAATCTCTCACTTAATTTCTGTTTGGGCTGTCCAGCCACTGGGGCAGTGTCTACATCTGCACTCCTATCACACTACTACATCCAGCATGTCTGTGTACATGGAGAGCTACACAGATAAAGGAAGACTGACACTGATTGGTGGCTGCTACCAAGTAATGATATTTACTAATGATAGCAGTAATGCAAGGTAGCTGCAGAAAGTTCAGGGGATGGCTGACCAAGTTCGATCAGAATCAGACAGCACAGTATTGCACCTTTCTGATGTTGCAGGCAATGTTAACCTGGAGCTGTACAAGTGCGAGAAGCAAGTGGTCATATCATAATAGCAGCTCAGCCAAGCTCCAGCGAAATAATATTTGTTTTACCGCTTGCTCATTCTGTCTAGTTGCATCCATTTGGCTCATTAGATGTGTTCATAAGTAGGCTTTTCGATCTTTTACTCAGCACTAATCCATAATAATAAGCTGCCACTTTTCCAGTCCACTGATTAAAACAGTTCTTAAGTGGGACTCTTCCCCTAAATAAAATAAAGTAGATATATCTCGCAACTGGCAATATAACCATTGACAACCAAAACTTGCTTGCTATAAACTGGATTAATTTAACGAAAGCAAATTTCCAGCTTGTCAAACTACTTACATTTCAATACAGAGGGAGTTGTAAGAGTGGTGAAGGTGGTAACCACCCTTTTTCTTGATAACAGCCAATCGGAAGGTGACTTTTGAGTACAGGGTTGTGACAGCATACCCATCGCAGCAGACTCCCTGAAGGTCGAGTGTCGAGGGGGCTGACACAGGCAGTCACTCACCAGATGGAGTGGAGTGGGTGGGGGCAGCAAAGGGATGCAGCAGCAAAGGATCTGAGTGACTAGTCGTTTCCTTTAGCATCATAACCTTTAGTCACTGAAATGAGGAACACATGCAGACACTCAAAATGAGGGACAAGGATGGACATTGACCCTCATAATGAAAGAGACATCCTCAAACATGTAGACACAAGCTCAGAACAATGTGGAAAATGCTGTGTTTACTTGTACAAAATTATTTTGCCTTAGCATCTAAGAATATCACCAATTTCTGCCTTACAGTCTGAATTTACAGCACCTTCTCTGTGGGCAGCACATTTTCCATGAGGAGAAAAGCAATTTTAGGGTTAATATAAGGGACATCCTCGTCATTTGGGACAGTAGTGAGGCATGTACACGGTTATTCCTTACTTCTGCTGCCTAGCTTATCACTTGTTTTTGTTTTAACTATTGCCATATCATGTCTAAAAAGCCAAGTAGTCAGAAATTTAGAAAAACATATCTAAGCATATACATTTGGAAACACACATGCCATTCATGAAGAACAAAGTCATAGTGACTGCCCACTCAGCCGGTGTCGCAACCGGAAATCATTTATGTTTTTTTTTTTTTACACTTCAAAATAAGAAAACCATCCATCGTTGTCTGTTGCAGTGTTATCCTCAACCCATCCACTCAGCACCTCCCCAAACCCTTACTTACCTACCCATCAGAAAGGTTCAGCGCTGTAATGCTGTCTGACCACAGACATGTCTTCACTTTTCAAAACTCGTCACTTCAAAGATCACGAACTGAAGAAACAGGTATGTGGCACAATGTATTTCAATGGGCTTTGAACTTAGTGCCGTAAGTGCCAAACACCACTGCAAATACCTGCAAGCAAACGTTCAGCATTGAAAAATGTCTGTTTTTCTCAGTGTTGCTCTTGTAGGTGGTTTGCATTCATCCACCTTTTATGTAAACCTCTCTCTTGGCAGCAAACAATGAATTTCCTTCACAGGAAAATCCATCACTTTTGTTTCAGTTCAGTTCAGTTTATTGTGCAGGGATAGCTTCCATTGAGCATGCTCATTCACAAGGAGGTCCCTGATACAAAGTACTAAACGTCACAGTCAGTACAAGGATACATCATAGTAATACAGCAAGTATATCATGGAACATAGCGTACCAGTCTTGTTCTTGACTCTCAGGAACAATGATTTGTTCCTGAAAAAAGCAAGCCTAAATTTCATTTTTGTTTTGTGAGAGCTTCGACATGTGATAAAAAGGATAGGTATGAGTGAAGTATGAAGCCTAAGTATTTAAAGTGATTCACCACTTTGAGAGAGTCTCCTGATAGGGTGGTGATGGGAGCATAGTGGTTTGTCATGGGGCATACCAAGGGGACATTGGGGATAGAAGAACATAACCTTTGTTTTTGCATTTAGGAGTACTTTGGCTGTTATCAGTTATGCTGAAGTTTGACAAAATCAGACTGGAGAATAGAACATACTTAAGTAACTGCAGGTTTTGATATGTGAGGACTGTATCATCCGCAAATAAGTGAATCTTGGAGTCTGTGATGCTAGCCCAGATTATTTACATAGATTAGGAACAAGAATGGACCTAGGATGGATCCTTGTGGGATCCCTCTTGCGTCTGGCAAAAGTGATGAGGAGGTCCCATTTATCTTAATCGTGATAACTATTTCTAGGTAACTGGAAAACCAGCACAGAAACAGGAAACATAGAATCTGATGGCAGATAAGGACTGCTTGGCCCACCTAGTCTGCCCATTTCCCTACCTAACGGATAAGCTGCAGATCTAGTTAACCAACAGCCTACTTCCTCCTACCCCCACTAGAACTGCCTTTGTCTGTTCCATGCATTCTTGAATTCCCCACTGTTTTGGCTCTACAACCTCCTCAGAAAGCTGTTACATGCATGTATAACCCACTCTGTCAAGAAACACTTCCTCACATTACCTCTGAGCCATCCCCTCTAACTTCAAATTGTGCCTTTGTTCTTGCACCTCTCTTTTTCTGAAAGATGCTACCGTCTTAGACTTTGTTGATTCCTTGAGGTATTTGAAGTTTCTATCATGTCCCCTTCTCCTCCTTTCCTTGAGGCTATACATCTTAAGCTCCTCTAGTCTTTCTTCATATGTCTTCTGGTGCAGAGCCTGCATCATTTTGGTTGCCCTCCCTGGTCAGCCTCCAGCCTGTCTATGTCTTTGTGGAGATGGGGTCTCCAGAACTGTACACAATACCCCAGATGTGGTCTTACCAACTGTCTGTACAGAGGGACAACAACTTCCTGTTTTCTACTGGTGATGCCTCTCCCTATGCATCCCAGTATCCCCACAGCCCTCCTTACTGCCTTCTCACATTGCTTGCCCACCTTTAGGTCATCTGATATGACTACCCACAGGTCCTTTTCCATTTTTGTTGTTGTCAGTATCTCCTCCCTCATTGTGTACTCTTCCCTGGGTTTTGTTTCCCAGGTGCATTACTTTGCACTTCTTTGCATTGAATCTAAGCTGCCATACATTTGACCATTCCTCCAACCTTTCTAAGTCCCTTTTCATCCTTTCCACCCCACCTTGCATAACAACCCTGTTGCAGATCTTTGTGTCATCTGCAAAGAGACATACTTTCCTTCCACTCCTCTGCATGTCACTTATAAAGAC
Organism: Neoceratodus forsteri; assembly: GCA_016271365.2. NCBI lineage: Eukaryota > Metazoa > Chordata > Ceratodontiformes > Ceratodontidae > Neoceratodus > Neoceratodus forsteri. The sequence goes on from CM057450.1 coordinate 200,756,098, forward strand.
ATTAAAAGGACTGGCTCCAGTACTGAACCCTGTGGTACCCACTAATAACCCCCTTTCTTCACTGTGGACTCCATCTTCTATTACCCTCTGTGTCCTGTTGTCCAGTCAATGTTTTACCAGGCTACCACCCTGGGACTCACTCTAGGCTGGCTAATTTGTTTATTAATTTTTTGTGAGGACTGTCTCAAATGTCTTGCTAAAGTCTAGGTAGGCCAAGTCCATAGCCCCTCCTGGTCTACTACTTTGGTCACCCAGTAAAAAACCAATTAGATTTGTCTGACATGACCTTCCTGCTGTGAATCCATGCTGTCTTGGGTCCTGTGCCCCACTGGCCTCTAGAGTGCATACGATTCTTTCCTTCAGCAGTGATTCCATCATTTCCTACCACTGAGGTCAAACTGACAGGTATGTAGTTTCCTGCCTCTGTCTTGCTCCCACTTTCGTGAAGAGAAATCACATCTGCCCTCCTCCAGTCCTTAGGTACCACACCATCCTCCCATGATTTATTAAAAGGGTAGTCAGTGGTGTTACTAGTTTTCCCTTAGTTCTTTTAGAATTCTGAGGTGAATCCCATCAGGCCCCATTGCTTTATTCACCTTCAGTTTTATGAGTTGTTTCAGAACCCTTTCTTCTGTGAAAGGATTGATATCAACCCCTATCCAGAGTGCTTTTATTGACTGGATTAGGTATCTCCCCTGCTCTTCCATTGTGAATACTGAGCAGAAATATTCATTCAGTATCCCTGCTTTTCACTGTCGGTCTCTGCCCAATCACTCTCCTCTTTATTCAGCCTCAGTATCCCTGCCTTAGTCTTTCTTTGCTCCCTAATGTACCTATGAAAGATTTTATCACCCTTCTTAACTGAGCTGGCTGTCTTTTCCTCGGTTTGGGCCTTTGCTATTCTGACTGCCTTCCTGCTTCCTTCTGCTTTAACTGGTACAGTTCTGTCTTCTGCTCCTTCTGTGTTTCTTATACTTCCTGAATGCTATCTTTTCCCTAACCTTCCCCACCACTTCTTTTGAGAACCATTTTTTTTTCTTTTGTTTTGATTTGTTTATTTGCTTCACACAAAGGCTTGTTGCCTCTGTGATGGCAGTTTTGATGTTTCCCCATTGTTGCTCCACCCACCTTCTTGCCTGTTTGCTAGTGCTTTTCTGAGGCACTCTCCATTTTGACAAACTCAGCCCTCCTGAAGTCCAGTACCTTCACTTTTGTGTGGCTTGACTATAGCTTAGATTATCATGAACCACACTGTTTGGTGATCACTTGTTCCCAGATGGCTACCCACTTTTAGATCTGAGATTCTCTCTCTGTCTGCATTTGAGAGTACCAGGTCTAAGACTGCTCTCTCCAGATGGGTTCCAAAACTAGCGTGTGAGGCATGCCCCTGTAGGGCATCGAGAATAGCCCTGCTCTTGGATGTGGCTGCAGCAAAGGTGCTCAGTTAACCTCTGGCATATTCAGATCCACCATCAGCAATATCTCCCTTTCTCTGCCATCCTAAGGATGCCATATATCATTCCTTGTCCAGTTCCTCCCCTGAGATGGGATCTGTAAACAACCCGTGTGGATTGTGGTGCCATTTTCAGTCTCCAGGGTGACCCACGGTGCTTCCTTTCCTCCCTGTTTACCCTTTAGTTCTGTTGCTTTGATCCTTCCTTACATAGTGATCTTCCTCCTCCTCCTCCTCTTCTACCCTTCCTGTCTCTCCTGTAGATTGTGTACTCTGGGTATGTTGACATCCCAGTCATGGCTCTCTGTGTACCATGTTTCTGTGACTGCCACAATATCCAAGCATCCCTCTTCCATCAGGCCACCATTTGGGAGATTTTAACCTAAACTATGGGCATTGATACTCATTACCCTCCATTTTATTATGGCCTTATTTATTTTGCCCCATCCCTATCCTTACTGCCTTTGTCTTTTTCTCCATTTACCCTGCCCTTCTCTATCGACTGCTCTATCTTGATGTTTACCTTACTAACTACCCTGATTTTTTGGGGAGGCTAGGATTTCCTTCTCCTTTTCAGTGCCTCCCCTTGGATAGTTTAAATGCTTACCAGTGAAGCATTTGAACCTATCACCGAGATGCTACCCGGGTAGGATACCATAGCATCTGACAAGCCATGGGACTTCAAGCTGTCAAGCAGCAGAGGGTGATGCGCAGTATCGAAGGCCTTAATAAGGTCTAAAATATGGCACGGTGACATGTTTGCTGTTCATAGCCACCAACCAGTCATTAGTAACTTTGGACAAGGCCGAGACAGTACTATGACTGGGTCTGAAACCTGATTGTTTCAGAGTTAGCAACCGAGAATTTTGAGAAAGGATCTGAGTTGGATACTGACCAGTTTCTCCAGACTTTTTGAGAGGGAAGGCAAGATAAAGATTGGCTGGTAGTTGTTAACATCACTGAGGTCAACAGATTTGAAAATGGGTATGAGGTGTGCAGCTTTCCCATCTTGGGGCACAATACTTCCAGATAGCGAGAGATTAAATAAAAGAGTGACGGGGCAGTTAAAATAATAGCCTAGTTTCAAAAGAAAAGGTCAATATTGTCCGCACCTCCACTCTTTTAACAACCAACCTGAGCAGTAGGTCTTCCACCTGTTTAAAGGTGATAGGTGAGAAGAGAGTTACCTCATGATTTAGTGACCTTGGATATACTGGTAGTTCTAAGCCAGGCAAACTTTCTTACAGAACAATCCTCCTGATGAAGACAGATTGTTCCTTGAAGCACCTAGGAGTTTCATTTTACATGGAAGTGCAATAAAGAAGTCTTTATTTTGGAGACCGATGTGTAGGCTGCATTTTGTGTTTTCTTCACTAAACCTTCTTAAGGTCAGTGCATGGGCCGTGACCCAAGATGCAATGTCGTTTGTGCCAACTGCCATATGGAACTGGTACTCTGTGGCATTCATGGCTGATCTTGCTGGTTGAGCCATATTCTGTGCTAAGTCTCCAGTAGGCTTTTCGCACAGTGCCCTTTGGAGTCCCAGGGACTTTCTGCTACTGTGCCATGTGGGCCAGGTAAGTCACCTGCTTTAGGAGCAAGGAAGGTGACATATAAACTTTTGCCCATGCAATCCAATTTTCTAGAATCTTTTTCAGGAGGCTGGGAGGAAAGGAACACTTTGGCCTTGTCACAGGTGGCAGTCCGGACCACTCCCTCACGACCAGGGTGGGAATGCAGGTACTCAGAGCCCTGTTTGTTCACCTGATATTTTTCTCAATTTTTATCTGTGCAATCAGCTGACGTGGGTGCTGACATGATTTTAAAAGTAACTTTCCTAAGGATTTTTGGATGGGCAGCGTCAGCCTCTTGTGGGACCCAAGCCCATTATATCCATGAATTCTACCTCATCCCCATCCTCCTCAGCTTCCTGTGAGGAGATGTTGAACCATCTACCATATGCCTTGCAAAGATATAGTGAGAGAAATATTCCTCCTAGAAGCCCTAGCAGGAGAGCCAAATTCTTGCTCAGGAGAACCATCTGGTTTGATGAGTTCTCCTTCCTCCTCCTCCTCTTCATTGTACATTTTAGCCTCCTTGTACACTGGCATTGTGAGATGGAACTGGAGCCTGGAAAGGCAGGACAGGCATATTCTTGAAATTTTCCATAGCCGGATGCCTGGAGGAATTGTCATGCCTTTGTTATGTCCTCTAGTGAGGGCATTTTATTTGTGTCTACTGGTGACTCCTTTCCTTCTTCAGGAGGAGGGACAGCAGCATGTTTTCTTTTGCTTTTTTCTTTGTAGGCACTGTCTCCAGTGCCTGCTCTGAGGTGTTTTTATTTTTACAGGATTCAGGGTTCCCCTTTCAGACATCCTATGTTCTGGACCATCTTCTGCAGCTTTATCATTCTTTTCTGTCCCTCTGACAGGGACTGCTGCTTATTTTGAGGGTCTGAACCTTCTAGCCATAATATCTTCTAATTTTTTTAGCCCTTTTGTGTTTTAGAACAAAACTGAATACAGAGCTCACAGTTAGCAAATCATGGTCTGGACCCAGGCACTTTAAACATAACCCATGGTAGTGCCAGGAGCTGAAAACAAACTTTACAATTTTAAAACCTGCAGGTCCTGTCTTCTTTTTGGGTCTGTCAGTCATGTTAAACACTGATGACCCTAGGAAGATGTTTGTAGTTCCCAATAGAAAATCATAATTCTAAAAGCCCCAACAATGTTAAAAGGGGCTTTACAGAAAAAAATATGGTTCAGTTCTTCAAAAGTTGAAGCCACAAATTAAATATACATCAAAAGAGGTTTCTTAGTAAAAGTAGCCCATTCTCATCTTGGTTCCCAAAAGCGAGGAACCAAGAGTAATCTAAAGTAAAACTACAAAGTGGCTGAAAGTAAAGATATTTTATTTGCTTTAAAAGTGAAAAAAAAAAAAGCGGTTCCTGGAAAATGGGAATTGTGCGAAGATGGCTTTCTCTGGTTCCTGGAAACAACCAGAAACTGCAGACAAAATCAAACATACACAATAAATAACAAATAATACCCTAACTTATGAAGAATTTCAAAATATTAATTAAAACAGTTTTAACACTAAAGAATAATAAAATAGTAAACAATAAACAGACTTCAAGAGGAGAAGGCTCAAAACGACTGCTTTCTTTTGGGGAGAAATAAACCTGATGTTAACAGTGCAGGGGTGAGCGTGACCTTAAAGCAAAGTCAGAGTTTATTCTTAAATTCCATAATTAGTATAAAATTCTTAAAGCTCCGGGTGGCTCATTCCAGGAAATGATTGCATTTGTTAAGCGTTAATGAGGGATCCTAGGATTTGAATAGATATATAAGGCTCCATTCAAAGTGCCTTATGTCACACATCAATACTCACCAGTAGAAAACTTAATTTGAAAACTCAGTTGGCAAAAGGAAAAATAATAGACAGTTTGAAAATAATAAATAACAAACAACCACATTTTGTTTTCCAGTTTCTATAATTACCTTGTCTAGTATCACTTTTCTCCTAGATCCCTTTCCTCACATATGTACCCTTATTTCCCTTACCTCTACACTAACCTTCCTTTTTTCTTGTTTAGATAATTAGTGAAAAGAGACCCATGGTTGAAACATCGATTCTTACTCTATTTTTATATTTGGCATGCATTTAATATTACCATGAATGAAAAGTAACCAGAGGCTACTTTTAAAAATGAAAACATTTCTGGTTTGCTATTCCTGGCACTGCTAGCTTTTATATCCCTGGTCTGTACAGATTAAGAAATACAGTTAGTCTAATTGATCAGGGCTGAGTCTTTCATCTTTGGTGCTAAATCATTTAACTACTGGGGCTGATGTTTAAACATGTTTCAGATCTTAACAATGGTGTTCAAAGACAGTTTATTGATACTCAGATTAATCTGTACACCAGTTCAGTTCTTTCCACAGATTCTTGTTGCAGATTTGATTTTTGCTGCTAGTTTTCAAGTAGTTTCATTTGGTAGTTCTAAAGATAAACCTTAGTTTGAGATGTTTGTTTGTTATTCACATTCATGCAGAAAGGAAACAATGAGGCTTATTCTCACTGGGATCATTTACAGAGCCATCTGACAAAAACATATAGGATAACAATCACAGATGGCTACAGCATCATATAATATACCTCAATAAAAACAACACCGAAACAAGTATTGTCAATGGGCATAACGGAATCAATTGGTATAAAACAGTCACAAGTAACAGAGTCACAGCAGCAATAATCACAAGAACATACACCCTATGACTATGGGAATGCAGCTACAAAAAGTAACCAGTTGCAATACTGTGCAGTAGACCTACCTAATAGGAATCTGAGACTTAATTTGCCAAAGGTCTGCTGCAAGACTTACAGGAGTTTTGTAGTCACTGACACCCTCTTAGCCTCAGTGCAGCATGGAGCCTGAGTAGTAGGATGGCTAATGAGTAGAAGAAGCTAGCCCAGAGGTAACAGGTTTCTTCTCTCACCTGCTACACCATGGAATGTGTAAGAATGAGAGTGAAAGGGTCAGGCAAATTTGACAAATGGGAACTTAAGACACCCTTTCTCACCCTGAGTGCTTCAAGTAGCTAGAGAAGGAGAATGCTGACTAGGTAAACTAAAACTATATTAGAGAACATCATGATAACTAATCTCACGCCCTGCTCTTCAAGGGCCCAGAGGAGGAACACAGTACAATATGCTTGGACAAAGGTCTCTCTTATAATGCTGTATATCATATTCAAGCTGACTTTTGCAGTTATGAGAATATGGGAAAGAGTCAAAACAGAATAGGCGCATTAGGTGATGTCCAGTTGCACTGCCAGAACTAATTGCAGCTTGGGGGTTTCAGGAAGAGACTGTGCTACAGTAAAGCCAACACAAAACAGAGCCATAACTTGTAACGCTGGCCTTCTTCTCAGAACATGTCATTTTATTCATCTAAATCACAGAGTTGGTAGGACTGGCCCTTTAGCAGATCTGGATCCCTGGATTAGGCTGACTGGACCCAACCAGAGAATTGGAGCACCTGGTGGCTTGGCTCAATCGTTGATGGCTCAGTCCAAAATCTGGATATTTGGTATAGCAAGCCAGAAAGCTGTCAGCTAGAAAAATTATTAAAAGGCACACCACACCAGCTGTTCCTCAAAAACACACAGTCTACCAGCTGCTGCAGGAAAATGGTACACTGGCTTGCAAACTGCAGCTTTTGCTTTCTGGTGTTCACATTCCCATTAAAAAAAACTGAGGGCTGCATACCCAGAAGGTGGACTCAGCACATATTTTCACATTCTTCTATAGAAAGGCACAACACACTTTAAAGGTAACAAATACAGCTATCATTGTATTACATATAATACAGTAATGGTACAATACAGTATTTTGGGGCTGATGCCCTCTGAGCTGACAGTTTTGTGTTTGTTGTAGCTGACTTTCTTTTCTTCACCTCACAGTGCAGCCAGCACTGATGCTCCCACACTAACGTAGTTGCTTTCTAAATTATTGAAGAGTGTGTGTGTATGGGGGTCATTGACAGAATACCAGCAGCACTGCACTGACTGGGAATATTGAACAAAACAAGGTGAAGCACCTGTAAAGAGAAGAAGCAATAGTAGATATGGTGGAGCCTGAATGGAGATCATTTCTTAGAATGTTGGGGTTGGGAGTGTTCTAAGGTACAGGAAGTGGGTGGCAGCATAATCAATGTTTTTTTTGAAGTGCGGTTGCGCACTAAGTAAGCAGTATAAAACAGATCACTGAGAGAGGAAGGAAGGGATGTGAAGTCTTGAAGATAATTGTTTTACTACTCTTCACTAAATGGTCTCTGATGGAAGGACTATGGGGATGTTGCACTCATGGAAACAGGATATTTTTGGTAAATGCAATTTTTTGGGTGAGGCAGGTAACAACAGCCACACTCTGCCAAGTCAGAGGAGTACTTCTGGTATTGTTGGTCAAGCACCATCCTCCTCTTCCTCAGGCAAAGGGACTCCAGAGACACCATTCTGAACTCCTTAATTTCAGGAAGATGAGTAGGTGTGTGAGCTCCAGGACTGGGCACACCTTGACTGAGCACATCTTACCTATTTTCTTGGGCACCATGATGCATCTGGAGAAAAAAATGTTGCCTTTCTCTGACTCAGGACCTTCTCAAATACCCTGTTCTGGAAGAGCCCTGACACTTCTAATGAAAGCAATTCACTCATGTGACCCTCAAAATGAAGTAGCTTGCCTAGTGGACAGTTCAGTGGGTGTTCTGTAAGAGTGCAGATTTGCTGACAGAGGAGTGTAAGCATCTAGTTGTGACTTAAAGGTATATTTATATTTCTCTTCATACTGAAAGTAATAAGATAAGTGGGAAGCAAAATGAGATTTGTAGGCAGTGTTTGTGGTACTTTGAAACTTGTCTTTAAAATTGTAACAGGTAGTGTGGAGGGAAACTAGCTCAGGAAACTAACCCACCAATTGGAGGCACTAGCTGACTCAGGAAGTCCCCGGAGGCTTCCACCTGATGCATAAAAGTGGACATCCCTAACATGCCCAACACACGTTTGTGCCCTAGCACGAGTGGAACAGGAGTAAGACTGACATCTTGGGAATTGGTAGGCATCCACAGGAGGAAGCAGGAAGCAGGGACTCTGCCAATATACTAAGACAAGGTACATGTTTGCTTCTGTGATTATATTCACCTCCAGATGGGTGGAAGGTAAAGAGTAAGCCAGAGCAGGGAACAGGAGCAACATCCTATCTATGGTAGGTATACAAAGGGTACAACAAACAACAAAGGGGAGAAACTAGAAACACCCTATCAAGGGTAAGGGTACATGAGTATTTCAAGTAACACAGGAGAGTAGGAACTGGGAATACTGGGAGTGGTGCAGTGCAGTGGCTGTGGGACAGCAGTTTTCAGAGAAACCTTCTAGAGACTGCAGTGCTGCCCCATCTGCATGCACCTTTCTGGGTCGAGGAGAGAATCGCTAGACTCCAGGCCAGAGTTGGCTAGTATAAGGGGACCTCCTCCCACCCAGTAGCCACCAAGTCTGCTACTGTTACCTCAGAGGATAACAGCGACAGGAATGGCTGAATAATTGTGGTCTCTGGAAGGGTGGGACTGGGGTAGCTCAGAGGCACATTCCTCAATCCCCTTCCGGTCATCAGGCGCCTATTGGAATGCATCCATTATTAGGGCATCACAAGGGAACTTTCCATCCCTTCCCTGAGGTCCACCCCGGAGTTAGAATAATTAGAAAGGGGGCATGGGGCACAGCCCCCACAAAGAGGGACAACGAGATTGGGACTTAGTGCCCTAATGACTGGATACATCCCAATGGGTGTGTACCAAGGGTGGAACCTCCTCAACCACTACCACTACAAAATTCCTACACCACTCTGGTGGGGCAGGACTGCCAGCAGGAGGCAGCTGTGGTAGTGGCTAGGAGGATGCGGGGTCCTCCATAATGGAGACCCCAAGAGGTGGTAGAAAACACCCCAGAGGAGAAGAAAGCAACTTTTGGTGGGGGACTCAATTGTGTGGGAGGACAGATTTGGGAACAGGAAGGGGAAGAAGAGGTGAGGTGCCTACCGGTGCCATGGCCCAGAGGGATGGGAAGCAGATCATAGGGATCACTAGGGCAGCAGAACAGAAAGGGAGCTAGGGTCATCGTCCACCTGGGGACCAATGTAGGTGGACGATGTCCTGATTAGTGATGGGCTGGGATAGTGCAGGGAGTTTAGGGATCTGGGGAGTTGTTTTGAGAGGTAGCATGCTCAAAGGTTTCACTGAGGTGCTGCCTATGACAGCGGAGGAGTGAGGGATCTTCACATCAAAAGCTTCAACACATGGTTTCAGGAATGGTGCAAGAGGAGAGGTTCAGCTACACTGAGGACTGGGGTCCACCTGGAGGAATTAGGCCTATACAGGCATGATGGCTCACATCCATCCAGGAGGGAACTACAGTCACTTGATGAACATTTTAATTAGTCCAGGGATGGCAGAAGGAATCAGGGAGGTAGAAACTACCCACCCCACAGGCTGAAGTAGAGTAGGAAGAACTGAAGGAGGCCCCCCAGATGCAAATTAATAAAGGAACCAGGGTGGCAGACATGAAGGGATGGGAACAGGAGCACTGAAAGAGAAAGAGGAAGGAGGCAGAGGAAAAAAAAAAAAAATGGCAAAATCTGGAAGGTCATGTGTGAATGCTAGAAATAAGATTCCAGACCCAGACACCATCATGGCAGAGGCCGACCTGGACATTACTGAGTTATGGTGCGTGAGAAACATGACTGGAACATGCCCATTCCAGGCTCTACTCTGTTCAGGAAGGACAAGGTGGGAAGAAAAGAAAGGAGGGGTGCAGTGCTTTATATGAGGGAAAGCATAAAAGTGACTGAGATACAGGTAACATTGTGGGAGCTGTACTGTGGGTCCCCTGGAGACAGGGAACAGAGCTAATATTCACACTAGCATGACCTACAGACCTCCAGCACAGAGCGAGGAGTTAGATGAGGTGCTGTGGAAGCTACTGACAAGATGGCAGAAAAGGAGATGTGCTGCTGGTGGGAGATATCAATCTGCTAGAAGTAGACTGATGCCTCCCAGCTCTGGCTTCAGCTAGAAGCAAAGACATACTGGATGAGGGCATTACTCAGGCAACTAGACATTAACCCACTTGTGATGGGGCAGTACTGGAACTTGTACTCACTAATAGGGACAGTGCTGCAGACGTCAAGGTGGGAGGATACCTGGGAGAAGTAATCACTCTATAGTGTGGTTCAATATAAAGATGGCTGCAGAATCAAGCCATGCAAGGGTAAGGCTTTTGGACTTCAGGTGGACAGGTTTTTTTTTTTTTTATCGCAGCTCTGTTTCTCCTGCTGCAGCGCTTTACGGCAGGGGCATCCAGCCACTGGCCCTGCCCGTGGGGAGGCAGCAGGCTCACTCTCATGATGGGGGGTCTGGCATGGCCATTGCCGATCGGCTGGAGGGCTCCCCATCCCTGCCAGCCGGACTGGCGCCAAGCCCCCAACACGATTCCATGACAGTCCCCTCCTCAAGACTGCAGGGAGCAGCCATCAAGCTGCTCGGTTATGCTCAGCCTTTTCTGTTTTCTCCCCAATGGGAGCACGGACGGCAATGACATCCATACACCAACATGCTGATGTCCTCTATGCTCCCACCTTCCAAACACCTGCACATCTGCAGTACTACCAGGTATCCCCAGGGACTGCCAGTGCATGGTGTGTAACCCACCCTTTTCCCCAGAACTGGGAGAACAGTCATCGGACGCTCTATCCACTCCTCCTGCCAACCCCCAACAGCCCGGGCTTGTTCCCAAATCCAGGTTGCCAGCATGGAGCGAGTTGTGGCACCCAGCCTTCAGCGCCACCGGCCAGAAGGTAGACAGGTTTTATAAAGATGGATGAATGCTGCAGACATGACCTGGCAGGGTGGGATGACCTGAGTGGGGTGGAAGGACAGTGGGGAAGGCAAAGGTGGCATAGTGAAGATGACAAACATCTGCATCAAGCAAGTGAGCAAAAGCAAGAGAAATTAAGAGACTGTTGTTCTCAAATAGGTGGCTGAAAAGGTAAAGGTTAAAGGGCAGCATTTAGAAGGTATATGAAGCCACAGAGGTGGAGAATAGGAAGCTGTATCAGAGGAAACAGAGGGAAGCACGTAACTGAGTGAGAAGCATGATGGTGCAAACTGAAGAGAAATTAGCCAAGTGATAACAAAGGAGACAAGACATTTTTCAGGTATGTAAGTGAAAAGAGAAAATCAGTGGAGGGACTATAATGTTAAAAAGGGAAGGGGAAGTGCAGAAGACAGACCAGGAACAGGAAGACATTCCCAACAAATACTTTTGTTCTCTTTTTACAGAGGAAGTGGAAGGAGGGGCCACAAAAGTAACAGGAGTTGGGGGTGGACACTAATCTGTTTTCAGAGGAGAGAATCCTAAAGAGACTCACCGATCTGTAGTTGGACAAAGCAATGGGGCCAGATGGGGTAGTGGGACGCTGGAGTGCACATGGAGGGGTATCACCAGCAGAAAGATGGATGTGGTGTTTTCCCTAAATAGATTGCTGATAAGACCTCACCTAGAGTACTGTGTCCAGTTCTGGAGACCACATTCTGAAGCACATGGACTAAGTAGAGACGGTTCAGAGGAGGGCAACTAAAATGGTGCAGGGCTCAGTTCATGAAAGAAAGAAACAACAAGTCTCCTGCATGATGGGAGCTAGCTGCAGACTCAAGCAGACTCGATAGATCATTATGGCCTTTTTGTGCTGGCAATTTTCATATGTTACGTATGTCTGGAATAATCTTCCTGTGGAGAGGTTGGGGCAACAACAGTGGTGTGGATCAAAATGCATGGGACAGGCATAAAGGAATCTTAGTAGAAGAGAAGGAGAGGAGGGAGAAAGAACCAGAGTTCAATTAGGGTCTGCTTTAATGCTGTAGATAGGGTAAAATGAGCAGACTGTTTGAGTTAAGTGGTCCTTATCTGCTGTCAAATTCTATGTTTCTATGTCTCAAAAGGTAACCATCTCAGATATTTTGCAGGCTCCACTTGTTTGTGGTAATGGTCTCCCATTGCTGGCAGAACAGGGCTAGATGGCCCCTCATCAGGGAGATGAGGTGGATCCAGAGACAGCAACCTATCAGAAGGTTGTGCTGGGTGCAGTGCATCTGCTGCTGCAATTTTGCTGGACTTTCTACTTTTTGGGCATGGTTGTGGCTTATTTTCTTGGCTGAACACCCACTGATAACCCTTGCCCAGAAGGGGTTGATGTTGAAAATATCTGCACTCATGCCCACTATGAGGGCTGGCATGATTTGTTTCTTGTCTCTCAGAGTCTGCTCCTTCATGTAATAAACCTTGCTATCTTTAAATTTTGGCCAAAAGCAGAAGATCCACCGTAAAGTAAAATGATTACTTTTTGTAGTACATCGTTTGCAAACCCTGAAATTCAGAGCCTGGAATATATCCAAATGCATAAACCAACTGCTGCAACTCAGGTCCTAGCACTGGGGACAAAAAGCTGCCCTGTTCGGGTGATGGTTCGACCTAGTCAATACCAGCAACTGCTATTTTCTACAATATCAGGACACTTTTCACAATGACTTTAATTCTGGACCTGAGCATATAATCATATTTGGCCATATGGATTGGTAGATCACTACACTAAGACCTAAAGAAACTGATGCCAACACCCTCTTCTAGAATGTCAATTCTGTGTGACTCACGAATTATGATCCAGTGGTTGTGCACAGACCCCTTTGGAAGCACGGGACTTATTATTCACTGCCATTATAACAACAGTATCTGCAATAGTCTGCATATAATACTCTTGTGCTTTGAAACCCAGTACTTATTGTCTGCTGCAGGTGCCAAAGAAGGCCTCTCTTAGTTGCATTTGTAGTGGGCACCTGTGAAGGTTCTGGAAGGAGTAATGAGACAGGCACTGTTGGCAGATGAAACTACTCCACTGAATCATTTTTGTTTTATTTAAGGCCACTGTTTCAAACCACAGTGTCTTATACACATTTTGCACCATGTTCTGAAAGGAGAGTTCCTCTTGCAGGGTACAGGTGGATGTGAATGCTGGCCGAGCAGAGCAGAACACACAACTGTGCCCTTTGAGAGGAATGGGTGATACCACTAAATCAGCTGGACAATGAAAAACACAGGCAGGACACTCTGGTGGATGCAAACTGAATATAAAATATGTTGGAGTACTGCAAAAACAATCTATTGGACTTGCAACAAGATCAAGAGACAGAGTAAACTCCAGTGCTTCATGTCTATATAGAATGACACTCCATCTTTGGAGCGAGTTCCCAGCAGTGACGTACCATTTATGCAACTCTTAAAGGTACATACTTACAAGACTATGTAAGTCTGTTAAAAGATATGCAAGCTGGGTAGCTTCTTCATAGAGGACTCCTCTTCATTGGCCTCTACCTCAGCATTGGAGGTCAGGAGTTAACTATAATTAGTCCTCCAAAAGGTAGCTGAGGTAAACAGAAAAGTCAGTATAGGTGGGATAGCGATGGCACCAGCAATGGCACTGTCAGAGGCCTGGCTCATGTAAGTCACAGCTCTGTGAGGGCTTTTGTCAAACTGTTTGTCCAAGAGCTGACTTCTAGGGAAGTGGTGGAGCAGGAGACAACGGCACCAGAAAAGACATTGTGGTCAGCACCCTTTCCGTCATAATAACTGACAGAACCAGTGTCAATCATACCCTATTACAGCATCAATATCCAGTGACCTGAATATTGAGAGGTGGTGTCTCAAAGGCCTAAAAAGGATTAATGTTACTCTTTTTTTTCACAGTTCTTAGCCAGGAAAGACACACTAAGCTACGACTTGTTTCCAGATGTGTCCTGGAGCACAGGAAGTTAAACTTTGCTCATGGTCATGCAGTATGCAAGTGGTGGTTGTGGAGTCAAACCCAGTTCTCCGGTTTGCAGATCAGTGCTTTTAACCACTAGGATGCCTTGTTTACTATGCTACGAGGAGGCTCCAGAGATAGAAATTTCTCTCTGAGAAGTTGACACTTATGTGACTGGTACCAAGACCACTTCTTTTCCTTGTGGCTTCACTTGGTACATATCAGCCATGCAAGTCTGTCCTTACAGGGGATAAGTCATTGCCTGACAGTTAACTCAATGCTGAATATCACGATTGGGACTGAGCGACTCCAGACATTTAGATTGGGGATCCAGAGCCACAGTCTTATTGCTGTAATGACAAGATTTAACTAGCATTTGTCAATGCCGGATGCTTGCCACTGGTATAGAAGGCCTGGGGTAGTAGATAAATTGTGGTGTACTGTGTGGGTTCTGTATTACCAAAGTTAGGAGTCTGCATTTAAGGATTAGAACACAGGCTCATAATTTGTTATGTTTTAATATTTTTGTCCTAAATTGTCAACATTACCTTCTTATGACCCCACCTTTGAAGAAGTGCAGAAAATGTCAATCTCCTATCTGAAAGGTGATTTCAGGCAGGGACTGCAAAATCACCTTTCAGTATGCAAAAATACATTGTGGGCAGGGTTTGAAAAATGACAGCTCTCCCATTCATGAGGCTTTGTAAAGAAATGGCTGTGGTGCAGATTTGAAGAATAAATATTGAAAATGATCAAAGTTACTGAGCCTGCATTTGCAAAATGTAACTGATGCTTATAAATTTGTTGTTTTTAATATATGTGTAACCCTTGGTGGCGCTATCCCAAGAGCTACTACCCTGTCTGCTTAGCTAGGAGCAGGTTAGGGGCCTGAGTTCTGAAACGGGTGCCTCCACCTGGAGGTTAGGGTTGATAGTGGTCAAGCTAACCTGGGCACAGCCCTCCAGGACACTGTAACCCCTCTTTCCTTACTAGTGGCCAGAACAATACACTATAATCACTTTCACAATACCCTGATACACCACACAAGTACCCACACTGTTTGCACTTACCACCAGGACTTTCCTCTGGCTCGACCCTGGGGACCCCTGTAAAACAAGGTTATACACAGCAAATAACAGCAGTACAGTACTCTTGCACAAATTGGAACTGCAGTCAGGGTAAATGCAAAAGAGTTAGATCTGATTTATTTAAGGGACTTGAACAAAGGAGGGGCTAATCAGGTTAATTGGCTTAAAGGTTGTATCAATCAAACAGTTATGCATGCACTTCAGGGTCCATAAACAGTCACACACACTGAGTACCCAGGTGAAGAAGAGATGGGCTAGCCAGGATCATTGCCCAGGGTAGGCCACTGTTGCAGCTGGCTGGGGCCCTGTGATGGAAGAAAACAACATGCACCACATACACTATGGGAATTCGGAGCCGTGGGCTCAGTTCATGAAAGAAAAGAAACAAGACAACCAGATGACATACTTAGATTAAGCTGTTGTTGCAGGGAGCTACCCTGATGGTTACTCATGATACCCAAGACTGGACACAGGCTGGATGAAAATTGAGAATGCAGGTGGTTGATCTGGAGTGCCAGGAGAAGCAGGGCCCACACGATTCACCAAGGCATTGTTCCTGTTCAAGCGTGGAGCAGGGGCTGATCCCAGGCAGGTCTCTCATCTATGGCTTTCTCTGTGCAGTGGGGCAGTCTGGCAGGGCCAGTGTGGCAAGGCCAGGCCGTATGGAGATGAACACGGATTCAGTCCAGTCAAGCTGGATACAGCTTCCAGCAAGCGAACACAATTCACACAGTGGGAAAATCACACCACTATAAACACACAGCACATTTACATGTAAGAGATTCTACTATACCCAGAAAACTGCTCTCCAGTCACAATCTCAAAGTCTCTGCACACACTGGGAGTTTAGAGGTAGCTGGAAATCTTGACAGGCCGATACATTCAGCAAATCTTCGCTCTTCTTCAGGTTGGATCCTGGTCACAGCTCAGTGGCTTACTTCGCTTCTCACAAACTCGGATTCAGTCTGAACTGATTCTCTTCTTCCTCTCAGGGGTAGCAGGCAGGCATGCAGGTGTAACCCGCTGCAAATGGGGTTCCCAAAAAGTCTCCCAATAGCTTGCCTAGAGGTCCCCAGCCTGGATGGTGTTCGCCCTTAAGCCGCCTATTTATGAGTGCTTTTAGAGCCTCTGGTACTGTCTCTTTAAGAGCTGTCTGCTTACAGGTCGGACTGGAACCTTGGGGGGGCATGTGGTTCCTTGCTTGAGTCCTGCTCGCAGCTGCTGATGGTTAGTTTCTGCTGTCGCTAAGGGCAGGAGTGAGCACTATTCAGGGACAGAACTGTTTGCTAGCAATCTGTTAGAGTGGTAGTGAAAATGTAATTTGTCTAACCTGCCTTTCTTGCAGCTGGGACTTTGTGTGCTTTGCCCCTCCATTTTAGATCTGAACTACAGACTAGATCCAATCAGGAGGGAGGGGCACCTAAAATGGAGTATTGAGCGACCAACCAGGATCAGGACTCTCGGGAGCCGGCTAGCAATGGGGAAGTTTTGAGTGACTGGCAACTGAAACCCACCAATTGGACCGGGTGGCGCCAACTGTAATTCCCTGCCTAGAAGCTGAGAAGGCAGATCTGTTGTGGGTATGACTGGGGAAGGAGCCCTGGGCTTCTGCGCTGCAGAGTTTTCACGTGGAAAGCATGTGTGGAGGCCAAAAGTCGAGGCGCATTTGCTGTGGCACTGGACTGACTCCGCTGTGATGGAGGAGAGGAGAGGAGAGGAGAGGAGAGGAGAGGAGAGGAGAGGAGAGGCTGGTAGCCAAGAACCAGGCTTACCCTGTAGAGGACTGGAGAAACTGTCTCGTCAACTCGGTCTGTCAGGAGAGTGAAGCTACATCACAATTCCCGGTTGCAGGCGCGATCAGGACATGAGAGCAGCTGCCTGGTATGGTAACCTTCTTTTACATATGAATGTGTGGGTGTCTCCTGGTCACAGAACCCTATTCCCTGCTGTGTGAAAGGTGTTCAGAAATCGGCGCCACTCTCGGGGACAGCGTCCAGCCAAAGTAGTGAGTGCAAATCAGGGTAGCTCCCTGCCAGCTGTACCGTTAAATTGCAAGTGTTTCATCTGATTTCTTTCTTGACACATGAACTGAGCCAACCGGCTCCAGATTACAAATTGGGGGTTGTGCAAGTATTTTCCATCTCAGGGCACCAACCAGCTGCACCGATCCTGGCTAGCCCCTCCCCATCCTGGGTACCCAGTGAAAGTGACAATTAGGGACTCTAACATTGAGCACAGTGCAATGAATATTAATGTGATTGATCTAATTAACTTGATTTTCCCCCTGTCCTTGTTGCCATCCCTAAATAAATCAGATCTAGTTGTTTCAGCAAAGTTACACTGACTAAGATATGTGTTTGTGTTAAAATATTGTACAGTGGCTATTGTATTTCATCATCTTGCTTTACAGGGGACCCTAGAGCCAAGCTGACCGAACCAGTCCTGGGGTAAGTGTACATTGTGAAGGTACTCCTGATATATTGTGTGGGCCACTAGTAGGAAGAAAGTGGGTTACAGTGTCCCAGAGGGCTGTGGCTGAGTCATACCAGACAGTATTAACCCTGACCTCTGGGTGGAGGCACCGCCATTGGACCTAGGCCCCTCAACCTGTCAGTAGTCAGTCAGGCAGGGTAGTAGCCCTTAAGATAGCACTCCTGGGGTTACATTTGGAGGCACCACTGGGATTAGTGTCCTCTAGTGGCCGAGTGAAGGAAGTACCACATTATGTCTAAATTAAAGGAAAAATGGAGGGGTGCTATGCCCAAGTTAAAACTCGACCCCATTAAGATGATGGTGCATAAATTGATGGGATGGGACGAAGCTGAGGAGTTGGACTCCCAAAAGACTGTGTTACTGCTGGATGTCCCCTTGGGATTAAAAGCACTGACATTGTCTCTACTGTCGAGCATGTCAAATGTCTGGGCAAGGTGGAAGTAAAAGAGTGATGTGCTGACTTGCTCGAACAGACCCTGCAAGTGCTGCTTTCATGCAGTATTAAGATGGACCCTGAGAGAGCACCCCAGTGATTTTACGGAAGGTGCCCAGAAGGGGTGGAGGGTTATTCATGCACGTAGTGGTTCGGCCACCCAGGTGGGTCCCCTAAGACTAATAGTTTCAAGGACAAGCTACTTAAACTGTTAGCCACAGAAGGGAGAACTGCTCAGGAATTGATACAGGTATTAGACATCTCGGTGACCACACCCCTGCCATCCCCAGGTACATCTCCCGGGTCATCTGAGAGCTCCATACTAGCCCCACCCCTATGGTCGTCCCTCCAATACAATTAGACTCCTATCGGAGATTGAGACTCTTCTCTGGTACTGTGCCTGCCTTCAGGGGAAGATGATTTGGAGACCTGGATGGACTAAGCTACACCTTTAGTGCAAGAGTGGCAGTGTTCTGAGGGGGAAAGAGAAGCGGCTGATGAAAGTTTGAGGGGTCCCGCCTGGAAGCTATTCAGTTCCTACGGGCCACTAGTCCAGAGGCAACTGCAGCAGAATATCTTTCCGCTTTAGAGGGAGTGTTTGGCAGCTCGAAACCGAAAGGATCTGTTATGGAAATTCAAGTCAGCAAAACAGTGGAGAAATGAGAAATTGTCTACCTTTGTTACTAGAATGAGGAGGGCTCTGCAAAAGGCCCACCGCAAAGGGGAGTGACTGCCCAAACACTAAACCAGGTCTGATTAGACCATATATTGAAGTCATGGAAATGTATAATAGTTAGTAAGATATAATCCAATAAGTCCAACAAAGTTCATATATTTATTATAGTCTTCTCTTCACACCAATATACTTTAGGCAACAGTTTCGTGGCTGGACACGTCACTTCCTCAGGCCATTTGTATAAAGTAGTGTTGGTACTAAATATAAAACATAAATATATTTGCTTGAATTTAAAATATTTATAATCCTTCTCCTTATCCACTAAGATATCACATGGTTGTTGATTAGCAATGCTCAACTTCAAATGGACACAAAATGTAACATTCCATCAAATCAAAACATATTCATAATCACTTGTATTAATTTACTAATGAAGTGTTTATACCCATTAGAAATGTATGACAAAGTAATTCTTTTCTTTAGATATATCTTAGTTTACTTCTTTAAACCTTCAGTTTAGATTTAATTTCCAATTCTGTAAACAAACTACATTGTATTTGTTATTTATATCCCATAAAAGAATGAATACCTTACTTTCCATTTATCTCACTTCCACTGATCTGCAAATAATGGTGTACATCCTCAAGCAACACTTAATGCCCTGCTCCATTTACTACCTATTAAGAAAAATATGTATGTTTATTTATAATGTTTCTCTCCATAAATCTCAAATGAATAGTTTGTCTTTGTTATCATAGTCACCTGATTTAGCATAACTAGGCTCATTTAAGATAAGCACTTTCATTCATTCATGAAGTTCCTGAGAATGAAACTGCATATAATCTAATTCTTACAATCTTCTCCTTGTCCAATATGGCTATGGGGAAGGGACAGACATAGAAAGTATTAATGATAGTGTTATATATCTTTCAATCTTGAACTACCAATCATATATTTTTCTCCTAAAGATTTTATTTCAATATTTATTACCTGCTTAAATGTGCCTTTAAGCGGAGCTCCAAACTTTTAAAAGGTACTCATTTAACTATGTTTCAGTTTTAAACTCCTCGTCTCTTCAAGACACTACAACAATGGAAAAGGGACATAAGCTTGATATTTCACAATCATTTCCCATAATTCAGGCTGTCGTAAACATTTATGCGAAAAGGTTTAAATAACAACTTTTACCTGGCTCCACGCCATTAAACGCACTGATAGACGGCTGCCTTTTACAAGGAACCGGCGGTCTGGGCTGGGGTTTAAATATATTTCAAAGCCTGCAAAATGACTAATGATGTTACGTCATTAATCTTCTCTAACCCACCTATATTTGGTTTAACTAATGATGAATCAAGTGAGCCACATGACTAGCCATGTAGCTAAGTGGTAAAAGCTGACAGACTTACTAAGCGCACAGTCAAAGTCAACAGTTCACGTCCCAGCCTCTGCTCTTTGCTGAAATAAAAATGATTTTAATTAAACAATCATATGCAACTATTATTAATATATTTGCACCTATTAAATCAATAAAGTAGTTATTCTGTAGTTTGAACCTGGGTTAATAAAACTTTCCAAATACTAATTGTCTGAAAACTCAAGCAGTTTTCCTAACTCTAAATTAGCCACAGTTTTAAATGTGACGGGGATACATGCCACTCCTGTAGCTAGATCTGAACCACTATAGATCTAGAAACTGTTGGAAAATGAATGGACCATGAGCTCTCCTAGTTACTGAGTGGAAAATATAAGTGGGCTCACTCAGTACTGATGGGATTAGGGTTCGTCCCCTATGGCTACTTGCTGACAATGTGTCGTAAACTCATTTTAATATATTTATCTTCATCCTAGGTTTTAAACTTTTAACATTTTCTATTTTTAAATCAATTTAAACTGATAAATCTTTTCTTTTTATTAACTCTACTTTCACATCCT
Organism: Neoceratodus forsteri; assembly: GCA_016271365.2. Taxonomy (NCBI): domain Eukaryota; kingdom Metazoa; phylum Chordata; order Ceratodontiformes; family Ceratodontidae; genus Neoceratodus; species Neoceratodus forsteri. The sequence continues at coordinate 200,776,584 of CM057450.1, forward strand.
TATAACGATTAGTTATTTCAATTACCTGAAACTCTTTTCTTATTCTAACTTCCATTCTCTATTAATTATTCAAAAAATAAATAATCAGGTCATAACATTTACCAGAAAATCTCATTATTGATCTTAACATATTTAACATCTTTGTTGAATAAAGGTTAAACTCCCACCATGGCCACTGGAACCACCAACTAGTTTTACTTTTTGTAATGGTAGAAGATATAAACTAATTCTTCTACAATTCACAAATACAAATTATATTGAAAATATAAAAAATGTACTAAAGGCAATACATATTAGTGCTGGATTGATACAATCAATGTCGAGATAGGTCAAGACCTAATTCCAATACAAATTCCAATTGCCATGGTGGGAGTTTAACCTTTATTCAACAAAGATGTTAAATGTGTTAAGATCAGTAATAGGATTTTTCTGGTAAATGTTTATGACCTGATTATTTTTTTTTTGAACAATTAATAGAGAATGGAAGTTAGAATAAGAAAAGAGTTTCAGGTAATTGAAATAACTAATCATTATAAGGATTTGAAAGTAGGGTTAATAAAAAGAAAAGATTTATAAGTTTGAAATTTATTTAAAATAGAAATGTTAAAAGTTTAAAAACCTAGGATGAAGATAAATATATTAAAATGAGTTTACAACACATTGTCAGCAAGTAGTCAGTATGGGACGAATCATTAACCTCATCAGTACTGAGCGAGCCCACTTATATTTTCCACTCAGTAACTAGGAGAGCTACATGGTCCATTCATTTTCCAACAGTTTCTAGATCTATAGTGGGTTCAGATCTAGCAACAGAAATGACATGTATCCCCTGTCACATTTAAAACTGTATAGCTAATTTAGATTTAGGAAAACTGCTGGACTTTTTCAGACAATTAGTATTTGGAAAGTTTTATTAACCCAGGTTGTTCAAACTACAGAATAACTACTTTATTGATCTAATAGGTGCAAATATATTAATAATAGTTGCATATGATTGTTTCATTAAAATCAATTTTTAATTTCGCAAAGAGCAGAGGATGGGATGAACTGTTGACTTTGACTGTGCGCTTAGTGAGTCTGTCAGCTTCTACCACTTAGCTACATGGCTAGTGATGTGGCTCACTTGATTCCATCATTAGTTAAACCAAATATAGGTGGGTTAGAGAAGATTAATGACGTAACATCATTAGTCATTTTCGCAGGCTTTTGAAATATATTTAAACCCCAGCCCAGACCGCTGGTTCCCTGTAAAAGGCAGCAGTCTGAAAGTGGCGCTTAATGGCGTGGAGCCAGGTAAAAGTTGTTATTTAAACCTTTTCAGCATAAATGTTTACACAGACAGCCTGTATTATGGGGAAATGATTGTGTAACTCAAGCTTATGTTCCTTTCCCTTGTTGTTGTGACTTGAAGAGACGAGGAGTTTAAAACTGAAACATAGTTAAATGAGTACCTTTTTAAAAGTTTGGAGCTCCGCTTAAAGGCACATTTAAGCAGGTAATAAATATTGAAATAAAATCTTTAGGAGAAAAATATATGATTGGTAGTTCAAGATTGAAAGATATATAACACTATCATTAATACTTTCTATGTCTGTCCCTTCCCCATAGCCATATTGGACAAGGAGAAGATTGTAAGAATTAGATTATATGCAGTTTCATTCTCAGGAACTTCATGAATGAATGAAAGTGCTTATCTTAAATTAGCCTAGTTATGCTAAATCAGGTGACTATGATAACAAAGACAAACTATTCATTTGAGATTTATGGAGAGAAACATTATAAATAAACATACATATTTTTCTTAATAGGTAGTAAATGGAGCAGGCATTAAGTGCTTGCTTGAGGATGTACACCATTATTTGCAGATCAGTGGAAGTGAGATAAATGGAAAGTAAGGTATTCATTCTTTTATGGGATATAACTAACAAATACAACGTAGTTTGTTTACAGAATTGGAAATTAAATCTAAACTGAAGGTTTAAAGAAGTAAACTAAGATATATCTAAAGAAAGGAATTACTTTATCATACATTTCTAATTGGTATAAACACTTCATTAGTAAATTAATACAAGTGATTATGAATATGTTTTGATTTGATGGAATGTTACATTTTGTGTCCTTTTGAAGTTGAGCATTGCTAATCAACAACCATGTGATATCTTAGTGAATAAGGAGAAGGATTATAAATATTTTAAATTCAAATGAATATATTTGTGTTTTATATTTAGTACCAACACTACTTTTATACAAATGGCCTGAGGAAGTGACATGTCCAGCCACTAAACTGTTGCCTAAAGTATATTGGTGTGAAGAGAAGACTATAATAAATATATGAACTTTGATGGACTTATTGGATTATATCTTACTAACTATTATACATTTTCAAGTTTTCAGCTATAGTAAGATTGTCCAGAATTACACAAATATATATTGAGCATCCTGTATCAACATTAGTATATATTGAAGTCAGCCAGATTTTCAAGTGTAATACTACTGAAACTCAATTGTAAGACTGGAGGGCCGACCCTCCTGAATATTGTCAACTGATGAGACAGATTTGTGAAATTGAAACCGATGAAGAGGGTGGGAGCCCTATGCTGGGGCGTGAATCTGTGCCAGACTCCTGAGCAAAGTGAGCCAGACAAAACTCATCAATTGAGAGGGTTGATCAAGGGGATGACAGAGACCTATCGGGAGCTGGATCTGTATCATGCCCCCTGAGCCCAAAAGTGGAGGGAGTGCATGTTGTTTCTCTGACCCCTGTTGAGAGTAACTTGAGAGCAGAAATTAGAGACCTACGGGAAATGGTGAGGAGCAGCAACAGACTGCTTTCACCCCAATAGAGTTGGTGAACCAGAGATATCACGGGTAAACACCACATTCAAGAAGAGTCATGTAGAGCCCTGAAGTGCCCCCGTCAGATAAGAAACTTTCCTCCAAGGACAACAGAGATATTAAATATTGTTACTGGTTTGGGGAAGGTGGACACTTTCAGACTGAGTGTCGGCTGCCAGAGAACTTGAGGAAAGTCACCAGCAGGTTAGTGGCCTGGCATCACAAGACCTGTGCCCGTCACCAGGAGGAGCCAACGGAAAGTTTTGCCACCAGGGCCAATGCCCTAGCGACCTCTCAAGTAATGCCCCTGAATGGTCTGAAGTAGTAATTTCCTCCATGGAGACTACAGTGAAAGTGAATGGGGTATCCACCAGAGCTGTACTAGACAGTGGCTCCCAAGTGACAATCATGTTTCAGGACTGGTATCAGAAGCATTTGTCTGATGTGTCCCTGCAACCCCTAGAGGGGCTACATGTGTGGGGTTTGAGTGAGAAGGCCTACCCTACTCTGGCTATATCCGAATTTGGTTGTCTTTTTCCTACCTCTGTGGCTGGAGTGGCAGAGCAAGTGGAGACCCTGGCCTTAGTGTGTCCCCCAATGGACTGTATGATGGGATCCCTTTGTTGATTGAAACCAGTGCACATATGTTTGGGTGACTGCGAGTTGTGTTCTGAAAACAAAAGTCCAAGACTGGCAGAGCCCTCAGAATCCTGGCTTTAATTAAACGGGCCTATGAAGCACAGAGAAATGCTGGTAGAATGGAACCGAGGACCCGGTGGGGGTCGCCTGAAGAAGGAACCAGAATCTTTCTGCTAGCACCAAATGCACAATGTGTCCTACAAGGAGAAGTCCATATCATGAAGGATGTAAAGAACAAAATATTAATGCTGGATGCACCAGGGAATGGGAAACTGCCCGAGGGCTGCTAGTCAAACCCAGTATCCTGCCTGCTAGAGCTCATGCTTTTGCCAAAAGAGTAATGGTTCAAGTTCACAATGTGTCTGACAGGAGATCTGAGGAATCAAGGCTGCACCCTGGCCACTGTGCACTGTGCGGATACTGCCATCCTGCCCAGCAACAAGAGTTTGGGGAAGATTGACAGAGTGACCCCTGACTTGTTTGATCATGGTGACTCTCCGCTGCCAGCTGAATGGAGAAAAGGATCAGTGAGAAGCTTGCCCAGAGAGACCAGGTGGTTTCTTTGAAGGGATGTAGGTGTGTACAAGGAGCTGAACACCACATCCGCTACATGATGAGAGCCATTTCATGAGAGGTCTCGACGCCTGGCATCTACTGACATAGATGATGTGAGACGACATCTACAAGAGATGCTTAGGCTGAGGTAATACAAGAATCCAGAAGCCCATATGCTTCACCTATCGCGGTAGTGAGGAAAAGAATGGAACCGTTAGGATGTGTGTGGATTATCGTACTATGAACCGTGGACTATTCCAGATCAGTATGCTATGCCACGATTCAGGATGCATTGGAATGCCTGAATGGTAGTAAGTGGTTCTCAGTGCTGGACCTTGCAGTGGGTACTATCAGATCCCGATGGCCCCAGAAGACCGTGAAAGACTGCCTTTATTTGCCCACTTGGTTTCTATGAGTTTATGAGGATGCCTCAAGGGATATCAGGTGCTTCTGCCACCTTTCAGTGCCTAATGGAGCGTGCAGTGGGGACATGAACCTGTTAGAGTGTTTAGTATACCTGGATGATGTCATTGTGTTTGGCAGCTCCTGGAAGAATATGAAAGCAGGTTATTCAAGGTGTTGGACCAATTAGAAGATTTTGGCCTCACATTGTCCATTGATAAGTTTCAATTCTTTCAAACATCAGTAAAATATGTGGGACATATAGTGTCCACCGAAGGCATAGAGACTGACCCCAGTAAAGTTGAGGCATTGACCACCTGTCCCCAGCCAAAAATTTGAAAGAGCTGCAGAGATTCCTGGGTTTCTGCGGTTATTATAGCGCTTTATCAAGGACTATTCAAGAGTAATCCACCCTCTACTTAACTGTTCCTCCACAAGTCCCAGTTGAGCATGACTGTCAGTCCATATCGGAAGAAAGTGAGAGTGACTTTGAATACTATCCTTCTCGAACTGAGTCAATTGTTTGAGGGCAATCCTAGTCAATACTGGAGACAAAGCTGGGCCTTCTGGACTGTTTAAGCCCCCAGCTTCATCCCTGGAGCCAATGCTCCCAGAAAGTGAAGTGCAAAGCATCAGATCAGATGAAATGGAATCATTGTGCATGGTTGAACTGTTTGAGCTTTCAGGGAGGAAATGATAGATTGGGGCAGACTGGTGATACACCCGAACAAGAAGAGTATTTTGAGTGCCCTGACAGTCCACTGCCAGTGTCCGAAGCTCTCCATGCGAGCCAAGTGTTGTGGACTCAGAAACTGTAACTCCTGGAGCTGAAAGTGCCCCAAGTTCTAGCCTCTCTACCCCCATGGAGACTCCCCTGACAAGTGAGGACAATGCTGAAAATGAGGCTCAGAGTGCAGAGACTGTAACAGTTCCCCCCTAGAAAGACTGGTCGAGCTGTAAAGCCTGTGGTGCACCTCAGTTATGATTCCTTGGGAGGCCTGTGGATTTGCCTCTCAATGTTGTCCATAAAGGAGTGTATGTGTCCCCGAGCTCATTGCCCAAACTGAGCGTCAGTGCTAACTCCAAGTTACTTGTATTGCCCTCTAAGTATGGTGCCCTTGCCTCGTCCAGCCCCAAGGTAACTGATAGGAAGGCCCTCTCTTCAGGTTTCATGTACAAGAGGTAATAACTTGAGTTATGGTACAATGTATGTAATACTGTGTAAAGTGACATACTGCAATGTTTCAGAAATGTGTTCTTGGTAAAATGATATATTGACTGATGATTACATATGCGAGCCTAATACAAATGTATATGGTTGCAGTTGAAACTTATAGAGTGCCTTGCGCGGACGTCAAGCTTTCCCAGGCCAGGAAGGGTGTAACCCCTGCAAATGGGGGTTCCCAAAAGACTTCCAGGAGCTTGCTTGAATGCTCCAAGCCTGAATGGTGTTTGGCATTTAAGCCATTTATCAGTGAGTGTTTTTAGAGCCTCTGGTACTGTCTCTTTAAGAGCTGTCTGCTTGCAGACATAATTAGTTGTATGGGGACTGTTGTTCTCTGAGTACCACTTGAGCTGCTGCCAATTCACTTCATTTTGCAGTCACTAGGAGTGCAAAGGGAACCTATCTGAAAGATGTAACTGTTTGCCAGAAATTATTTAGAGTAATAATGAAATTACAGTTTGTCTAACCTGCTTTCTTTGCAGTCAGAACTGTGTCTGCTAGTTCCCCATTCTAGTTTTGAACTGCTGAACTGGACCAATCAGTGTGGGTAAGCTAGCTCTAAAATGGTGCCTTGGACGAATCAGAACTTGGACTCATAATCTGAGCCAGCCACAAGAGGATTGTATGGGCAGTGACTCTGGGAGATGTAGTTTAGACTTCAGTGCCTTTTGGACCAACAGCAGCAGTCTATTGTGGTGACAGCCAATCCAGTCAAGAACTGGGAGGAACTCAAAGAAGTGCCCAGTTTTGTCAGTTGGAGCTTCAGTTGAGCTTTGGCAGTGAAGAAGGAAGGAGCCCTGTGCTTTTTCAGTGTGCAGTTTTAGTCAAAAACGTGTGTAAGGCCCAGAGTTCGGTCTGCAGCTTGTGTAACAGCTTGTTAGGACTGAATCCGTCCTGTGAAAAGAATCAAAGGATCTCTGAAGGTAGAAACCAGGCTCACCCTGTAGAAGACTGGAAGAATTGCTGAAAATTGCACTCGGTCTGTCAGGAACTGAATCTGCTTGTGTTCTCCGGTATTGTGCAGTAATTGCGATCGGGATACAGATGCAGCCTGCCTGGTATAGTACTTTCTTTTATATGGATGTGTGAAGAGGTTTGTGTACCTCAAGTTAGCCCCGATGACATTGAAGGACCCTATCTTATTTGGAGGTCGTGAGTACTAATTCAGGGTTGCTCCTTGTTGAATTGCCACATTAAATCCAAATGGAATTACTGTACTGCTGACTGTTTAATTCTCCTTTTCTCTGTGAAAGGGCCCTACCAGCTGCCACGGTTTGGACTAGCCACTAGAGCTTGGGTACCCAGGGACAGTAACTGATAGGGATAGGCCTGTGCACAGAGCCATAGGTAGATTATTAGGTGATAAGCTAATTAACCTGATTTCCCTGTCCTTGTTATATCCCCTAAATAAATCAGAGCTGCTTGTTTCAGCAAAGTTATACTGCCTGAGGTATTTGTCTATGTTAAAGTACTGTACTGTGATTGTTGCACTGTATCTCATTTCTCAGGAGGTCCCAGTGCCGGAACCAGACCTGGAGGTAAGTGTATACTGTGAAGGTAATTCTGATATATTGTGTGGGCCACTAGTGGGAAGAAAGGGGGGTTGCAGTGTCCCAGAGGGCTGTGACCAAGTTAGTTTAACTATTGCAAACCCTGACCTCTGGGTGGAGGCACCCGCCATTGGATCCAGGCCCCTCAACCTGTTAGTGGCAAATCAGGCAGGGGTAGTAGCCCCTGGGATAGCGCCATCTAGGGGTTACAGTTGGAACCCCTAATGGCCCAGCTGTTTGTTGGTGTTTTTGTTCCAGATTTTTTAAATAAGATTTTTGTGACCCCACCTTATGAACAGTGGCACTATCATTTCATTACTTAATCCTGAAAGATGGTTTTTGCTCAGCGACTGTGCCATTTGGCACCACAGTTGCAAAAACGCATCTCTGGCAAGATGTGAAAAATGACAGCTGTACTGTGGATGACATCCAGGTCCTTGCCATGAAGATACTGCTGGAGCACAAAACAAAACCTGACAGTGGCATCAATCTGTAGCCCCAAGCTGACCAACCAAGGGCTAAACCCATACTAGACTTCATACACTCATTCAATCAAAATGCAGAAACAATCCTGCTTGGTGACTTCAGTGTGAACTGGTCCTCCTTCAGTGTGAACAAATATAAGGACGCACTGACTGCTGCTAACTTCTACAAATGGTCCAGTTACCACAAGGGTGAACTACAGAACAGGTACTACCACCCTTCTGGTCTGGGTTCTCACGAACCGCCCAGATCACATCACAAAACGCAGTTCTCTCCGACAATTTAAGCGCCACTCCCCAATCCTTTGCTTCTGGTTGAACAAATACACTAAGCCTCCTCCCAAAGCTATTAACAGCAGTAGATTTATCCCTGGTCATCTTGGGTCTCTAAAAACACTCCTATGAGACCATGATTGGTCTCTGATAGACACAGCCTCCAACATTGACACTGCTCTTGAATATTTTATCCACAGCTTTAACAGCGCCTGTGATGTCCATGACCCATTCAAAAAATGCAAGATTAAAGCCGTCAACAACCCTTGGATTAACTCTGATCTTCTGGAACAATTGAGGTCCGGATCATCTTTGGCATCTGGCCAACTTGACTGACACCCAGGCTGATAGCCAGGCTTACAAGAGCAAGAAATGCCTGTACTAGAGCAATTCAAAAAGAAAAGGCAAGATACTACTGAGCGTGCTCATCAACTCATGGAAAGACAGGAAGATGTTTTGGTGAATCTTTCTGAAGTTTCAGGGCATATCCCCAAAGTACCACTCTCTATGCTCAACGCAAATGGTAGCCTCACTCTGAAACTGATTACCATGGCTAACGCTTTTAATGCGGCATTCACCGATCTTAGTCATGTGCTTCCTCTAACATTCTTTGACCCCCCCCCCACTGGACTCTCCAGGCTTGGACAAAGCAAGAATAACACAGGGCCCATCCACCTTTCTACTTTAAAACTATCTTGGAGGTCCTAGCCAAAAAACAACTGCTCAAAGTGCTTGGGAGATCCAGATTCAGTGACGACTCCCTAGACCTGAAACTCCTTGCCCTCACCATTGACAAAGTCCTGACCCGCCACCAAAATTCTCAACCAATCCCTAATGCTTTCTCAGTTCCCCAAATATGGAAATCTGCTGTTGTGATGCCAATTCACAAAAGTGTGGATAGGACCCTAACCTTTAACTACAGACCCATCTCCATTCTTCCCCCTCTATCGAAAGCACTGGAGAGAATAGTTGCCAATCAACTTACAGAATACCTTGCTAACCACAACCTGCAATGTCAGGAGCAGCATGGTTTTTGTAAAGGACCTAGTACCACCACAGCTCTCCTTGAATTCACCACTTACATCCATAATGCTCTGGATCAGGGAGATCTTGTCAGCGCCGCCTTCATTGATTTGACAAAGGCATTCAAAACTGTCAACCACTCCCTGCTATTTGAACAATTATCTTGCCATGGCCTCTCAGGTGACGTCACATGTTGTTTCCAAAGCTATCTTATCAACCGAACCCAACAGGTCAGAGTTGGTGAGTCCTCTCACCCTCCGTCCGATTCACTCTGGAGTTCCTAAGGGTCCATCTTGGGTCCCTTGCTTTTCAGTATTTTCCTGAACAATCTCCCTGCATCATGCCCTAATAGACCCTGTTACATGCAGAAAATACAGTTATTTTCACCTCCCACCCTGACCTGTCCCTCCTACAATTGTAACTGCAAACAAGCTTTATGCAAATGGAGACATGGTTTAAATCTCAAAAACTCATACTAAATCACAAAAAAACTAAAACAATGATGTTTCATGGCATCCATAACAAACCTAAAAACAAATGTCTATCTATCACAAACGGTGAAGGGATGTTGCTCGAACATGTTCAACTGTTTAAATACCTGGGGATTACCCTCAACAGCACTTTGTCTTACTCAGAACACGTTGAGAGCATTGCCAAGATCGTGAACACATGCATAGGACTTCTCTTTGAACATAGAGGTTGCCTCACCAATGAAGGCCTAAGCATTGCCATTCAGAGCTCTGTTATATCAGTAATCAACTATGGGCTTGTGATCTATGGCTCTGCCACTGACACCGTACTTCGACGAATAGCCATTGCCCTTAACAAGGCATGTTGTCTACTGACCTCTGCTCCATGCCTCTTACATACCTGTGAAATCTACAAGCAAGCAAATTGGCTCCAACTCCCCAGCAGACTCAAGTACCAGACCTGTATGCTAGCAAGAAAGATTACCTTAAATCTCCTACCCTCAAAGGTTCAGTTCTTACTGGCCACTAGCTGCGGCCTCCGCCTAACCAGGAGCTCAGAATATCTTACTTTTTCTGTTCCACACTGCCTCACTACCCAAGGATAACGCTCCTTTACATACAGAGCCTAATCCTGGTACAACTCGCTTCCACCTGCTGTTACCAACGACACTACCCCTGGACACTTTCAAGTGCTACCTGCATCAGCACCTTGTCACAATGGCCTCCTGTGAATGTTTCTCCTAACTAAACTTACTCTCCTTCCCTCTAATTCTCCCCCCCCAAGTCCCTCCCACCTTTACCCCCCTCTTTCTCCTATCTCCTTCCTTTTTATTTCCTACTATTATCTACATTCCTCCCATAGCTTCCTCTACATGTAACTACCATCTCTTCTAGCAGCTTCTAATTTATTCTAGTGAACCATATTACAACTGTGTTTCTAAGATCATGAATATGTTGTTCACCCACACTTTGGCATGTCTCTTTCCCTTTAAATCTTGCCGAAGTCTTCAAGCTCACTCCTCCCACCTACCCATAGTATATACCTTGGCTCCGCCCCATGATGCCAGATCTTCCTTTCGCTGGAAGATACTGGTTGTCTCCTCGTACTCATGCATATTGTAGGCCCTGGCTTTCAAAACTTTGGTTTACGAAATTAAAACTTGTTCAAGAAGCGACAAGGCTGAGATCATTGATCATGGAGGAAAATCTTCCCTGGATTTTGCTGGTGTCCTTAGGCCAAAAATATTGTGCACTAATCCCCACCTCACGTGCATCTACTGCCTTGACCATGGCCATGACACCTCATTCTGCAGCTTCTGTTTGGCCTTCCATCCCAACGTCCTGGACGACCGCCTGGCACATCTTAAACTGGGGAGACTGGAGCAGAGGAACTCTCAGGTGGAGTCCAAGGAGGCTAGGTGGTCGGTTTCTGTGGCTGCGGGTTCCGCCAAACAGCTGGAATGCATGAAGGCATTTGAGGAAGAAGCTGCCCACGCTTCTGACACGCAAAGCTTTTTTGTTTCACTAAACCTGGGCTCCACATTCTCAGGCTCCTTTAGGGAGTTGTGCCAGTCTCTCCCCATCCAGGGAGAGGCACCAGTGGGCTCACACTCCTCTCAATCCTGTAAACAGGATAAGGAACCGAGCATGTCTTCGTGTCACCGAAGTCGCTCTCGGGACCGAGAGAGGTCTCAGTCCCAGGAACATGCGATCTTGACCTCGATCGAGATCACTTCCTCGGCTGCAGGCTTCACAGACCTACCGTCGGGCCAGCCGACCCAGGATGCGGCTGATGAGGTCGAGATTGTTCTCGATCCTATCAACCTGCTGTCACCGGCTCTGGTCAATGACCCTTTAGAAAGGACTCGGGTCCTTGTCCTCCCTGATGAGGAGTCCCAGCCCACTGGTGTCCCCATCGAGGACCCGGTTCCAGACCCCTGGGTTTCACCGGTTCCCCCAGTGTCCCCTGAGCAACCTAGTCAGCTTGCTTGGTCTCGGTCGAGGTCCAGAACCCCTCATCCAGATGGCCAAGGAAGAGCTATAAGCACCCAAAAGAGGCGATGTCACCAGTCGTGCTCATCCTCCTTGGATGAGGAGAGACACTGACGGAAACTCTGTCGGTGCTACAAGGACCTCATGTGGCAACAGCTGATATTGTCCAGGCACAAGTCAACTTCAACTCCTACCTCAGAAATTACTTGGCTTTTGCCTCCTAGGCTGAAGCCAACCCCCTCGGAACTGAAGCCTTCGTTTCCCCTGCCCGCAGGACTGGCATGACTGCCTATTCGGCCTATACCAGTCTCTCCACCAATAGTGGAGGAACCACCACCTAAGCAGACTGTGGTAGGGGCTTCTTCCAAAGAGGACTGACCAGACACCGGGCTTCCCCGATGTCTGTCGGTCACGGTCACCCTGGACTGCCCTTAGCGGGTGGAGGGTGATTTGGGCAGCAGACTGCTGTACCCCAGCTCTTCAGACTCGGACGTCACTGGGCTTAACTCTCATCCTGGGGATTATGAGTCATCCATTGGCCTAGGGATGGAGGAAGGCCCTTCCTCCTTCCAAGGAATTCTTTGCCTTATCTCTGGGTCCACAGGGATGCCCCTGGAACCCATCTAGAAAAAGGCGGATTACCCTCTTATGGACATCCTCAGGAGAGGAAATACCCCAATGGAGGCCTTTCCTGTGGCCAAGGCCATTGTTGGTCCAGCACTGAACTGTGACAGCGTCCTGTCTCATGTCCAGCGCTGTCTGCCCAAATGACCTGCAAGTACGCGGTTCCCATGGGGTCCCTTGTGGGGTTCACAGAGCACCCTTCGTCTGACAGCCTGGTGACCGCCTCTGTGTTCAGGTGTGCTGGCAGTTCTGCTGACACTGACCGACCTCCTGACAAAGAGTCCAAGCTCTTGGATCATTCAGCGAGGAAGGTCTATGCAGCTTCCTCCTTGGGCTTTCATCAGGCAAGTTCATCCATCATCATGGCACACACCTCTCATGCCCTCCTCGGGTCAGTAGACATAGTCCTCTGACATCTTCCCGCAGACATGCAGGCCATGGTTAAGCAGGTCAGAGACCAGGGTCGAGCTGTTGCCAAACAGCAGCTCCAGATAGCCCTGGACATTGGAGACTCTTGTGCCTGCTCGATTGCTGCCACAGTTGCCTGTCACCACAGGGCTTGGATGAGGCTCTCCTCCTTCCTGGCAGATACTCAACACAAGTTAGCTGATGTGCCCTTCCTCGGACCAACTTGTTTGGCCCAGGAGTGGCCAGTCACCTACAATGTATACAGCAGCCAAATGCCACCTTGGACGCCACTTCTGCTAAGAGTTCTTCGGGCAAGAACCAGCAGAAGAAAAAGAAGAAGCCTTTTTGGCACTCTTCCCCTGTGGCTCATCAGTCTTTCTTCCAAGGGGGACAGCAGCATCAGCAGCAGGCTCAAGCTTAGTGCCCTCAGCCCAAGCCTGGACCCCAACAGGCCCGTAGAGGAGGCCAAAACTCAGGTCCTGGAGCTTCCTCCTCCTACAAGCCTGCTCAATGACAAGGTGGGGATTGCCACTCCTATTCCCATCACACCAGCTCTGGGTCTTCCCGTGGGGGGCTGACTCCACCACTTCCTTTCCGCCTGGTCTGCTATCAGCATGGACAGGTGGGTTCTCGAAGTGGTCGGTCAGGGACTGCCTCTAGAATTTGAGCAATACCCTCCCAGCTGAGCCCACGTCCCTCGGGAAGAATGGATTTCCGCACACACCCAGTCGGCTCTTTGAGACGACATCGCTCATCTCCTCCTTAAGGAGGCAGTGGCTCTCATGGCGGATCCTTCAGCAGACCCAGGCTTTCTCTCCAGGTACTTCCTGGTGCCCAAGCGGATGGGGGGCTGGTGCCCCATTCTATATCTCCATGACTTGAATAAGTATCTCCGGTCATGCACCTTTCAGATGGTCACTCTGTCCCAGATCATACCATCCTTGGAGCGAAACATGTGGTTCTGCTCATCGGATCTGCAGGATGCATTCTTTCACATCCCAATCCACCCATTCCATAAGCGGTTCCTTTGCTTCATGGTCAAAGGGGACCCTGCACGAGTTCTGAGCCATGCCATTGGCCTGTCCTTGGCCCCATGGGTCTTTACCAAATGAATTGCAGTGGTGGCAGCCCATCTCCAGCATCAGGGGTCAGAATTTACCCCTACCTCAATGATTGGCTCCTTGCAGGTTCCACCCGACGGGAGGTGGAGAGGTCCAAGGATCTGTCCCTCCAAACCTGTTCCCAACTCGGCCTCCTGATCAATGAGACCAAAGTTGGAACTCATGCCATCTCAGGTGATGGGCTTCATTGGGGCAGAGCTCAACTCTTGTCAAGCCAGAGCTCAACTCCCAGTGGACAGGGCAGAAGTTCTCTTCTCCTTTGCCCAATCATTTCTGGTTGGGCACTTGCGCCCCCTGCCCAGGACTTTCTGCACCTTCTGGGTTACATGGTGGCATGCACCTCAGTGGTCCATTGGGCCTGGTTGCACATGCACCCCCTCCAATGGGAGCAGGCTGCCAATTACTTCAACCAGCTGATCACGGTAACCCAGAAGATGTGGGATGCTTTCCAATGATGGACCGCCCAGACCGGTTACAGGAAGGGATCCTGCTTGTTCTGCCCCTAGCCGACGGTCGTCCTCATGAACGATGCCTCTTTTATGGGCTGAGGAGCCCACATGGGGGACAAAAGGGCCCACGGGTTTTGGACCCCGAGGAGTCCCAATGCAACATCAACCTGTTTGAGCTCAGAGCAGTCAGACTGGCACTGTCAGCTTTCACTCCTCAGCTCCAGGGTCAAGTGGTTCAAGTCCAGATGGACAATACCATGACCATGTACCAGATCAACAAACAGGGCGGCATGCACTCCCATCTGCTTGCAAGGAGGCTCTCCACATCTGGACCCTGGTAAGCCAACTGGAGGCAGATCTCCTAGCCATCCATCTGGCAGGAGCCTCCAGACCAGCTGGCGGATGCTCTCAGCTGCATAGGCCCGACATCCCACGAGTGGTCTCTCCATCCAGAGGTAGCTTATAGCCTGTTCTCCCTTTGGGGCAAACTGATGGTGAACCTGTTTGCCTCCAGGGAAAACATCAAGCTGAGGCTGTTTCATGCCTGCTCCCTTCAGCAGGGCTCACTGCAGGGGGGTGCCATCTCGAGGCCGTGGACCCCAGGCCTCCTCTATGCCTTCCCTCCATTTCCCTTGATCCACAAGGTGTTACTCAAGGTGAGGAAGGACAAGGCGAAGGTGATTTTGGTAGCCCCAGACTGGTCATGCCAATTCTGGCATCCAGATTAGGCCCTGGGTGGCTTTGTACATGCCCGGACCTGATATCTCTAAATCAGGAGGCATACCATCTGGACCTTCAATCCCTACACTTCACAGCCTGGTATCTGAGCAGCTAGAATTCCAGGCTTTGGGTCTTCCAAAGATGTCTACACTGTGGTGGAGACATCTAGAAAAAATTGACCAGGAAATGTTATGCCTTCAAATGGAAAAGATTTTCCATTGGGTGTCAGGGTAAGGGCCTGGACCCTCTGTCCTGTTCTGTGGCTATCATTCTCAACTACCTTTGGTCTCTCTCTCTCCAAAGGTGGTCTGCGGTCATCGACCCTTAGGGTGCACCTGGCAGCCATTTCTGCTTACTTGTCATGGGCTAGTCAGCTGACATTGGTGCAGGAGACAGTGGTCGGGCACTTCTTTAAGGGCCTGGATCACATATCCCCTCCGGTGCGTGAACCTCCACCTCTGTGGGATCTACTGCTGGTATTGGTGAAGCTCATGGGCAAGCCATTCGAACCAATGCACAAGTGTAAACTGTCACACATAGAAACATAGACTTTGACGGTAGATAAGGACTGCTTGGTCCATCTAGTATGCCCATTTCCCTACCTACAGGATAGGCCGCAGATCCTAGTTAACCAACAGCCTATTTCTTCCTACCCCCCCAAGAATTGCCTTATGTCTGTCCCATGCATTCTTGAATTCTCCCACAGTTTTAGACCCCACAACCTCCTCAGGAAGGCTGTTCCATGCATCCACTACCCTCTCTGTGAAATAATAGTTCCTCACATTGCCCGTGAACCGCCTTCCTTCTATCTTTTAAATTGTGTCCCTTGTTCTTGCCGTCTCTTTTCTGAAAGATGCTACCCTCTTGGACTTTGTTGATTCCACTGAGGTACTTAAAAGTTTCTATCATGTCCCCCTTCTCCCTTCTTTCCTCAAGGGTATACATATTAAGCTCCTTTAGTCTCTCCTCGTATCGCTTCTCTTGCAGACCCTGCACCATTTTAGTTGCCCTCTATCCTATCTATGTCCTTGCGGAGATGGGGTCTCCAGAACTGGACACAGTACTCCAGATGGGGTCTCACCAACTGTCTGTACAGAGGGATAACAACTTCCTGTTTTCTGCTGCTGATGCCTCTCCCTATACATCCCAGTATACCCCCAGCTCTCCCTACTGCCTTCTCACATTGCTTGCTAACCTTAAGGTCATCTGATAAGATTACCCCCAGGTCCTTTCCTTTTTTGTTGTTGTTACTACCTCCCCACCCATTGTGTATTCTTCCCCTGGGTTCTTGTTTCCCAGGTGCATTATTTTCACTTCTTGCATTGAATCTTAGCTGCCCAACCTTGCCAAGTCCTTCTCATCCTTTCTATGCCTCCTTGTGTATCAACCCTGTTGCAGATCTTTGTGTCATCTGCAAAAGGCATACTTTTCCTTCCAGTCCCTCTGCAATGTCACTGATGAAGACATGTCATTGAAGAAGGCCTTCCTGGTGGCTATCATGTCTGCCAGAAGGACATGGGATCTCAGGTGCTCTCGGTGGACTCCCTTATCTGGTCTTCCACAGGAACAAAGTTGTCCTGTGCCCCACCGAAATTCCTTCCAAAGGTGGTGTCAGAGTTTCATTTTAATCAGGTGTTGATGCTGCGGTATACTACTCTGATTACACCTTGGAGGTCGAGTACAGGCTCCATACTTTGGACCTTAGATGTGCTGTCTCCTATTATAAGGAGAGGACGGCGGAAATTCATGGAGAGGTTTGCCAGCTGTTTGTCAATTATGCTGAAGCCGCTTCTGGCAGACCTGCAGCCTCATGGCTCAAGCCCCATAATTTGGATGCTGAATTAATAATCCCTGGCTACACACTAATTCGTCAAGACCACCAGGGTAACAAAGGGGGCAGAGGCATTGCAATGTTCATTGCCGATCACCTTCAGTTCACCCTATCCAGCTGCCATGCACACTCAATAGACTCGCTACTGATTAAGCTCTCCCACACTCTATCCCTATTTACATAGCAGGGTCATACTGTGCCCCCAACACCCCTGTGCCTCTCATAATGGCCCACCTAAGCACCCTTAAACAGCTAGGTGCTGGGGGAGACCTCCTTATCCTTGTTGTCTTCAACTAGAACTGGCTGTCTAGTGCAAGCTCCAAGCTTTGGAGCCATGTAGCCACACTAAATATGTCCCAGCAAATTTCTGAACCAACACGTTTGAATCACAAGTCCTTAAACCACTCCCTACTTGATTGAGCACTCACAACACATCTGCACTGCATTCTCGACTCAGAACTCCTCCCTGTCTCACTAAGTGACCACCACATGATCTACGTAGTAAGAAAAATATTCAGGCCCAAAGCTACCCCCACCCGTATTCTTGCTAACCAAGTCCTGCAAATCCCTAGACCTATCAGCCCTTCTGAATGATCTGTCCAACTTGGACTGGTCTTTCATCCCTCAGGCCTCCTCTCGGCCGCTGCCCTTGACTGGTTTCCAATCTAACTTTCTGGTGTGTGGAACCACCATGTAGCTGCAGACCATGTCAGAGGTGCCCACCTGCCCTGGGTCACAGCCAAAATTATCGACCAGTTACATGCCAGGGACCAAGCATGGCTAGCCTACAGGGCCTCAAATACCCAGGAAGCACTTCAGTTCTACTGAACACTCCACAACTCCTGTACTAGGCTCCTACGGCAGGCCAAAGCGAGCTACTTCAACACCTCCTTCCACAATAACCTAAATCACCCAGCAAAATTCTGGAAATCTATCAAATTGCTTCTTACCTCCCCAGCCCAGCCCCCCACCCCAGCCCTAAATGTAGATGGCTCCACCATCACGGACCCAGACGCAGTGGCCTCAGTCTTTAACACCTTTTTCACCAGCTGCGCCACCTCTCTCATATCCGCTCTCCCCCCATCTCACCATATCCCACCTATTCCCTCCTTTCACTCACCTCCGGGTTTCGCCTTTCGCATGGTCACACCTACAGAAGTGCTAAAAGCCCTACAGGCACTCAACCCCAGCAAAGGTAAATGTCCCCTGGGTCTGGACTCCAAAATGCTTTACCTATCTGCCCCTGCCATCACCTCCCCACTGACCGCTCTCCTCAATCTCTCTTTCTCGCTTGCTTCTATACTATTCAACTGGAAAAGTGCTACTGTTATCCCTTTCCCTAAAGGGGGAGACCTGTCTACCCCGAGCAACTACTGCCCTATCTCCCTATTCCCCACCCTGGCCAAAATCCAAGAGCACCTTGACCAGCTCTGCTCCTTTCTCAATGCCTTTTTCTTCTTCACACCCTACCAATCTGGATTCAGGAAGAAGCATTCCACTGTCACCTCCCTCCTCAGGTTCACTGACGCTGTCCTCATGGGTATGAACCATGGGCACATCACCTCGGCTATTTTTGTAGACCTCGCCAAAGTGTTCAATACCGTCTCTCATACCCTGCTATTATCCAAACTCACCCAGGCAGGTCTCTAACACCTGCACAAATTGGTTCAGTTCCTACCTAACTGGCAGATACCAATCCATGAATCGTTCATTGTACCTCAGCCCCTCCCTGTAACCTCTGGAGTCCCCAAGGCTCAGTACTTGGCCCGATCCCGTTCTACATTTTTCTGAATGACCTGCCCTCAGTATGTAACTGCACATTCATTCAAATATCGCCCGACGACATGGTATTGTATGCTGCTGGTCCTTCACCCTCTGAGTGACCACTACACTGCAGGATGACTTCAATGCTGTCCTGCTCTGGTTTCAATCAAACCAGCTCTTCCTCAATCCCAAAGAATGGTCTCCCTAACCTTGGTACATGTCAGAGGCTCACCTGGTTCTCCACTACACCCATTTATCATACTATCAATGGGACTCCTGAAGGCCTGCATCTCCTTCCGGTACCTTGGGGTCTGGCTTGACCAGCACCTTGACTTCTCGGCTCATATCAACTCCTTACACAAGAAACTGCACCCAAGCTGGGTGCCTTATGCTGTAACAAGGGCTGCTTACCACTGGCAACTCACAAAGCAATCCTACAACACATGATTCTCCCTATAATTGACTATGGTGACGTAGTCTACAGTGTCGCTTCCAAGTCCGCCCTTGCATGGCTCGATCCCCTCTTCCATTCCTTCTGCCATCTTGCCCTGGACTGCACTCCCTCTGTGCACCTCTGTGACCTCTACAAGATGCTAGACCTCCCCTCGTTACAGGACTGAAGACTTACCCACTGTGTGAAGTTAACTCCCCTCCTACATAGAGCCTGACTTTGCAGTTCAACCCCCCTCGGCATATTCTCTAAGGAACACTGACTCTCGGTTACTGCATGTTCCTTTAATGACCACAGCCAAAGGCCAGGCCACTTTCAGCTACCGTGCCTAAACTTTGGATTGCTCTGCCAGCTGACATTAGTCACAAAGACACCACTCAGCGGCTAAACCAGTTCCTCGAGTCATCCTTCTCCCTCCTGCTTGTGCAGTCCTCTCCACAGTAATGCACATATCCCCCCACACCTAATTCTTTTTCCACTTTTGACCCTCACCACCCGCCATGCCCCAGGCCAGCCCAGAGTCTGGAGAAAATCTGGCCTGTAATGCCCAATAAAACTCACAAATGTCCTCCCAGCGTTATTTATTCTCACTCAGATTGCTCAGTTGATTTGTGGGATCACTGGAATTGCAAGTAGTTAGGTACTGTGTTAGCTGTTACCTAGTCTCTGTTTGGTATTGTATAATCCTGTTTGCTCGGTACTGAAAACCAGCTGTATTGTAATGCATTTGTCTCAATTGCTGTACTTGTCATCTCCCCATTCCCCCCAGGATGCATTTGGAATCGAGCGGTACTCTGCTCAGTGTGCCTTTCTGGTGAAACTCTTATATAAATAAATAAAAATAAACAAATGGACCATTGCAAGATGGATTATATCATGCATAGGTCTGTGCTATGAGTTGGCGGGCAAGGAACCTCCCAGAGGGATAAGAAGAGCTCATTCTACCCGCCATACTGCTGCATCAGTGGCTGCTTCCAGGGACATCCCTATCCAGGAACTCTGCCGGGCTGCTACCTGGAAGTCAGCAAACACCTTTATCATCCACTACCACATCGACCTTGAGTCATGCCGGGATGCTGGTTTTGGGGCCTCGGTTCTCCAATCTCTGTTTCCTAAGTAAGGGGTGTGCGCCTTGCCTCCCCTCCTCCTCCTGGAGAACTGCTAGGAGTCTGCCAAGAAGTGTAGATGAACAACACATCCATGATCCTAGAAAAACAGGTCACTCACCTGTAACAGTAGTTCTAGGAGTGGTATATGTTGTTCATCCACATAGACCCACCAGACCTCCCTGGCTGTGGATGCACACAACCTGGCTTCCAGCGGGCTAAGATCTGGCATCACTGGGCAGAGCCGAGGTATATACCACCTAGGTGGGTGGAAGGAGCCAGCTTGAAGACTTCCAGCAAGATTCAAAAGGGAAAGGGACATGCCAAGAAGTGTGGATGAACAGCATATACCACTCCTAGTTTTTTTATTGTACATATGTTCTTGAATAATATACACAAATTACTGTAACTTAACATACATACTGTGAATCATTGCACAAATTACAGTAATTCCATATGAAAGCTTTAATGTACCCAACAAAGCATATGGCTGCTTGAAACTACTGTACTTGTTATTGTCCTCACTATGTTCTGTATTGTTTCCCAGACGTGGAACCTTTGTAAAGAGTCCTGGCTCAAAGGTGTCTTCCAAAATAATAATAAACTAAATAAACTAAATTGTTCATGAGGTGGTGTGAAAAAATGGCAATTTTGAAAATCTGGAGTGAAAATATGAAAAACTGCTGAAGTTACAAACGTGGGTAGAAACTGCACAATGCACACCTGTAATGCAATCATTTTCTGGAATTTTTTTCATGAAATTTTCACAATGACCATTTTTATGTTTGCTTGCATGCATGTGCAAGAAACAAAGTGCCATCATCCGAGTTTTCGGAGGTGTGTCACCCCCTCCTCTAATTCAGTCAGTGTGTTGGCAGGCGCGGCCCCTGTCCGCCATTGCACGCTGGAGCTGTCTATGACAAGCTCCAAAATGCAGTGGCATACAGTTGAAAGGGGGAGCTACGCTTCAGTAAGCAGCGATAAGATATTGCCTGCTCATGCGCTGCTCCCCCTACACACACACACACACACACATATGCACGCATACTGCGTGCTCCCCACGCACACACTCTATAGTTGACGGGGTGCCCAATCCCCGGCCGGCTGTGCTGCGCCCCCAAAGTTTTCCATAAATGCCATGCTGGGTGCCCACCCCAGCGTGGCAACTCAATGGTGTAGCTGGCGGAGGTGCCCAACTCTGGCTTCACTGTCTCCCCTCCCCCGAGTACAGGGTGTCATGTTGGGAGCCCACCCCAGCGTGGCAACAAATGCCATGGCCAACGGGGGTGCCCAATCCCCCGTTGGCTCCACGCCCTCCCCAGCTATCCTTCTGCCACGCTGGGAGCCCACCCCAGTGTGGCAAATGTCCCGCGTCGTCTTTTTTGCTTTTTAAAAACCTGTAAAGAAAAAACAGTCCCACACAGTCTTTCTGCCCACCTCCCACAACCTGCACCTACCCACTGTGCCCTGCCTCCCCACACCCCCCTCACCCCATACTTACCTCCGGAGCTCGGTGCGATGATCTTCGGTGGACCGGGAACACGTCTGCACTCTTCAAAGCCGACTGCGAACTGAGGAAATGCCGGTAAGCTGTATAATGGGATAGATAGAGGGTTTTCAACTTTGTTGCATATCTCAGGCACTTTTTGGAATTTTTGCACCAAATTTTCAACATGGAGTTTTTGCGAGCCCTTCTCATGAATGCTGTCACTGTCATGGCGTTATTTGGGCCAGAAGGGTGACTGCTCAAAATCACCTTTCGGGACTGATTAATGAAATGACACTGCCAGTGTTCATAAGGTGGGCTCTCAAGAAGCCTATTTTGAAAATTTGGTGGAAAAATTCCAAAAAAAGACTGTTTTATGAGCGTGGTTGCGCAGTTCCTACGCATGCTTGTAAGTTCGCACATTTTCACTATTTTCACTCCAGATTTTCAACATTGCCATTTTACCACACCTTCTTATGAGTAGTACAGCTGTCATTTTTCACATCTCACCCAAAACGTGTTTCTGCCCATGTAGCGCACAATGGCGCAGTCGATGTGCGAAATCAATATATGGGACACATTAATAAAATCACAGTGACACTGTTCATGAGCAGAGGTCTTAAAATGGCTATGTTGAAAATTTGGTGAATAAATTCCTAAAAATGACTGCTTTACGAGCGTGCGTTGTGCAGTTCCTACACACACTCGTAAGTTCGCGAATTTTCAATATTTTCACTCCAGATTTTCAACATTGCCATTTTACCACACCTCCTTATGAGCAGTACAGCTGTCATTTTTCACATGCAGTCAGTGTGTTTGCAGGCACGGCCCCAGTTCCCCAATCACTGCTGCAGCTGTCTATGAGAGCAGTTGAAAATGCAGTGGCATACAGTTGAAAGGAGAGCTCCACTTAGTGAGCAGAGCTCCCCTCCACACACACACGCGGCGCTTTACGCATGCACACTGCGTGCTCATGCTTCTACCCTCCGCCCCCACACTGTATGGCCGACGGGGTGCCTAACTCCCGCCGGCTCCACGCCCCAAAGAGTCCAGGTGCCACGCTGGGAGCCCACCTCAGCGTGGCAAAATGCTTGGCCGACGGGGTGCCCAATTCCGTCAGCTGCACGCCCCAAAGCATCCAGGTACCATGCTGGGAGCCGACCCAGCGTGGCAAATTGATGTTATCGGCGAGTGCCCAATCCCTGTCGGCTCCAGCCCCCAACAGCCTTCCAGCTGCGCGCTGGGAGCCCACCCCAGCGTGGCAAATGTCCCTTGTCGTCTTACGTCCCTCGTAGTCTTATTAAAAAAAACTGCAAAAACAAAAACTGTTCTCGTCGCTTCTCCCTGCCCTGCCCTTCCCACAACCCACCCACCCACTGCGCACCCTGCCTCCCATTGCACAGTTCTCCTGCACTGTGAGTTCGCGAATTTTCAATATTTTCCTCCAGATTTTCAACATTACTATTTTACCACACCTCCTTTTGAGTAGTACAGCTGTCACTTTTCACATCTCACCCAAAACGTGTTTCAGCCCATGTAGCACACAATGGCGCAGTCGGTGTGCGAAATCAATGTATGGGGCACATTAAGAAAATCACAATGACATTGTTCATGAGCAGAGGTCTTAAAATGGGTATGTTGAAAATTTGGTGAAAAATTCTAAAATGACTGTTATGGCGTGCGATGTCAGTTCCTACGCAAGCTCGTAAGTTCACAAATTTTCAATATTTTAACTCCAGATTTTCAACATTGCCATTTTACCACACCTCCTTATGAGCAGTACAGCTGTCATTTTTCACATCTTGCCCAAAATGTGTTTTTATCCATGAAGCACACAATGGCGCAGTCGGTGTGCGCAATCAGTGTTTGGGACAGATTAAGAAAATCACAGTGACACTGTTAATGAGCAGAGATCTTAAAATGGGCATGTTGAAAATTTGGAGAAAAAATTCTTAAAAATGACTGTGTTATGAGCGTGCGTTGCGCAGTTCCGACGAAGGCTCGTAAGTTCGTGAATTTTCAATATTTTCACTCCAGATTTTCAACATTGCCATTTTGCCACACCTTCTTATGAGTAGTACAGCTGTCATTTTTCACATCTCACCCAAAACGTGTTTCCTCCCATGTAGCGCACAATGGCGCAGTCGATGTGCGAAATCAATATATGGGACACATTAAGAAAATCACAGTGACACTGTTCATGAGCAGAGGTCTTAAAATGGGTATGTTGAAAATTTGGTGAAAAAATTCCTGAAAATGACTGTTTTACAAGTGTGCGTTACGCAGTTCCTATGCGTGCTCGTAAGTTTGCAAATTTAATATTTTCACTCCAGATTTTCAACACTGCCATTTTATTACACTTTCTTATGAGCAGTACAGCTACCATTTTTCATATGCCGCCCAAAATGTGTTTTCACACATGTAGCACACAACGGTGCTGTTGGTGTGCAAAAACAATGTTTGGGACAGATTAAGAAAATCACAGTTACACTGTTCATGAGCGGAGGTCTTAAAATGGCTATGTTGAAAATTTGGTGACAAAAGTCCATAAAATGACTGTGTTACGAGTGAGCATTGTGCAGTTTCCACGCACCCTGGTAAATTCATGACTTTGTAATATTTTAAGTCCAGATTTTCACCAGTGGCATTTTTCCACACTTCCTTATTTACAGTACAGCTGTCATTTTTCACAACATGGCCGAAGTGTGTTTTCACACTTTCAGCGCAGAGATGAGTGGTCGCTGTGGGAAATCATTGCTCGGGATAGATAAACAAAATCACAGTGACACTGTTCATGATCGGAGGCACCAAAATGCCTGAGTTGACAATCTGCTGTAAAAAAATCCCCAACCTAATTATATTATGGGTATGCGTTGCACGGTTTCTATGTACGCTCGTGACTTCACCATTTTTCTAAGTATTTTTACTGCAGATTTGCAACATTGCCATTTTTTACACCTCCCCATAAACAGTACAGCTGTCATTTTTTACATCCTGTTCGGAATGTTTTTGCACCTGTGGTGCTAAATGCAGTAGTCGCTGTGCATAAGCAGCTTTCGGCTAACAAACTGATATTCACCCTGTTCATGACGTGGGGTCACAAAGAAACCATGTTGAACATTTGGAGTGAAAATACCAACGAATGCCTGGGGTATTTGGGTTTCCAACCATAACGCCCAACCCTGTAGAGAATGACAGGCATCAGGGGTGTGACTTGGGATTCTTGCCTGTAATGCTCATACCATTCCACACCCTGCAGCCAGTGAGAGGCATCAAGGTATGCCTTGGACTCTTCGGCCCCAATGTTCACCCCATTCTCCTATATCGCACCCATCTCACCATATTTCCTAATGGAATGGGGTGTATAAGGCAAAGACCCAAAAACACCGTGACACTTGTCAGTGTCTGCAGGGTGGGGTGTGGTGAAATGGCATGGCCGTTATGCCTGGCGACCCAATGGCACACCCAATGCCTGTCACTCTCTGCAGGGTGGTGGTGGGGTTGGCTTCAGTTCAATACTTCACTGCCATTCTATTACGCAGCTCTGTACTTCTACACTACCACTGCCAATGCCAGCAAGCAAACATTGGCATTGACAAATGCTTGTTTAACCTCACCTCACGAACAGTGGTACAAGTGATAGACAAAAAGTACAGGAACTCAGACACTGGCAAATAAGAAATAAGAAATGCAGAATGGAGATCCTCAATCTGAAGGATAGCTGTTTAAGACCGTCTATCTGTTTAGACACTAGCAGATTCAGTTAGAGATACTGAAGTATTTCTAGCAAAATAGCACTGTTGTGCAAAGTCAAATGTTATGCAAACCCTGATTTCAGGTTACAGACCCAGAAACTGTCATTATGTTGCTGGTTTAAGAATTCAGTTCCAGTGTCAGTGGAAGAAGTACAGGAGCTCTGTTCCTGCTGCAAAAAGGTACAGGAACTGAGTTACTGTGCATTCCTGTTCACTTTCATCACTGTTCATGAACAGTGGCACTGTGATTTGTTAATCTGTCCTGAAGTTGATTTCCCACAGAGACCACAACATTCTGTGCCATAGGTGCGGAAAATGTTTCGCGAAGGATGTGAAAATGACAGCTATACTGTTCTAAGGAGGTGTGAAAAAATGCAATGTTGAAAATCTGGAGAGAAAATATTAAAAATTGATGAAGTTATGAGCGTGTATAGAAGCTGCAAAATGCACACTTGTAACACAGTCATTTTTGTGTTGCTTGCAGGCATGTGCAAGAAACATAGGGCCATCATCAGAGTTTTCGGAGGTGTGGCACCCGTCTTCCAATGCAGTCAGTGTGTTTGCAGGCACGGCCCCAGTACCCCAATCACTGCTGCAGCTGTCTATGAGAGCAGTTGAAAATGCAGTGGCATACAGTTGAAAGGGAGAGCTCCACTGAGTGAGCAGAGCTCCCGCCCACACACACACACACGTGCACACGCATGCACACTGCGTGCTCATCGCCGTACCCTCCCCCACTGTGCGGCGTGAGGTGCCCAATCCCCCGTCGACTCCACTCAGCATCCAGGTGCCACGCTGGGAGCCCACCTCAGCGTGGCAAAATGTTTTATGGACGACGGGGTGCCCAACTCCGCCAGCTGCACACCCCCCAAAGCTCCAGGTACCACGCTGGGAGCCCACCCCAGCGTGGCAAATTGATGTTATGGCCGACGGGAGCCCAACTCTGTCGGCTCCAGCCCCCAACAGCCTTCCAGCTGACACGCTGGGAGCCCACCCCAGCGTGGCAAATGTCCCTTGTAGTCTTCGTCCCTTGTAGTCTTATTAAAAAAAAAACTGTAAATACAAAAACTGTCTCTCGGCGCTTCTCCCTGCCCCTGCCCCTTCCCACAACCCACACCCACCCACTGCGCACCCTGCCTCCCATTGCGCAGTTCCTACGCACGCTCGTAAGTTCACGAATTTTCAATATTTTCATTCCAGATTTTCAACATTACTATTTTACCACACCTACTTTTGAGTAGTACAGCTGTCACTTTTCACATCTCACCCAAAACGTGTTTCCGCCCATGTAGCACACAATGACGCAGTCGGTGTGCGAAATCAATGTATGGGGCACATTAAGAAAATCACAGTGACATTGTTCATGAGCAGAGGTCTTAAAATGGGTATGTTGAAAATTTGGTGAAAAAATTCCTAAAAATGACTGTGTTATGAGCGTGCGATGTGCAGTTCCTATGCACGCTCGTAAGTTCACAAATTTTCAATATTTTAACTCCAGATTTTCAACATTGCCATTTTACCACACCTCCTTATGAGCAGTACAGCTGTCATTTTTCACATCTTGCCCAAAATGTGTTTTTATCCATGAAGCACACAATGGCGCAGTCGGTGTACACAATCAGTGTTTGGGACAGATTAAGAAAATCACAGTGACACTGTTCATGAGCAGAGGTCTTAAAATGGGTATGTTGAAAATTTGGTGAAAAAATTCCTAAAAATGACTGTTTTACGAGCGTGCGTTGCGCAGTTCCTATGCACGCTCGTTAGTTCGTGAATTTTCAATATTTTCACTCCAGATTTTCAACATTGCCATTTTGCCACACCTTCTTATGAGTAGTACAGCGGTCATTTTCACATCTCACAAGCGTGTTTCCGCCCATGTAGCGCACAATGGCGCCCTCGATGTCTTGAAATCAATATATGGGACACATTAAGAAAATCACAGTGACACTGTTCATGAGCAGAGGTCTTAAAATGGCTATGTTGAAAATTTGGTGAAAAATTCCTAAAATGACTGCTACGAGCGTCGTTGCGCGAAGTTCCTACAGCGCTCGTAAGTTCGCAAATTTTCAATATTTTCACTCCAGATTTTCAACATTGCCATTTTACCACACCTCCTTATGAGCAGTACAGCTGTCATTTTTCACATTGCCCAAAATGTGTTTGCCCATGTAGCACACAATGGCGAGTCGATGCTGAAATCAATATATGGGACACATTAAGAAAATCACAGTGACACTGTTCATGAGCAGAGGTCTTAAAATGGCTATGTTGAAAATTTGGTGAAAAAATTCCTAAAAATGACTGTTTTACAAGTGTGCGTTACGCAGTTCCTATGCGTGCTCGTAAGTTTGCAAATTTAATATTTTCACTCCAGATTTTCAACATTGCCATTTTATTACAATTCCTTATGAGCAGTACAGCTACCATTTTTCATATGCTGCCCAAAATGTGTTTTCGCACATGTAGCACACAACGGTGCTGTTGGTGCGCGAAAGCAATGTTTGGGACAGATTAAGAAAATCACAGTTACACTGTTCATGAGCGGAGGTCTTAAAATGGCTATGTTGAAAATTTGGTGACAAAAGTCCATAAAATGACTGTGTTACGAGTGAGCATTGTGCAGTTTCAACGCACCCTGGTAAGTTCATGACTTTGTAATATTTTAAGTCCAGATTTTCACCAGTGACATTTTTCCACACTTCCTTATTTACAGTACAGCGGTCATTTTTCACAACATGGCGAGTGTGTTTTCACACTTTCAGCGCAGAGATGCGTGGTCGCTGTGGGAAATCATTGTTGGGACAGATAAACAAAATCACAGTGACACTGTTCATGATCGAGGCACCAAAATGCCTGAGTTGACAATCTGCTGTAAAAATCCCCAACCTAATTATATTACGGTATCGTTAACGGTTTCTATGTACGCGTGACTTCACCATTTTCTAAGTATTTTTACTGCAGATTTGCAACATTGCCATTTTTAACACCTCCCCATAAACAGTACAGCTGTCATTTTTTACATCCTGTTCGGAATGTTTTTGCACCTGTGGTGCTAAATGCCGTAGTCGCTGTGCATAAGCAGCTTTCGGCTAACAAACTGATATTCCCCTGTTCATGACGTGGGGTCACAAAGAAACCATGTTGAACATTTGGAGTGAAAATACCAACGAATGCCTGGGGTATTTGGGTTTCCAACCATAACGCCCAACCCTGTAGAGAATGACAGGCATCAGGGGTGTGACTTGGGATTCTTGCCTGTAATGCTCATACCATTCCACACCCTGCAGCCAGTGAGAGGCATCGAGGTATGCCTTGGACTCTTCAGCCCCAATGTTCAGCCCATTCTCCTATATCGCACCCATCTCACCATATTTTCTAATGGAATGGGGTGCGCATAAGAGCCAAAGACCACAAAAAACACTGTGACACTTGTCAGTGTCTGCAGGGTGGGGTGTGGTGAAATGGCGTGGCCGTTATGCCTGACGACCCAATGGCACACCCCAATGCCTGTCACTCTCTGCAGGGTGGTGGTGGGGTTGGCTTCAGTTCAATACTTCACTGCCATTCCTATTACGCAGCTCTGTAACTTCTACACTACCACTGCCAATGCCAGCAAGCAAACATTCGGCATTGACAAATGCTTGTTTAACCTCACCTCACGAACAGTGGTACAAGTGATAGACAAAAAGTACAGGAACTCAGACACTGGCAAATACGAAATAAGAAATGCAGAATGGAGATCCTCAATCTGAAGGATAGCTGTGTTAAGACACGTCTATCTGTTTAGACACTAGCAGATTCAGTTAGAGATACTGAAGTATTTCTAGCAAAATAGCACTGTTGTGCAAAGTCAAATGTTATGCAAACCCTGATTTCAGGTTACAGACCCAGAAACTGTCATTATGTTGCTGGTTTAGAATTCAGTTCCAGTGTCAGTGGGAAGAAGTACAGGAGCTCTGTTCCTGCTGCAAAAGGTACAGGAACTGAGTTACTGTGCATTCCTGTTCACTTTCATCACTGTTCATGAACAGTGGCACTGTGATTTTGTTAATCTGTCCTGAAAGTTGATTTCCACAGAGACCACAACATTCTGTGCCATAGGTGTGAAAACACGTTTCGGAAGGATGTGAAAATGACAGCTATACTGTTCTTAAGGAGGTGAAAAAATAGCAATGTTGAAAATCTGGAGAAAATATTAAAATTGATGAAGTTATGGTATAGAAGCTGCAAAATGCACACTTGTAACACAGGTCATTTTTGTGTTGCTTGCACTGCATTGAAGAAACATAGGCCATCATCAGAGTTTTCGGAGGTGTGGCACCCGCTTCCAATGCAGTCAGTGTGTTTGCAGGCACGGCCCCAGTGCCCCAATCACTGCTGCAGCTGTCTATGAGAGCAGTTGAAAATGCAGTGGCATACAGTTGAAAGGAGAGCTCACTTGAGTGAGCAGAGCTCCCCTCCACACACACACACACGCGCACACGCATGCACTGCGTGCTCATCGCCTGCCCTCCCCCACTGTGCGGCCGGCGGGGTGCCCAATCCCCGTCGGCTCCACCTCCCAAAGCATCCAGGTGCCACGCTGAGAGCCCACCCAGCGTGGCAAAATGTTTTATGAGCGACGGGGTGCCCAATCCCCGTCAGCTGCACGCCCCAAAGCATCCAGGTACCACGCTGGAGCCCACCCAGCGTGGCAAATTGATGTTATGGCCGAGGGTGCCCAATCCCTGTCGCTCCAGCCCCCCCCAACAGCCTTCCAGCTGCCATGCTGGGAGCCCACCCCAGAGTGGTAAATGTCCCTTGTAGTCTTCGTCCCTCGTAGTCTTATTAAAAAAAAAACTGTAAAACCAAAAACTGTCCCTCGGCGCTTCTTCCTGCCCCTGCCCCTTACCACAACCCACACCCACCCACTGCGCACCCTGCCTCCCATTGCGCAGTTCCTACGCACGCTGGTAAGTTCGCGAATTTTCAGTATTTTCACTCCAGATTTTCAACATTACTATTTTACCACACCTCCTTTTGAGCAGTACAGCTGTCACTTTTCACATCTCACCCAAAACGTGTTTCCACCCATGTAGCACACAATGGCGCAGTCGGTGTGCGAAATCAATGTATGGGGCACATTAAGAAAATCACAGTGACATTGTTCATGAGCAGAGGTCTTAAAATGGGTATGTTGAAAATTTGGTGAAAAAATTCCTAAAAATGACTGTGTTATGAGCGTGCGATGTGCAGTTCCTACGCAGGCTCGTAAGTTCGCGAATTTTCAATATTTTCACTCCAGATTTTCAACATTGCCATTTTACCACACCTTCTTAGAGCAGTACAGCTGTCATTTTTCACATCTTACCCAAAATGTGTTTCTACCCATGTAGCGCACAATGGCGCAGTCGGTGTGTGCAATCAATGTTTGGGACAGATTAAGAAAATCACAGTGACACTGTTCATGAGCAGAGGTCCTAAAATGGGTATGTTGAAAATTTGGTGAAAAAATTCCTAAAAATGACTGTTTTTCGAGCGTGCGTTGCGCAGTTCCTATGCACGCTCGTTAGTTTGTGAATTTTCAATATTTTCACTCCAGATTTTCAACATTGCCATTTTACCACACCTTCTTATGAGTAGTATAGCTGTCATTTTTCACATCTCACCCAAAACGTGTTTCCGCCCATGTAGCGCACAATGGCGCAGTCAATGTGCGAAATCAATATATGGGACACATTAAGAAAATCACAGTGACACTGTTCATGAGCAGAGGTCTTAAAATGGCTATGTTGAAAATTTGGTGAAAAAATTCTTAAAAATGACTGCTTTACGAGCGTGCGTTGCGCAGTTCCTACGCACGCTCGTAAGTTCGCGAATTTTCAATATTTTCACTCCAGATTTTCAACATTGCCATTTTACCACACCTCCTTATGAGCAGTACAGCTGTCATTTTTCACATCTTGCCCAAAACGTGTTTCGCCATGTAGCACACATATGGCGCGAGTCGATGTCTTAATCAATATATGGGACACATTAAGAAAATCACAGTGATGCTGTTCATGAGCAGAGGTCTTAAAATGGGTATGTTGAAAATTTGGTGAAAATTCTAAAATGACTGTTTTACAAGTGTATGTTACGCAGTTCCTATGCGTCGTAAGTTTGCAAATTTAATATTTTCACTCCAGATTTTAACATTGCCATTTTAATACACTTCCTTATGAGCAGTACAGCTACCATTTTTCATATGCGCCCAAAATGTGTTTTCACATGTAGCACACAAGAGTGCTGTTGGTGTCTTGAAAACACTGTTTGGGACAGATTAAGAAAATCACAGTTACACTGTTCATGAGCAGAGGTCTTAAAATGGCTATGTTGAAAATTTGGTGACAAAAGTCCATAAAATGACTGTGTTACGAGTGAGCATTGTGCGGTTTCCACGCACCCTGGTAAGTTCATGACTTTGTAATATTTTAAGTCCAGATTTTCACCAGTGGCATTTTTCCACACTTCCTTATTTACAGTACAGCTGTCATTTTTCACAACATGGCCGAAGTGTGTTTTCACACTTTCAGCGCAGAGATGCGTGGTCGCTGTGGGAAATCATTGTTCGGGACAGATAAACAAAATCACAGTGACACTGTTCATGATCGGAGGCACCAAAATGCCTGAGTTGACAATCTGCTGTAAAAAAATCCCCAACCTAATTATATTACGGGTATGTGTTGCACGGTTTCTATGTACGCTCGTGACTTCACCATTTTCTAAGTATTTTTACTGCAGATTTGCAACATTGCCATTTTTTACACCTCCCCATAAACAGTACAGCTGTCATTTTTTACATCCTGTTCGGAATGTTTTTGCACCTGTGGTGCTAAATGCCGTAGTCGCTGTGCATAAGCAGCTTTCGGCTAACAAACTGATATTCCCCCTGTTCATGATGTGGGGTCACAAAGAAACCATGTTTAACATTTGGAGTGAAAATACCAACGAATGCCTGGGGTATTTGGGTTTCCAACCATAACGCCCAACCCTGTAGAGAATGACAGGCATCAGGGGTGTGACTTGGGATTCTTGCCTGTAATGCTCATACCATTCCACACCCTGCAGCCAGTGAGAGGCACCGAGGTATGCCTTGGACTCTTCGGCCCCAATGTTCACCCCATTCTCCTATATCGCACCCATCTCACCATATTTCCTAATGGAATGGGGTGCGCATAAGGGCCAAAGACCCCAAAAAACACCGTGACACTTGTCAGTGTCTGCAGGGTGGGGTGTGGTGAAATGGCGTGGCCGTTATGCCTGACGACCCAAAGGCACACCCCAATGCCTGTCACTCTCTGCAGGACGGTGGTGGGGTTGGCTTCAGTTCAATTCTTAACTGCCATTCCTATTATGCAGCTCTGTAACTTCTACACTACCACTGCCAATGCCAGCAAGCAAACATTCGGCATTGACAAATGCTTGTTTAACCTCACCTCACGAACAGTGGTACAAGTGATAGACAAAAGTACAGGAACTCAGACACTGGCAAATACGAAATAAGAAATGCAGAATGGAGATCCTCAATCTGAAGGATAGCTGTGTTAAGACACGTCTATCTGTTTAGACACTAGCAGATTCAGTTAGAGATACTGAAGTATTTCTAGCAAAATAGCACTGTTGTGCAAAGTCAAATGTTATGCAAACCCTGATTTCAGGTTACAGACCCAGAAACTGTCATTATGTTGCTGGTTTAAGAATTCAGTTCCAGTGTCAGTGGGAAGAAGTACAGGAGCTCTGTTCCTGCTGCAAAAAAGGTACAGGAACTGAGTTACTGTGCATTCCTGTTCACTTTCATCACTGTTCATGAACAGTGGAACTGTGATTGTTAATCTGTCCTGAAAGTTGATTTCCACAGAGACCACAACATTCTGTGCCATAGGTGTAAACACGTTTCGGAAGGATGTGAAAAATGACAGCTATACTGTTCTTAAGGAGGTGTGAAAAAATAGTAATGTTGAAAATCTGGAGAGAAAATATTAAAAATTGATGAAGTTATGAGCGTGTATAGAAGCTGCAAAATGCACACTTGTAACACAGTCATTTTTGGTTGCTTGCATGCATGTGCAAGAAACATAGGGCCATCATCAGAGTTTTCAGAGGTGTGGCACCCGTCTTCCAATGCAGTCAGTGTGTTTGCAGGCACGGCCCCAGTTCCCCAATCACTGCTGCAGCTGTCTATGAGAGCAGTTGAAAATGCAGTGGCATACAGTTGAAAGGGAGAGCTCCACTTGAGTGAGCAGAGCTCCCCCTCCACACACACACACACGCAGCGCCACGCATGCACACTGCGTGCTCATGCGCCTACCCCCCCCACACTGTACAGCCGGCGGGGTGCCCAATCCCCATCGGCTCCACGCCCAAAGCATCCAGGTGCCACGCTGGGAGACCACCCAGCGTGGCAAAATGTTATGGCCGACGGGGGTGCCCAATCCCCGTCAGCTGCACGCCCCCAAAGCATCCAGGTACCACGCTGGGAGCCCACCCCAGAGTGGCAAATTGATGTTATGGCCGACGGGTGCCCAATCCCTAGTGGCTCCAGCCCCCAACAGCCTTCCAGCTGCCACGCTGGGAGCCCACCCCAGCGTGGCAAATGTCCTTGTAGTCTTCGCCCTCGTAGTCTTATTAAAAAAAACTGTAAATACAAAACTGTCCCTCGGTGCTTCTCCTGCCCTTTCCCACAACCCACACCCACCCTCGCGCACCCTCCCATTGCGCAGTTCTCGCTACGCTAACGAGATTCGCGAATTTTCAATATTTTCACTCCAGATTTTCAACATTACTATTTTACCACACCTCCTTTTGAGCAGTACAGCTGTCACTTTTCACATCTCACCCAAAGCGTGTTTCACCATGTAGCACACAATGGCGCAGTCGGTGTGTGCGAAATCAATGTATGGGGCACATTAAGAAAATCACAGTGACATTGTTCATGAGCAGAGGTCTTAAAATGGGTATGTTGAAAATTTGGTGAAAAATTCTAAAATGACTGTGTTATGAGCGTGCGTTGTGCAGTTCCTACGCAGGCTCGTAAGTTCGCAAATTTTCAATATTTTCACTCCAGATTTTCAACATTGCCATTTTACCACACCTCCTTATGAGCAGTACAGCTGTCATTTTTCACATCTTGCCCAAAATGTGTTTTTACCCATGTAGCACACAATGGCGCAGTCGGTGTGCGCAATCAGTGTTTGGGACAGATTAAGAAAATCACAGTGACACTGTTCATGAGCAGAGATCTTTAAATGGGTATGTTGAAAATTTGGTGAAAAAATTCTTAAAAATGACTGTGTTATGAGCGTGCGTTGTGCAGTTCATACGCACGCTCGTAAGTTCGCGAATTTTCAATATTTTCACTCCAGATTTTCAACATTGCCATTTTACCACACCTTCTTATGAGCGGTACAGCTGTCATTTTTCACGTCTTACCCAAAATGTGTTTCTTCCCATGAAGCGCACAATGGCGCAGTCGGTGTGTGCAATCAATGTTTGGGACAGATTAAGAAAATCACAGTGACACTGTTCATGAGCAGAGGTCTTAAAATGGGTATGTTGAAAATTTGGTGAAAAATTTCCTAAAAATGACTGCTTTACGAGCGTGCGTTACGCAGTTCCTACACACGCTCGTAAGTTCGCGAATTTAATATTTTCCTCCAGATTTTCAACATTGCCATTTTACCACACCTCCTTATGAGCAGTACAGCTGTCATTTTCAGATCTTGCCCAAAATGTGTTTTACCCATGTAGCACACAATGGGCGGTCGATGCGCAATCAGTGTTTGGGACAGATTAAGAAAATCACAGTGACACTGTTCATGAGCAGAGATCTTAAAATGGGTATGTTGAAAATTTGGTGAAAAAATTCCTAAAAATGACTGTGTTATGAGCGTGCGTTGTGCAGTTCATACGCAGGCTCGTAAGTTCACGAATTTTCAATATTTTCACTCCAGATTTTCAACATTGCCATTTTACCACACCTTCTTATGAGCAGTACAGCTGTCATTTTTCACATCTTACCCAAAATGTGTTTCTACCCATGTAGCGCACAATGGCGCAGTCGGTGTGTGCAATCAATGTTTGGGACAGATTAACAAAATCACAGTGACACTGTTCATGAGCAGAGGTCTTAAAATGGGTATGTTGAAAATTTGGTGAAAAAATTCCTAAAAATGACTGCTTTACGACGCGTGCAGTTCATACACACGCTCGTAAGTTCTCGAATTTTCAATATTTTCATTCCAGATTTTCAACATTGCCATTTTACCACACCTCCTTATGAGCAGTACAGCTGTCATTTTTCACATCTTGCCCAAAATGTGTTTCTGCCCATGTAGCACACAATGGCGCAGTCGATGTGCGAAATCAATATATGGGACACATTAAGAAAATCACAGTGACACTGTTCATGAGCAGAGGTCTTAAAAAGGCTATGTTGAAAATTTGGTGAAAAAATTCCTAAAAATGACTGTTTTACAAGCGTGCGTTACGTAGTTCCTATGCGTGCTCGTAAGTTTGCAAATTTAATATTTTCACTCCAGATTTTCAACATTGCCATTTTATTACACTTCCTTATGAGCAGTACAGCTACCATTTTTCATATGCCGCCCAAAATGTGTTTTCGCACATGTAGCACACAACGGTGCTGTTGGTGTGCGAAAGCAATGTTTGGGACAGATTAAGAAAATCACAGTTACACTGTTCATGAGCGGAGGTCTTAAAATGGCTATGTTGAAAATTTGGTGACAAAGTCCATAAAATGACTGTGTTACGAGTGAGCATTGTGCAGTTTCCACGCACCCTGGTAAGTTCATGACTTTGTAATATTTAAGTCCAGATTTTCACCAGTGGCATTTTTCCACACTTCCTTATTTACAGTACAGCTGTCATTTTTCTACAACATGGCGAAGTGTGTTTTCACACTTTCAGCGCGAGATGTGAGTCGCGTGGGAAATCATTGTTCGGGACAGATAAACAAAATCACAGTGACACTGTTCATGATCGGAGGCAACAAAATGCCTGAGTTGACAATCTGCTGTAAAAATCCCCAACCTAATTATATTACGGTTGTCGTTGCCGGTTTCTATATGCGCTCGTGACTTCACCATTTTTCTAAAATATTTTTACTGCAGATTTGCAACATTGCCATTTTAACACCTCCACATAAACAGTACAGCTGTCATTTTACATCCTGTTCGAATGTTTTGCACCTGTGGTGCTAAATGCCGTGAGTCGCTGTGCATAAGAAGCTTCGGCTAACAAACTGATATTCCCCTGTTCATGACGTGGGTCACAAAGAAACCATGTTGAACATTTGGAGTGAAAATACCAACGAATGCCTGGGGTATTTGGGTTTCCAACCATAACGCCCAACCCTGTGAGAGAGAATGACAGGCATCAGGGTGTGACTTGGGATTCTTGCCTGTAATGCTCATACCATTCCACACCCTGCAGCCAGTGAGAGGCATCGAGGTATGCCTGGACTCTTCGGCCCCAATGTTCACCCCATTCTCCTATATAGCACCCATCTCACCATATTTCCTAATGGAATGGGAGTGCGCATAAAGACAAAGACCCCAAAAACACCGTGACACTTGTCAGTGTCTGCAGGGTGGGGTGTGGTGAAATGCGTGGCCGTTATGCCTGACGACCCAAGGCACACCCAATGCCTGTCACTCTGCAGGGTGGTGGTGGGGTTGGCTTCAGTTCAATACTTCACTGCCATTCCTATTATGCAGCTCTGTAATTCTACACCACCACTGCCAATGCCAGCAAGCAAACATTGGCATTGACAAATGCTTGTTTAACCTCACCTCACGAACAGTGGTACAAGTGATAGACAAAAAGTACAGGAACTCAGACACTGGCAAATACGAAATATAGAAATGCAGAATGGAGATCCTCAATCTGAAGGATAGCTGTGTTAAGACACGTCTATCTGTTTAGACACTAGCAGATTCAGTTAGAGATACTGAAGTATTTCTAGCAAAATAGCACTGTTGTGCAAAGTCAAATGTTATGCAAACCCTGATTTCAGGTTACAGACCCAGAAACTGTCATTATGTTGCTGGTTTAAGAATTCAGTTCAGTGTCAGTGGGAAGAAGTACAGGAGCTCTGTTCCTGCTGCAAAAAGGTACAGGAACTGAGTTACTGTGCATTTCTGTTCACTTTCATCACTGTTCATGAACAGTGGCACTGTGATTTTGTTAATCTGTCCTGAAAGTTGATTTCCACAGAGACCACAACATTCTGTGCCATAGGTGTGGAAAACACGTTTCTGGAAGGATGTGAAAACGCTATACTGTTCTTAAGGAGGTGTGAAAAAATAGCAATGTTGAAAATCTGGAGAGAAAATATTAAAAATTGATGAAGTTATGAGCGTGTATAGAAGCTGCAAAATGCACACTTGTAACAGTCATTTTTGTGTTGCTTGCACACATGTGCAAGAAACATAGGGCCATCATCAGAGTTTTCGGAGGTGTGGCACCCGTCTTCCAATGCAGTCAGTGTGTTTGAAGGCACGGCCCCAGTTCCCCAATCACTGCTGCAGCTGTCTATGAGAGCAGTTGAAATTACAGTGGCATACAGTTGAAAGGAGAGCTCCACTTGGTGAGCAGAGCAACCCCTCCACACACACACACACGCACTGCATGCACTGCGTGCTCATGCGCCTACCCTCCCCACACTGTCGGCCGGCGGGGTGGCCCAATCCCCGTCCCGCCCCCAAAGCATCCAGGTGCCATGCTGGGGCCCACCCAGCGTGGCAAAATGTTTTATGGCCGACGGGGTGCCCAATCCTCGTAAACCCAGCCCCCAACAACCTTCCAGCTGCCATGATGGGAGCCCACCCCAGCGTGGCAAATGTCCCTTGTAGTCTTTGTCCCTTGTAGTCTTATTAAAAAAAAAACTGTAAATACAAAAACTGTCCCTCAGCGCTTCTCCCTGCCCTTCCCACAACCCACACCCACCTACTGCGCACCCTGCCTCCCATTGCGCAGTTCCTACGCCTTCGTAAGTTCGCGAATTTTCAATATTTTCACTCCAGATTTTCAACATTACTATTTTACCACACCTCCTTTTGAGCAGTACAGATGTCACTTTCACATCTCACCCAAAGCGTGTTTCCCATGTAGCACACAATGGCGCAGTCGGTGTGCGAAATCAATATATGGGGCACATTAAGAAAATCACAGTGACATTGTTCATGAGCAGAGGACTTAAAATGGCTATGTTGAAAATTTGGTGAAAAAATTCCTAAAAATGACTGTTTTACGAGCGTGCGTTGCGCAGTTCCTATGCGTGCTCGTAAGTTTGCAAATTTAATATTTTCACTCCAGATTTTCAACATTGCCATTTTATTACACTTCCTTATGAGAAGTACAGCTACCATTTTTCATATCCGCCCAAAATGTGTTTCGCACATGTAGCACCTAGCAGTGCTGTTGGTGTCGAAAGCAATGTTTGGGACAGATTAAAAAATCACAGTTACACTGTTCATGGCGGAGGTCTTAAAATGGCTATGTTGAAAATTTGGTGACAAAGTCCATAAAATGACTGTGTTACAGTGAGCATTGTGCAGTTCCACGCACCCTGGTAAGTTCATGACTTTGTAATATTTTAAGTCCAGATTTTCACCAGTGGCATTTTCCACACTTCCTTATTTACAGTACAGCTGTCATTTTCTACAACATGGCGAAGTGTGTTTCACACTTTCAGCGCAGAGATGCGTGGTCGCTGTGGGAAATCATTGTTGAGGACAGATAAACAAAATCACAGTGACACTGTTCATGATCGGAGGCAACAAAATGCCTGAGTTGACAATCTGCTGTAAAAATCCCCAACCTAATTATATTACGGGTATGTCGTTGCACGGTTTCTATGTCTCGTGACTTCACCATTTTTCTAAGTATTTTTACTGCAGATTTGCAACATTGCCATATTTTACACCTCCCATAAACAGTACAGCTGTCATTTTTTACATCCTGTTCGGAATGTTTTTGCACCTGTGGTGCTAAATGCCGTAGTCGCTGTGCATAAGCAGCTTTCGGCTAACAAACTGATATTCCCCTGTTCATGATGTGGGGTCACAAAGAAACCATGTTGAACATTTGGGTGAAAATACCAACGAATGCCTGGGGTATTTGGGTTTCCAACCATAAGCCCAACCCTGAGAGAATGACAGGCATCAGGGGTGTGACTTGGGATTCTTGCCTGTAATGCTCATACCATTCCACCCTGCAGCCAGTGAGAGGCATCGAGGTATGCCTTGGACTCTTGACCCCAATGTTCACCCATTCTCTATATAGCACCCATCTCACCATATTTCCTAATGGAATGGGGTGCGCATAAGAGCCAAAGACCCCAAAAACACCGTGACACTTGTCAGTGTCTGCAGGGTGGGGTGTGGTGAAATGGCGTGGCCGTTATGCCTGCGACCAAAGGCACACCCCAATGCCTGTCACTCTCTGCAGGGTGGTGGTGGGGTTGGCTTCAGTTCAATTCTTCACTGCCATTCCTATTATGCAGCTCTGTAACTTCTACACTACCACTGCCAATGCCAGCAAGCAAACATTCGGCATTGACAAATGCTTGTTTAACCTCACCTCACGAACAGTGGTACAAGTGATAGACAAAAAGTACAGGAACTCAGACACTGGCAAATACGAAATATGAAATGCAGAATGGAGATCCTCAATCTGAAGGATAGCTGTGTTAAGACACGTCTATCTGTTTAGACACTAGCAGATTCAGTTAGAGATACTGAAGTATTTCTAGCAAAATAGCACTGTTGTGCAAAGTCAAATGTTATGCAAACCCTGATTTCAGGTTACAGACCCAGAAACTGTCATTATGTTGCTGGTTTAAGAATTCAGTTCCAGTGTCAGTGGGAAGAAGTACAGGAGCTCTGTTCCTGCTGCAAAAGGTACAGGAACTGAGTTACTGTGCATTCCTGTTCACTTCCATCACTGTTCATGAACAGTGGCACTGTGATTTTGTTAATCTGTCCTGAAAGTTGATTTCCCACAGAGACCACAACATTCTGTGCCATAGGTGTGGCTCCGTTTCGGAAGGATGTGAAAAATGACAGCTATACTGTTCTTAAGGAGGTGTGAAAAATAGCAATGTTGAAAATCTGGAGAAAATATTAAAATTGATGAAGTTATGGCGTGTATAGAGCTGCAAAATGCACACTGTACACAGTCATTTTGTGTTGCTTGCAGCATGTGCAAGAAACATAGAGCCATCATCAGAGTTTTCGGAGGTGTGGCACCTGTCTTCCAATGCAGTCAGTGTGTTTGCAAGCACGGCCCCAGTTCCCCAATCACTGCTGCAGCTGTCTATGAGCAGTTGAAAATGCAGTGGCATACAGTTGAAAGGAGCTCCACTTGAGTGAGCAGAGCTCCCCTCCACACACACTGCGCGCTGCGCATGCACACTGCGTGCTCATGCCTACCCTCCCCACACTGTCGGCCGGCGGGGTGCCCAATCCCCGTCGGCTCCCACCCAAAGCATCCAGGTGCCACGCTGGGAGCCCACCCCAGCGTGGCCAAATGTTATAGCGGCGGGGGTGCCAATCTCCATCAGCTGCGCCCCCAAAGCATCCAGGTACCACGCTGGGAGCCCACCCCAGCGTGGCAAATTGATGTTATGGCCGACGGGGGTGCCCAATCCCCTGTCGGCTCCAGCCCCCCCAACAGCCTTCCAGCTGCCACGCTGGGAGCCCACCCCAGCGTGGCAAATGTCTCCTGTAGTCTTCGTCCTCGTAGTCTTATTAAAAAAAAAACTGTAAATACAAAAACTGTCCCTCGGCGCTTCTCCCTGCCCTTTCTCACAACCCACACCCACCCACTGCGCACCCTGCCTCCCATTGCGCAGTTCCTATGCACGCTCGTAAGTTCGCAAATTTTCAATATTTTCACTCCAGATTTTCAACATTACTATTTTACCACACCTCCTTTTGAGCAGTACAGCTGTCACTTTTCACATCTCACCCAAAACGTGTTTCCGCCCATGTAGCACACAATGACGCAGTCGGTGTGCGAAGTCAATGTATGGGGCACATTAAGAAAATCATAGTGACATTGTTCATGAGCAGAGGTCTTAAAATGGGTATGATGAAAATTTGGTGAAAAAATTCCTAAAAATGACTGTGTTATGAGCGTGCATTATGCAGTTCCTACGCACGCTCGTAAGTTCACAAATTTTCAATATTTTAACTCCAGATTTTCAACATTGCCATTTTACCACACCTCCTTATGAGCAGTACAGCTGTCATTTTTCACATCTTGCTCAAAATGTGTTTTTACCCATGTAGCACACAATGGCGCAGTCGGTGTGCGCAATCAGTGCTTGGGACAGATTAAGAAAATCACAGTGACACTGTTCATGAGCAGAGATCTTAAAATGGGTATGTTGAAAATTTGGTGAAAAAATTACTAAAAATGACTGTGTTATGAGCGTGCGTTGTGCAGTTCCTATGCAGGCTCGTAAGTTCACGAATTTTCAATATTTTCACTCCAGATTTTCAACATTGCCATTTTACCACAACTTATTATGAGCAGTACAGCTGTCATTTTTCACATCTTACCCAAAATGTGTTTCTACCCATGTAGCGCACAATAGCGCAGTCGGTGTGTGCAATCAATGTTTGTGACAGAGTGTGAAAATCACAGTGACACTGTTCATGAGCAGAGGTCTTAAAATGGGTATGTTGAAAATTTGGTGAAAAAATTCCTAAAAATGACTGTTTTACGAGCCTGCATTGCGCAGTTCCTATGCACGCTCGTTAGTTCGTGAATTTTCAATATTTTCCCTCCAGATTTTCAACATTGCCATTTTGCCACACCTTCTTATGAGTAGCATAGCTGTCATTTTTCACATCTCACCCAAAACGTGTTTCCGCCCATGTAGCGCACAATGGCGCAGTCGGTGTGTGAAATCAATGTATGGGACACATTAAGAAAATCACAGTGACACTGTTCATGAGCAGAGGTCTTAAAATGGCTATGTTGAAAATTTGGTGAAAAAATTCCTAAAAATGACTGCTTTACGAGCGTGCGTTGCGCAGTTCCTACGCACGCTCGTAAGTTCGCGAATTTTCAATATTTTCACTCCAGATTTTCAACATTGCCATTTTACCACACCTCCTTATGAGCAGTACAGCTGTCATTTTTCACATCCTGCCCAAAATGTGTTTCTGCCCATGTAGCGCACAATGGCGCAGTCGATGTGCGAAATCAATGTATGGGACACATTAAGAAAATCACAGTGACACTGTTCATGAGCAGAGGTCTAAAATGGCTATGTTGAAAATTTGGTGAAAAAATTCCTAAAATGACTGTTTTACAAGCGTGCGTACGCAGTTCCTATGCGTGCTCGTAAGTTTGCAAATTTAATATTTTCACTCCAGATTTTCAACATTGCCATTTTATTACACTTCCTTATGAGAAGTACAGCTACCATTTTTCATATGCCGCCCAAAATGTGTTTGCACATGTAGCACCTAGCAGTGCTGTTGGTGGAAAGCAATGTTTGGGACAGATTAAGAAAATCACAGTTACACTGTTCATGAGCGGAGGTCTTAAAATGGCTATGTTGAAAATTTGGTGACAAAGTCCATAAAATGACTGTGTTACGAGTGAGCATTGCGCAGTTTCCACGCACCCTGGTAAGTTCATGACTTTGTAATATTTTAAGTCCAGATTTTCACCAGTGGCATTTTTCCACACTTCCTTATTTACAGTACAGCTGTCATTTTTCACAACATGGCCGAAGTGTGTTTTCACACTTTCAGCGCAGAGATGCGTGGTCGCTGTGGGAAATCATTGTTGGGACAGATAAACAAAATCACAGTGACACTGTTCATGATCGGAGGCAACAAAATGCCTGAGTTGACAATCTGCTGTAAAAATCCCAACCTAATTATATTACGGTGTCGTTACACGGTTTCTATGTCGCCGTGACTTCACCATTTTTCTAAGTATTTTTACTGCATATTTGCAAGATTGCCATTTTTTACACCTCCCCATAAACAGTACAGCTGTCATTTTTTACATCCTGTTCGGAATGTTTTTGCACCTGTGATGCTAAATGCCGTAGTCGCTGTGCATAAGCAGCTCTCGGCTAACAAACTGATATTCCCCCTGTTCATGACGTGGGGTCACAAAGAAACCATGTTGAACATTTGGAGTGAAAATACCAGCGAATGCCTGGGGTATTTGGGTTTCCAACCATAATGCCCAACCCTGTAGAGAATGACAGGCATCAGGGTGTGACTTGGGATTCTTGCCTGTAATGCTCATACCATTCCACACCCTGCAGCCAGTGAGAGGCATCGAGGTATGCCTTGGACTCTTCGGCCCCAATGTTCACCCCATTCTCTATATTGCACCCATCTCACCATATTTCCTAATGGAATGGGGTGCGCATAAGGGCCAAAGACCCCAAAAAACACCGTGACACTTGTCAGTGTCTGCAGGGTGGGGTGTGGTGAAATGGCGTGGCCGTTATGCCTGACGACCCAAAGGCACACCCCAATGCCTGTCACTCTCTGCAGGGTGGTGGTGGGGTTGGCTTCAGTTCAATTCTTCACTGCCATTCCTGTTATGCAGCTCTGTAACTTCTACACTACCACTGCCAATGCCAGCAAGCAAACATTCGGCATTGACAAATGCTTGTTTAACCTCACCTCACGAACAGTGGTACAAGTGATAGACAAAAAGTACAGGAACTCAGACACTGGCAAATACGAAATAAGAAATGCAGAATGGAGATCCTCAATCTGAAGGATAGCTGTGTTAAGACACGTCTATCTGTTTAGACACTAGCAGATTCAGTTAGAGATACTGAAGTATTTCTAGCAAAATAGCACTGTTGTGCAAAGTCAAATGTTATGCAAACCCTAATTTCAGGTTACAGACCCAGAAACTGTCATTATGTTGCTGGTTTAAGAATTCAGTTCAGTGTCAGTGGGAAGAAGTACAGGAGCTCTGTTCCTGCTGCAAAAGGTACAGGAACTGAGTTACTGTGCATTCCTGTTCACTTCCATCACTGTTCATGAACAGTGGCACTGTGATTTTGTTAATCTGTCCTGAAAGTTGATTTCCCACAGAGACCACAACATTCTGTGCCATAGGTGTGGCTACGTTTCTGGAAGGATGTGAAAAATGACAGCTATACTGTTCTTAAGGAGGTGTGAAAAAATAGCAATGTTGAAAATCTGGAGAAAATATTAAAAATTGATGAAGTTATGAGCGTGTATAGAAGCTGCAAAATGCACACTTGTAACACAGTCATTTTTGTGTTGCTTACATGCATGTGCAAGAAACATAAGCCATCATCAGAGTTTTCGGAGTGTGGCACCTGTCTTCCAATGCAGTCAGTGTGTTTGCGGCACGGCCCCAGTTCCCCAATCACTGCTGCAGCTGTCTATGAGCAGTTGAAAATGCAGTGGCATACAGTTGAAAGGAGAGCTCCACTTGGTGAGCAGAGCTCCCCCTCCACACACCACACTGCGCTGCGCACTGCATGCGTGCTCATGCTACCCCTCCGCCCACACTGTCGGCCCGGCCAGGGGATGCCCAGTCCCCGTCGGCTCCACACCAAAGCATCCAGGTGCCACGCTGGGCCACCCAGCGTGGCAAAATGTTATGGCCGACGGGG
This sequence comes from Neoceratodus forsteri, assembly GCA_016271365.2. Lineage (NCBI taxonomy): Eukaryota > Metazoa > Chordata > Ceratodontiformes > Ceratodontidae > Neoceratodus > Neoceratodus forsteri. The sequence goes on from CM057450.1 coordinate 200,821,429, forward strand.
GTGCCCAATCCCCGTCAGCTGCGCCCCCAAAGCATCCAGGTACCACGCTGGAGCCCACCCCAGCGTGGCAAATTGATGTTATAGGCCAACGGGGTGCCCAACTCTGTCGGCTCCAGCCCCCCAACAGTTTCTCAGCTGCCACGCTGGGAGCCCACCCCAGCATGGCAAATGTCCCCTGTAGTCTTCGTCCCTCATAGTCTTATTAAAAAAAAAGCTGTAAATACTAAAACTGTCCCTCGCCGCTTCTCCCTGCCCTTTCCCACAACCCACACCCACCCACTGCGCACCCTGCCTCCCATTGCGCAGTTCTTACGCACGCTCGTAAGTTCGCGAATTTTCAATATTTTCACTCCAGATTTTCAACATTACTATTTTACCACACCTCCTTTTGAGCAGTACAGCTGTCACTTTCACATCTCACCCAAAGCGTGTTTCGCCCATGTAGCACACAATGGCTTGGTCGGTGTGTGAAATCAATTATGGGGCACATTAAGAAAATCACAGTGACATTGTTCATGAGCAGAGGTCTTAAAATGGGTATGTTGAAAATTTGGTGAAAAATTCTAAAATGACTGTGTTATGGCGATCGTTTGCAGTTCCATCGCTCGTAGATTCACAAATTTTCAATATTTTAACTCCAGATTTTCAACATTGTCATTTTACCACACTCCTTATGAGCAGTACAGCTGTCATTTTTCACATCTTGCCCAAAATGTGTTTTTACCCATGTAGCACACAATGGCGCAGTCGGTGTGCGCAATCAGTGTTTGGGACAGATTAAGAAAATCACAGTGACACTGTTCATGAGCAGAGATCTTAAAATGGGTATGTTGAAAATTTAGTGAAAAAATTCTTAAAAATGACTGTGTTATGAGCGTGCGTTGTGCAGTTCCTACGCAGGCTCGTAAGTTCGCGAATTTTCAATATTTTCACTCCAGATTTTCAACATTGCCATTTTGCCACACCTTCTTATGAGTAGTATAGCTGTCATTTTTCACATCTCACCCAAAACGTGTTTCCGCCCATGTTACGCACAATGGCGCAGTCGATGTGCGAAATCAATATATGGGACACATTAAGAAAATCACAGTGACACTGTTCATGAGCAGAGGTCTTAAAATGGCTATGTTGAAAATTTGGTGAAAAAATTCCTAAAAATGACTGTGTTATGAGCGTCATGGTAGTCACTCACGCAGGCTCGTAAGTTCGAATTTTCAATATTTTCACTCCAGATTTTCAACATTGCCATTTTACCACACCTTCTTATGAGCAGTACAGCTGTCATTTTTCACATCTTACCCAAAATGTGTTTCTACCATATGGCGCACAATGGCGCGGTCGGTGTGTGCAATCAATGTTTGGGACAGAGTAAGAAAATCACAGTGACACTGTTCATGAGCAAAGGTCTTAAAATGGGTATGTTGAAAATTTGGTGAAAAATCCTAAAAATAAGCTGCTTTTCTGACGTCATTGCATATTCTACACCAGCTGTGGTTAGCAAATTTTCGACATTTCGACCAGATTTTCAACATTGCTATTTTACCACACCTCCTTATGAGCAGTACAGCTGTCATTTTTCACATCTTGCCCAAAATGTGTTCCGTCTACATGCACACAATGGCGCAGTCGATGCACGAAATCAATATATGGGACACATTAAGAAAATCACAGTGACACTGTTCATGAGCAGAGGTCTAAAAATGGCTATGTTGAAAATTTGGTGAATAAATTCCTAAAAATGACTGTTTTACAAGCGTGCGTTGCGCAGTTCCTATGCATGCTTGTAAGTCTGCGAATTTAATATTTTCACTCCAGATTTTCAACATTGCCATTTTATTACACTTCCTTATGAACAGTGCAGCTGCCATTTTTCATATGCCGCCCAAAATGTGTTTTTGCACATGTAGCACACAATAGTGCTGTTGGTGTGCGAAAGCAATGTTTGGGACAGATTAAGAAAATCACAGTTACACTGTTCATGAGCGGAGGTCTTAAAATGGCTATGTTGAAAATTTGGTGACAAAAATCCATAAATGACTGTGTTCTGAGTGAGCATTGCGCAGTTCCACGCACCCTGGTAAGTTCATGACTTTGTAATATTTAAGTCCAGATTTTCACCAGTGGCATTTTCCACACTTCCTTATTTACAGTACAGCTGTCATTTTCTAAACATGGCTGAAGTGTGTTTCACACTTTCAGCGCAGAGATCGTGGTCGCTGTGGGAAATCATTGTTCGGGACAGATAAACAAAATCACAGTGACACTGTTCATGATCGGAGGCACCAAAATGCCTGAGTTGACAATCTGCTGTAAAAATATCCCCAACCTAATTATATTACGGTATGCGTTGCACAGTTTCTATGTCGCTCGTGACTTCACCATTTTTCAAAAATTTTTACTGCAGATTTGCAACAGTGCCATTTTTACACCTCCCCATAAACAGTACAGCTGTCATTTTTACATCCGGTTCGAATGTTTTGCACCTGTGGTGCTAAATGCCGTAGTCGCTGTGTAGCAGCTTTCGACTAACAAACTGATATTCCCCTGTTCATGGCGTGGGTCACAAAGAAACCATGTTGAACATTTGGAGTGAAATACCAACGAATGCCTGGGGTATTAGTGTTTCCAACCCTAACGCCCAACCCTGTAGAGAATGACAGGCATCAGGGGTGTGACTTGGGATTCTTGCCTGTAATGCTCATACCATTCCACACCCTGCAGCCAGTGAGAGGCATCGAGGTATGCCTTGGACTCTTCGGCCCCAATGTTCACCCCATTCTCTTATATTGCACCCATCTCACCATATTTCCTAATGGAATGGGGTGCGCATAAGGGCCAAAGACCCCAAAAAACACAGTGACACTTGTCAGTGTCTGCAGGGTGGGGTGTGGTGAAATGGCGTGGTCATTATGCCTGACGACCCAAAGGCACACCCCAATGCCTGTCACTCTCTGCAGAGTGGTGGTGGGGTTGACTTCAGTTCAATACTTCACTGCCATTCCTATTATGCAGCTCTGTAACTTCTACACTACCACTGCCAATGCCAGCAAGCAAACATTAAGCATTGACAAATGCCTGTTTAACCTCACCTCACGAACAGTGGTACAAGTGATAGACAAGAAGTACAAGAACTCAGACACTGGCAAATACAAAATACGAAATGCAGAATGGAGATCCTCAATCTGAAGGATAGCTGTGTTAAGACACGTCTATCTATTTAGACACTAGCAGATTCAATTAGAGATACTGAAGTATTTCTAGCAAAATAGCACTGTTGTGCAAAGTCAAATGTTATGCAAACCCTGATTTCAGGTTACAGACCCAGAAACTGTCATTATGTTGCTGGTTTAAGAATTTCAGTTCCAGTGTCAGTGGGAAGAAGTACAGGAGTTCTGTTCCTGCTGCAAAAAAAAATTTGGTGAAAAATTCCTTCAGATGTTCTGCAATATTACTAATGAAGACATTGAGCAGAACTGGCCCCAGGACTGATCCTGCAGCACCCACTGGTTGCCCCTCTCCCTAGACTGCACACCATTTACTACCACTCTCGCCTCCTGTCTGTTAGCCAGTTTCTAACCCAGTTACCACCCTTTCCCCATGCCCAGTCTACCCAGCTAGTTTATCAGCCTCCTATATGGGATGGTGTCAAAGCTTGCTGAAATCAAGGTAAGCATTGTCCACTGCCCCACCTAATTCACTTCCTTTGTCACCCAGTCAAATAAATCAACCAGATTTATCTGACATGATGTACCCACTCTGAATCCATGTTGTCTGTGGTCCTGGGCTCTGATGGCTTCTAGATGCCCCACTATCCTTTCTTTAAGCAATGTCTCCATGATGTTCTCCACTACTGAGGTGAGGCTGAATGGCCTATTGTTCCCTGCCTCCTCCCTGCTGCTGGACTTGTGTAGAGGGACCACATGTGCCCTCCTCCAATTCACTCGTGTTGAATGACTCAGTGAACATGGCTGCTAAAGGTACTGCTATCTCCCTTCGCAATTCTGTTAATATCCTTGGGTGTATGCCATCTGGTTCCATCGCTTTGTCCACCTTCATTTTAGTGAGCTCCTGCAGGACTCTTTTGCCTTTGAATGGACTACTGTCCACCTCTTCACCCCCTTGGCAACTGCTGTACTGCTGTGGCCCTTGCCCCTCCCACAATTCCCTGAATACTGAACGGAAAGACACAGTGGACGTCTTGGGAGGAAGGCATGGAACTATCACTTCCAAATGCCTAAACAGCACATACAAGCAAGCAACATTCGGCATTGACAAATGCTTGTTTAAAATGTTCTCACCAGATTCATAATATGGGCTTTTTGGGACCCCCCCTCATGAACAGAGGCACTGTTGTTTCGTTAATCGGTCCCGAAAGGTGATTCCACGATGACCATGAAATCACATTTCAGGACTGAGAAACTAAATGACAGTGACATGTTCACAGTGAGTCCTAAGAACCCAAAGTTAAAACTAGGGCCAAAATTCCAAAAATGACTGAGCTATCAACCTAAGTTGAACCCCCCATTGCCTCCCATTATAAAGCTCACCGTCATTACTTCAGTTTGCAGTTGTGCTTTGAAGAGTGCAGTCGTGTCCAGTTCAGAGAATATCATGGCTCCTGATCTCTCAAGGGTAAGTAAGGTGCGGGGGTGGGTGCAAAGAGGGAGGGAGGATGGGGAGAGGGACGAGGGAGACAATGGTTGACCAATTTCTTGTTTGCACTGGAAAAACATGAGGAAGGTTTTCTTCATTTACAGTTTACACACAAAATATGGTACACTGGTGTGGGCTCCCAGTGTGCCACAATTTGAGTGAGGGAATGATGATGTATTCTGACATGGTGACTGGGTACCCGATGTCGGCAAGGTGTATAGATGGGTTGGAGGGGATCCGCATCCAATACCAGATGCGCATCGGTGTCGAAAAGGAAGGGAAACTTTTAACCAGGAAAGATACACTAAGAGGGGGGATGCCGACACGGGGATTGGGCACTCCTATGTCGGCTTTTCTGCAGTGTGAGGCAGGCAGCAGGAGCCACCATGTTACAGTGTGCAATATAACGTGTGTGTGGGGGGGACATGCCTACACGGCACAGTGTGCCACAATTTATGGGGGAAGATGCCGAGGGATGCCAACATGGGGATTGGGCACCCTAATGTTGGCTTTCTGGGGACTGTGTGGCGGCCGACAGGAGCTGCCATATTTACTGAACTGTTTTACCAGGATACCAAATAATGGAGGCATGTCTGCTGCTGCTGCAATGACTAACCTGTCTCTGATTGCAGCAGCAGATTTGTTTAACTCTGTGGCTTTCTCTCAAACTGCTGTCTTCAGCAGCATGCTCGTGGTTGGCAGCTGAGGAACACACCACTAAAGTCTCCTCCTGCGTGGCTAACACTTTGACACCTCTGAAACAAAGCTACTGCCACAAGATGTGCTGTTTGCATGCACACAAGCCAACATAAAAATTGACTTCAAGCAGTTTCCAGAATCACTAGAAATAACATTTTGCATATTAACAAACTCTAAGCAGAAAACACAGTTACAGGATACACAGTTGTAAATAAAACACAATAAAAAGATTAAGTATGGTCTTGAATTAAGGCAGCTAAGAAATACAGAGCAAGATTTGCAGTTCAGTCAATCAGGGCTTCCCGGTGAGCAGCCAATGAGGCTGGGGCACAAGAAGCGCCAGAATGTTAAAGTTCAGATAATAATGTTCAGGCTGGGTAAATTTGGCTGGGGTCTGAAGTCCAATGGAGGCAAGATCGCTACCATGGGCAGCCCAGTCAAGGCACGCAGGAGGGCAAGGAGCAGGTAGTGGCCATGATCTGAGCTGCACCACACTGCAGGAGTGGCCAGGAGCGTCCGGTCAGGAGTTCAGCTGACCTTGGGAGGAACAAAGGGAGAAGAGAACTTTAGCAGGACAGACAATGGGGGTGGGGGCGGGGGTGTAAGGTCTAGAGACAGATAGCCAGCAGTGGCAGACAGTGGTAGACAAATGAGAGCATGGAAAGAAATCGGAGAGAGGGAAGGGTTGAGAAAAGGGTGTAATAAAGAAAGTATGGGGGTATTAGGAGCGCTCTGCCAAAATGTGGCAGGGGGCCTCCAAAAACTATTGGCACAGCTAATAGAGAGGGGTAAGCGGAAGAGAAAGTCTGAGTAGGAGGAGAGACTAAGAGCATTCAGATGGGTTACGGCAGGCAGGCTGCGGGAGACAAGTGTACCAGCAAGTTCAGAGTGCTTAGAGAAGGGGAGAGGAGAGCAGAGAGCAGGCAGGAAGATAATGGAAAAAATCAACTTCAAGCCATTTCCAAAATCACTTAAAATATCATTTTGCACATTAACTTAAACTCTAAGCATAGCAAACAGTTACAGGATACACAGTTGTGAATAAAAACACAATAAAAAGATTAGATATAGACTTGGATTAAGGCAGCTAGGAAATACAGAGCAAGATTTGCAGTTCAACCAATCTGGGGTTCGACCTGAGTGAGTAGCCAGTCAGGCGGCAGAGGCACCTGAAAGTTAAAGTTCAGATAATAATGTTCAGCCGTGTACCTTTTGCTGGGGTCTGAAGTCAATGGCGGCATACCCACGCCACTATGGGCGCCCAGTTATGCCATGCATGAGGGTGTGTGTGAAGCAGCCTTGATCTGAGCTGCACTGCTGGAGTGTGAAGCACCCAGTTAGGGCTCAGTTGATCTCTAGCTGGGTCCTGAAGTCTGATGATGGCAGGCAAACTGTGCCGCCGTAAAGCGCCTGGTCAAGGCATGCAGGGGGGCAAGGTATGGGCAGTGGCCATGGTCTGAGCCATGCTGCTAGAGTGGCCAGGAGCATCCGCTCAAGGGATCAGATGATCTTTAGCTGGGGTCTGAAGTCTGATGGCAGCAAGCCGTGCTGCCATGGAGTGCTCAGTCAAGATACATCTGTACCACGCTGCACCACAGGTGTGGATGGGAGCACCCAGTGAGGGGCGCAGCTGATCTAGGGATATAATATAGTATAGCAGGGTGAATGACATTTGAGTCAGGATAATTCAGCGATAGAATCTGTAATGAAAAAACACATTATAATTTAAATCAGTATACTGTATTTTTCTCTATCGTAAATTAAATGTTGTCAAACAGCAGGTACTGCCAGTGATGAAAGTGAACAGGAGCACACAGGAAGTCAATTCCTGCATCTATTTTTTTTTTATTTGGACACAGAGTTCTTGTACTTCTTTCAACTGAATATTGGAACTAAAATTCTTAAACCAGCAACATAATGTCAGTTTCTGGGTCTATGACTTTCAATCAGGGGTTACTGTCACAAAATTTAACTTGTACAACACATGTAATTTTCCTAGAAATACTTCAATATTCAACTGAATCTACTACTAGCTATATAGGTGCTGTATATGTGTACAGATAACAGTTATCTTTTATTCAATTGCCGATTGTTTTTAACCAGGTGAGACACTACGTTGAAAGCTTTTTTTTTTTTTAACCTTATATTTATGCTCCTAATCTACCTCCTCCCTCCACTCTCTCAGACATCTTCAGCCTGTGGACTTGCAATCTGCCATGGTCTGCCCCTAGAGTACCCCCTAGTTCCACACACACACACTTGAAGATTCCCTGATATACCCCCCGGGTAGGGGTGGAAAGGGATCCTCCAAGCTCACCTCTCCAAACCAACATACTGTGTCTATGCATGTAGAGCCGGCAGGCACAGCAGAGTCTGCCCAACAAGACAGGAGGCATCCCCAGAGAGGTGTCGTCACCTAGGAGGGACCCAGGAGTTTTCAATTTCCTTCCCCGACATCAGCGTGCAATGAGGGCTATTAGCTAGGAGGCATGCTGAGGCGTACCTCCTGCCGCCCCTCTGCAAACATCCACCCAATACCCTTACTGCTCTCCACCTTACCGTGCTGTCCACCTGGGCTCGTCTAGGTGGCAGCATGCACAGAGTCTGCAGTTAACCCCCGAGAAAGGAGGAAGCCATCAGGCGCTCTATCCTTCTCCCTTCGGCGACACCGATGACCCGTGCTCGTTCCGAACACGGTCGCCCTGGCATGATGTAGCGTCATGCGCCTCAGCCCTTAGCGCCACCGGGCCGGCTAAGCTGAAAGCTTTTATACAGATGCAACCTGGGAGCACAGGGAAGTTAAGTGACTTGCTCAGGGTCACACAGTATATGCAAGTGGAGGCTGTGGGATTCAAATTCAGGTCTCCAGATTGGCAGCTCAGAGCCTTAAACCACTACAGTATACTGCCTCCCAAACATAGCTAGTGCAGCATAACAAACTAGCCAATATACCTGTAGACAATGCAGCATAACAACGTTTTTACAGGGCTGGATTTCCATTCCTAGCGATGTTCGACCATACACTATAGGGTTGTTGTACTGCAGTAGTGACAGTATGTTGTGATGCAGTAGTGATGTTAATACTGCAGCATAACAAATCAGAATGCAGTCACACATCGAGCCAATCAAGCTGGAATATTTTTTTAGTAAACTTGAACTTACAGAAACAGCTGCAGCTGTAGTTGCTAGTTGCAAGGTGAATCAGCAATTTGTGCCCCTACACCACCAACCCTCTAGTTTCTACTCCCACCCACAACAGCCAGTAAAGTGAAAGGAAGCGGAGGGTCTAACAGACATGAATGCTCATACACTATAAAGATAATGCATGGTATCCATACACAGATAAGTCTGCATCTTCATCTTAAGTTTTCTGTGGCAACCAGAATCCCGATTCCACTTGTCATAGTAACCTCACAATGCAGACACAAGCTTGTTGTGCATAGCGGCCCATATATTTTACACTCTATTTTGAGTTAAGCCAAGTGTGTTTAATTTGTACAACATAAGTCTAACAATTATAGCTTTTAAATTAGCTTTTTGTGTTTGAGATGATTTTACTGCCACAAGTCTGTGAGCTTGCATTGTTTCTTTCCACTTGTCAATTTGAGACGCCATCTCAGAGAGGTGTTGCAATCAAAAGTGTCAACCATTAGGGTCTACGGATCCCACTAAATGAAATTCATAGTGCACTGCCACGTGTGGTCTTTCCTGAAAGGTCGAAAGCGCCTTGATAAGCTGCCCTCTCTAGAGAGAGAATTATGCCTTCTATGGGGACACTCTATTACCCCCCCCGACAGTGGGGGCTTGCTTTCTAACAAGGGTCAGCAGTATTGAGTGCGGCTGTGCTACAGCTGCATTAGCTGTCAGCCCCAGAAAGTTTCTTTTTTCAAACAAGGACATTAAACCCACACTCACGATGCCTTCACCAATCTAATGTTCTATGTAGCTCTAATGCAGAATCATGAGAAAGTCTTCTTGAGCAAACTGGAAGACGGATGCCAGAGCTGTGTTCTGAAGCTGCATATGACATTAATATCAGAAGCAATCGAGAAACTGTAGAGTCTTGCTGGAAAGTCATAGTATTTGCACCACAAGTAAGTAGACACTTCCCTTCACACAGTGAGAACTGACTGATTGGACCAGAGGTGGAAGCCAGGCTCCGCTGGATCCTCAACTATACCTACCACAATGGATGGACATGGATAAAGATATGCCTGACTAGGTGCAGTAGTAGCAGCTGCACAGTCCCGATAAACACAATCATTTCTTTACTCCACTAGCATGATTGATTCTCCATCTCAGTCCCTGGGCCATGCAGCCTCAGTGACTGGCTAGACAAACAATGTCACAAACAGTGTTGCTGCAAGTGCTGTATACTTTCCAACCTGATACAGTAGTTAAAGAGGATGTATTCCCTATATTCCCTCTCTCTCTCAGCTCCGTTCCTGGGCTCCCATACCATACCCCAAAGCACATCTCTACATCAGTGGGCAATCAGGTGTCAGCAACAATAAATGCCAGTAGTTGTCCAGGCACCTGCATCTGTGAGATGATGCACCCAGAAATGCTCATGTCGCATGTATCTGGGCATCACTGATTGTCGATCTTCTAACAGAGCTTATGTTCATGGTAATGTGATGATCAAATAGAAACACAGCATCTGACAGCAGATAAGGACCACCTGATGCACCCAGTCCGCCCATGGTTTTACCTTACCTATTCTGTCACCTCAGATCCTACTTGATCTCCAACTCCCTCCCCCCAGCTTTCCACTAAGATTATCATGTCCCTATCCCATGCATCCTTGAATCTCACTACTGTTTTTTTGCCTCCACCACCTCGCTGGAAGACCTTCCAGGCATCCATCACTCTTTCAGTGAAGAAGTACACCCTCATATCTCTCTTAAATTTACCCCTACAGCTTCATTGCATGTCACCTATGTATACCGTCAAGGAAAGGAGGGAGGGCGGGACATGATAGAAACTTTCAAGTACCTCAAGGGAATCAACAAAGTCCAAGAGGGTAGCATCTTTCAGAAAAAGAGATGTGCAAGAACAAGAGGGCACAATTTGAATACAGAGGGAGAGGCAACTCAGGGGCAATGTAAGGAAGTAATTTTTCACAGAGAGGGTGGTAGACACATGGAACAGCCTTCCTGAGGAGGTTGTGGGGTCAAAGACAGTGGGGGAATTCAAGAACGCATAGGACAGATATAAGGTAATTCTGGTGGCTGATAGGAGAAAGTAGGTTGTTGGTTAACTAGGATCTGCAGCTTGTACAATAGGTAGGGGAATGAGCAGACTGGGTGGGCCAAGTGGTCCTTATCTTCTGTCAAAGTTTATGTTTCTCCGCATCTTTCTCTGTGAAAAATACTCCCATTCTCCAGCACGCACCCCCTTCTAAAGTATACATACTGAAGTTATTCCTCATAAGGCTTGTGATGCAGCCCCTGCACTATTTTAGATGCCTTGCTCTGGACAGCCTCCCATCTCTGTCCTTCCTGAGATGGGGTCTACATAACTGGACACAGTACTCCAGGTGGAGTCTCGACAGAAATTTATACAGTGACAACAGCACCTTCTGCTGACAATACCCATCCCTTATGCACCCAGCATCCACTGGCCCTACCAACTGCTTTGTCATACTGTTTTGCTACTCTGAGGTCATCAGATATGATTACTCTCAAGCCCATTTCCTGTTCGATTAACCATCAGTACCTGTTCTCCCATTTCATACTCCATCTTTCAGTTTCTGTGCCCTAAGTGCAAACTTTTGTACTTTTCCACATTCAAACTCAGCTGCCAAGTTCTTGACCAGTTTGAGTTTTCTCAGGTCTCTGCACACTTTCCACCCTCCAAAGTGTCAACCCTACTGCAGATTTTGGTGTCATCCATAAAGAGGCAGAGCTTCACTTCTAGCTCATCTGCAATGTCACTCATAAAGACATTAAGAGGACTGGTCCCAGTACTGAGCCCTGAGACACCCCACTGGTCACCTTCCTTCCCTGGAATGAACTCCATTTACCACCCCCTATCTCCTATCCCTAAACAATTTCCTACCCAGTTTACCACCTTAGGACCCACCCCAAAGATGCCCAGATTCCTTACAAGGCTGCTACCTGAATGGCGTTGAAAGCCTTCTGAAATTAAAGTAGGCCCCACTTTGATCTATTTCCCTGGTCACCAGTCAAACAAATCTATCAGATTTGTCTGCCATGACCTCCCTCCATGAATCTGTGTTACTTCAGGTCTTGTAACCCAGTGCATTCAAGGTACTCCACAACCCTTTCCTTCAGCTGTGACTCCATTAACATCCCACCACCGATGTCAGACTGACCAGAGTTTCCAGCCTCCTTGCTTCTACCACTTTCATGAAGCAGGACTGTGCCCTCCTCCAGTCCCCTGGAACCTCGGTTTCCAGTGATTTGTTGAAAAGCTGTCAGAGGTGCCCCAGTACCTCCCTGAGCTCCCTCAGCAGGGGTCGAAATTAAGTTACTGTATGCAGCCACAAGCCAGCAGAGCTGGTGACTGGGAAAATCCACAAGCCCCACAGACTTTTCCACTGGCCCAGCTGATGTATTTATTGAAAAATGTTTCCTTCTCCAATACAAGCTCCCAGAGCTAGTTAAAGGAAAATGTTACTAGCTGATACAAAAATCTACCAGCATTTGGCTAGTCCTCTGGTGCCAGTTGTCACAAATGCACTCCGCGGGTCAGGCCCCCTGCTTCCACAGTGCCAACCTCGACATACAATAGTGTGAACAGTAGACAAACAGGATAACCCTTCTGTCTGTTGTGAGTCTGAATCACCTACCAGTCTCGAGTCCTGGGGGTCAAATGTGAACTTTATGCTAGCATACTCAGTTAACAGGCTCAGATATGTACCCTCTTCGGGGGATACAGTACAATCCTCTGCCCAGTGGCACCTAGCCAGGTTCCCAAAATGTACCCTTGTGGCTCAGTATGAGACCTAGGCATATTCTTACCTTTTTGCCAGATAGTAATACACCTGGTTGAGCTCTTAACAGCTGTCAGAATTAAACACTGGTTCAGCATTCACATGCAGAAGAACTGAGAAAAAGCTCAAGCAGAATTTCAAAGAAAATACAGTTTACTAAAAATTGTTAAATAGGTAAAATATCAATCACAGAACGATTATATCAATAATTTACAGTCACATAAAATAAATGGGAAGTTACAGAACACAAAGATGCCTACCACAAACACTTAAACGTTCCCGCTGAATTATCCTTCTAAAGTGCCTACTTACCAGTCCACAGAATAAGTGTGTCTTTGAGTTTCAGAGGTCCTTCTGCCAATTTCTCAGAGCAAGCAATATTCAAAAGTCAGTTTTCTCCACCTTCTGGTATTGTCACCCATGAGTTCACCGTTAGAGCTGTGATATATCTGTAATCTGAATGTGGATTTATCCACAAGGATATATGTTATTACTATGAAAATCAACAGCTAGCAATTCCCCAAAATATGAGTCTCTGATCAAAACATTCCCTTTGAGGTTGCATAACCCCACAAAATGTCACTAGTTCTCTGCTAGGTGAGAAAACCATAAAGAATCAGCCAAATGACTTCCCTTCCTGCTAGGGTCATAAAGTTCATATTTAGTTCCTAGCTTCAAAAGCAGGAGCAGGTTATACTAGCTACTAAACTGTCTCTCTGGAAGGAAGGCTTTAATTAGTGATTTCACTGGTCAGTTTAACGTAATGCTACTTCAGAAACACTGGCACCTTGGGGATCAAAGGTCACTTATTACTGCTAGGCTGTTTTCTTGTCTAAGCAGACGTTCACATATCATATATATTTATATCACAATTTATAAATATAATATTAAGGAGATGGCAGGGCATCACACCAGTTTCGACCCGTCTCAACACCCTTGAGTGTATCCCATCTGGCCCCATAACTCTGTCCACTTACATTCAGGTTTGCAAATCCCGTCTGGACTCTCTGCTCTGTAAATGGACTTTTGTCTACTTCCCTTCCTCCAGTGCTCCTGCTGCTTTTATGTGGCCCATCACCTTCCCCTTCCTCTGTGAAGACGGAAGAAAAGCATTTGTTTGGGATTTCAGCTTTTTCCTAATCCTCCTCTGCACAGTCCTTATTAGTTAATCCCTTGGATATTTTTTCCTCAGTTTGTGCTTTCGCATTACTCATTCCCTGCCTCCCTCAGCTTTTCCTGGTACACCTCCAATCCTCATTTTTCTGCGTCTCTTTATACCTCTTAAATGCTACCCTTTAGCCATCACCTTTTCAGCCATGTGAAATCTCTTTTTTCCTTGATTTTGCTCTCTTTCTGCACAGAAGGGTGTTGCCTCACTATGCCGTCCCTTAACTTAGCCCACTGTTTTACCACACCATCGAGGTTATCCCCACCTGCTAGGTTGTCTCGGAGGCAGATCACCCATTTCTATGTTTGCTTGTGCGTGCAGTGCACAGGAGAACTATTGAGATAGTAGAGCATTGCAGAGGTGTGGCAGTGTTGTGGCGAATGCAGCAGATGCTTTAATGGGCATGTCCCTCAGTCACCAATTAATGCTGAAGTTGCCGATGATGGCAGTTTCAGGCGACAGAGCCGACTTGAAATAAATCTGCTGCTATAGTCATGGGTAGTTTCATCATTGCAGCAGCCCTCCCCCAAAGCAGGCACATAGCAGGACAACAAATTTAAATGTTAGCTCCTCCCAGTACTGCTGCCCACCCCACACCCTCTGCTCTCCATCCCCTGCTGACATTGGGGTGCTCAATCTCCATGTCAGCATGAATCCCCCTCCCCCATTAATGTGGCACACTGGGAGCCCACCCCAGTGTGACAAAAAAATACTTTTTTGATGTTTCCAACACTGGGATGCATACTCCATGTGTTGGATGTGCCACCCCATGCCCCTATGTTCTCCAGGAGACTTCAGGATGCCCAATCCCTGGGTTGGCATTGATTCCCTTATCCAGTAAGCTGGCACACTGGGAGCCCACCCTGGTGTGCCAAAATCCATTTTATTAATTATTCACCAGTAAAAAGGAAAACAGTCCCACAATGTCTTTTTTTAAACCTGAAAAAAGCAAGAAAATGATCCCTCGTCATTCCTGCCAGCCCCTCCCCAACCCACATCCTCCCACTGTGCACCCATCATCTCCACACCCCCTCACCTATACTTACCTCCGGAGGTCGGAAGCAGCAATCTTCGGTGGACCGGGAACACGTCTGCACTCTTCAAAAACCAACCGGGAACTGAAGAAATGACAGTAAGCCCTACAATGACAGTCATAAGTCAACTTAGATTGATATCTCAGTCAATTTTGGAGTTTGGTCCCAAATTTTCAACATGGGGTTCTTGAGAGCCCATTCATGAACACTGGCACTGTTTTATTTTGTTTCTTGGTCCCAACAGGTGGTTTCACGGTCACTGAGGGGAATCACCTTCCGGGACCAATTAATAAAATGACAATGCCACTGTTCATGAGGTAGGGTCCCAAAAGACCTTGTTACAAATTTTATGAAAAAAAATCCAAAAATTACTGTGTTACAAGCATCTGTTTTGCAGTTTCTATGCACACTTGTAACTTCATCAATTTTTAATATTCTCACTCCAAATTTCGAACATTGCCATTTTTTCACACACCCTTATGAACAGTGCAGCTGTCATTTTTCGCATCCTTCCCAAAATGTGTTTTTGCACCTGTGACGCAGAATGTCACAGTTGCTGTGTGAAATCCAACTTTCAGGACAGAGTAACAAAATCTTAGATCTACTGTTCATGAGGAGGTCCCAAAAGACCATATTGAAAATTTGGTGAAAACATTTCAAAAAATGACTACGTTATGAGTGTGCATTGCAGAGTTTCTACGCACACTCATAACTTTGTCATTTTTTCATATTTTCACCATTGCTATTTCTTCGTACCTCCTCATGAACAGTACATCTGTAATTTTTCACATCCTGCCCAAAATGGTTTTTGCACCTGTAGCACCAAATGGCACACACTCACTGCATGAAATCAACTTTTGGGATTGAGTAACAAAATGGTATTGTCACTTTTCATGAGTGAGGTCTCAAAAGCCCACGATAAAATTTGGAGCAAAATACTAACAAACACATGGGATGTTAGGGCTTCCAACCATAACACCCACCCTGTACAGACTGACGGGTGTCAGGGGTGTGACTTGGGGACATGGGCTGTAATTCTGACCCATTCCACCCCTCCCCCATACCTAAAGTCACTGACAGGCATCGAGGTGTGTCTTGTCTTCTCCTATACTGCACCCATTTCAGCTTATTTCCTTATGGAATGGGGTGGCGTAAAGGCCAAGACCTCAAGGCACACTGTGTCACCTGTCAGTGTCTGCAGGGTGGGATGAGGTGGAATGGCATGGTGTTATGGCTGATGACTCAAAGGCACACCCCAAACTCCTGTCACTCTCTGCAGGGTGAGGGTGGGGGTCGGCATTACTTCAATACTTCACTGCCATTCCTATTATGCATCTCCCTAACTCCTGCACTACCAATGCCAATACCAGCAAGCAAACATTTGCCCCTTAAGATGTTTGAATGTTTCAATCATATCACTTTTCTCCCTCCTTTGCTCTAGGGTATACATATTTGAGCTCCATTAATCTGTCCTATGATTTTTGATGCAGTCCCTGGAGCATTTTGGTTGCCCTTCTCTAGACTGTCTCCATTTTGTTTATATCCTTGTGCAGGTGGGGCCTCCAGTACTGCACGCTGTACTCTAGATAGGGCCTAACCAGTGTCTTCTAAAGAGGGATTCGTCCAGCTTCGCCGTGGTGGTGATGTACATCAGGGGGTTGTTGTCCGTGCACACGGTGAACAGGATCCCATACAGGTACTCATGGAACTTTCCCGTCACCATCCATTTCAATGCCAAGAACTCCAGTTTATGAACCGGGTTATTCTTTCCAGAGGACATCAAGCCATGGCTAGAAAATGCCACAGGGCAGAACCCCCATGATACTCCTGATACAGGACAACACCCAGCCCAGTTAAACTGGCATCTGTGTGAAGGAGATAGGGCTTAAGGGGATCCATAAATGCAAGGACCAGGGCCTCCCCAGCCACCAGATGATCTCTCTGAAAGCATTCTCACATTCCTGTATCCAACATTCCCCAAAAGGTTCCCCAATGTGCAGATAGAAACATAGAGACATAGACTCTAATGGAAGATAAGGACCGCTTGGCCCACCTAGTCTGCCCATTACCCTACCTAGAGGACAAGCTACAGATCCTATTTAACCAACAGCCTATTTCTTCCTACCCCCCTCACAAAAATTGCCTTATGTCTGTCCCATGCATTCTTGAATTCTCCCACAGTTTTAGACCCCACAACCTCCTCAGGAAGGCTGTTCCATGCATCCACCACCCTCTTTGTGAAAAAATACTTCCTCACATTGCCCCTGAGCTGTCCCCCATCTTCAAATTGTGCCCTCTTGTTCTTGCACATCTCTTTTTCTGAAAGATGCTGCCCTCTTGGACTTTGTTGATTCCACTGAGGTACTTAAAATGTTTCTATCATGTCCCCCTCTCCCTCCTTTCCTCAAGGGTATACATATTAAGCTCCTTTAGTCTCTCCTCGTATGGCTTCTCTTGCAGACCCTGCACCATTTTAGTTTCTCTCCTCTGGACTGCCTCTATCCTGTCTATGTCCTTGTGGAGATGGGTCTCCAGAACTGGACACCAGTACTCCAGATGGGGTTCTCACCTACTGTCTGTATGGGAATAACAACTTCCTGTTTTCTGCTAGTGATGCCTCTCCTTATTCATCCCAGTATCCCCAGCCCTCCCTACCGCCTTTTCACATTGCTTGTGAACCTTAAGGTCATCTGATATGATTACCCCCAGGTTCCTTTCCATTTTTGTTGTTGTTACTACCTCCCCCCATTGTGTATTCTTCCCCTGGGTTTTTGTTTGTTTCCCAGATGTATTATTTTGCACTTCTTTGCATTGAATCCAAGCTGCCATACTTCTGACCATTTCTCCAACCTTGCCAAGTCCCTTCTCATCCTTTCCACGCCTCCTTGTACATCAACCCTGTTGCAGATCTTTGTGTCATCTGCAAAGAGGCATACTTTTCCTTCCAGTCCCTCTGCAATGTCACTTATAAAGACATTAAAAAGGACTGGCCCCAGTACTGTACCCTGTGGTACCCCACTAGTAATCCCTCTTTCTTCAGAGTGGACTCCATTTACAAATGCTCTCTGTGTCCTGTTGTCCAGCCAATGTTTTACCCAGGCTACCACTCTGAGACCCACTCCAAGGCTAGTTAATTTGACTATTAATCTTTGTGTGGGACTGTGTAAAATGCCTTGCTAAAGTCTGGTAGACCATGTCCACAGCCCTCCCTGGTCTACTACTTTGGTCACCCAGTCAAATAAATCAATTAGATTCATCTGACATGACCTTCCGCTGTGAACCCATGCTGCCTTGGTCCTGTGCCCCACTGGCCTCTAGGTACTCAACAGTTCTTTCCTTCAGAAGTGATTCCATCACTTTCCCTACCACAGAGGTCAAACTGACAGGTCTGTAGTTTCCTGCCTCTGTCTTGGTCCCACTTTTGTGAGGGAATCACATCTGCCTTCCTCCAGTCCTCGGTCCACACCATCCTCCCATGATTTGTTAAAAGGTTAGTCAGTGGTGTCACTAGTTCTCTGCTTAATTCTTTTAGAATTCTGGGGTGAATTCTATTTGGCCTCATTGCTTTGTCCATCTTCAGTTTTAGGAGTTCTTTCAGAACCCTTTCTTCTGTGAAAGGACTGGGATCGACCTCCTATCCAGAGTGCTTCTGTTAATTGGATTCCCCCTCCTCCTGTTTTGTGAATTCTGAACACAAGTATTCATTCAGTATCCCTGCTTTTTCACTGTCCCTCTCTGCCCACCTACCGTCATTCTATTCAGCCTCACTATCCCTCCTTTTGTCTTTCTACGCTACCTGATATACCCATAAAAGGTTTTATCCCCCTTCTTAACTGAGTTAGCTATCTTTTCCTCAGTTTGTGCCTTTGCTATTCTGACTACCTTCCTGCTTCCTTCTGCCTTAACTGGTACAGTTCTCTGTCCTGCTCCTTCTGTGTTTCCTTATACTTCCTAAATGCTATCTTTTCTCCTGACCTTCACCACCACCTCTTTTGAGAACCATAGTGTTTTTTCTTTTTTTGATTTGTTTATTTGCTTCACACAAGGTTTGTTGCCTCTGTGATGGCAGTTTGATATTTCCCCACTGTTGCTCCACCCTCCTTCCAGCCTGTTTGCTAGTGCTTTTCTAAGGCACTCTCCCATCTTGCCAAAGTCAGCCCTCCTGAAGTCCAGAACCTCACTTTTGTATGGCTTGACTCTGTAGCTGAATTTATCGGAAACACACTGTTTGGTGGTCACTGCTCCCAAATGGCTACCCACTTACTTGTGACTCAGACTCCACTTATAACTGTCGAGATAGGAAGCTCCCAAAGTTGAACAAGGATGGGTCTATATCCTCCCCAGGTCTTCCGCTGGGGCAATGGACATGGCTCCATCACACTGAAAGATAGTTGCCAACACACAACCCTCTGGATGGTCACTGGCCTTTTGACTCATTCCAAACTCTCACAGTAACTTGCAGGGCAAGGAAACTGTCCTGGAAGGGCAGCACTCTTCTCTGGACCAATAACCTGATCGGCAGACTACCCGGAGGTGGGGTGTCGAGAATGAACGCAGTCCCTGTGGGAGATCAGTTGAACCAAGCAATGCTCACCACGCAGTATTCGGTGCCTGGGGAGAGAGTTAGCTTCTTCCCATCCCCCCAGTGAATCATACCGACCACCCCCCACTGGGATCACTTTGTACCTCCAGCCCTACCCATTTCACAGCAGCTTTGACAGAGGGGCTGACGAGTTAGTCTACCCCATCCCAGTCAGAGCACTTATGGGCCAACCACTCAAACATATTGACATTGGACCCAATGAGCACCGGGGTGTCAGACATGCTCTTCGGTTCAGGGCAGATGAGTGCGAGGGCCTCTATAGCAGGTGGGGTCTCCTTCTCCTGAGTCGGGAAGGAAATGCAGACCACACAGTACCCATCATAAGGGTAATCTGTGCTGCCTATACCCCAAAGGGACAACCTGGAAAGGGGTAGGAGGGGTAGGTGGGTCCGGTGCTGGTCGTAAAAAGGCTGGTGGATGATGGTGACCTGGGACTTGCTATCCAGTAAAGTGGAACAAGTCACCCCCTCCACCAAGACTTCAGTGTCTGCTGGAGGACTATAAGGCCATCGGTATACCCTGGTTTGGAGGTATTTGGAGGTCGATCCACAAGGTGGAGCAAGGCTATTTTGGAGTGTGGGTCACTCCGTTTCTGGTACCCTGTTTAAGTTTTCTGCTCTGGCATTTGCCAGCCATCAGCTGTGGGTTCACCTCCCTGTGGCAACCCTGCCACGTATGGCCACCCTGCACATACCTGAAACAGAGCCATACATCCTGGGGCCCCAAGGACCACTGAGGACCTGGCCGAGGGGACGCATAATTAGGGGACAGTCGCTGAGCATCAGGGGCTACCAGGGCAGGAAAAGAGAAGGATTCTGTGGCCAACTGCATGGTCCACATCTTGTCTTTCATACCCTGGACCTCCTGCAGGATAGATCCCTGGTCCAGGGGTCCAGCAGGTTTGGGCAGGGCCGACTCTTTGGGCTGCAGGGCAGCACTGGTGGTGGTGCATGCTGGTGCCCCCACCTCCTGTTGGTCTCTTCCTCCTTGACCTCATCCAACAACTGCTTGAAAGAGGGGCTCACCTTTCTGGGCCCACAGCCCAAGGGTGACCAAGGTCAGCCTAGAGTGCACTGCCCTGTGCATTATCTGCTGTAGCCACATCTGCACAACTGCTGACAGTGGATCATGTCCAGCTTCAGCCAGCTTATACCACCGTCTCCACCGGATGATATACTGGGAGAGCCTCTCACCCGTATGCTGCTTGGTGTCCCACAGCTGGCCCAGCACTGCCTCCTTCTTCTCAACCACTCCAAACGTACTCTGCAGGATGTCCAAGTAGTCCTGGGAAACACAGTGAGGCTGGCTGGCCCATAGTGACAGAATTACATCCAGCACCATACCCCGGAGGCTCTCCAAGACTCGTTTGCACTTTTCCTCCTCAGAACACCCACAGACCTGGATCATCTGGGCAGCCTGACTGCTTCAGGAGTGGAAATCATCCTCCCGTGTGGGCTTCAGGAGGGCCATGGAGAAAGTACAGAGCCACTTGTACTGTTAATGGGCTATGCCCATAGAGGGAGGCAGCCCACCTGACAGAGTCATCGGGGCACCCCACCCCCGGGGAGCAGAATCTGGAGATCCTGCAGGGTCTTACCTTTCCCTTTAAGCCACACCCTCAGCCAGGCTTCAAAACCCTTCAGCTCCCCACTCTGGGGGCCCAAAGGGCCCTGCTCCCCTGAGGGCAGGTCGCTGGATATACTTTTTTTTAAAAGGACCCAGATCTCTTTGGACGCCTCCAGGGTGACATTGGGGGGCACTTGCAAAGAGTCCAAGTCCTTCTCCACCTCCACGGTTATATCCCTACACCCTTAACCCTGTTGGTCATCACCCTATGAATCTTCAACATCCCACAATCAGGCAGGGACTCTTCTATGATCCCTAGGAAGTCCTCCTTTCATCACCCCATTGCCACATTGCGCACCAGCAGCATCTCATGGAGTCAAGACTCTCAAAGTCATACCAGTCCTTGATGTCCTGGAAAGCCATTTCCCTGGTCTCCACCAGTGTGGGTAAACCACCCACCAAATCAACCACAAAACAACAAACAAAATAATATGAAAACAGAATTAGATGGAGGGGTCAAAGAGTCAACTATAGTTGCATCGAGGCAATGGGCAGTCCTGGGGTCAACAGAAGATCTCAGCGGTGCCTCCACTTGTAACAGCTCCCTTTTTTGCTCACACTCAACTAGGCTGCCCCAGCATTTTCGGGGTTCCTCATCGTACCTCCTCCAGGGGCCATGCCTGAGTCCTGACCAGATTTCCTATGGTGCCTTAGTTCCTCCACCCAGGGCTACAATGCTGCCTCCTGTAGGAGAACAGGTTAACACCCCCCAGGAACAATAAGAGATACCCCTGCTGACTTCCCCCTATGGCCCAGTTGAAGCCACACTCCCTCCCCACAATAACAATAATAAAAACACAAACACACAGAGGTAGATGACCCATAATAATCCCGCTTTATTTAATAGACTTATAATACAGAGGAGGTGAGGGCTATCCCCTTGATCCTCCACACAATTAAAGCACACACCCTATCGGACCACCACCCCCTTGGGTGCACCCAGCACACTCCCA
Organism: Neoceratodus forsteri; assembly: GCA_016271365.2. Taxonomy (NCBI): domain Eukaryota; kingdom Metazoa; phylum Chordata; order Ceratodontiformes; family Ceratodontidae; genus Neoceratodus; species Neoceratodus forsteri. Next base: position 200,843,123 of record CM057450.1, read on the forward strand.
GATGGTGAGTACCTCACTACTCCTAGTCTGTAGGCCTGCCATTTCTCATCAGAGCCCTTGCACAACAACATGAGTTCAAAAGAGATCCTGGCAGATGCAACAATAGTCTCCCCAGTGATGCAGCTCGGGGTACTTACGGTGCCCTTAGAGGGTGAAGACACTTGCTGTCCACTGCACTGCAGTCCACGAGAGTGAGGCACCATTCTTCACCTGCCTGACTTTTCCAATTTCACCCACAGACCTTTAGACACGGGTTTCACCAGGCAGGCCTGTTCGTCCATCTTCCCTTTGCTCCATGGGTCTTGATACTGGGAGGGGACCCAGTAATTCAGTTCCCATCAGGGAGGGCCTTGACTGCCCTGTCCCTTCTTCCCAGAACTATTACCTGGCAGAAGACACTGACCCTGGTGAGGCTGGGTCCCTGAGGCCCAAACTGACAGTCACTGAGCCTTCCAGCCCAAACAGTCAGCCTCAGTGCCCTCAGGAAAAGCCCCTGGGTCTTCCTCACACTGCAACAGCTGCAGTCTTCCTCCTGCTCTTTCCCTTCTTGTAGTTTGTGGACAGCAAGGAGGAGAGATGCAACCAGAAACCCCTACCAGGCAGGCAGTCTTCTTAGCTCTGGTTTCTCATGGGGGTCTAGACTTTCTCTTCCTCTGGTGCGCTCTCTCCCCTCTCCTTCCACTTGGCACTTCTTTCTTCTCTCTCTCTCTCTCTCTCTCTCTCTCTCTCTAAAATTCATGCCACTGTGCCTTTTAAACCCCCTAGCTCCTGTCCTGTTTCCATTGGCCATCAGCCCCCATGTGACTTCCCTACTACCTGTGGGAAATTTCCCAGCAGCCCTAGGTCACCTGGATGCATGGAGGCCACCATCTTAGTTTTCCTTCCCAGTCTGGAGGATCTCGTCACTTGCCTGGGTGATTTAGCCCACAAACCGGGCTGCCTATGGATATTTCATGACCGAGGTTCGTCTGGTCACCATGTGCCTTTTCCCCAGTCCTGCTGCATGCTTGGGGCCAGGAAACTATCTGTTTTGGTTGGCTGCCTGGCCATGGGGAGCTTGACTCCTTTAACTGTTCTCGGTTGTCCTTGCACATGCTCAGAGTGTGTAGGACCACCATTTTAAACAAAAAACCCTCTCTCAGTTCACGTGGCCCTGAGCCTTCAATCCACCCCCCCAGCCATGCCCAGGATCATGCTAACCCCCATCTGATGGCCTGAATCCTACCCAGCTCCATTCCAGCCCTGAGGTGGGTGAGGTGCCCTAGCTGCAGCGTTGTCATCCCGGGAGGTAAGCCGTCAAACGGACTCCCACCAGCACCACTAGGGATCCAGCACTGGGGAAAAAGTCTAGGGGCACTACGGCTGCCACCAAAGGTAAGCCTGACTTGGGGTCTTACAGTTGTAAACTACAAGTTACTTGAAACATATTTTTATGGACTGTTTGCCTTCTCAGACTATTGTTCTCCAGACTTCTTTATGTATAAGTCTCACATCATTATGTATTCATCCTGTGTACCCATATTCTGCATTATGTATATGCTTTTTTAGTTGTACCTTATATTTATCTTAACTCCCAGGTTCACCTTGAAAATTAGTTCACTCAATAGTGTTTTGCCTGGTAAAATAGAGATTGATTGATTTGCTCTACACAGAGGCTACAAGTACTAATCTCTGTATGAGTTGCATGACAGAACTGTCTCAAGCCATTGCAGACAAAAATAAAATCAGAATAGACAGCATTAATATCCTTATGTTTTCTTCTGCACTGTTGCTGCAGTGACATCAAGGAATGGGAGGAGTTGTATTATAAGTGACTCGTGCGTGTAAATGGAGGTTTGCTCTACACTTTTCAACCTTGTGTCAGAGCTTCAGACTCTAGAAATGTGTTGCAGCAGAAGAAATGACTGATCTCTTATTGACATAGGCACAGTAATTGATGTAATATATAACAATTACATCAGACATATCCAAATCAGAAATACACAGGAGTCTTCTCCTTTAATTCTAAGAGTTCAACTGTAATTGTTTTTAAGAGTAAATTATTACTAAATTAATATTATACTCAGATTTTAGAAGTATATATTATTAAATACTTTTGAATGATAAATGAAGACTTTTCAATACTTGTGTTTGTTTTATATGCAAGAGTGTTCATTTTCATTCTGATCATGAGGCATAACCTTTATTATTATGCACTGAAGATGGCAGGTGCATACAAGGGCTTCATTAGCCTCCTAGCTCCTTCAATACCTTAATATGATCACTTCTTTCACAGTTACTTTTGCTCTATTAAGAATGCTAAGACATTAATACCGCTCTATCAAACTTTAATGCTCTTCAAAGTACAATTTTTTTGTAATACTACTGAATGATAAATGAAGATTACAGTCAGCCGAGTAGTTCAAGGATTTAAATTAGCCAGTCAAGGTTGGGTACATTACCATCCATTTCAGTTCTACTAAGCAAGGAGACAGATAAAACAACCAGCAACACCATTGAATTTTAGAAGATAAACAATCAAAAATGTGGGGTTTACCTAGAAATAACATGGTGCAAAAAAAGTTGGCAGTGTACCTTTAAAAGTCTATACTGAACTACATTGTGAGGATAATCTCTGAGGCACTCCACAGTTGTGGCGTAATTGGTTGTGTACACCTGATAGGTTGCTTGATGCACACGTGACTTTAAAGAAGTCTGTCCCCCTTCTCCTGGGGGTCTGCCCTCCTCTGATCAGTTTTAAATGTGCATGTACAAGAGGTTGCAGCACACCCTAGAGCTCCAGTGTGCTTACTATAAAACAACATTTCACCTTTTAAGGTAAGATCTTTATTGGATACAATTACTCTAATAATGCCTGGGAACAATATTAGTGATTCAAGATGAAAGAATAAAATACAACAGTATGACTTAACAGACAGATAACTGTAGCGGATAAGCATTTAGTGGAAAAAGAGTTTATCACATTAGTCTAATGTCGCGTCAGTTTCCTATAATGGTTTAAAGTAGTAAGAGAGCCTGTGAAATGCAAAACCTGTGCAATATCTTATAAAAGGAATGTGTTCATAGCTACCTGGAACCCCTGCTAGCGGTCCCAGGAGCTATATTACTGGCTGAAGCACATAAACAATATATATGTGTATATATATATATATATATATATATATATATATATATATATACATATATATACACACAATATATATACACACACATATATATATATATATATATATATACACACATATATATACACATATATATATATATATATATATACACACATATATATATATACTGTATATATACACACACACACACATATATATATATATATATATATATATATGGGATATGTGAGGATGTACTGTGTGATACATGATTTTTTTTCACGGTGGGCGGTGACCGCTGCTGACATCACGACTGGCAGAAGCGTGGCGTAGCCACGAGTGGTGGTGATGCGGTCACTGCCCACGAGTAAAAATAAATCATGTATCACACAGTACATCCCCATATGTTCGATTTATGCAATAGGCGTGGAGATTGTTGAGTGAGATGCTGGTTTTGTTTGACATTTTGTTTAGTTCGCTTCAGCTTTTAGTTTTAAACTGGACTATTTATGTCATTTTACTGCCGGCTAAGTGTAAATGTGAATATCTTCTATGTTTTTATGAATGGGGTTAGTTGAACTTTATAATTGGTTGGGTGTCGTCGTGTGTGACTTTTGATTGGATGGCTGCCATAACTGAAAATACGTTGATTGGTCTGAGCGTCACTTAGCTGGTTAATGCTATTGGTTGATGGGCGTGGTTCCATGCTGACGGGGCGTGGTCAAAGTCTATTGTGCAGGTTTTAATCAGTATGGAGGGAGGCGTCAATGGAGCAACATGTGGAGCAGCGTGTCTTGGAGTGGCCTTCAAGTACTGCAGGAAGGAATATCGTGGAGTTCGAGGATGTGCCTTTCATCTATGGGGAGTCTGCACCTTTCGTTGTGGAGTCGGGGACGGTGGTTACACTTTTCATCATCAGGGACATGGCGTGATTTATCTGGGGATACTTTTGCATGGTAGTCTTCATCTTGGCATCTTCGAGGAGGCAGACCAAGACATATGCGGTGATAATTGGAATTATTTTTATGGGATTTTCTTTTTTTGGGGGGGAGGGGTCGGATTACCACATTGAAGAGTGGACGTTATTGTGACAAACAATTTTTGATTACACCCTTTTCACCCTTGTATTTGCTGGATTATATAACCATTTCTGACATCCATGGGACGAGGACTACCGAAAAGTGAGCAATTTTAATAATTTATTGGGAACAGCTATACATAAAAACAGCATCCTAGACAGGCACTAGAAAAATATAGCAAACCATAGGGTGTTGAATAAATTGTTTTCAGATATTGGTTAGATAGCAGGGAAACAGGAACAAAAACTTTTTTGCTTCAGTGTTCATGCTTTTCCATTAGCTGATTCTGGAGGGAATTTCTGCATTTTGACCACAGCTTCTGTTTGTTTTGGGTGGTATGGCATCTCCGGTTTTGCTAGGATGGGGAGAAAAAAAATGTTATAGATCACGGGCTGGATATTCAAAAGGGTTGCGCCATGTGCAATAGGGTTGCACCTGTGCAAGTCCGAAATTGCGCCATTCTGCCATATTCAGCAGGAGGCAGTTGTGCCCCCACCAAGTCAAGCTGAGCAACAGCGCAATGCTAATGAAGGCATGCTGAACCGGAGGGGGAGGAATCATGCATAAACTGCACAGCCCGATATTCAGCGGGCTGTGCAGAGTTGTGCAGGCGCAACCCCAACCTGCACCTGCACAACTTTGAGCAAAAAAAAAGGAGTAAGTCGAGGGCCACCCACGGGTGAGCCACGCATTGCAGGGCGCACACAGCAGCTGCCACCTGTGGGTGGCCCTCAACCTACCCCCTGTGCCCCTGCAGCCCAATCAGGGCATATAGTAACCCCCACCCCCGACTGGCCTGATTGCGCGAAGTTCAAACATCCCCACCCGACTGGCCCAATCACGGCAAATGTTTAAACATCCCCCATCCCTCGACTGACCAATCACGGGCATAAGTGACATAAAATCCCACCCCCACCAGCCCGATCGCGGGCGAGAAAACAGTTCAACCCCCCAAGTACATATCCCTGGTGGTCCAGTGGACCTCAAGCCCGATCGCGGGCAAATGCCGTCAACCCCCAAGTACATATCCTGGTGGTCCAGTGAACCTCAAGCCCGATCGCGGGCGAAATGCATTCAAACCCCCAAGGACCACCTACCCTGGTGATCTGGTGGCCCCACACCCACCCACCACGGGCCCCACCACGCTCCCCCAGTCAGCCGGCAGGCGGCAGCATCCCACCCTGCCCCTGACTGACTGCCTGTAGGAGCTGCACTCCCATTGGTTCAGAGCAAGAGCCAATGGGCGTGCAACCATACCGACCTAAAGCAGTCCAGATATGTGAATTCATTCACATATCTGGACTACCTGTATCTGACTGTCATTCACCAGTAGCTCTGCTCTAAACCAATGAGCATGCAACCACCGAGCGATCAGTTAATGGCGACCAGCGGAATGACAGCCGAGAGTGGGATGCTGCTCCCCCGGCTTCAGCGGGGGGAGTAGAGGTGGTGGGACTCCATAGATTGGGTGGGGTGGGGGCCACTGAATCACCAGGGTAGGTGGTCCTTGGGGGGTTTAAGCATTTCTGCCGCGATCAGCTTGAGTCCATTGGACCACCAGGGATATGTACTTGGGGGAGTTGAGGCATTTCTGCCCGCGATCGGGCTTGAGGTCCACTGGACCACCAGGGTATGTTCTTGGGGTTGAACTGTTTCTGCCCTCGATCGGGCTGGTGGGGTGGGATTTTTATGTCACTTATGCCCTGATCGGCGGGCCGGTCGAGTGGGGATGTTTAAACTTTTGCCCGATTGGGCTGCGGGGTGTCGATCGATGGCTGTTGCCGGCAGGGTGCCAGCGCAGAGTCTCGAGCGAGGCTGTTCCTCATGCTACTGGCATGCAAATGGACATAAATAGATGCAAATGCCCCCGTGCCTTGCATGAATTATGGCCCCGTTTGCATGTCACCTTTTGAATATCGGAAGTTTGCGCATGGCGCAATGGTACTTGCGTTGAATGCTCCGCTCTGACCACTTGCGGTGGCGCAAGTTCCACTGCGCCATGCACAGTGGCTGTGGCCCAGGGGTGATATTCAAAGAAGTTGCTCAATAGCACAACTCCGTTGAAGATCTCCCCGGCCACACCCCAGTGCAACTATTTTATGCAGCACAAGGGCTTGCGCCACAGAATAGTGCAGTTTGAATATCTAGCCCCATGTACTTCTTTTTTCACAGGTGAAATGAGTTTACACATTGTCCTTTGAGTGGTTGTACAGTATAGATGCTTATACATGCTTACCTGTTAGTCTGTGTCAGAGTCGGAATATAAAACTTTTGGTCGTGGTCTTTTTCTTGACTCGAACTGATGGCCTGTGCAGGTTTGGGAGGGGGGAGAAATACGTAATTTATTTTTTTTTTTTTTATTAGTGTACTCTACATTACTACTGTGTTATGTTGCTATGGCTTTTGTGTGGTTGGGTGTATTACCTTGGACTATGTTAAATGTGATGTTTCTTGCTTTTATTCTAGGGACGGTTGAAGCAAGGGCCCAATACTTCACTTAGGTTCTCTGTTATAGTACTTTGTGCAGCTCGTTTCATTGGCTCTGCTTTTATTATGGGTTCTGGTTCCCCACTTAGTATTTTGGAAATTTGCTCCTGTTTATTTTCATTCATTTTAGAATAATCATTTATACTGCTCAGCTGTTTATGCCCTGTTACCTGGATTATGTCAGTTGGTGCAACTCCAGAGTCAGTAAGCTTCTGAATTAAATGCTCTCTGGCAGAGTGGTTTGTTAGATTTTTCTCTGTTTTAATCCCTGCTTTGTTAACCATTGTTTTTACTAGTATGGACAACTTGTTTACTCCAACTGGTTGGTTTTTGTACCAGGTTGTTGGGTAATAGTCCTTAGCATTGGTGTCGAGTGCTAGAAAAAATGGAGACTCTGGGACTAGTGTCTTTTTTGGCCTCTTTTCCTTGTACAACAAGTAGTTACTTATGGGTATTTTCAAGCCTTTCCGGCAGTTGGTACGCTCCTGGCTTTATTTTCCTGGTGTCTTTGAGTTTGAACCGGTTCTTGTCTTGGTCTGCCTTTCTCTGGAGTACTGCAAATAACAATTGCCATTTTGTCTTGTTGTAATTCTATGTCTCCCCACTTTATATTTCGCATCTTAGTGTTGCCCTGACTCCAAAATACACTTATTGTCAACCACATAGTGTTTAGCAAGGAGTCAGGGTGTGAACAACTGTTGCTTTTCATATAGGATTTCAATTACATTGTCTGTTAATTAAATCGGCAGCCTTGGGTCTTGAACCCTTGCCCTCCTCTTTAGATTTTTGCTTGAGACAACAATACCTGTCTGGCTTTTTCAAAAGCAGTGAGGTTGACAGTGAACACGGATAATCTTTGCCACGTAGGAATCGTTCAATGCTTTGAAAAATTTGAGCGTAAGGTTAGGAGCTCATAATCAGAGCCGTTTTTTTTTTACAATAGATGAAATAGTGGCAGAGATAATTTTGTAAGTCTGCTGGTGATATTTCTTGTGGACCTTGGTTACATTTAGTTTTCTCTGAGGTAATTTGTAAATAAGGACACATCTGCATGGGTTTTTCTGGCAGTGTGAACATTTTTGTCCTGTCTATGTAATTATTTATCTCTGACAAATCTATTTTTGATGTTTTATTTGTACTTGCTGTTCAGGAAGCACTTCTGGTTTTGCGGTTCATGCTGAAGTACACTTGCTGGATCCTCAAGGGGTCGATATTCATCTCGATTTGTGTCAGTATCTCCTCAAGCTCAAACTAAAGCTGCTATTTGCCCCACTGTCTGTCAATTCTTTTCAGGGATTTAGGTGTTACTCATTGATATTGGTCGCTAATATTTATTTTACTTTTACTATGGCTGCCGTCGGATGGTGCTGCTGTTGATATCGGACTTGAGTTGGTTGGCGGCAGACTACTCGACTTGTGCTAACTGCCTTTTTTTTGTCATTACTGTTTGCTTCGTGTCACGTGCTTGACAGAGAGGTACAAGTTATTATTTTTCTTTTTTCCTAACAAGTCCGGCTGCCTCTGCTTTGGTCTGAGTTGTCAATCGAAGCTATGATGTGTCTACTGTGGTGATAAACTTAAAATGACGTGTCTACTATGAGTATAAATGTTAAACTTTGAATTTATACACATAGTAGCTGAGATACACAATATATACACCTAACAAGAAATATTTATTTATTAGCTTTTCTTTACTGGGTAAGCACGCTAGACAAGGACTGCCTATTTTCAAGTGCGACCCGGGAGATTACAAGAGTAGGTTTATGAGCAGAATGAGAACAATTACAACATAGTGAAATACAGGCATTGAACAGAGTGAAACAAATAAACAAGTACTGGATAATCAAATAAGCATATACATCAAGGTAAGAACATACAAGCAGTAATAACAATTTTTGGTATAACACATGGGCTTTTAATGTGGGACATCGGGTGGTTGTCCTGGTATAAGGAAGATAAGTGCTGAGGTGCAGGAAACCACAAGAGTGGGAGTTTCCCCTATTTGAGCTCGGGGGAAGGGGGTTAGGAACCAAGGAAGTGGATGGAGCACACCTAGGTCCAACCCATGGTTCACGGTACCAAGCAGCCTAGGGACAGTTACAGGCTGAGGCAGACTTCAGGTACGACCAGAGGGAGCTCTTAAACATGAGATGGGTGGGACTACGTCTGATGGGCACAAGTAGAGTATTCCAGAATCTAGGGGCACAGACAGTAAGGCACAATCACCTACCAGAGTATGAGTTTTGGGACACAGAGGGGACAGAACAGCTGACTTGAGCCGATATGATGATAGAGCCAGTTGGAGGAGTTGAGACAAGGTAGGTGGGGTGACATTACAGACAATTTTGTCTGTAAAGCAGCCCAAGACAAAGGAATGATAATTATTTGGGGACGTCCAATGTAGGTTTTTGTGTAACTCACAGTGATGGGTAAGCCAAGGGGCAGCAAGGGCAAAATGGCAGATATTATTATAGGCCACATCCCATTTTGTGAGACTAGTTTTAGTAGTGAGGGTAAAAGTAAGTAAAAGTAAGTAAGTAAAAGTTTATTTTTAAGCGCTTTTCGAAATCAAAGCGCTATACAATAATTAATTACATATAAAACATACAGATAACGTAACAAACAACAATAAAATATAATTCCAATTTCAAATCAGTGCAATAACTACTCCTCATAAGCCTTTTGAAATAAGTATGTTTTGAACTCTGATTTAAAGCTTTAAGCGGTCAGGCGGCTTCCATTATCGGCGAGGTAGAGAATTCCACAGGGTGAGGGGCATAAGAAAACGCTCATGCCCCAGATGTTTTAAATGAACCCTGGGAACCTCTAGCAATCCCTCGCCGGTGGATCTGAGTGAGCTGGAGGGATGGTAGGGAACAAGTAGATCTTGCAGATATTATGGTCCCTGTTCGTGTAGGGCTTTAGGGCTACTAAAAGTAGTTTGAGAAGTAGTGCTTAAAACCTGGCTCTGCTAAGGCGTGCTGTGTTATTTTACTGACCTGTTATATTCTGGAGACCCTACCAGCATCCTGAACTTGCAAGGAGTCTTTCATTATCCCTTCAGCACTCAAAATGCCCCAAAATCTGTTTAAATGGCCTGCATTATGATCAGGATAGGCTGGAATAAAAGTCCCAATTTTAAACATGCCACGCCAGTTTCATGATCCATTTTGCTTCCCCAGTACTTCCATGCTCAATCAAACAATCTACAGACCAAAATGGAGCCACTAACATGTTATTTTATGGTCCGAGGTCCTGCTCCTTACTCCTTACAGTATGGCCATGTCTCCCAGCTCCACAGTGTCTTCCTCCTCTAAATCTTGTGCAGCACGAGAACTGCATCCCAGTTGGATCGCTACACTCATGAGATTTCAGACACCATCTTGGAGGAGATTCCTCCACAAGGGCTCAGGAGAATAGGAGACCTAGCGACTGGCAGTGAAATAAAATGCAGTAGGCAAATGCTTGGAGCTTGTTTAAATGAATTGTGGCAAAAATACACTGCCTCTAGTATGACATCCCGATAGATACTGCAATGAGCTATAGAATAACAGCCACTGACATGCAGCCATAAGACTCCCCCCCCCAATTTAAAGGCACAGGCACTCTGATTACAGACAGCAGCAGACTAAGGCTATTACTGGACAGATTTGAAGCTCCCATAATAACACTACGGGAATGAATGAGATAAATGCCAACTTTAACAAACAACAATAAAATATGGCCATGTTTTTTCTGTTACACATCCACAGATTACAATGGCAAAAACAAAGAGCTGCAAACAGTGCAATGTTCCCCTGGCACATAAGCAGCTGGGAAGGCTTTATGCATCCTGAGTTGGGGGAAAACCCATACCTAGTGACCAATGAGGATACAGGGGAGCAAAACAGTGCAGGTGCAAATACTATACTGCCTAGCCCCACAAAACTTAAACACAATGCAGAGCAACATATGGATGCAACCACTATTATACTACAAGATGACCAACTGATGCAAGCACAACAAGAGGTGCTAGCAGCCATGATACAGAAACTAAATGAATTGGAAAATCCTCAGCCAAGCAACCCCCTCCTCCCAAGAAAGAGGACTACAGGCAGCAGATACAGACCACTAGAGACTGTTGTGACAGACTTACACCCCACACCAATGGAGACAGATCACGCATCTGAAGAGGAAGGGGAATTGGAAGCAGACCCACAAATGCTGACAGCAAAATGGTGCTTCCTGGATCAAATACCAGCACTGCTGTGCAATATCATGGCCACTGTGGGCTTCGACACACCAACCCCTGCACCAGCCTCAAAACTATACTCCCATCCTTGCAACTGCTGTCTAAACAAGCAGATTTCTTTCCAGTATGTGAGTCCATTGATGAAGTGGTCCTAAAGGAATGGGAACCCACAGAACCAGCCTGGATCCCCGGCGCAGGTCATGGGACAGCATGTACCCCTACAGGCTGACAAGCTTGCACTGTGGTGCACACCCCAACAATAGACCTCAAATAGCATCACTAGATAAGAAAACGGTCCTACCAATGGAATCGGCGTTAGGTCTAAAAGACCCAGTCGATAGAAAACTGGAGGAGACACTGAAGAAAAATGTGGAATTAGCAGGCTAAGGTGCGAGAGCGGCATCTACAGCCACATAGGCAGCGAGAGCACAATTAACTTGGCTACAGGAAGTAATGAAGGCAAGTACCCCAAATTCACAGAGGCTGAGCTATTGGAAAATGCCATACTCTCCACAAAATACCTCACTGACATGGCAGTAGGTTTCCTAAAAATCAATGCCAGATCAGCCGTCCTAATTAATAGGGCATGCAGATCACTGTGGATGAAACTCTGGGATGCAGACAATGAATCAAAGGCAATGGTACATAAGCTGCCATTCAAAGGAAATCTGCTATTCGGAGAAGGTTTAGAGAGATATCTAAAAGGGAAAGAAGAAGGCAAAGCCCTGAATAAGGAACAAACCAACAGGACCACATACCTACCGGCCAGACAAAGATTTAGAACTCAGTCCTTTCGGGAAAAAGAAGAGCAAACTACAACTACAGAGGCTCTAGCTACAGACAGACAGACACACCCGCTACCCACTATGACAGGTATAGAGGGAGGGGAACTAACCAAAGAGGCAGAGGAAATTACACAGCACGCAGAAGTCAGTCAAGACAATGTGTATCCCTCTTACAAACAATCCTGCACCACACCCATGGGCACAAAACTTCTAAAATTTGCATACCTATGGCAAAGGTCCACAACAGACAAGTGGGTATTGGAAATAGTGAAAAAAGGTTACTCAATAGAATTCAATCAGCTCCTGAAACTGGACAGACTAGTAACATCCCCAGTGTCAAGACACAAGATAACCCCTGCACAAGTGCAGACAATGATACAAACATACGAAATTTGCCAGCAGATAAAGGCCTAGAGGTCTATCAAGTCTGCTTGAATGTGCAGCTAGCACCCCTTATTCTGCAGCTGCCCCTCCCTTCCACCCTTCCCCTTCATTGACCCTCCCCCTTGTCCTGTCCCATCCCCTTTTGAAGCAGTCCACTGTTCTACTGGATACCACTTCTGCAGGTAACGCATTCCACCCAGCCACCACCCTCTCTGTAAAAAAGTGTCTCCTCATCTCCCTCCTGAACCTTCCTCGCTCCAGTCTCATATCATGGCCCCTGGTGTCCCTCCCTTCCCTTACTTAGAACAGCCCCTCTGTACCTGTCTTGTTTATTCCTTTCATGTACTTAAAGGTTTCAATCATGTCCCCCATCCCTCCTCTCCTCCAGTGAATACAAGTTCAACTCCCTCAGCCTCCTCTCGTATGAAAAGTCCCCCAGCCCCTTGATCATCTTTGTCGCCCTGCGTTGCACCCCCTCCAGTAACTTAATATCCCTCTTCAGATACTGGCACCAGTACTGCATGCAGTACTCCAGGTGCAGTCTAGCTAATGACCTGTACAGTGGCAGAATCACCTCCTCCCTCCTTGAGGATATACCTTGCAATACAACCCAGCATTTTGTTGACCTTTGCAGCTGCCTTTCTACATTGTGCCGAGTTGTTCATTGACCCTGTAATGAGCACCCCCAGATCCTTCTCCTTCTCTGTCTGGGCTAGCTGCACTCCTCCCAGCTGGTAACTCCTCCTTGGGTTCTTCATCCCAAAATGCAGCACCTTGCACTTTTTGGCATTAAGCCCAAGTTGCCAGGTGTCTGACCAAGTTTCAAGCTTTTCCAGATCATCCTGCAACCCCTGCCCTCCCCCTAGGTCATCCACCACCACTCCTACCTTGGTATCATCAGCAAACAGACTGATCTTGCTCTTCATGTCCAATGATATGTCTGCAATGAATATCCCAAACAACACTGGGCCCAACACCGAGCCCTGTGGAACACCACTCATCACTACCCTTAGGTGTGAGAGCTCCCCACCCACCACCACCACCATCTGTTGCCTTCCCTGAAGCCAGTTTCCTACCCATCTCACCAGCTTTGCAACTGCTCCTGTGCCTACTAACATACTTGCCAGCCTTCCATGTGGCACTGAGTCGAATGCCTTACTGAAGTCCAGATACTGGACATCCACTGCATGGCCCCTGTCCAGTTGCCTAGTTACACAGTCATAGAACTCCACCAGGTTGGTTTGGCAAGATCTGCCCTGTATGAAGCCATGCTGTCTGCTGTCCTGTAGTCCTTTGGCCTCTAGGAGGGCCACCAGCCTCTCCTTCAGGATAGTCTCCATTAGCTTACCCACGATGGATGTGAGGCTCACTGGTCTGTAGTTTCCCGGTTCATCCTTGGGGCCACTCTTGTGGAGGGCACCACATGAGCCATCCTCCAGTCCAGAGGTACACACCCCGAATGTAGTGAGGCATTAAATAGGGTTGCCAAAGGTCCTGCAAGGACCTCTGCCAGCTCCTTCAGTATCCTGGGGTGGATGCCATCTGGGCCTGGCGCCTTATCCACCCTCAGTGCCTTCAAACCCTCCTGAACTCTGCCCTCCATGATTTCCTCATCTGTCACCCCCCGTTTCTGCCATTAATCCCCCCTTGGGTGTCACCCTCCTCTTCTCTTTAGTAAATACTTAGCAGACGTACTCATTTAGTGCTTCTGCCTTATCGCACCCTGCTTCCACCCAAACCCCTCCTTCCTAATCCTTACTATGTGGTCCTTACAGCTCCTTTTCTCCCTGATGTACCTAAAGAAGTCTTTCTTCCCCTTCTTAATGCCTTGTGCCAGCCTGAGTTCCGTAGATGCCTTGACTCCCCTTACTGCCCTTGTCATCTCCTTTGATTCCATCAAGTACTCCTCCCTGTCCTCCCCTCTCCCTGTTTTCTTGTACTTCCTAAAGGCAGCTCTTTTCCTTCTTACCTTTTCCATGACCTCCTTACTCAGCCAGCTCAGTTTCTTAGCCCTAGCCTTCCTGCTCTGGGCCTTGCAGCAGGTTTTGGTTGCCTCCATTATCCCCAACTTTATGAGCTCCCACCTCTGGTTAGTGTCCATACTAGATTGAATTCTAGCCAGGTACCTTTTTATCACTTCCCCTCCTCCCAAAGTCGGCCTTCCTGAAGTCCAGCACTCTTGTGCTAGATTCCACTTTCCTTGCCCATATCCAATGTGAGCTATACTGAGTGGTGGTCACTCCCTGACAGCGGTTCCTCCACTGTAGGTTCTCTCGCAAAGTCCCCATTTGCCAGTACAAGGTCAAGGGTATTCCCTAAACTGGTTGGTTCACTGATCATTTGCAGCAGAAAGCTGTCCTGGAAGGCATCCAGCAGTACCTGCTCCCTTCTGTTCCTGGTTGTTGGGGTACTCCAGTCCACTCCTGGCATGTTGAAGTCCACCACAATCACCACACTACCCTTCTCGTAGGTCCTCTTAATCTGTCCCGCTAGTTCCCTGTCTAACTCCTCCGTCTGAGATGGCGGCCTGTACACCACTCCCATTCTAAGAATTCTATTCTTGGAATCCTGGATTTGCATCCAAAGTGACTCTGTACTACCCTCCCCCCTTCCTCCCTTACACACTTCAGTCCTTCCTTCACATACAGTGCCACACCTCCTCCTTTCCCAATCACCCTTTCCCTATGAAATAACCTGTACCCTGGTACTGACAGGTCCCAGTCATTGTATTAGGTGGCCCATGTTTCTGTGATGGCTGCAATGTCCACCTCTCCCTCTGCCATGAGCACCTGTAACTCTGCAGTTTTCCTCCCAAAGCGCCTAGCATTAAGGGAAACCACCTTCCACCCTTTCCCCCCATCCTGCCCTCCTTTACTAGCATCACCAATAGTACTTGCCATTTGTCCTTTGTCACTGTTATGAGGGGCAAGCTCATATGGTTTCCCAACCTGTGGTCTCTGCATGTCTTTTGCCCAATTGCCACCCCTCCCTAGTTTAAATTCCCTACTTCCTCTATGTACTCCTCCATCCTCTGTTTCAACACTTTGTTTCCTTCCTCACTCAAGTGTAGTCTGTCTTTGGCATAGAGACTACTGTCCTCCCAGGTCCCTCCCAACCCCCTTCAACAGCCCATACCCTTTAGCACAACACCAGGTTCTTAGCCATCCATTAAATTCCTCTATTCTCAGCTTTCTTGTTGTGCTTGCCTTGGGCACTGGAAGTATCTCCGAAATAGTTACTGATCTTTCTGCCCCCCTCACATAATTGTCCTAGTTCCTCAAACCTCCTCTGGACTATATCTACTGTCTTGTTAGCCAGGTCGTTTGTCCCAAGATGTATAATTAAATGAGCCTTGTTTCTACCCCTTCTAGCATATTTCAGAACAGATTGTTCCACCCTTTCCGCTGTCATTCCTGGCATGGCCTCCACCCAATTGCGACTATGCCTCTCCCCCTTGCTACCCCACCTGACTCCTCTTAGTATTGAGTCCCCAGCACTAAAATTCCACCACTCTTACTCCCTGCTTGCTTCCATTCATCTCCCTCCCTCCCCCTCTCCTTTCTGGCTCCTCTTCTTCCTACTTCACATTATTTACCCCTTTTGCCCCGGTTGCAATTCTTCCAGCAGAACTTTCCCCCGCTCCGGTTTGGTCCAGACATTTATCAATTACTCCTCTAATTTCATAATTTCCCTCCTCCACCTTCTTCCTCTCTAGCAGTGCAAAACTATTTTCTAAAGACCCTTCACAAATGCCCGCTCCCTCTCTCTTCATAGTACCCTGTTCTCTCCTTTCCACTCTATGACTTTTGCCACTTCTTCGCCTCCCCTCACAAGTCCCTATCTCCTTCTTCCATTTGTCTTTTGTCTCCTGACCTGGTTTTCCCGGCAATCGTTCTTTCTGGCCTGGGCCACCTTGTCCCTGCTTCCCTTCTTCTGACCCTCTCCTCACCACTGTTGGCTTAAACCGCCCTCCCTCATCTCCCATTCTTCCTCCCTCCAGTATTGGGCTAAACCCACCCCAGTCTGCCTTGCCTGTCTTAGTTCCTCCTGCAGACCCTCAATCTCCTTTCTAAGTTTCTCTATGTGGTTGCACACTAAACATCCTCCCACACTCCAGGCAATTTTTAGAAAGACTGGTGCACCACAGTTGTTGCAGCCTACCACCCTACCCATTGCGTCGTTGCCCACCAGCGACCCCCCACCCTTCCACAGATGCAGGATACCAAACACTCCCCCCAGTCTCCTCTCTCCCCACCCATCAGTGCAAAACATTCTTTTCTTAATTTCCCTTACCCCTTTTGTTGTACACATTTAGACAGATTGAGCAACTGCTTTTTATATTCCTATCCTTCCTATCCACACCCAAAAAGAGACTTTAAGTTGCTATTGCACAATCGTCTTCAAATTCCTACTCCTCCTTTCCACAATGCATGCAATAGCAATGCAAAGAAGTAACACTGAAAGCTCCTTGATTTGCAGTTACTTCCCTTCCACTGAGATAGCAGTCACCTCTTTACTCACTGTTGTTCCTTTCCTGGATGTCTGCTTCTGCTATGACAGGTGCATATCCTTTGCCCGTTTGAGGAAGTGATGTCAGAACCCCTGGTATAAAGGAAATCATGGACCAGTGGCAGGTGGGGTGAGGGGTTGGGAGGTGGGACCAGCCAAGTCTTCCAGAAATAATCAGGTAGCTGAGGTCCTGGTCAGACCATTAGCACCCTTCCCCACTATGCACTAACCTTTGCAGCTAGTGAAGCCAGCAAAATGAATCACAATTCTCAAAGCCCCAAAATAGGTTTGCTGCCAAAGAAACAGGTCTCCAATTCAAACAGCTTCACCAACAGCACATCAAAATAGGCTTGAAATTAGAAGATACAGGTCTCTGATTCAAAGAAATGAAAATTACGTACCTACCATAATTCTGATCTTTCTGTGTATTTTCACCATTCATCACAGGTGGGTACTGGCGGAGATCAGGACCGAACGAGCTTTTTAAAAGGGTAGGCAGAGCTGACATTATCATTGGTGTCACTGAGTCGACGACAGTGGCACTTGAGGGTTGGCCTTTAGCTGTGTCGACTCGCCATGCCTACCAGTTCTGAGTTGCCATAGAGGTAAGAGGAAGGATGGAGGGTGGGACAAGAGAGTCCAAGGGACAGAAAAAGGAAAGGAAAAACTGAACTAAAAGGAGAAATAACGACTGAGAGGACAGCAAAGAAGAGATGAGACTAAGGGGATTGGGTAGGGGTCCCAATCTCTGGAAGCGGAAGAAGGGAGGGAAGGGAGGGGAGAAAATTTAGGAGAAAGTGAGAGGTAACAAGGTATCCGAGACCATTGTCCATCACCAGATTGTATAGGAACTGCAAGGAGTAGCAAAGCTCTCTGCCAGAATTCAAGGCACAGAATAACTGGCAAATACCCCAGAAGCAGAGTCAGTAGTCTGGAAGAAGGACAGGGTACAGGGATTTAATACTCTCTCAGGAAAGATGTTTGGTGAAAAAAAGAGATTTTTTTTTTTAAAACAGTTGGATGGAAACCAGAAGGAGAACAGGAGGAGGGCAACCACCAACTCCCACCCCATCGGGGTGGAGACATGTAGTAGAGAAGGAGTGCCGAGCTGTAATCCTTTAAAGGAGAATACCCCTGTGTGTCCTTTACTTTACCCCACTCCAAAAGGAAGGGAGCCAGAGGAGTGGGGCCCAGAGACTGAGGCCCCAGGGGATGGTGGTGGGTTGTGATGAAAGGTGAAGATACACAGAAAGATCAGAATTATGGTAGGTATGTAATTTCATATCTTATCTGTGTCAATCTTCACCATTCATCACAGATGGGTGAGTACCAAGCCCCCTGAAGGGGGTTGTTTCTTTACACCCTAAGGGACAGAGTCCCTTAGCCCTCAGTGGGTGACACACTAAGGGGGGGGACCTTCTGGACCTGGGGAGACCCGAGAGTGGGAAGAGCGAGACGGGTTCCCCCCAGAGGGGGAAGGAAGCTGCCCCAACAAGCGCCGTCTCGCTCTATGGGTGAAGAGGTAGGTTCCCTGGTGGGCAGAGCAAATCACCCTACACTGGGCCAAGGGTGACAACCAGGAAAGACGTAGCCACGCCGATCTCCTGGTGCAGATCGCTGTCCCTACAACCCTGGTAGCTACCTCATTGGCATCATAAGATGCCCTCACTTAGTGCCTTGTAGCTCCAGGCCACGTGCAGAGAGCACGGCGCTTCTGTCTGGCTTGCTCTGAGTCAGGCAAAGCAGCTAGGACCTGACCTAGCGTGGACCACAAGAACCTGTTGTAGGCTGCATAGTGGGCCTGATGAGTGGAAAAAGAAAGGAGCAACCATGCCGAGTAGAAGGTCCTCCTCCCCCAAAAATCAAAATCCGAGGAGTCTTGATCTGGGGGCCGGTCACGGTGGAGGGCGCGAAGCCCATCAGGGGTGTCCAGATGCGTCAAGCTGGACTGCGGATGAGGCATAGAACCTGGAGACTCCGGGGAGCGCAATACCTCCAGCTGAGGTCCCTAGGGCAGGAACTCCAGAGAAGGCCTCTGCCAGAAAGCAGAGATGCCTCCCGAGGGAGCAGGCCAGGTGGCACCACAAGGGTGGCCTCACCATAATCGCCTAGAAAGGAGTGTGCCGCATGCTCAGGATTGCTAACAGAAGAGGGAGAAAGGTGCAAGTCCTCCAACATCCTCACGAGGCGCTGATACTCGGAGAGATCAGCAGCGCGGAGAAGATGTGGACAGAGGATTCCTCTCCCTGAAGAGGGGATGAGGAGCTGGAGTTCACCATACATTCCAAGGGTGGCTGCACGGGGAGGTTGAAAACATGGCTATCCATAGCCCCAATGTAGGCAGGGAACCAGGCAGCCACCGCTCTGAACTGCTCCCAGGTGAGAGGGCCGCTGGGACCAAGAATGCCTGGGAGCGCTGGAGAATGTGGCAGAGGGATAGGGGCAGAGTTGAGAAAAGAAGTCAGCTGACCTCTGCCAGGGCTAGGGAGTGGACCATGAGCACCGGAGGAGGGTGCCCCGGAAGACTCCACAGCCGACAGCTGTACAACCACGTTGGTACTGCCTTGGCTGCATCCAGAAGAATCCCCCCAGTGAGGCGACCGGGGCCATAAAAGTCCAGAAGGACGGTCCCCTGCCTCAAAAGAATGGGACTCCCTGAAGGAACCCGAAGGGGAAGGGTGGAAATCCGCACTTCGGCTTTGCCTAGGGCCCGGGTGGACCCCAGAGAAACGCCGACGAGCCGACCCCACACCCCTCGACCCCTCAGAGTCTGAGAGAGTCCTCCTCCTTGAGAGGGCCAGCCTAGGTAGCTGGCATCTCTGGGCAGCCCCCGAAGGGGAGACCCAGGGAACAGCACCCTCCCCTCCTGTAGGTTTCTCGATGGGCCCCAAAGTTGGGTGATCAAGACACACCACTGGAGGGTACCACCACCGAGGTTGATGAAACCCCCAAGGCCAGGTTGCAGAGCAATGGTGGCACGCACCACTGCCTGCTGGTCAGCACCACTGACCCTAGCCTCGGGGCCACCTGACTCTCCTCAGTAGGGGGCTGGCTTCGACTCATCAACGAGACCATGGGAGCTCCCTCCTCCACAGACAACCCCAAAGGGTGTGACTGCCCGTCTGACTCCGAGCTCAACTCCGACTCCGAAGAGGTAGAATCCGAGGCTCTGAGCCAAACAGTAGGTGGGTGGGCGAAACCAACTTTGCCAGAGGGCCTGGCAGCCAGAGCTGTGTCCGAGATGGCACCCGTGCCCTCTGCAACCCCGCGGGCGGGATCTGCAGAAGGCACCAGGGCAGCTCGGGCCAAAGGTCCAGAGCCAGGGCCAGACGCGCCGCCGTCAAATCCACCAGCACCGGAGCGGTACAAGGAGACAGAGATGGCGCCGACAGCAGCCCAGCAGCAACCTCAGTGCCGAAGACAACACCGCCCAGGCCCCTCAAGCGCCCATGGCCATGCGAGACCGGCGACGCCGACGACAGCCCCGAGGCGGGTCTCGGCGCCGGACACGGCATCAACTGGCTCCTCAGTGCCGCAAGCGGCACCGAGAGTGTGGACAGCGCCGAGGATGGCACCGACAGCTGGAGCCGAAGGCCCTACAGCACCGAGCCATGCAGGCACGGTGCCGTGCTCAACCTCGGCACTAAGGACGGCGCAGAGGAGAGACATAGTGAAAGAGGACGCCGGATCTTGTCCCACGGCACTGCGAGCAGCATCGGCACTGTGAACGGTGTTGACAGGGCCCACGGTGCCAAGTGATGAGTCAGCGCCGATGACGGCGCTGACAGGGCCACGGCGCCACGAACAGCACCAAAGGCTCCAACAGTGCTGACCAACAGCATCGAGGACAGCGCCGACCTGGGCCTTCTGAGCCGCAGGAGTGACACCGGGGGAGCCTTCACCCCCAAAGGGGCGATTGCCATGGCTGCGCCTCCCGCCCGCTCCCGGGAGGAAGTGGGACGGGCCTCCTGCACCACGGGAGGAGCTCGGTAATGGCCAGGCTACAGTAGCTAAGGCTCCCTCCTGGTCCAGAGAACCGGGAGGAGACCCGGAGGAAGGGCGAGGCGTGGGTTTGGCCAGAAGAGTGTGAACCCTACCCTCGAAGTTGGTGGAGTCGCCCCACTTTCAATGCTAGCTGTTCTAGGATGCGGCGGTCCATGGAGAAGCAGGCATCGCTCGAATCCATGTCATGAAGCGGGCCAAGACACACAAGACACCAGTCGTGCTGGTCGGTGACAGAACATTTTCAGTTGCAAGGGCACCGACGCATGGGGGGCCAACCCGTCTTAGAAGACTTTTTGCCCTCCGACTGAGACATGACCTATGGAGAAAAAAACACCACAAACAGACTCAACGTCGTAGAATTTCAAATAAAAGGAAAGATCTTACCGGCGACGTCGAGTGGAGGCAGAACCCAGAACCGGTAGACGACCGACGGACTGAACGTAGATTTTTTTTTTCGAACAGGCTGAAGGCCTAAATTGCGAAAGCTTCCGCAGGCGACCTCAATGGCGGAGACAAGAACTGGTGAGCAAGCGGGTCGGCCACAACTATTATTAATATATTTGCACCTATTAAATCAATAAAGTAGTTATTCTGTAGTTTGAATCTAAGCAATAAAACTTTCCAAATACTACTGTCTGAAAACTCAAGAAGGGGTTTTCCTAACTCTAAATTAGCCACAGTTTTAAATGTGACGGGGATACATGCCACTCCTGTAGCTAGATCTGAACCTACTATAGATCTAGAAACTGTTGAAAATGAATGGACCATGAGCTTCTCCTAGTTACTGAGTGGAAAAAATATAAGTGGGCCACCTAGTACTATGGGATTAGGGCGTCTGGCCCCTATGGCTACTTGCTGACAATGTGTCGTAAACTCATTTTAATATATTTATCTTCATCCTAGGTTTTAAACTTTTAACATTTTCATTTTTAAATCAATTTAAACTGATAAATCTTTTCTTTTTATTAACTCTACTTTCACATCCTTATAACGCATTAGTTATTTCAATTGCCTGAAACTCTTTTCTTATTCTAACTTCCATTCTCTATTAATTATTCAAAAAATAAATAATCAGGTCATAACATCAGAAAATCTCATTATTGATCTTAACATATTTAATATCTTTGCTGAATAAAGGTTAAACTCCCACTCATGGCCACTGGAACCACCAACTAGTTTTACTTTTTGTAATGGTAGAAGATATAAACTAATTCTTCTACAATTCACAAATACAAATTATATTGAAAATATAAAAATGTACTAAAGGCAATACATATTAGTGCTGATTGATACAATCAATGTCGAGATAGGTCAAGACCTAATTCCAATACAAATTCCAATTGCCATGGTGGGAGTTTAACCTTTATTCAACAAAGATGTTAAATGTGTTAAGATCAGTAATAGGATTTTTCTGGTAAATGTTTATGACCTGATTATTTTTTTTTTTTTGAACAATTAATAGAGAATGGAAGTTAGAATAAGAAAAAGAGTTTCAGGTAATTGAAATAACTAATCATTATAAGGATTTGAAAGTAGGGTTAATAAAAAGAAAAGATTTATAAGTTTGAAATTTATTTTAAAAATAGAAAATGTTAAAAGTTTAAAAACCTAGGATGAAGATAAATATATTAAAAATGAGTTTACAACACATTGTCAGCAAGTAGCCGTGGGCGGGGGACGAACCGCTAACCCCATCAGTACTGAGCGAGCCCACTTATATTTTCCACTCAGTAACTAGGAGAGCTACATGGTCCATTCATTTTCCAACAGTTTCTAGATCTATAGTGGGTTCAGATCTAGCAACAGAAATGACATGTATCCCCCTGTCACATTTAAAACTGTATAGCTAATTTAGATTTAGGAAAACTGCTGGACTTTTTCAGACAATTAGTATTTGGAAAGTTTTATTAACCCAGGTTGTTCAAACTACAGAATAACTACTTTATTGATCTAATAGGTGCAAATATATTAATAATAGTTGCATATGATTGTTTCATTAAAATCAATTTTTTAATTTCGGCAAAGAGCAGAGGATGGGATGTGAACTGTTGACTTTGACTGTGCGCTTAGTGAGTCTGTCAGCTTCTACCACTTAGCTACATGGCTAGTGATGTGGCTCACTTGATTCCATCATTAGTTAAACCAAATATAGGTGGGTTAGAGAAGATTAATGACGTAACATCATTAGTCATTTTCGCAGGCTTTTGAAATATATTTAAACCCCCAGCCCAGACCGCTCGGTTCCCTGTAAAAGGCAGCAGTCTGAAAGGCGGTTAATGGCGTGGAGCCAGGTAAAGTTGTTATTTAAACCTTTTCAGCATAAATGTTTACACAGACAGCCTGTATTATGGGGAAATGATTGTGTAATTCAAGCTTATGTTCCTTTCCCTTGTTGTTGTGACTTGAAGAGACGAGGAGTTTAAAACTGAAACATAGTTAAATGAGTACCTTTTAAAAGTTTGGAGCCCGCTTAAAGGCACATTTAAGCAGGTAATAAATATTGAAATAAAATCTTTAGGAGAAAATATATGATTGGTAGTTCAAGATTGAAAGATATATAACACTATCATTAATACTTTCTATGTCTGTCCCTTCCCCCATAGCCATATTGGACAAGGAGAAGATTGTAAGAATTAGATTATATGCAGTTTCATTCTCAGGAACTTCGATGAATGAATGAAAGTGCTTATCTTAAATTAGCCTAGTTATGCTAAATCAGGTGACTATGATAACAAAGACAAACTATTCATTTGAGATTTATGGAGAGAAACATTATAAATAAACATACATATTTTTCTTAATAGGTAGTAAATGGAGCAGGGCATTAAGTGCTTGCTTGAGGATGTACACCATTATTTGCAGATCAGTGAAGTGAGATAAATGGAAAGTAAGGTATTCATTCTTTTATGGGATATAACTAACAAATACAACGTAGTTTGTTTACAGAATTGGAAATTAAATCTAAACTGAAGGTTTAAAGAAGTAAACTAAGATATATCTAAAGAAAGGAATTACTTTGTCATACATTTCTAATTGGTATAAACACTTCATTAGTAAATTAATACAAGGATTATGAATATGTTTTGATTTGATGGAATGTTACATTTTGTGTCCTTTTGAAGTTGAGCATTGCTAATCAACAACCATGTGATATCTTAGTGAATAAGGAGAAGGATTATAAATATTTTAAATTCAAATGAATATATTTGTGTTTTATATTTAGTACCAACACTACTTTATACAAATGGCCTGAGGAAGTGACATGTCCAGCCACGAAACTGTTGCCTAAAGTATATTGGTGTGAAGAGAAGACTATAATAAATATATGAACTTTGATGGACTTATTGGATTATATCTTACTAACTATTATACATTTTCAAGTTTTCAGCTATAGTAAGATTGTCCAGAATTACACAAATATATATTGGAGCATCCTGTATCAACATTAGTATATATTGAAGTCAGCCAGATTTTCAAGTGTAATACTACTGAAACTCAAATTGCAAGACTGGAGGGCCGACCCTCCTGAATATTGTCAACTGATGAGACAGATTTGTGAAATTGAAACCGATGAAGAGGGTGGGAGCCTGTGCTGCCGTGAATCTGTGCCAGACTCCCGAGCAAAGTGAGGCAGACAAAACTCATCAATTGAGAGGGTTGATCAAAGGGATGAGAGACCTATCGGGAGCTGGATCTGTATCATGCTCCCCTGAGCCCAAAAGTGGAGTGGGAGTGCATGTTGTTTCCTCTGACCCTTGGGTTGAGAGTAACTTGAGAGCAGAAATTAGAGACCTACGGGAAATGGTGAGGGAGCAGCAACAGACTGCTTTCACCCCCAATAGAGTTGGTGAACCAGAGATATCACGGGGTAAACACCACATTCAAGAAGAGTCATGTAGAGCCCCTGAAGTGCCCCGCCAGATAAGAAATCCCCCTTCCTCCAAGGACAACAGAGATATTAAATATTGTTACTGGTTTGGGGAAGGTGGACACTTTCAGACTGAGTGTCGGCTGCCAGAGAACTTGAGGAAAGTCACCAGCAGGTTAGTGGCCTGGCATCACAAGACCTGTGCCCGGTCACCAGGAGGAGCCAACCGGAAAAGTTTTGCCACCAGGGCCAATGCCCTAGCGACCTCTCAAGTAATGCCCCCTGAATGGTCTGAAGTAGTAATTTCCTCCATGGAGACTACAGTGAAAGTGAATGGGTATCCACACCAGAGCTGTACTAGACAGTGGCTCCTAAGTGACAATCATGTTTCAGGACTGGTATCAGAAGCATTTGTCTGATGTGTCCCTGCAACCCCTAGAGGGGCTACATGTGTGGGGTTTGAGTGAGAAGGCCTACCCCTACTCTGGCTATATCCGAATTTGGTTGTCTTTTCCTACCTCTGTGGCTGGAGTGGCAGAGCAAGTGGAGACCCTGGCCTTAGTGTGTCCCCCCAATGGACTGTATGATGGGATCCCTTTGTTGATTGAAACCAGTGCACATATGTTTGGGTGACTGGCGCAGTTGTGTTCTGAAAAACAAAAGTCCAAGACTGGCAGAGCCCTCAGAATCCTGGCTTTAATTAAACGGGCCTATGAAGCACAGAGAAATGCTGGTAGAATGGAACCCGAGGACCCGGTGGGGGTCGTCTGGAAGAAGGAACCAGAATCTTTTCTGCTAGCACCAAATGCACAATGTGTCCTACAAGGAGAAGTCCATATCATGAAGGATGTAAAGAACAAAATATTAATGCTGGATGCACCAGGGAATGGGAAACTGCCGAGGGGCTGCTAGTCAAACCCAGTATCCTGCCTGCTAGAGCTCATGCTTTTGCCAAAAGAGTAATGGTTCAAGTTCACAATGTGTCTGACAGGGAGATCTGAGTGAATCAAGGCTGCACCCTGGCCACTGTGCACTGTGCGGATACTGCCATCCTGCCCAGCAACAAGAGTTTGGGGAAGATTGACAGAGTGACCCCTGACTTGTTTGATCATGGTGACTCTCCGTTGCCAGCTGAATGGAGAAAAAGGATCAGTGAGAAGCTTGCCCAGAGAGACCAGGTGGTTTCTTTGAAGGGATGTAGGGTGTGTACAAGGAGCTGAACACCACATCCGGCTACATGATGAGAGCCATTTCATGAGAGGTCTCGACGCCTGGCATCTACTGACATAGATGATGTGAGACGACATCTACAAGAGATGCTTGCGGCTGAGGTAATACAAGAATCCAGAAGCCACCATGCTTCACCTATCGCTGGTAGTGAGGAAAAGAATGGAACCGTTAGGATGTGTGTGGATTATCGTACTATGAACCGTGGACTATTCCAGATCAGTATGCCATGCCACGATTCAGGATGCATTGGAATGCCTGAATGGTAGTAAGTGGTTCTCAGTGCTGGACCTTTGCAGTGGTACTATCAGATCCCGATGGCCCCAGAAGACCGTGAAAGACTGCCTTTATTTGCCCACTTGGTTTCTATGAGTTTATGAGGATGCCTCAAGGATATCAGGTGCTTCTGCCACCTTTCAGTGCCTAATGGAGCGTGCAGTGGGGACATGAACCTGTTAGAGTGTTTAGTATACCTGGATGATGTGCTGTGTTTGGCAGCTCCCTGGAAGAATATGAAAGCAGGTTATTCAAGGTGTTGGACCAATTAGAAGATTTTGGCCTCACATTGTCCATTGATAAGTTTCAATTCTTTCAAACATCAGTAAAATATGTGGGACATATAGTGTCCACCGAAGGCATAGAGACTGACCCCAGTAAAGTTGAGGCATTGACCACCTGTCCCCAGCCAAAAAATTTGAAAGAGCTGCAGAGATTCCTGGGTTTCTGCGGTTATTATAGGCGTTTTATCAAGGACTATTCAAGAGTAATCCACCCTCTACTTAACCTTACTCAAGGGTATCTCCCAACCCACAAAAGGTACAAGAAAACAATACCCATTGAGACAGAAAAAAAGTATTTCCGTCCGAATGAAGTGTTTGGGTCCCGCTGGACTCCTGATTGTGAGACTGCTTTCCATGATATCATACATCAACTTACCCATGCCCCAGTGTTGGCCTATGCTGATCCTACCAGGCCATATGTCCTTCATACCAATGCTAGCTTGCAAGGGTTGGGGGCTGTGTTGTATCAGGAGCACACAAATGGCCTAAAACCAGTGGTCTTTACCAGCAGGAGTCTGACCCCGTCAGAAAAGAACTATCCAGTGCACAAACTAGAGCTCCTAGCTTTGAAGTGGGTCATTGTTGATCAATTTCATGAGTTCTTGTATGGAGCTAAGATACTGGTAAAGACTGACAATAATCCTTTGACCTATGTGCAGACTTCAGCTAAGTTGGATGCCACAGGCCATAGGTGGCTCTCTGCCTTGTCTACATATAACTATGCCGTTGAATACAGAGCAGGCCTGAACCATATAGATGCTGATGCTCTCTCCCGGAGACCGGCCCCTTCAAATAATTGGGTCAGACTGTCAGAACCGGATATTCGAGCACTCTGCCAAAAGTTTGACAGGGAGGAAAAGATTCCGAACGCAGTGTACTGCATGGTGGATTGTTTAAATATCCGAGAACTGCATACCCGCTTTATTATTGCCATTTTTCTGCATTAGACACTGGTGCTTTGCCTCAATTCAATAATGATAGTATTCAGCTGGCTCAATCCCGAGATCCTATGATAAAAACAGCTCCAGAAGCCATTCAAGCAAGGAAAGATGTGACAAAATTATGCTCCACTGATTTGAGAACTGCATTGCTATATAAAGAAGACCCTAAACTGAGAATGAGGAATGGAATGCCTACAACTGCACAAAAAGTGATGCCACTGGGTTTTCCCCTTACCGACTAATGTTTGGAAGAGAAGCCAGATTACCAGTAGATGTTTACTTTGGAGTTTCTCCTGATGGGGTTTAAGCAGCTACTCATTTACAGTATGTGAAAAAATTAAAGGCCCAATTAAATCATGCGTACCAGCTGGCTCAAACCATGGCTGCCAAAAGAAATCTAGCCAATAAAGAAAGGTATGACAAAAAAGTGAAAGCCCTGGAATTCAGGGAAGGAGATCGAGTGTTGCTGAGGAATCTTGGGCTGCATGGCAAGCATAAAATTGCTGACAGATGGTATCACCTCCCTCACATTGTAGTGGGCAAACTAGATGACCTGCCTGTGTACAAAGTACGGCTTGAGAATAATTCAAAAGATGTGAAAACTATGTATAGAAATCATTTGCTGCCCATTGGACAGATCTTGATAGAGTCTGAGCCCCCAGACAATGCCCCCTCTGGACAAGTGACTAGAGCCGCTACTAAGAAAAAATCAAGAAAGACTGCACCTACCGACACTAAGTTAAAGTGTTCTCCTCCACAAGTTTCAAATGAACATGATTGTCAGTCTGTGTCAGAGGGCAGTGAGTGTAATCCTGAATATTACCCTTCTTACGAATTGAGTCAACTGTTTTGGGGCAATCCCCTAGTTAACCCAGGGGATGAAGCTGGGTCTTCTGGACTGTCTAAGCCCTCAGCTTTGTCTCTGGAGCTAATGCTCCCAAAAAGTGAAATACAAAGCATCAAATCAGAGGATGTGGGATCATTGTGCATGGGTGAACTGCTTGACTCTTTAGAAGGAGGGAGTGATGTATCGGAGCAAGCTGGTGATACACCAGAACCCGAACAGTGTGTTGAGTGCTCTGATAGTTCCCTTCCAGTACCAGGAGTCTCCCCAGTTGATTCAGGTGTTGTGGTCTCAGAAATTGTAGACTATGGAGCTGAAAATGCCCTGAATTCTGGCCTCCCTGCCCCAATAGAGACCCCCTTGGCCAGTACAGACAGGGCTGAAAGTGAGTCTAACTGTTCAGAAACTGTGCCCGTTCCCCCCAGAAGGAGTGGTCGAGATGTGAGGCCTGTAGTAAGGCTAAGTTACGAGTTCCTGGGCAGACCTGTGGACCTGCCCCTTAATGTGGTAAATAAGGGAGTGTATGTGACCCTGAGCTCGCCGCCCAAACTAAGACTGGGAGATAACTCCAGATTACTTGTTTTGCCCTCTGAGTATGGTGCCTCTGCCCTCTCTGGCCCCAATGTAGCTGATAGGGAAGGGTCCCCCTCTATCCAGGTTTCATGTTCAGGAAGTGATGACCTGAGTTAGAATGTTTGTATGTACACTGTTGTATAATCAGTAGTAGAATGCATAATACAGTGTACGTGTATCTGTCAGAAGTTAATATGCTGATTGCTGTTTGAAAAAGCAGGACAGTTCAAATGTTCTACCTAAAAGTGATTTAGGGGTATCTACTTGACGCGGACTTCAAGCTTTTCAGGCTAGAAAGGGTGAAACCCCCTGAAAATGGGGGTTCCCAAAAGTCTCCCAATAGCTTGCCTAGAGGCCCCAGCCTGGATGGTGTTCGGCTGCCTATTTGTGAGTGCTTTTAAAGCCTCTGGTACTGTCTCTTTAAGAGCTGTCTGCTTACAGGCAGGTCTGGAACCTGGGGGGGGGGGCTGTGTGGTTCCTTGCTTGAGTCCCGCTCGAGCTGCTGACAAATTGCTCCATTTCTGCCATCACTAAGTGGGAAGAGTGAGCACTATTCAGGGATGTAACTGTTTTTCTAGCAATATGTTAGAAGAATAAGAATAAGAATCAGCATTTATATAGCACTTTTCATACATCCAAAGTGCTTTACAGGCAATGCTAGACTGGTAGTGAAGTGACTGAATGTGTGGTGGCAGCCATATCTCACATCATCACCCACACACAGTCTGGATAATTGCATGAACCGGTTTATGGGAAGGGGAATGTTGGCCAGGACACCGGGAATGTTCCCTACTCTTTGCGAAGAGTGCCCTGGGTTCTTTTACTTCCACCTGGACACCCACCAGGATGGGCAGAAGGGACCTCGGTTTAGCATCTCATCCGAAGGACAGCACACCCCAGCAGTACAGCACCCCCCAATACTGCACTCGGATGCCAGTGATTTTTAGGTGCAAGTCCAATCCCGGTGTGGGACAAGAACCCACAACCTTCTGGCTCAGAGGCGGATGTGCTGCCAACTGAGCCACGCTGACACCTAGAGTGGTAGTGAAAATGTAATTTGTCTAATCTGCCCTTCTTGCAGCTGGGACTTTGTGTGTTTTGCCCCTCCATTTTGGATCTGAACTACAGACTAGATCCAATCAGGAGGGAGGGGCACCTAAAATAGAGTATTGAGCGACCAACCAGATCAGGACTCTCTCAGGAGCCGACTAGCAATGGGGGAAGTTTTGAGTGACTGGCAAATGAAGCCCACCAATTGGACCGGGTGGCACCCAACTGTAATTCCCTGCCTAATGGCTGAGAAGGCAGATCTGTTGTGGCCGTGACTGGGGAAGGAGCTCCGGGCTTCTGCGCTGCAGAGTTTCCGTGTGGGGAAGCGCGTGTGGAGGCCGAAAGTCGGGCGGCGCATTTGCAGTGGCAATTCGGACTGAATCCGCTGTGATGGAGGAGAGGAGAGGAGAGAAGAGGCTGATAGCCAAGAACTAGGCTTACCCTGTAGAGGACTAGAAAAACTGCTTCGTCGTGCTCGGTCTGTCAGGAGAGTGAAGCTGCATTGCGAATTCCCAGTTTGGCAGTAAGTGTGATTGGGACATGACAGCAGCTGCCTGGTATGGTAACTTTCTTTTACATATGAATGTGTGGAGTGTATCCTGGTCACAGAACCCTGTTCCCCTGCTGTGTGAAAGGTGTCCAGAAATCCACACCACTCTCAGGGACAGCGTCCAGCCAAAAGTAGTGCGTGCAAACCAGGGTAGCTCCTTGCCAGCTGTACCATTAAATTGCAAGTGTTTCATCTGATTTTCTTTCTTGACACGTGAACTGAGCCAACCGGCTCCGGATTACAAATTGGGTGTTGTGCAAGTGTTTTCCATCTCAGGGGCCCCAACCAGCTGCACCGATCCTGACTAGCCCCCATCCTGGGTACCCAGTGAAAGTGACAATTAGGGACTATAACATTGTGCACAGTGCTATGAATATTAATGTGATTGATCTAATTAACCTGATTTTCCCCCTGTCCTTGTTGCCATCCCCTAAATAAATCAGATCTGGTTGTTTCAGCAAAGTTACACTGACTAAGATATGTGTTTGTGTAAAATTATTGTACAGTGGCTATTGTATTTCATCATCTTGCTTTACAGGGGGTCCCCAGAGCCAAGCTGACCGAACCAGTCCTGGGGGTAAGTGCACATTGTGAAGGTACTCCTGGTATATTGTGTGGGCCACTAGTAGGAAGAAAAGGGGGTTACAGTGTCCCAGAGGGCTGTTACCGAGTCATACCAGACAGTATTAACCCTGACCTCTGGGTGGAGGCACCCGCCATTGGACCTAGGCCCCTCAACCTGTCAGTTGTCAGTCAGGCAAGGGTAGTAGCCCTTAGGATAGCGTCCCCTGGGGGTTACACAGGCCAATACTCAGGCCTTTCCACAGAGAAAGTCTCGAGCTGTTGCTTCTTCTGCTCCCAACTTAGATCTGACTCAACTGCCAGCAAGCTTGGGAATTTCCCCAAGATCCAAAAGGTTCGGTTGGCTGATTCATCTGTCAGTCACAATAGGAGCTCCCCCTTCAGGTGCAAAAAGGCACCAAAAGCCCAAAACTACAATTCCTACAGATTCTCACTCCAGACCGCTCCTGTAGTCCGGCTCCATTTTAGGTCCCACCAGTACTGATTGGTCCAATTCGGCAGTCCCAGGCCAAGATAGTGGAGATAAAGAAAACAGTCCTTGTTGCAAAGAAGGCAGGTTAGACAAACTACATTATCATTATCACTCTAAATGATTTTCAGCAAATAGTTACATCTTTTAACAGCGCTCCCTCTCAGATTACTTATGACTGCAATCCAGGCAGCTCTTAAAGAGACAGTACACAGACACTATACAGGTACTCTCTGGCAATCACATTTGAACTGCTGAAACACAGGACACCAGCCTGGCAGTGAGCATTTAGACAAGCTCAAGAAAGACTTTTCGGGAACCCCCATTTGTAGGGGGGTTACACCCTTCCCTGCCTGGAGAAAACGTGACATCCGCGTCAAGTCTGTACCATCACAATATTGCAAATGCAAACTATATGAGACATTTATACCATTAGCATGTTATGCAAGTGACATCTGATGCATCAGTCAGAAACATAGAAACATAGAATTTGACGGCAGATAAGGACCGCTTGGCCCACCTAGTCTGCCCATTTTCGTACCTAACAGATAAGTTGCAGATCCTAGTTAACCAACAGCTTACTTCCTCCTATCCCCAACTAGGACTGCCTTATGTCTGTCCCATGCATTCTTGAATTCCTCCACTATTTTTGACTCTACAGCCTCCTCAAGGAGGCTGTTCCATGCATCCACAACACTCTCTGTGAAAAAAATACTTTCTCACATTACCTGTAAGCCGTCCCCCCTCTATCTTCAAATTGTGCCCCCTTGTTCTTGCACATCTCTTTTTCTGAAAGATGCAACCCTCTTGGACATTGTTGATTCCCTTGAGGTATTTGAAAGTTTCTGTCATGTCCCCCCTCTCCCTCCTTTCCTCGAGGCTATACTTCTTAAGCTCCTCTAGTCTTTCTTCATATGTTTTCTGGAGCAGATCCTGCACCATTTTGGTTGCCCTCCTCTGGACAGCCTCCACCCTGTCTATGTCTTTGTGGAGATGGGGTCTCCAGAACTGTACCCAGTACTCCAGATGTGGTCTTACCAACTGTCTGTACAGAGGGACAACAACTTCCTGTTTTCTACTGGTGATGCCTCTCCCTATGCATCCCAGTATCCCCTCAGCCCTCCTTACTGCCTTCTCAAATTGCTGTCCCAATTTTAAGTCATCTGATATGACTACCCCCAGATCCCTTTCCATTTTTGTTGTTGTCAGTATCTCACTCCCTATTGTGTACTCTTCACCTGGGTTTTTGTCTTCCAGGTGCAATACGTTGCACTTTTTTGCATTGAATCTAAGCTGCCTTACATTTGACCATTCCTCCAACCTTGCCAAGTCCCTTTTCATCCTTTCCACCCCACCTTGCGTATCAACCCCATTGCAGATCTTTGTGTCATCTGCAAAGAGACATACTTTCCCTTCTAGTCCCTCTTTAATGTCACTTATAAAGACATTAAAAAGGACCGGCCCCAGTACTGAACCCTGCGGTACCCCACTAGTAACTCTCCTTTCTTCACTGTGAACTCCATTAACTATTACCCGCTGTGTCCTGTTGTCAAGCCAGTGTTTTACCCAAGCTACCACCCTGGGACCCACTCCCAGGCTGGCTAATTTGTTTATTAATCTTTTGTGCGGGACTGTGTCAAACGCATTGCTAAAGTCTAGGTAGGCCATGTCCACAGCCCCTCACTGGTCTACTACTTTAGTCACCCAGTCAAAGAAATCAATTAGTTTTGCCTGACAAGACCTTCCTGCTGTGAATCCATGCTGCCTTGGATCCTGTGCCCCACTGGCCTCTAGGTACTCAATAATTCTTTCCTTCAGCAGTGATTCCATCATTTTCCCTACCACCGAGGTCAAACTGAGAGGTCTTTAGTTTCCTGCCTCTGTCTTGCTCCCACTTTTGTGAAGGGGAATCACATCCGCCCTCCTCCAGTCCTCAGGTACCACACCATCCTCCCATGATTTATTAAAAAGGGTAGTCAGTGGTGTTACTAGTTCTTCCCTTAGTTCATTTAGAATTCTGGGGTGAATCCCATCAGGCCACATTGCTTTATCCACCTTCAGTTTTAAGAGTTCTTTCAGAACCCTTTCTTCTGTGAAAGGACTAATATCACCCCCATCCAGTGCGCTTCTATTGACTGGACTAGGTATCTCCTATGCTTTTCCATTGTGAATACTGAACAGAAGTATTCATTCAGTATCCCTGCTATTTCACTGTCACTCTCTGCCCAGTCACCTTCCTCTTTATTCAGCCTCAGTATCCCTGCCTTAGTCTTTCTTTGTTCCCTAATGTACCTGTAAAAGATTTTACCCCCTTCTTAACTGAGTTGGCAATATTTTCCTCGGTTTGGGCCTTTGCTATTCTGACTGCCTTCCCCACTTCCTTCTGCTTTAACTGGTACAGTTCTCTGTCCTGCTTCTTCTGTGTTTCCTTATACTTCCTGAATGCTAGCTCTTTCTCCCGTACCTTCCCCGCTACTTCTTTTGAGAATCATAGAGGTTTTTTCTTTCATTTTAATTTTTTTATTTGCTTCACCAAAGGCTTGTTGCCTCTGTAATGGTGGTTTTAATGTTTCCTCATTATTGCTGCACTCCACCTTCTTGCCTGTGTGCTAGTGTTTTTCTGAGGCACTCTCCCATTTTGTCAAAATCAGCCCTCCTGAAGTCCAGTACCTTCACTTTTATGTGGCTTGACTCTACAGCTAAGTTTATCGTGGACCACACTGTTTGGTGGTCACTTGTTCCCAGATGGCTACCCACTTCAAGATCAAAGATCCTCTCTCCATCCCCATTTGAGAGTACCAGGTCTAAGATTGCTCCCTCCTGAGTGGGTTCCAAAACTAGCTGTCTGAGGCATGCCCCATGTAGGGCATCAAGAATGGCTCTGCTCTTGGATGTGACTTCAGCAAAGGTGCTCCAGTTAACCTCTGGCATATTCAGGTCCCCGATCAGCAATACCTCCCCTTTCTCTGCCATCCCAAGGATGCCTTCTATCATTTCCGTGTCCATTTCCTCTCCCTGAGATGGGGGTCTGTATACAACCCCTGTGCGGATTGTGGAGCCATTTCCAATCACCAGGGTGACCCACAGTACCTCCTCTCCTCCCTGTTTACCCTTTAGTTCTGTTGCTTTGATCCCTTCCCTTACATAGAGAGCTACTCCTCCTCCTCTTCTTCCCTCCCTGTCCCTCCTATACATTGTGTACCCTGGTATGTTGACATCCCAGACATGTTTATCTGTGTACCATGTTTCTGTGACTGCCATGATATCCAGACATCCCTCTTCCATCAAGGCCACCATATCAGGGAGCTTTTTACCTAGACTATGGGCATTGGTACTCATTACCCTCCATATTTTTATGGCGTTATTTCTTTTTGCCTCATCCCTGTCCTTACTGCCTTTGTCTTTTTCTCCATTTACCCCTGCTCTTCTCCCCATTGACTGCTCTATCTTGGTGTTTACCTCATGAACTACCCTGAGTTTTGGGGGGGCTAGGATTTCCCTTCTCTTTTTCAGTGCCATCCCCCTTGGCTAGTTTAAATGCTTGCCAATGAAGCATTTAAACCTATCACCTAGGATCCTGGTTCGCCTCCTGGATAGATGCAGACCATTGCACTTGTATAGGTCTGCATCCCTCCAGGTGGAGCCCCTGTCCCCAATGAAGCCAAATCCCTGAGCTCTGCACCAGTTTTTCAACCAGTCATGAATCCCATGGTGCGGAGTACCCTAGTCTCATGCATGCCATAGACAGGTAGCACTTCCGAGAAAGTTACTGTGTGTGCTACTTGTCTAAGGCCTCTCCCCAACTCCACAAACTCCTGTTGCACTGCTCTGATCCCATTCTCAGCCAATTCATTCATCCCTAGGTGGATAATGACATCCATTTCCCTCCCCCTTGCAGCTGATCCCATGATCCTGAGGGTTCATTTCCTGTCTCTCCAAGCCATGGTGCTGGGCAGGCACCTTACCTCTCTTTCCCCTCCCTCCCTCAGGTCTACCCCTAACAATTGAGTCCCCTACCAGGAGTTGTTTCCTTCCCCTGTGGGGTCCTGTGCCACCCTCCTGTGGGTCTCCATTGTGGAGGTTTCCAGCATCCTCCTTGATCTCCATTGTGGGTGCCTCCATAGAGGAACTATGCTCCACCAGAGTGACAAATGAATTGTGGAGAGGCACAACTGGAGGGATGTGCCTCTGTTCCACCACCCTCACCCACCCTGAGCCCACTGTGGTCCAATCACTCATCTTTCTTGGCAACCTTTGAGGTAGTGGTGGTGGCCTGGGTGGTCCCTGGGTGGGGGAGCAGTTTTCCCAAATCCTTGCCAGGTCAGCATGGAGACAAACAACCTCCTCCCTCAGACCAGAGAGGTGCCTGTGAATAGGGAAGCAATGCAGTCTCCAGAATGTCTCCTGGAAGACTGCTGCTCCACAGCCAGTGCATTGTACCACTTCCCACATGTCTGTGTTCCTTCCTGCTACAGATGGTTTTATTTTGTTGTTTTTTGTTCTTGTTTTATTGTGTGCAAGCTTGTGAGTGTCTCTACCCCCTATTCAGTGTGCTGTGCCTTTAAGGATATGAACAGGTGCATGTTGTTAGCAGTTTTGGGGAAGTGATGTCAGAACCCCTGCTATAAAGGAAGTTATGTGCTTGGGGCGGGTGGGGTGAGGGTAGGAGTGGGTGGGAGTAAACCTATGCTGTCCAGAAACAATCAACTACAACTCCGACCCTCCACCCCAGGGAGTGCCTTCCTTCCTTTCAGACACCTATTTCACAGAGGTTAAGTATCAGGGCTAGTCACAAATGACTGCAAATATCTCCTAGCTACAGTTCCTCCCTGGCAAATTAAAATTAAAACTAAGCAAAGTCAACCACAAAAACAAAATCAATACTAGTTACTGACACAGGTCCAAAAAGTAATAATTTAGTTCAGTGTAGTCTAGAAAATACCTCCTTAATTCAAGGAAGCTATGGCTGCTTTCTCCCTCTCTGTGTCTCAGCAGACAGTGACCACAAACAACTCCTGTTATAAATGTACAGTTCAACTAGGCCCCTTTCAGCCCCTCCCCTTAACAAACACCTATTTCACAGAGGTTAAGTACCAGGGCTAGTCACAAATAACTGCAAATATCTCCTAGCTACAGTTCCTCCCTGGCAAATTAAAGTTAAAACTAAGCAAAGTCAACCACAAAAACAAAATTAATAGTAGTTACTTACATAGGTCCAAAGAAAAAATTACTCACCTTAGTAATGTTGTTTCTTCTAATGGAGTCTTGCTATATTATAGACATTAGCAGTTTGATCCAGCTCTAGAACTGCCCCGGAGTGAAATGGTTAAACCATTCCAAAATAGAATTTTGGCACAGAGCAGCTCTATCTGTGTCATTTCAAACTTGAACTGTCAGATCTTTCTGAGCCAAACTCACTAAGGTCTGTGTGGAGCTGTAACCTACACTAGCCAAATGGCTACCTAAATAATAACAACCATTGATGGTCCCAACACCCAAGACTCAAGTCAGGGGACCAGAAATACTAACACCATTCTAATAATATGAAAATGGAACATAAGTATAATAAAACACACACACGCATACACATACACACCCCCAAAGTCCCAAAGGGGACAAAATGCTAACAGGACATAAGTAGCGCCCACACTAAGTTGCCCGCACCCCACCAAGTAGAGGTTCTGAGAGGGGCAGGTTGGGGGAGGTCTATAATATAGCAAGACTCCATTAGAAGAAACAACATTACTAAGGTGAGTAATTTTTTCTTCAAACAACATGAAGTCTTGCTATATTATAGACATTAGAGAATACACAGCAGTACCTCCATGGAGGAGGGCAGAACCTACTTAGGGAATAGGCTCTGAAGAACAGCTGTGCCAAACCGAGCATCTCTCCTGGCCTGGACATCCAGGAGTAATGCTTGTAAAAGTGTACCGTTTTCCAAGTAGCAGCCTGGCAAATCTCTAATAAAGGATATCTCTGGCAGCAGCTAGAGACGCAGCTGTACCCTGGTAGAATGAGCCCTCAAACTGGGGGCTCTGCCCACTTTCTGATAAAATTGGATACAAGAGACAATCCACCTGGCTATTGATCTCTTAGTGGCAGGTTTGCCTTTCCCAACTTCACCATAGGTATGGAAAAGTTGAGGATTTGAACCTGTGACC
The DNA here is from genome assembly GCA_016271365.2 of Neoceratodus forsteri. Taxonomy (NCBI): domain Eukaryota; kingdom Metazoa; phylum Chordata; order Ceratodontiformes; family Ceratodontidae; genus Neoceratodus; species Neoceratodus forsteri. Next base: position 200,880,538 of record CM057450.1, read on the forward strand.
TTTGGTACGCTCTATATAATAACTAAGAGCTCTCTTAACATCCAGGCTGTGCAACCTCCTCTCACCCAAAGAGGAGGATCAGTGAAAAATACTGGAAGGAGATAGATTGATTAAGATGGAAATCTGAAACCACCTTAGGTAAAAACTTCCTATTAGTCCTAAGGACCACTTATCCTAATAGAAAGGAATAAAGTCAGTCTCCACTGACAAGGCTTGCAATTCCTATGCGTCTGGCAGAAGTGATAGCCACTAGAAAAACAGTTTTCCAAGTTAGGTACTTAAGCTCTGCAGAAGACAGAGGTTCAAAGGGGTGCATTAACTGGGTAATGCAAACATTAGGTCCCAAGCAGGGCCGGTTCCAAAGGAGGATTAGTATGGAGTAATCCCTTAAAAACTTGGAAAACACAGGATGAGAGGAAGAGGATGACTTTCCTGCTGACACAAAAGCAGACACAGCTGCCAAATGAACTCTCAGGATAGCTGGTCTGAGACCCAAGGAATTAAGATGTACCATGTAATCTAACAAAATGGGCAATTCAGCAGATTCTGGGAAATATTTTCTCAGCACACCAAATGGAAAACCTTTTCCATTTAGAACTATAAGTAGCCTAGTGGAAGGCTTTCTGGAAGCCTTTAGGATCTCAACAACACCTGAGAGAGGTGTAAATCAGCAACTCTAACTCCTCAAGAGCCAGGCCTTGAGGTTGAGGATTTGAGGTCCGATACCAAACCCTTCCCTGGGCACAAGTCAACAGATTGTGATTCCTGGGAGGCACAGGGGAAGATGGACTGTCAGAGACAGAAGGAGTGGGTACCAGGGCTGCCTGGCCCAATCCGGGGCAATCAGAATCACCCTGCAAGGCTGAGATCTGATTTTGACTAGTACTTTGAAAAGGAGAGGAAAGGGGAAAGCATGAGGAACTTCCCTCCCAATCCAGAAGAAGGGCATCCAGGAACTGAGCCCAGCACTGGAGGCCTGCAACAGAACAGAGGAAGTTTGTGATTGTCTGGGGCTGCAAAAGATCTATCTGAGGATGCCCCACCTGGCAAAAAACTATCCCCAGCACTTGAGGATCCAGGGACCATTCGTGATGGCCCTGGGAAATCCTGCTGAGGGCATCCACTAGGACATTGTCCTTCCCTGGAAGATGAACTGCTATGAGGGAAGTGTTCAGGGAATAGGCCAGAGACCACAACTTCATTGCCTCGGTGCACAAGGCCGAAGACCGAGTGCCCCCACCTGTTTGTTGATGTACAACATTATTGTGGTGTTGTCTGTTCTGACTTGTATCACCTTGTCGTGGACAGAAGCAGAAAAAGCTTGAAGAGCTAAAAAGACAGCTCTGAGTTCCAGAAAATTGATGTGGAGCAGAGATTCCCGGGGGGACCAAACTCCCTGAGTGGAAAGGTCGCCCATGTGGGCTCCCCAACCCAGAAGGGAAGCATCTGTAGTGAGAGTCAAGTCATGAGAAGGGAAATGAAGGGACCCCGTTTTAAATTACTTTGATCCTGCCACCACTGGAGAGCTAGGATCAAGGTTCGAGTCACTGGGACCAACTTGGAAAGGGGTCTCTTCTCTGAGACCAAAAGGTTCTCAAGTGAAACTGAATGTCTCTCATCTGAAATCTGGCTCCCTGCACAACAGCTGTGGATGCAGCCATGTGCCCCAGGAGCTGCAGAAAGTGTCTTGCTGGTCAAGAGACCTGCAGAGTGAAGGAAGAGGCCAGAGCCACTAAATTCTTACCCTTTCTAGGGAAGAAAGGCTCTGGCAGCTTTGTGTCCAATTCTGCCCCTATAAAGGTGAGTACCTGGACTGGTTCCAGAACCGACTTTAGTAGGTTTAGCAGAAACCCAGGGAGGTGAGAAGCTGCTGGGTGACCTGCAGGTGAGATTTTACCTGTTCTGGGACTGGCCTACAATGAGCCAGTCATCTAGATAGGAAAACAGCAATCCTCTGCCTCCTTAAGTGGGCCACTGCCACTGCTAGACACTTTGTGAATACCCTTGGAGCAGAGGTAAGGCCGAAGGGCATTGCTCTGAACTGGTAATGACCTGAGGGCAGTTCGAATCTGAGGTACTTTCGATGGGATCTTCTGATTAGGACATGGAAATCGGCATCCTTGAGGTTCAGGGAGGCTAGCCAGTCCCCTGGCCTTAGGGAAGGTAAAATCATTGCCAGAGTTACCATTTTGAACTTTGGTTTCAAAAGATGCTTGTTCAGATATCTGAGATCTAAAATGGCCACCATTCTCCTGTCTTTTGGGGTAAGGAAGTATCTGGAATACAGACCCTGCCCTGATGCAGGGGAGGAACCCTTTCTACTGCTCTGAGAGCTAACAGGGATGAGACCTCTGTTTCCAGAGCGAGGGTCTCTGAAGCACTTGCAGGTAGAAAAAGTCTGCTTCTCAACTTGGGAAACTTTTGAAGCTGAGAACCAGACCCTGGCTTACTACTTCCAGAACCCACTTGTCTGAGGTTAAAGAAGCCCAATTCTGACTGAAGTAAGCCAGCCTGCCCCCCACTGGTACAGGAGAATCTGCCCTGGGCACCCCATCAGGGTGCCTGTTTATGAGAGCTTTAGGCTGAGGGGTGGGAGCAGGTCTGCCCACCCTCGTCTGCCCTGCCTCTGAAGAAGCCCCTCTGAGCATAGGCAGAGGGCCTGAGTCTGGTAGAAAGGCCTGTGAAAAGGAGGCCTACCCCACCAGGGGCATGCCTTTGAGGGTGGCTTGCAGCTTCTTAGCCTGGGCACTCTTGTAAGTAGTCCTATATTCATCCATCTTCTTCATGTAATTCTCTGTCTGCTCTCCAAACAGAGAATTTCCCTACAGGAAAATCCATAGCCTTAGTCTGGGTATCCTGTGACAAACTAGTACACCTGAGCCAGGCCCAACCTACGAAAAGCTACAGATGTGGCCCATGACCCTAGAGGAAACATCATTAACATCCACAGCAGCATGAAACTGAACTTTAGAGGCTTCAATGCCATCAGCAGCCACCTGTTCTAGTTCACTAGCCAGCTGGCCATGGGCCTGCTTGGCCAATTGCATAACAGTATCCCATCTAGATTTCTGATACATAGCTACATGCTATATAATTTGCTTGCCTGAGTCCCAGAGAGGCTGCCATATACTGTTTTTTTGCCATGGCATCAATCTTCCTGGAATCCTTGTCAGGAGGATGTGGCCAAGGGAATATTAGCTTTATCACAGGCAGCAGCCTGAACTACCCTAACATGACTGCATTGCTGAGAAAGGAATTCTGTATCAGGGCCTGACAATGTATACCTTCTGTCCATCTTTTTATCTACAGGAGGCACAGAATTAGGAGCTTTTAAAATTTTAATTGTTTGTTTCCTAAAAGACTTATGTAAAGGAATAGACAATCTCCTAGACTCTGGAATATCCATCATTTCTACAAAATCAGGCTCCTCTTGCTCATCCACAGCCTCTTCTAAAGGAAGCTGGAGGGTTTCAGCAACTTTTTTTTATAAAACATAAAATGAGATGGGGACTCAGACAGCATAGGGGGAGATTCTAAAGGTCTGTCTGGGGAGATGTCCGGTTCAATGGGCACACCCAGACCTTCCCAGCCACATTCATACTGTTCATAATCCTCCTCTCCCTCCTCTGGTTCATAAAATTCCCTCAATATCATAATCCTGAACCACTGGGACCGGACAAACTGACCTTTTACCAGATAGTGGTGGTTCGGACGGACCCTGAGACAGTGACTGGACAATTTGTATGGCTTTTGCTATCTCTGCAGCAGTTGGAGAAGGAATTTTGGACTCCAGACCTTCTGATTTTCTTGTTTTCTTTACTGGAATTGGTTCCTCAGAACCAGCTTTTCTTTGCCTGAGGAAGTCTGGCCCTGGTCAGAGGGCACTCCTTTGGTTCGGTTGGCACGAACCGGGCTGACCATCGGGTCAAGCGGACTTTTGACCTCTCATTCCCTAGAGCCTGCCCAATCTTTTTCCAGGGTGGCTGCAGGAAATTCTTATACCTGGCAGTCTGACTGAGGTGGTCAAACCCCAGACAATAAACACATGTGGTGTGTGGGTCAGCTTTGGCAAAGACTTCCCCACAAACATCACAGTGTTGAAACCAGTGGGCCCGTTTTTCTTTTGGGTTTCTCAGACATAATGCCAGCCTAACCAAAAACTTGCCCTTTTAACGGCAGTGCCAGGCAAGACACCCATACTCGGTTCTAACCGTGTCACAGGTATTGGAAAAAACGAATAAATCCATTTTTTAGAACCGATAAGAACCGGAACCACACTCTAAAATAGTAACTTTTAGTTTTAAAATGAGTTTAAACCCACTGATCGGTTCAAAACCGAACCGATAACTTACAAGTTCCACACAGACAAAACCTTCATTTACTTACGGTTACCACAGATAGAGCTTGAACCGAACGGTTTTATGTTAAATAAAACTATTCTCGTTAAATCCAACCAAGAAAACACTTTTAAACCGAGAAATGAACCGAGCAGAAGGAGAAATCTCCGGAGCGACTGTTCACTGAGGTGGAGTAAAGAATCTGACAGTTCAAGTTTGAAATGACACAGATAGAGCTGCTCTCGTGCCAAAATTCTATTTTGGAATGGTTTTAACCATTTCACTCCGGGGCAGTTCTAGAGCTGGATCAAACTGCTAATGTCTATAATATAGCAAGACTTCATGTTGTTTGAAAAGTAATAATTCAATTCAGTGTAGTCTAGAAAATAACCTCCTTAATTCAAGGAAGCTGTGGCTGCTTTCTGCCTCTCTGTGTCTCAGCAGACAGAGACCACAAACATCATCTATGTCTGCTGGGGCTAGGCGTCAGAACCTCTATCAAAATGGCCATTCATCGTGCAGGCGTATGTGATGCTCCACACCCTGGACACATCCCAGGTCCCATTCCTTCAATGAAAACACTTGGTCTCTCTGGGCAAGTTTCTTGCTAATTCTAGCCTTCCATTCAGCTAGCAATGGGGAGTCACCAAAGTCAAACAAGTCTGGGGTAACTCTCTCCTTCTCACCAAGGCGCTTGTTGCTAGACAATACTGCAGTGTCTGTGCAGTGTACCATAGCTAGGGTGCACCCTCTGTTCACCCAGATCTCCCGATCGAACACATTGTGAATCTGGACCATCACTCATTGTGCATAGGCATGGGCACAAGCAGACAAGATGCTGGGCTTGACCAATAATCCTTCTGGCAATTTTCCATCGCCTGGCACATCCAACATCAATATTTTGTTCTTGACATCTTTCTGGAGGCGGACTTCCCCTTGAATGGTACACTGGGTGTTAGGGGCCAGTACCATTGACTCAGGATCCCTCTTCCACATGATCCCCACCGGTTCATCCGGGTCCACCTCATCAGGTCTCTGTTGCCAGTCACGAGCGCCATTCTCAAAATTGTAAGGTAGGAGCAGGAACATTTTCCAGAATGCACTGAGAATAACAACTCTCAAGTTGAATTGTTATACGGATACTGCTATGTTCAGATTTTTTGTTGTATTGAATTCTCCTGTTCAGTAGTGGATCCAGGATTTTACAATGGGGGGTGCTGTGGTGCTGTGCCTACTTGATATACAACTTTTTTATAATTTTTTAATCCTTTATACTATCCTTTTTATTACATTTTTGACTGAAAATATAAACATAATCTGTAGCTTTAAATGTATATTCTCTTACTAGCAATATATTAGACTTCTCCAGCAAAGTGAAATGCAGCAGCAGCAAGCAAGCAAGTTACAATGGGCGGGGGTGCACCTGCACACTCTAAACCCCCCTAGATCCGCTACTGCTCCTGTTATAACTCACCACAACCACGTGGATCCTGCTCTTATCAGCCGTATTTTATTGCGGGACTACTAAGTATATTTTGTATGACGATTTACCCATGATAATGGTGTAAAAGAAATGTATCTTTCTGGAGAACAAGAACCACTCGTAATTTTGTTTAATTTAAATTCTGTGAAAACAACTATTTTTAACCAATTTACCTGCTTCTTGTGCCATTCCCCACAATTGTAACTTCTTATTCAGATGAAAAATTTCAAAGCTCTATGTACCTAGTGTGTATTGTATACTGGGTATTTTTGCATTTTGTGGTTTGAAACAAGTTGTATCTTGTGATTTGAAACAAGTTGTCTTATTAACATTTTATTAATTTTGTGGTTTTACTTGTGTTTGAAGTCTCATAGGGTTACAGAGGATTTTTTTTATACGCCTACACCAAACTATTTTGATTTCTACCTTGATCCCCATTATTTTACATTTTAGTGGATATCCAGAATATCTTAAAGAACTATCTGTACCTGCATCTGCATCAAGACAAGGAGACTTTACTTCAGGATTTAATTTGTATGAAGCAACTTACACTGTAAAGTATATTAGGCCCTCAAGAGGTGAATGCAATTGGGACTGAACTGTCTGATGGATTTCTGGACTGTGACCAAGATACGCTTGAAGGATCTGAAGGCTGGTCTGGACTTACATTTACTCTTTGAACTTAAAGCTATTACAAACTACTGCAAACTTGTGAAACTAGTTACTGGCAATAGGTAATTAACAACTAGCAACTTTTCAGACTGAGTCTTTTCTTTCTTTTTTTTTTAACTTTAATTAGTGCCTAGAAGAAATTGAGGAATCTGAGAAACATGCTCTATGAAAATAGATAACAGAAAGTATTTTTTGCACTCATAAAGGATACGTTAGAATTTTTTTTTTTTTGGACTTCATTTACTTGCCTTTCAGCTAATAGCTCTTGGGGTTTGAAGCCTCTGTGTTAAAAGAAAGATTTACAATATGTGTACTAGAAGTGGTAGAGAGTTAGCAACATCTATGGATAAGAAGGGGGGTGGGGCAAGGGTCTATAGAGGGTACAGAGACAACAAGAAAAACTGCTGTGTTTTTACACAGGAGTTGTCTCTGGTCTCTCTAGCGTCCTCTACTCCTAAAGACTAGCACGGTCCCTCACAAGTGTTTAAATTTCCTGAACTTCCATTAACACCATGTTTAATTAAGGATGATCTATATATTGACCATAGATCAGACCCCTCAACATCAAAACCAACTTTTTCTCCTCACTTGAGTACCCATCTAAGTGCTGACTCTATTGGTCATTACAATGAAGATAGGCTTGAACCGCAAATTATGATTGAACCTCAAATTGTAGTAACTTCCATCTCTTCCACTTTAGACAAATTAACTACAAGGGGGTCCAAGGACATCATAGCTACACTAACACTAATATTAAGGAGGCAAACCATGTAAATGGAACTAACAAGATAATTGGAAAACCTTTATCTACTGAGGTTTATTCTTTCAAGAGGGAAAATTGTCTTATTTCTCTGAACTCTCTACCTAGACCCGGAGTTCAATACCAAACAAAATGACAGATTTTTTTCATATAACTTTCATTCCCTAAAATTTAACTCCAGAGATAGGTCTCCATCATCAAACACTACCGATGAAAATGTAACTGTTAGTATGGAGATGCAGGATTGCAGGGAGACTAATTCGAGAATTTTAAAAATACAACCCACTAATTTATTAAAAGAATCTCAGCTCACCCTACATCCTACAGGGTTAGAGCTCTTTAGTCTCCCAGAATCTTATATTACTCTAGATTCCTCCTTGCCTCATTCAAAAAACTCATCATTATTGGAGGGTTCACCTAACAAAGTTTTTAGAAAGCTTGACAATGTAGTAGAAAAAATAAACATAGACCCAGAATTCCTTTTATCTTGCCCTCATACTATATCTAAATACACAGTCCAGGCATTGGCTCATCCAATCATGGCCAACATTGTGCTGCTGGATGGATTTAGAGAACTTAAATTTCATATAGAAAAACTCTCGGAATTATTTACTGACAAAATTTCCACTCTTTCTAATAAACTAGATAATATAGAAAAGGAAGTAAAGAGTGGTAAAAACAGGAGACCTTCCTTTTCATCTATTCACGTCCCCAGCTCCCCAACTAGGGGCAAAAAAAATTATTTACATAAAAACTCAAAGAAGAAGCATCAAAAACAAACAAAAAAAATAATAAAAAAAAGAGAAGGGAAACTCACAACTATTAATTTAAATCAGAATTTACTGCTCAAAGATCCTTTGAATACTAGTTATGCACCAGTGTCTGATAACTCTATCATTGAATGCCCTTTGAATCTAGAAATATATATATATATATATATATAGAGAGAGAGAGAGAAAGAATCCTACTGCCTCCCAGAAACAGCTCCTAAGTGCATATTGACTGGGAACATACAAGACTCTGAAAGAAAAGATCAGCTTAATATGAGTAAACCCCTTGAAAACTCATTGAAGGAGACTGGCAATCATATTTTAGATACTTCCTTAAAATCAGAATTGATCTTACCCCCAAATATAGATCAATTAATTTTTTCTGGAAAAGAAGTTATTTTTAAAGTGGAGAACATCTTTCTTAAACCTTACAAAATGGATGTCTCCTTACTTAATTTAATTTTTCACTTATTTAGTGCTGAATTAGACTTACCTGCAGCAGCAAAGGATATTAAGTTTGTTTTTAGAGATAACTATATTCCCAATACACCAGTCTACATATTATTACCAAACATGGACATAGCAAAAGCAATATGGGCAAAACAATGTCTCATTAATAAGTTGGAAATATTGATATCTTCTCCAGTAAACTGGACAACGATTTGGAAATTTGCAAATGGATCTGTAGCACCTCTTACATGTGCAAAGGAAACTATTATTTCAACCGTAACTGTGTTAAATTAGAACTTTGAAACAACTAAATATTCTAGGAGTTTGCCCATTTTTGGAATCCAGAAATATGAAGGAGAAAACAGTCATAGGCTGGCAACATTTGTTCAGACCTTGTTAGCCACATGCCTAGACTGTGAAATTCAATTTCATGAAATTGAATCAGTCAAGAGAATACATATAGGCTCTAAGGACTCTCAAGTGGATATTGTAATTAAGTCATTAGAGTTGTATAACTATTTTATGTCAAACAATCACAAACTTGATAAATTTAACATCTAATTGGTTGACTTTTCAAATTTAGAATGTTATATTAATAGGACCGAGGTGAAAGAGGACAGTCTGTGACTGTCATCTTTTTCAGAATCACTTTCTTTTTCTTGTGATATTGGGGACAATAATGAGCTAGCTAGCTAATATGCCAACTCCAGAGGTTGCAAATTTTATTTCATGGAACATTGCGGGTTTAAAGTCTAAATTAGTTGACTCCCATTGGCAGGATTTTATTTCAAAATTTGAAATTTTATTATTTCAAGAGACATGGGCAACATCAATAATTAATATCAATGGATATAAAATACTTCATGCCCCAGCAGTAAAAGGCAAACAGTTTGGAAGTCCTAAAGGTGGGCTAACCACATATGTTAAAATAACAGAGGGCATTTGCATTTTAGAACACTCATCTCCTAGAAATGAGATCCTGCTTAGTGTCATTCTGTGGGACTCTATAATTTTTTTGATAGTCAATGTATATTTCCCCCCAATTTTCATATTTGTACTGAAAATGATCCTTGACTTCCCTTATCATCAGAAATTGATTCTCTATATTTAAAATATCAAACTGATTTCATTATAATTGGTGGGGATTTAAATGTTCATATTGCTAAATATGACAATTTACCAACATTACAGTCTCAGATTTATATGGGAGATTTAGATGAAAGGAATTCTGCAGATACTATTGTTAACAAAGCTGGTCTTAAATTGATTGACTTTGTTAATAATAATAGTAATCTTTTGATTTTAAATGGGGGGGGGGGAGTGGGAGACCAGGATGGAGCATACACATATTATTCCCCTAAAGAGAAGAGTACTATAGATTATCTGTTGATCACCCCAGAAACTTACAGTCATTTTCATGGATTTAAAGTATCTATGAGGCCAGAAAGTGATCACTCGGCTTTAATGGTTAAGACTGATACAATAAAAGATATTAAAATGAATATATCACCTTCTTTATCACTCAGAGGCAAATATAAACTTACTCTGAATAACAAGAATCTGGAAGAAGCATCAGAAATAATATATTCCCCTAGCATGACTTCATTATATACACTTTCTCAAGGTAATTGTCCAGTGCAGCATATAAATAAACAGTTAGAGGAGTGTCCCGTAAGAATTAAAAATGCGATTTATTCTTTCAAAAATGTAAAACCTAAACCTTTGACCTGGTTTGATCAGCAATGTATGGATGAAAAGCATAGATTGAGAACCATTATTAAAAAAAAACAATAAAAATTAAGAACTAATATTACAAATCTTGAGAGAGCAAGGAAACAATATAAGAAATTTCTTAAATATAAAAAATATGGATTTACTCAAAAACAATGGGCTCATATGCATGAACTTATAGATAATAAAGACTATAAGGCTTTTTGACTGTTGGTAGAATGGGAGTTAAATCTTACTAGCCTTCCATGGCAGTTTATATACCAAAGGAAACATGGGTTTCTTATTTTTCTAAGCTTTTTACAAATGACTCAGAATTAGAAAATCACCCGAGAACTCCAAAATGGATGCAACTAGAATCTTATAAATCTTTGGAATTCTCTCTGATCGAAGTAGAGCAGGCAATATCGAAACTGGCAAATAATAAGGCTCCTGGGCCAGATCTTATCCTGGGAGAAATTTATAAGGAGAACAAAAATTTTGGGGTTCCTTTCTTTGTAAGTTTTTTCAATGCCTGCCTACGAGAAAGATATGTTCCAAGTTCATGGCGTAAAAATATTATAATCCCTACCATAAAAAAGGATAATTTCAAACTCCCAGCAACTACCTGTCCATAAGCCTCTTAGATATTAATAGTAAAATCTTCACTAGAATTATTTTGAATAAACTACAGCTATGGGTAAATAACTCCTGTCCGCTTTCTAACCTTCAAGCTGATTTTCAACAAGGTTTTTTGACATTAGATAATATATTCATTCTGGCCCCTTTAATTCAAAAATACAATATATATAGAAAGATGAAACTGTATGCACTGTTTATTGATTTTGTTGAAGCTTTTGATTTGGTAGTTAGAAAAACCTTTTGGAATATCCTTCTAGCACGTGGATTGTCTTTAAATTTATTAATACCCATTGTTTTTATTATATTCTGAAACAATTACAGCAATCAGATATGATTTAAAGGGTAACAATTCAGAATACTTTACAACAACCAAGGGTGTCAAACAGGGTTGCCTTTTGGGCCCACTCTTGTTTAATCTCTATATTGATTCCTTGCTTTGTTTTGATGCACCAGCTTTCTTGGATGCCCCCAAAATCGATAACCAACATATTCATATTTTAGCATACACTGTTGACTTATCTCTTCTCTCCTTAACTCAAAAAATGGACTTCAGGTAAAATCAGATCAATTGAAAAACAAATGTGATCAGTTGAATTTGAGAATAAACTTTAAAAAAACAAAGTTAATGGTTTTTGGAACTAAACCTCCAAAACCAAAAATTAACTTAAATGATTCACAAATCGACTTAGTAACTTCTTATTGCTATCTCGGAATTAAATTTTCTTCAAATGGTTCTTGGAACTTACAAATTAATGAACAAATTATTAAAGCAAAGTGTGCGGCCAAAGCCCTGCTCAGGTTCAATCATGAATATGAAGGACACTCGATAGTCTCTCCTATTAAAGATGGAGAATCTAAAATCACCTCGATATTATTATATGGTGCTGAAATCTGGGGGGTCAAGTCAAATCAAAAGCTGGAGTTACCTTCAAGTTCCTCTTTCTATGGTCAATTTTATAGCAAGAGCAGAACTTGGCAGAATCCAATTGGCTGGTCTGGTTAATCTTAGATAATTGTCATACTGGCTCAGAATTATCAACAATCATAATAACAATTTATTAAAACATTGTCTGAAAGAAAAATAAAAATGGTACTCTATGGGATTTCTTTCACCTTGGCTAAAAGCCTTGTTAACTAATTTACAAAACCTAGACTGCATGCACCATTGGAGAGATCATCAGGTGGGTATTTTAATATCTGATATCTATAGAGACAAATTAAAAAAATATATTTAAACTAGCACAGAACAATCAGATACAGCAGGGTTGAAATCAAAAACGAGCCATTTGGTATGGACAGAATAAAATAGATTCGACTATAGAAAATTATTTATTACTCCCAATAGCTCCCAATATTCGAAAGGTGATTACGTGGGCAAGATTCGGTCTAATTATTTCAAAACATACATATTTTAATCGCCTACTCCCTCAATCTAATTCTAATAATAATCTATGCCCCTGTAACAAAGGGTTTAATGAAACATTATCCCATATAATAATACAATGTCCTTTGCTTAATAGGAGGAGGAAGTCGATTTTAAGTGATTTTTTAATCAGATATGTGAACTTGGATTATGATCCAGTATTTATCTTGCTCCATCCTGGGACAGTGAAAGATGCTGAAATGTGTTTTAACTTTTTTCAACTGTAATTAGCTTAAAGAAAAAGGCTTATTTGAAAAGACTTCAACAGAAATAACTACTGATTACATTAATTCACACTTGATTTTATGACTGCTTTCTGTATTTATTGCCTCTTTTGTAATTGATGTTTTGTAATGTCCAAAATTGTAAGCATTTTTTTGGAAGAACAATAAACAAAGCTGATCTGATCTGTTGCCAGTCATAAGCCATTTTTACTAAAGCTGGAATTCTTAGGGCCCATCTAGTCTGCTGCCCTTGTTTCTCATGGCAGAGTTGTGCTAGTCTCCCAAGCATGTGGGTGTTTGTTCTAATTAACAGGGGAACCCCATCATACAGTCCAGTGGGGGGACACATTAGGGTCAGTGTCTCTACTTGCTTCTCTACACCAGTGACAGTTGCAGGAAAAGACAAACAGAGGTGGGCATATCCTAGATATGGATAAGACTTATCGCTCAGCCCCCACACATGTAGGCCTTCCAGGGATTGTAAGGGTACATTAGATAAGTGTTTGTCATACCAGTCCTGAAACACAATGGTCACTTGCGACCCACTGTCAAGCACAGCCCAAGTAGGAATACCATTCACAGTCACATTAGTCTCCATTGAAGGGCTCACTATCTTGGACCAGTCTGGAGGGACAATGGCAGGGGCCTGGACAGGCGATTTAGCCACAGAGGGGTTTGAGTTAGGATGGCCGAAACCTTTACTGTGGTCATTTCGTGCACCCCTTGACCACTGACTCATTTTCCAAAGCTCTCCTTGAAGCTGGTTCACCAGTTTCTCTAAGTCCTTCTGAGACTGGCATTCCCTCTTCATATGGTCATCCTTGCTGCAATTGTGACAAATGTCATGCTCTCGGGGCATCTTTGGGGAAAACATAGCAGGGGTTGCTGGAGCATCGACGGGGGATTGTGATCTGACTTCTGCGGGTAGTGTACCATGTCTCAAAAGTTCCTTTAGGGTGGCAGTCAGCTCAGCTGAGGAGCCACCCTCAGTAGAGGATGCCTGAGGGTTCACCCCCACCCCCATAACAGTCATGTTCTGACAGGGTCCAGGGTCTCTGTCAGAAGGGGATATCTCAGTGAACGCACCCAGTTGAACTTTTCTGACTTCCTTCAGCAACTTCCCCCACCACCACCATTTAGCCCATGGTGGGACACTCTTAGTGGTCTCCATTTTGGAAGGGCCTTCCAGTGCCATGATCACTTGGGCTGTACTCACCCCATAATTACAATGTCCTTCTTCACCTTCTACCTCCTGGAGTTCTTTTATTAAGTCACAGTAATCAGGTGAGTTACCTCTCCTATCCTGGAGCCTTAACTGGATGATCTGCAGTATAGAATGCTTGGCATGTGGCAGTATGTGCCCCAATGTCACACGGTTCAAATCACTAGTGGCTACCCCATCTTTCTGGCAAACTTTTTGCAGAGCTCTTTCTAGGTGAGTAACATATGCAGACAAACTTTCCCCCTTCCATTGCTTGGTACCTTGGAATTTCCACATCAAAGTCTCTCCTGACTCATTGCTCCCAAAATTGCCTTCAAATACAGATAGATACTTCTGAGCAGATGCTTCAGGGTTTGTGGACCTCAAAAATGTAATGACTTCAAGGGCAGAGCCCATCAAACTTTCTATGATTCTTTTCCACTTCTCAGCCTCAGCACACTGCCACTCGGGTATCAAGGGGTCAAAATAGTTGATCCAGATCTCCCAGTCATTCTCCCCCTGGGGGATGGTGAGGGTGCCCGAGAAGATTCTCAGCCTTCGGTAGGAGTCGTGACTAAGGGTGGGTGCAGATATAGGGGCCAGCATTAGCATGGACACAGAAGGCCGGGCAGTAATAGGTGCTGGAGTGGGAGAGGGTGTTGGGGAAAGAACACCCCAGGTGGCAGGAACAGTTTCTTAAAGTCCTCTATGGTTTTCCCTTCTTCCAGCAACAACTTAGCAAATTTCTCCTCAAAAGTCTCAGATAATGGTGGGAGCTCATCCTCACTGGGGTCTTTACTGTCTTTTGTTACCGCTCTCCAGGTAGCTGGAACCCCTTCTGGGGCAATAGTCTGTGGCACTGTAGAGCTGTCCATGAGGTTACTACACTCTACTAAGGCTATGGCAGTTTGGACGATCAAATCAGTCTGTCAAGCCACCACCACAGGGTTTTTTAAACATTCAGCTTTGGAGAGTACTCCCTCTACAGTGTCCTTACTGGTACCCAGGGGAATATTCAGTATAAGCAGAGCATATTGGGGGTTGATCTCCTGCCCAGTACACCACCCCGCCAACTGGTGTACAGCCATTTCTACTGAGGTAGCCATTAATCTTTAACAATAATTCATAATTTTTGGCCACTAGAAGACACAAAATGCCAGCGGTGAGCCTCCAAAATGTAACCCCTAGGTGGCACTATCCCAAGGGCTACTACCCCTGCCTGCTTGGCTAGGAGCAGGTTAAGGGGCCTGAGTTCTGAAATGAGTGCCTCCACCCAGAGTTCAGGGTCAGTAGTGGTCAAGCTAACCTGGGCACAGCCCTCTGGGACACTGTAACCCCCTCTTTTCTTACTAGTGGCTGGAACAATACACAATAATCACTTTCACAATACCCAAATACACCACACAAGTACCCACACTGTTTGTACTTACCTCCAGGGCTTTTCTCTGGCTCGA
Organism: Neoceratodus forsteri; assembly: GCA_016271365.2. Taxonomy (NCBI): domain Eukaryota; kingdom Metazoa; phylum Chordata; order Ceratodontiformes; family Ceratodontidae; genus Neoceratodus; species Neoceratodus forsteri. Next base: position 200,895,661 of record CM057450.1, read on the forward strand.
CCCTGGGAATCCCCTGTAAAACAAGGTTATACATAGCAAATAACAGCAGTACAGTACTCTTGCACAAACTGGAACCACAGTCAGGGTAAATGCAAAAAGAGTTAGATCTGATTTATTTAAGGGACTTGAACAAGGGAGGGGTGTAATCAGGTTAATTGGCTTAAAGGCTGTATCAATCAAACAGTTATGCATGCACTTTGGGGTCTATAAACAGTCACACACTCTGGGTACCCAGGTGAAGAAGAGGTGGGATAGCCAGGATTGCTGCCCGGGGTAGGCCGGTGTCGCAGCTGGTTGGGGCCCTGTGATGGAAGAAAACAACATGCACCACACACACTAATTGTAATCTGGAGCTGGAGGGCTCAGTTCGTGAAAGAAAAGAAACAACAAGACAATCAGATGACACACTTAGATTAAGCTGTTGTTGCAGGGAGCTACCCTGATGGTTACTCACGATACCCAAGACTGGACACAAGCAGGATGAAAACTGAGACTGCAGGTGGTTGATCTGGAGTGCTAAGAAAAGCAGGGCCCACATGATTCGCCGAGGCATCATTCCTGTTCAAGCGTGGGGCAGGGGGCTGATCCCCAGGCAGGTCTCTTGTCAATGGCTTTCTCTGTGCAGTGGGGTAGTCTAGCAGGACCAGTGTGGCAAGGCCCAGGCTGTATAGAGATGAACACAGATTCAGTCTGGTCTAGCTGGATACAGCTTCCAGCAATCAGAACACACTTCACACAGTGGGCAACCAAATCGCGACCCACTATAAACACACAGCACATTTACATGTAAGGGATTCTACTATACCAGGCAAACCGCTCTCCGGTCACAATCGCAAAGTCTCTGCACACACCGGGAGTTTAGAGGTAGCTGGAAATCCTGACAGGCGGTGCATTTAGCAAATCTTTGGTCTTCTTCAGGTTGATCCTGGTCACAGCTCAGTGGCTTACTTCGTTCTCTCAAACTCGGATTCAGTCCGAACTGATTCTCTTCTCCATCTCGGGGTAACAGGCAGGCATGCAGGCCAAAACTCAGGCCTTTACACAGAGACTGTCTCGAGCTGTTGCTTCTTCAGCTCCCAACTTAGATCTGACTCAACTGCCAGCAAGCTTGGGAATTTCCCCAAGATCCAAAAGGTTCGGTTGGCTGATTCATCTGTCAGTCACAACAGGAACTCCCCCTTCAGGTGCAAAAAGGCGCCAAAAGCCTCAAACTACAATTCCTACAGATTCTGAATCCAGACCGCTTCTGTAGTCCAGCTCCATTTTAGGTCCCACCAGTACTGATTGGTCCAATTCGGCAGTCCCGGGCCAAGATAGTGGAGATAAACAAAACAGTCCTTGCTGCAAAGAAGGCAGGTTAGACAAACTACATTATCATTATCATTCTAAATGATTTTCAACAAATAGTTACATCTTTCAACAGAGCTCCCTCTCAGATTACTTATGACTGCAATCCAGGCAGCTCTTAAAGAGACGGTACACAGAGGCTATACAGGCACCCTCTGGCAATCACATTTAAACTGCTAAAATGCAGGACACCAGCCTGGCAGTGAGCATTTAGGCAAGCTCAAGAAAGATCTTCAGGAACCCCCATTTGTAGGGGGTTACATATGTACACCACATTTTCAACTTAGCCTTCTTATGATCCCACCTCATGAACAAGGGCAGAGAAAAGTTTCAACTCCTGGCCAAAAGGTGATTTCGTGCAGGGACTGCAAAAACATCTTTTGGGATGCAAAAACACATTTTGGGCAGGATTTGAAAAATGATAGCTGTCAAATTCATGAGGTGCTGTAAAGAAATGGTTGTGTTGAAAATTTGGTGTAAAATATTGAAAATGACCAAACTTATGAGCCTGCATTTGTCAAATTCAGCATAGCCTGATAACTGTTTTTTCCTTTTTGTTGTAAATTCTCTTTATACACTGGGGGCTACAGCATCTCCTCGGGTATGCCTGCGTAGCCACTGACTCTACTCCCAGCCTGAAACCACCTTCCCCAGGAGACACACTGCTAAACACCCCCTCCCAGACCCACGGACCTATCCAGCCCCCCGGATCAACCCAACTGGAAGAGGGCCTGCTGTCACCTACCTGGCGGCCTGTCTGAAATTAGAGGGATGGTCCTGGGCCAAGCTGAGGGGCTCTGGAGAGCCAGTGGAAGGTTGGTCCAGCATTGGTATGTGGGCCTGGATTCCCGGGGCCCCAACACCCTCAGGTGCCTCCTAAGTCCACCAGGGATTTTAACTTGTGTTTCCCCCAGAGCGCGGACGTGTGATGACGTCTGCGCATGTGACATGCTGACATCCACCCCAATTCAGTATCACTACCTGCAGGTCCCCCGATGTCCACTGGGAGCCACTGAGGAGCGATGCAAACCCCACTACCCACCCTGGGAAGGAAGCACAGTCCTCTTGATGCTCAATCTTTTCCCTCCCCTGCTGACCCCCTCTGCGACCCGAGTCCGTTCCCAAACTCAGGTCACTATAAAACGAGGTGCTGTCCAGTGCCTCAACACTCAGCACCACCTCTGCTGGTCTGTAACTGTTGTTTTTCTTTATATTTTTATACCAAATTTACAATATAGCTTTCATATGACCCCGCCTCATGAACAAGAGCAGAGAAAAGGTTCATCTCCTGGCTGAAAGGTGATTTTGCACAGGGACTGTGAAATCAACTTGTGGGATGCAAAAATATGTTTTGGGCAGGATTTGAAAAATGGCAGCTGTCACATTTATGAGCTGCTGTAAAGAAATGGCTATGTTGAAAATGTAGGGTAAAAATAATGAAAATTACCACACTTACAAGCCTGCATTTTAAAATTCAATATAGCCTCATAACTTGGTTTGTTTTAAATATTTTTACACCAAATTTTCATGTAACCTTCTTATTACCCCATCTCATGAACAAAGGCACATAACATTTTGAACTCCTGCTCGAAAGGTGATTTTGCGTAGGAACTGTGAAATCATCTTTCTAGACATAAAAAACTCATTTGGGCCAGGATTTCAAAAATGACAGCTGTCACATTCATGAGGTGCTGTAAAGAAATGGCTACGTTGTAAATTTGGAGTAAAAATATTGAAACTCAGCAAAGTTATGAGCCTGCGTTCACAAACTGCAATGTAGGCACATAACTTTGTTGCTTTTTAATATTTTTACACCAGTGTTTCAACATAGCCTTTTATGATCCCATCTCATGAACAAGGGCAGAGAAAATGTACAACTCCTTCCCAAAAGGTGATTTTGTGCAGGGACTGTGAAATCACCTTTCAGGACTGATTTGCCTAATGTCAGTGCAATTGTTCATGAGGTAAGATCCCAGAAAAGGTATGTTGAAAGTCTGGGCCAAAAAAATGCAAAAATTTTCAACTTATGCCACTAAGTTCAAACCCCCATCGAAATACACTGAACTGCATACCTGTTTCTCCAGTTTGTGGTCAAGCTTTGAAGAGTGGAGATGTGTCTGTGGTCCACAGAAGATGAGAGCACTGGACTCCCAGTGGGTAAGTAAGGACTGGGGCTGGTTGTTGAGTGGAGGGTTGGGTGGGGGACAGTAACAGCAGTAAAAAACATCAATGGATGGTTTTCTTTTCACAGGGTTGAAAAACAGGACCGATGATTCTGGATCATGACACTGGGGGGACTGGGCACCACCAGTGTCACTGTTATGTTTGTGGGGGGATGGGTGCTGAGAGTAAGGGTCAGGTGGATGGGAGACCTATGATTCTGGGTCATGACACTGGGGGAATTGGGCACCCTCAGTGTCACTGTTATGTTTATGGGAGGGGGATGGATGCTGAGAGTAAGGGTCAGGTAGGTGGGAGACCGATGATTCTGTGTCATGACACTGGGGGAATTGGGCACCCCCAGTGTCACTGTTATGTTTGTGTGGGGGGATGGGTGCTGAGAGTAAGGGTCAGGTAGGTGGGAGACTGATGATTCTGGATCATGACACTGGGGGAATTGGGCACCCCCAGTGTCACTGTTATGTTTGTGGGGGGATGGGTGCTGAGAGTAAGGGTCAGGTGGGTGGGAGACCGATGATTCTGGATCATGACACTGTGGGGAATTGGGCACCCCTAGTGTTACTGTTATGTTTGTGGGGGGATGGGTGCTGAGAGTAAGGGTCAGGTGGGTGGGAGACCGATGATTCTGGATCATGACACTGGGGGAATTGGGCACCCCCAGTGTCACTGTTATGTTTGTGTGGGGGGATGGGTGCTGAGAGTAAGGGTCAGGAGGGTGGGAGACCGATGATTCTGGAGCATGACACTGGGGGGATTGGGCACCCCCAATGTCACTGTTATGTTTATGGGAGGATGGGTGCTGAGAGTAAGGGTCAGGTGGGTGGGAGACCGATGATTCTGGATCATGACAATGGGGGACTGGGCACCCCAGTGTCACTGTTATGTTTGTGGGGGGGGGGATGGGTGCTGAGAGTAAGGGTCAGGTAGGTGTGAGTCCGATGATTCTGGATCATGACACTGGGGGAATTGGGCACCCCCAGTGTCACTGTTATGTTTATGGGAGGATGGTGCTGAGAGTAAGGGTCAAGTAGGTGGGAGACCGATGATTCTGGATCATGACACTGGGGGAATTGGGCACCTCCAGTGTCACTGTTATGTTTGTGTGGGGGGATGGGTGTTGAGAGTAAGGGTCAGGTGGGTGTGAGACCGATGATTCTGGATCATGACACTGGGGGAATTGGGCACCCCCAGTGTCACTGTTATGTTTATGGGAGGATGGGTGCTGAGAGTAAGGGTCAGGTAGGTGGGAGACCGATGATTCTGGATCATGACACTGGGGGAATTGGGCACCTCCAGTGTCACTGTTATGTTTGTGTGGGGGGGGATGCTTGCTGAGAGTAAGGGTCAGATGGGTGGGAGACCGATGATTCTGGATCATGACACTGGGGGGACTGGGCACCCCCAGTGTCACTGTTATGTTTGTGGGGGGATGGGTGCTGAGAGTAAGAGTCAGGTGGGTGGGAGACCGATGATTCTGGATTATGACACTGGGGGGATTGGGCACCCCCGGTGTCACTGTTATGTTTGTGGGGAGATGGGTGCTAAGAGTAAGGGTCAGGTGGGTGGGAGACCGATGATTCTGGATCATGACACTGGGGGGATTGGGCACCCCCAGTGTCACTGTTATGTTTGTGGGGGGATGGGTGCTGAGAGTAAGGGTCAGGTGGGTTGGAGACCGATGATTCTGGATCATGACACTGGAGGGATTGGGCACCCCCAGTGTCACTGTTATGTTTGTGGGGGGGGATGGGTGCTGAGAGTAAGGGTCAGGTGGGTGTGAGACCGATGATTCTGGATCATGACACGGGGGGAATTGGGCACCCCCAGTGTCACTGTTATGTTTATGGGAGGATGGGTGCTGAGAGTAAGGGTCAGATAGGTGGGAGACCGATGATTCTGGATCATGACACTGGGGACTGGGCACCCCAGTGTCTCGCTATGTTGTGGGGGATGGGTGCTGAGAGTAAGGGTCAGGTGGGTGGGAGACCGATGATTCTGGATTATGACACTGGGGGGATTGGGCACCCCCGGTGTCACTGTTATGTTTGTGGGGAGATGGGTGCTGAGAGTAAGGGTCAGGTGGGTGGGAGACCAATGATTCTGGATCATGACACTGGGGGGATTGGGCACCCCCAGTGTCACTGTTATGTTTGGGGGGTGTTGAGAGGGAAGGCCAGATGGGCGGGAGAAAAGCAAAATTAAAAAAACTATAGCAAGTGGAGATCTGACTGTGCACACACGGTAGTGGAGGAACAAAAAGGGCCAATAAGTCTGGATCATGACACTAGGGGACTGGGCACCCCCAGGGTCACTGTTATGTTTGTGAGGGGTCGGGTGTTGTGGTGGGTGCATGAGCGGGAGAGTCGGGTGGGCGGGAGGAAAAATAAATTGCACACGGAGATCTGACCATGCATGCATGGTAATGGACTGGTGGGTTTCACATACCAGGTGGTGACACTAGGATATTGGGAACCCCCAGTGTCACTGTTATGTTTGTATTGGGGGGGTTGAGAGGGAGGGCGGGAGACAGAAAAAAAAATCAATAATCCATGGAGATGTAACTGTGCATGTGCAGGAGCGGTGCGGGTTACTCTTACAGCTGGTAGACATTCCATGCATTCTAGGCTGACAGATCAGCTTGGCTTGCTGTGCATCACAGATTGAAGTGAATAGCTGATCCCTAATTGGACCGGCTATTCCTTTTCAAGTTTGTGCTGTCTCCCCCCCCCCCAGCAATTCAAAACTCTGTGATAGTAAGCCTTGCTGATGATGGGTGCGACACTAAATTGCCTCTAAATCACTGCTCTGCATTGGACAAAAACTGTTACAGTTAATCTGAAATAAACCTGTCTCAACCATTTTGTTTCAGCTAATATAACTAGTTACATTAATAAAGTTAACATGAACATTGATAAACTGTTAATTGAGGCAAAGGCTAAAAAATCAAGGTTTCATTTAACGAAGGAAGAATTTAAAGCGTTACAAGATTTGAGTAATGATGATAATATCATTATAAAACCAGCAGACAAGGGTGGAGGAATAGTTATTTTGAATAGTGAAAATTATAGACGTGAATGTTTCAGACAATTAACAGATGAGGCAACGTATGAGGTAATGAAGAGTATTCCTTTTTCTAGAATTAAGTCAGAAATTAGAGAATTAGTCACTGAAGCCAATGCTAAAGAAATTATTGAACAATGGACCATGGAAGAATTAATTAATCTTACACCTCGAATTCCACTTTTTTATTGCTTACCCAAAATACATAAAAATCTTAAGGATCCACCAGCAAGGCCCATTATTTCAGGTATTGACTCTATAACAAAACCATTATCTAAATATGTAGACTACTATTGTAATCATTTGGTATTTCTAACTTGGGCCCATTTAAAAGACAGCAAACACTGCATACAGATATTAGAAGAATTTAATACTATGAGACAAGGATTGGACAATGATGATCTTATATTAGTAACATTGGATGTCAGGAATCTTTATACCAGTATTCCACATGAGGAGGGTTTATAAGCCATGGATAATTTTTTTATCTTTAAGAAGTGAGAATAAACCTAATAAAGAATTTCTATTGTCTCTTACTAAAATAGTTTTGAAAAACAATTATTTTTCGTTTGAGGACAACATTTTTTTACAAAAAACAGGTACTGCAATGGGAGCAGCACTAGCCCCAACCTATGCAAACCTATACATGGCCTATTTTGAAAAGTTACATATTGATTCAGAAACTAACCCGTATAGAACTAATATTATTATCTATAAACACTTTATAGATGATATACTTATTATCTGGAATGGAACATCTCAAGAATTAGAATCATTTAAAGATTTTTTGGAAACTTCCAACAAAAATTTGCTTTTTACTATGCAATATGATTCTAATGAAATTAATTTTTTGGACTTAAAGATTCTAAAAAAAGAAGGGAAATTATGTACAGATTTATTTAGAAAAGAGATTACTCATAATACAGTATTACATAATAAAAGTTTCCATCCAAAGAAACTTAAAGAAAATATACCATACAATCAGATGTTACAAGTTAAAAGAAATAGCAGTATTCATGAAAACTGTGAAGATAATCTGACAGATCTAACACAAAGATTTATTGATAGAGGTTATAAAAAACACACTTTAGAAACAGCAAGGAAAAGAGTGAATTCAATAGATAGAAGAAGTCTTTTGGAAGATAAGGTACAAGGTTCGAGTCCCACACCTGAAAAAATTACAATGGCAATGAAATATTCTAAAAATTTTGGAAGCATTAAAAATATTATTTTATCCAACTGGAGAATATTACATACTAATGATTTAGGTTGTAAGATCTTTGAAAACAAACCATGGGTTACTGCACGAAGAAACCACTACCATACGTAACAAAGTCGTTAAAACCCAACATTGGAAACACAATACAGCTGGAGTAGGATGGCTTAAAAGTGATATTAAGGGCTTTTTCCCGTGTGGTAATTGTGTACATTGTAATAGTGGCATTAAAACTAAGACTATTAGAAGCACCTGTGAAGATAGAGTTTTTGAGATTAGAAGTTTTATTACTTGTAATACCAGTTATGTAGTTTATTGTATTAAATGCCCTTGTGCGCTGTATTATATAGGAGAAACTACTCGATCTCTTAAGACAAGGATTTCTGAACACAAAAGTAGTATTAGAAGAGGTGACTTAAGATCACCCTTAGCACGACATTTTATTGAAAGAAAACATCAAGTTTCTAGTCTTCAGTTTTGCGGCATTGAAAAAATACATGAATCAATTAGAGGTGGAAATCTAGAAAGACTCCTACTAAAAAGAGAAGCTTGGTGGATTTTCACATTAAAAACTTATTTGCCAAAATATGGTTTAAATGAGACTCTGAATTGGTCGTTTTATGATTGAATAAGATGTATATATACATTTTTCTATTTTTCTATTTCCCTCTTTTTGCTCAGAAATCCTTTTAAAATGCATATATTCCTTGTATGTGCACATATTTGTGTAACATTGGCCTTAAAAACACTGTAACATATTTCTCTGTTAATATCCATTATTATTAAGTTAACACAGGTAAAGTATTAGAAGCTCTTTCTCTTGTTCGTTTATTTACGCTTATTAGAACCATTAAAAACTATTTCAATATGCAGTTTGTTATATCCATGTTAGACTTTGTGCATTGATCTGAACCTTTCTGCTGTTTTAAATGTTTAACATATGAGTAAAGATCAAGGGGGGCTCTCCAATCTAAATAATACTGGAGGATTTCATGTTTGACTGAGCCGCCCAGTTATACGTCATATGACGTAGCACGTATCTGCGTGCTCACCTGAGTGGCTCGGCCCCTTCTTCTTTCTTCATAAGCACCTGAAGAAAGGTGCTCAGTTTACTTAGTAGCGTGGTGAGCAAATGGCGGCGTGGTAGTTTGCCGTGTTTTCTAAATCTGGCTGTATTTCATTTGAAAACTAAATAGTTTTCCCCGGAATATTCAAACAAATAATGAGAAACCTAAATATAAGGTAAAACCTTTTCAAAATTTGATCTTTAATGTTGAAAGTGTTTTTGATAAAAGCGATAGTTTCACTGTCCGTTCTATATCTCTTCTTTTTTTCAGAGTTTAAAAACCTTTGAGAAACTATACATGGAATTATGATATTAAAAATATTAGTTTCTCTGGAAGGTACATTACATTATAAGTTTTAGTATATTTAACTTAATATACTGAAAGAAAGATGATTTAAAATTGTTCTTCCTTTTTCTTTTATAGAATTTGAGACATTTTAGAACTAAATACAGATTAAGACACCTACCCCCACCCCCATTAGCCACCATATGAAGTTTACAGGTTAGTTCCACCTGCGTTTGAATATTTGAACATTTGTGTCAATTCTATTTGAATATTTAAGTCATTTTTGATTGATTATAATATTAATATAATGGACATTATTTCTGATGTATAATTTTGTTTCCTAGAATAGCTCAACAGTCTGAAGAAGGAATTATATTTCCGAAACGTTACTAGAATTTAAATTGATGGAGCTTTTGAGAAAAATTCGATTGATATTGATTTAAAATGGACTCTTGAAATGGAATTTCTGATTTTATTTAAAAGAATTATTAAAAGTACGTTCCTATGATAAGGACAACTAAATTGATATCTGATAGTGATTTATTGTTCATTATTTGTGGTTGAGACAGGTTTATTTCAGATTAACTATTTATATTTTCCAATTACCAGTCTCCCCTTATATTTATTAACACAAAAGGAACCCTGGGGAACCTATATATATATATTGATTACAAAAACTGTTACACCCATCAAATGAAAGGCTCTAGCAATCTTACTTTTCACCATGCCAGTGATCCGAGTTTGGGAACGAACTTGGGTCTCTGAGGGTTGGTGGGGGGAGGGTTGGGAATGGATTTAGTGTCCACCTGGCTCTCTCCTCTCCTGGCTCAGGGTGGCGGGTTATCTCAGCACTGGACTGCCACCAGGTAGAGACCTGTTGGTAGCACAGACACACAACTGGCAGACTGAGGTTTGATGAGGGGGATCCACAGTTCCAGAATGCATGAGTGCCTCCATGCACATGTGTTTCCTGTGCTGCCGCTAGTGGGAACTTGGGGGTGGGGGAGGAAGAGTGGTTAGCTCATACTCCATGAAGTCCTGCCCACCGGCCCCCCACCCTAGACTGCTGTCCAACCAGGTCCCAAGTACCAGATGTGAGTCTTCAGGTGGGGGAGGGGGCAATGGCCCTCCTGTGTCTGGCCCTACCATGGGGGCAATTTGTGTGTGTGGGGGGGTCTCAGGGCCCCGGTTGCAGTCATGGTAGGAGCCTGATGGAGGGGATAGGAACAGAATTGATGAGACTGCCTGCAGTGATCTAAAGGGAAAAAAGCCATATGCAAAAAAATGAAGTCCCTAGGGGTAAAGGTAACTACTGAGACAATGGTCAAGAAGCCTTTTGAGGATGTGTATCTGCTAGCTATTCAAGAGGAAACTGAGGTGTCACTCGGTCTAGTTCTTAATAGCTGAGCTGTAAAGAAGGGGAATCCCCCAAGTCAACCTTCAGAACTATGAGCACCTCAGAGCTGGAGGGCTGGGGATTTCCCATGGAGTTAGTTAGGAAAAGGGGGTAAGTCCTCAGCAACACTATGCAATCTTCAGGATAGGCCCAGACTGATGTTCTTCTTGGCCACCTGGCCAAACTCTGTTAGGATTACAAACAGGAGTCACTTTAATTTCTTCTGTTGTGATTTAAATTGTTTGCTTTGTGTGTTACCTCCTGTCTTCAAGCGTGCCAAATTTACATCACCCTGGTTAGTTACCTGGAAACCTGGTGAGGCACTCACTGCAGCTTAAAAGCTCTTGGTCATTAGATGGACTGGGACTGCCATGGGATGAATAAAATACAGTAATCCTAGAGAAAATAAGTCATTCCCTCATTGCTTCCATTTTTCCTATGCCCCCTTGTTCTTTCCTTGACCCGCTCGTCTTACATCAATTGTTCATTTGTGCATTTTACTTTTGGTGTACTTGGTACTGCTATTGTGTCAGCTGTCAGTGTTTGGGGGGTATTCAAAAGTGCATGGGAGGTGGAGGCACTAAACTGTTATTGTTTCATACTGTTTTCTCCTGCTCATGAAAGAACCTGGCATGACTCCTTCAGAATCAAAGGGAGGAGAGGTAGACCCCAAGGGCACCAGGCAACCATCTAGACAGTCACAAGGCTGCCATACTGCTTATTTACACTAACTCTAGACAGGACAGGTCTGCTTCATTTTTGTGACAGAATTTAGTGTAACAATATATGGGATGAAGTGAGCTGAGCGTGAAAGTCTATTGGATGAGTGATGTAAGTGTAGGGGTGCATGACTGTGAAAGAGTTTGGTATGACAGTACATGGACGACAAATGAACTGAGCATTAGAAAGAATGGGAGTGAGCATCATTTAAACAAAAATAATGCTGACACTGCCTCAATCTACCAAGCTGTAAGATAAAAACTCTAAGACTTCATAGCAAAATGTGAAGTTCCTACAAATCTATGAGAGACAAAACAGACCTGAATGTGCTCTCCTTATACGAAACTAAGCTGCCTGTTAAAGAAGCACTGTCGCTGGTGCTAGCAGTTTCATTGTCATAGTAAGCTCTGGAGATTAGTCGTTGACTACGGAGTGACATTTTCACTAACAACCTGGAAGGAAAGAAATATCTTGTTAATTTTGTGGAAGAATAGAAATGAATTTGTTCAGTCTCAGGAAAAAAATTAAGACTGCCATCACTCTTGAACTTTAATAGACAGAAGTGAAAAATAGTTACTCACTGTAATGAAGTTTCTTCTAAGGGATCCTACAATAAGTTATACGAAACTGCATATTATAAAATGGACAAAAAAAAAACAAACAAGTGATGTGATTGGCCAATAGCTGATAATACTCATGTGGTTAATTGCCTAATAACTGCATGGGTCTGAAAAGCGCCTTGCAAGTGCTGAAACTACACTACTTCTGAATTCTCAGTAACTGTGACAGCCGAGGGGAAAAAAGGGTTTAACTAATAACATGAAAGACTTACTGCCAGCCTATTTGACCTCTTTAATGGGGTAAACCTATAGTAGTTGTTTGATGTGAGAACCAGTTTACCAGTAACGAAGACTTATTATTAAATTTTTGGTTTTTTATTATTTTGATGCCATTTTATAAACACAATAACACACTTCAGGGCTTGCAGTTATTGGGTAATTATCCCACTCCCACCCCCTCATGGTTGCAGGGCACTTGGCCAATGCCTTGTGTCTTCAACCCATGGACTGGGGGAGGCATGTGGTAATTACCTAATGACTACACACCCTATTATGTGTTATTGCGTACATCTCTGTCCAGAGGTGTTGCCCTAGAGACAGAACTGGATGCTAACAGCACCTGAGGAAGGGGAGGGCAAAAACCCGGGTAAAAAACACATGTGAATGTAAATTAAAAAAAAATTTGTTCTAAAATCAGATTTGTTTCTGGAAAGCAAGGGTATCAATGGCCATCAATTATTATTCTCCAAAAAATAAAATAACAAAAAATTCAATTAAAAATAGTAGTCAATTTTTAATAGTGCAGTAAGCACTAATTTTTCAAACAGTGTAACAGACCAAAGGGTTTAAAGGGACATTGTTGAAAGCCCCCTGTAAATGCAGGGCTTCTATTCCCACTGTTAGGCACCCCCCCCAAGCTAGGAAGTGGGTTTAGTGCTCTGGGGAATATTGTTCTGGACGCCTGAAGGTGGCAGCAGAGAGTGGTAAAATGGGCATACAAAGGGTCTGACAGAAAGTAGCGGGGCCTTTTCCAGCCTGGGCATTAGGCCTGGGGCTGGAGGGGGAGGCTGGAAGAGTAGCATCAGGACCAGAATAGGTGGGCAAGTGAGGGAGCTCAGTGATCCAGGGGGGCCAGTGGGGAAACCCCCCAAAAAGTGCAGTTAGGATGGTTTCATGCACCATGATCGACAAGGAGTGGGGGTACGGAGCTCCACTGGGGACATAGGTAGCCAGGTCCTACGTTGTTGTGGGCTAGGCATTAGGAGGCTTTAGCAAGGCAGAGAGAGAGAGAGAGAGATGTAGGAGCCCTTAGGAAGCCCGTTTGTGTATACCCAGGCTGGGAGGGCTGTGGCAGAGCCCTCCCAGGAGGGGAGCTGGTGGCAGAGGCCCCCCTCATACCTGGTGTGGCAGGGCAGTCGGGGGGGGGGTTTAAGGGAGCCAGGGAGCCTTTCACCCAAAACAGGGGGCCTGTTTGGGAGGGACAGGTCCTGCGGCTCTGGGTCATTTAAAGTCCAAGGGTGGTCCCTGTGCTGCAACTTAACTCAAGCCAGGAATAGAAGCAGGGATGTGCGCCTAGCAGGGATTCCCCATAGGAACTAGGTATCAGCAGAAACCCCAGAGTGAATTGGCGGCCGTGGAGTGCTGAGGCAGAGCTGAGTGATCACGGTGGGAGTGGCCTCAGCCCTATGCACCAGTGCCAGCCATTTTGAAGGTGAGTCGGGCCTGGGTCATCAGGAAAATTTCTGGATGCCCCTGTGGCTAGGCCAGCACCCAGGGGTCCAGGTGGGGAAGGCCGCTTGCTTTCCCACACCAGTGTAAGGGGGGGGCGATCAGTGCCAAAGTAAAAGGGACCCATGAGGAAAGAAAAGGAAGGTTGGCTTATTGGATCCATGAAATGCCAGGAGAGTGCAAGGATCTGTGTTCCAGTGAGACTTGAGTAGAGCACATAAGACAGGGAGACAGTAGAAAAGGAGAATCCTTCTGTGTCTGCTAAATCTCTGGTTGCTACTGTTTATCATGTCCAGCCTGAATTGTAAATAGTTAAAGCCCCCTGGAGCTGCTTATTTATTTATTAGGAAAAGAATGGTGACCCCTGTATTGCTGGAATAATTTGCCATGCAAGTGAAAAAATAAAAGCCATTTGGGGAGCAACAGTGGTTTGTGTCTTATTTGACTGTAGGGAGGAGGCTTATGAAATGACATCCTTTTTCTCCTCATATTTGCAGTCTAATAAATTTTCCTTGAGTTGCATTCCAGGGGCAGAATCCAGCCTGGTTGGGGCTGCAGGGGCTTCCTGAGACCTCCAAAGGTGAAGAAGGAGGTCTTGGTCCGATGGTCGGCTCGGGGAGGAGATCAGATGCTGAGATGAGGAGGTAAAGTGCACAGCTATGAAGATGTCAAGCAGGTAAGAGACAACTGTTTTCCCTGCTGTTTTAGTGTACCAAAGGTCTCCAGTGTTAGCGCTTTGAGTGCTCCCTTCTTTCTGCCTGGAAGACCTGCGATGTTCAAGTATGCCCCTAGATGGGGCAGGAAGGGGGGTTATACTGTCAACCCCCTTAGGCCTCAAAGTGTCCGTAGTTTAAAAAAACATATTTTATGACTGTTCACATTCTAAAGAGACTGCTGATGCAGCCGGTAGTTTGATTCGGATTCCTTTTTGTTCCTAAAAAGTGAAAAACTGAGTGCTCACCATACTGGTGTTATACAGCACCCAGAGCCTCTGGGATGAGACACTTAACAAATAAAACTTTACTTACTTACTACACCAGAATATGTCTGTTTACATTTCTTGACCAGCTCCCACTGTATCTTTCCTAGACTCTGGAATGCCCCAAAACTATCTAGATACTCATGCAGTGGCAGTAGAGGAGACCATTGTATCCTGAGTGTCTGTACTGTCTGAGGATGTTTCTAATGTTCAGGAAGTATGCGACAAGAGTAGTTCATTGATTTGAAGCAAAACAGGGCTGGATATAACTATACATTGCCATGCATTTCAGTTTTAATAGGCAAGGAGGCAGATAAAACAACCAGCAACATCAATGAATTTTAGATAAGTTAAGCAATCATAAAATGTGGGTTTTTATCTAAAATAATATAATACAAAAAAGGTTGACGGTGTCCCTTTAAACAATAAATGCTCAAGCACAAAAGAAACAATGAGATGGATTCTTGTCAGAACCTTTTTTCAGGTTCTAGAAAGGGAGTCAGGGTCAGGGATCGTATAACTTATTGTTGGGTCCCTTAGAAGAAATATCATTACTATGGTGAGTAATTATTTCTTCAAACAACAAGAATCCAATAATAATGTCATACAAAATTGCAAACTCACTAGCAGTATCTTGGGAGGCTGGTCTAGCACCTATTTAGGTAAAAGATTCTGGAATGCAGCAGTTCCAAACCTGGTATTCCTCCTGGACTGGATATCCAGAGCATAATGCTTAGTAAAGTGTGAACTGTAGCCCAGGCAGCTGCTTTACATATATCTTGAAGGAGCATGCCCACTGTAGCTGCCATAGTCACAGACGTAGCTCTGGAGAGTGTGCCCATAGGCCTCTGGGAAGCTTCTTACCATTTCTCATAGCCAAATTGGATATAGAGGACTTTCCAATGAGAAAGGGCTAGTGACTTACTCTTACCAACCTATCCATAAGTGACAAACCACTGTGTGTTGTCAGCTCTGGTGTCTGGTTCTTTTAAGATAATAGCTCAGTGTCCTTTTTTTACATCAGGGAAGTGCAGCTGTTGTCCTACCTGTGAATTTTATCTAACCATTGCAACACAGGTAAGTGTTGCAATGGTTAGATAAAATGCACAGGTAGGACAACAGATTGGTTCAGATGGAGCTCTGACACTATTTCTGAAAGGATATTCCTCTTTATTTTTATATCTACCTTATCTCTGTGTGAGATAATGTAGTTGGGATCTGAAGAGAAAACTTGATGCTCACTAACTCATCTGGCAAATGTCATAGTAATGTGGGGAAAACTGTTTTCCAGGTGACATACTTGATGTCTGCTGTAGCCACTTGCTCAAAAGGAGACTTCACAAGCTTGGCATGGCACAAGGCAATAATCTCCTTTCAGTTAGGAAAAATAATGATTACTGTTTAATATATGGAAGGACAACTGAAGACCCTTAGAAAACTACACTTTTATCGGTTCAAATGGAACTTCAGTAATTGATTTAATATGGGGAAATCAAGTGGCTATATTGACTATACGAGACCTAACAATTCTAAACAGGTCAGAATCTTCTCATCTCCCCATAGAGCTTAAAATAGTAATGACTCATCACAAACACGTACAATCATGTAGTGACAACTTAATAGGCACTTTTGAAATTATAAACTCCAAGAGAATAAGATGGGGTACAGATTCAATTACTATAATTCGAGAAGTACTGAATTCAAGATATACGGAGGATTTGAAAGAAAAAATATGGCCAATAAAAATGTAAATTGGGAGCCTTGTTAAGATATATTAAACCATTACTGACAACTCGAACCATTAAAGGGCAGGGTAAACCAAAAACCTGATTTAATAACAGGTTTAGGCAAAAGAAAAAGGAAGTGATCCAGTTGTTAAAGAGGTATAAATCACAGCCACATAAAGGCAAAATCATCTTCTATTAAATCTAGACTGAGCACTACAATAAATGCATTTAAGAGATTTTCAGGTACATGTGGTAATGGTAGTCATGTGGGCCTGTTGAAGGTTTTGAATATAAAGATTAAAACCAGTATTCTATATGGTTCAGAAATATGGGCAGACAATCAAATTAAACCCTTGTAGTCAGTTATGAATAAATTATACACATAGGCCTGGATATTCAAAAGGGTTGCACCATGCGCAACAGGGTTGCGCATGCGCAAGTCCAAAAATGCGCCATTTTGCGATATTCAGAAGGAGGAAGTTGCATACGAAACATGCTGAGCAACAGCGCAATGAAAATGAAGGCATGCGCAGCGAAGGGGTGGATCCATGCATAAAGAGCGCAATCGTGTTCAAAGACTTCGCGATGCGGCAAATACGCACAGCTGGAAATTACAAGACTAGCGAAATGAGCCAAAATAAAAAGGCTCAAGGAAGCAGCGCAAGAACGCTACAAGGCTGCCAAGTGGGGGAGAGAGAGAGAGAGACACACAGACAGACAGAGAGACAGACAGGCTAGGGCAGGCAAGGAAAGCGTGGGCCATAGACTGTAGAGGCCAGTGGGGGGTGCCCGGTGCAGTGAAAGTAGCAGTGAGGACAGCAGGGGTAACCCAGCAACACCAGCCGGGGGCAGAAGCCAGGGAGATGGACAGTGCCAGCTTCCACATGGAAGCTGTAATGAGGGGGGTGAGAATGCATGCTGCAGGGGGACGTGGCAGTGGAAGGGCACGTCGGCGGTATGCCCCCAACAGGCAGTACCGTGCCCGCATCAGCTTTGAGCTGTACACAGATGTAGAGATCGTGGGCCGGTACCACCTGAACAGGGCAATACTGAGACGGCTCTGTGAGCTGTGCAGTGATGTGATGCAGGCACCCTCACGACGGAATCACGCTCTGTCGGTGGAGACCAAGGTGACAACCTGCATGTGCCTGCTCGCCACGGGCACCTTCCAGAGGCCGACAGGGGACACCACAGGCATCACACAGTCGGCCACGTCACGCATCCTCACCCAATTCCTCAGTGCACTGCTGCCACATGCTGCGAAGTCGTCCATTTCCCAACACCGCGCAGGCGTACAGCAAACATGCAGGAGTTCCACAGGGTAGCATGTATGCCTGGCATGCTAGGGGCCATAGACTGCACCCATGTGGCCATTCACACACCACCTGGCCCCGATGGGCTTGCATATCGGAACAGAAAGGGATTCTCTAGTGTCAACTGCCAGGTGGTTTGTGATGCCACTGGGCGCATAATCAATGTCTGTGCCACACACCCTGGCGGAACACATGATGCCTTGATATGGTATCAGTCTGCGCTGTGCCATCGATTCGAGAGTGGGGACATCCCCACAGGCCATCTAGTGGGTGAGTACACATGTATGGAATGCAAACTCGGGGCAAGGGTGGGAATGCCACAGGTGCCATGGTAGTGGAAAACAGGGATATGGCCAATATGGACCTGAACATGAGACTGATCTCCACTATCTCCACTCAGGTGACAGCGGATACCCACTCCGTCCCTGGCTGCTCACACCGTACTGGCGCCCCATGACCCCATCGCAGCAACGCTATAATGAGGCACATGTTTCCACACGCAACATCATAGAGCGGGTGTTTGGGATGCTCAAGGCATGCTTCCGATGTCTAGACACCTCCAGCGGTGCCCTACAGTACATCCCCCAAAAGGCCTGTGGGATATTCCTGGCCTGTTGCATCCTGCACAACATGGCCAAAGACTATGGGATAGCCATACAGGTTGAAGAGGGGACAGCGATGGGGGCGCCAGTGGTGCCGGTGTTGATGGTGATGAGCAGCCCCCAGAGACAGTGGGACCCCGCTGATCCAGCAGGCCCAGCTGCACCGGGACACCATCACAGAGGAGCACTATCACAACACAGGTAAGTCAAGGGGACATGTGCAACCAACACTGTCCATGCCAAAACCACAGGCACACAGGGAACACACATGGGGTGCATGATGGTCAGAGTTGGAAGGCTCCAGGCATACAAACAAACCATCAGGAGGGTGAGCACTCATATGGACACACACACCACAGGCACAGACCGTACATGGGCAGAGGCACAGCACAGCAGAACCGACATTGCTAACACACAGCACCACCGACCACCCCACCACCTGTACTGTCCAAGTACGTGTGTCAGATGCTGGGCACCCTTGCACCTTGGTGTACAGTACAATGCAGGCATCATCATGCACACGCACCTGTGGACAGCAGTTGGGAGGGTGTGCAGGTGGTCCGTGTGTTGGCGTGGTGAGCAGAGCACCCAGCAGTGCACTGCCCACCATGACACACATTGCACACATGGCAGCACCAGACAGGGCCCGCACTGGGAGACAGCTCAGTCATGTAGCACTGTCCCACGGCCACCGCGGATGCACGGGCGGCCCGCCGCGACCAACAGCACTGGAAGGCTGAGCAGGGGCCACATGGGTGGCACTGTTGCACCACCAGGGGTCCCACTCGTGACGCGACCTTGCCCCACAGGGTCTGCAGCATGCGAACAAACCTGCACCAGGGGTGCCGGGATGGCCACAGAACCCGCATCAACAGCCTGATGTCACACGACGGCGGAACGGGAGTGGAGTGAACTGTGGGTGTGCGGTACAGGGCACCTGACTGTGTGCCCAATGCATCCACGACAGAGACCACTGCCTGGGTCAGCCTGTCAATGGCGGCGGTCACATCCGTCCGCTTGTCAGACCAGCTCGGCACGGTCCAGAGCACACTCCCTGCTGTGCCACTCCACAGACACAGACAGTGCCTCCATGGACATTGCAACCTGCCTCTGCAGATGTACTGATTCCTGCAGCAGGCGGGTGTGCTCGTCCAATGGGTACTGTGCTCCAACGACATCCTGTCCCCCAGGGTGTGGAAGGTCCTGATGCACTACACCCCTTGAGGGTGGGTGCTGTTCACCAGGACCAGAAATAGGTGGATCAAAGGGCGGCAGACATGTGCCACCCCTTGGCACTGTACCCCCAGACCAGGTGGGTGACTGCTGCTGCTGCCCTTCCAACCGCTGTGCCCCAGGGTCCACTCGTTCCACCGCTGTGCTGGCAACAGTGCCAGACACCTGCACAGCCACTGGTGCTGCCCCACCGGTGCTGACAGGCACAGCCTGGCACTGTGCCAGCATGCTGGTACACAAGTTGGAACCAGAAAGGCCCAGGGGCATGTGCTGGCCTGCTGTGTGTCCGTCATGGGACACACTATCACTGCCATTGCAGTCCTTGCATCATCAATGGGTGGTGCGTACTGCAGCCATAGTCTGGCGTGCTGGCATGCTTGCATGCCAGACTGCTGAACACAGGCTATGCACCCCTGCACCGAATCACCGACACCAGAGTTGGCGGCCCACGTGCATGCTGCCAGTGCCTGCTGGCTGGTGATAGAGGTGGATGGACCCTCCTCCATGTCCAGCAGGTCATCATCCCTGCCTGGACCCACCACCACCATCTCCTGAAGATGAACAGGATCTGTAACAGAAAGAGAGTACATGTGAGTGCATGTGAACAACCTTCCCCAACCCCCAACACCACCACCATGTCATACCGCAGTGATGGGCTTCCATCTGTCTGAATCCACCTCCTGGTACGCCCTCAACAGCGCCACTGCATTGAAGCGACCAGTGTCTCCTCAGTCGGGTCAGCTCCAACACCACTAGCGGGCCCCGCCAGTGCCAGCATGCCGCCCAGAAGGTTGCCACCTTCTCCTTCAACCTCCTGCGGTCTGTCCCCATCTTCTTCTTGCATTCCTGCACGAGGCGCTGGTGGCTTCTGTGCAGGTTAGTGACCGAGCTACCCCTCCCATGCAGCTGCGGGGACTGAGGATGCCCTCCATCCACTCAGTACTGGCTCCTCATCCAGGTAGGCCTGGAAGGGGCCTCTGTCTCTCTGCTGTAAAGTTGGGCCTCCTCCTCCACGCCCACCGCCCTCACCTCACCTTGGCTCTGCTCGGTCATGACGATTTGTATGGGGGGAAGTGGACACCTGTCACTGTGCAGTCTACAGCATTTTCCCATGACCATTGTCCAGAACATCACACAGCATGCAACTCACCTCTCACCTGCAGTAACCGAATCTGGCCAGGGCAGCCCAATGTCGCACATTTATAGCGCAATGCATGCAAATGAGGAGTGGAGTAACTATAATGACATGCAAATTGCGCCACCGCGCCTTTGAATGGCTGATCAGATGATTTGCATGTGTCGGCTGAATATCGCGAATCAGTGCTTTGCGCAATACGGTTGAGTCGGCTGAGCCAATGGCGCAGATCTGTGACTGTGTGGTACACTGCATTGCGCATGCCCAGATAGCTTACGCAGGTGTCTGCCGTGCTGCTGACGTGCTGTGTGCGATCGGCAATTCAGGCCATGGCCACCATTGTGCCAGTGGTGCTACAGCAATGGGCACTATATGGCGCTGTGGCACTACTGCGCAATAGTCCACTGTGGCACTGATGCGGCAGCTGGTCAGTCAGCGCAGGATGCCTATCGTCCGAATGGCACTGTCGCGTAGCCTGCGTCATTGCCCATGACCTTGTGTCTGACCTTTGCCCCGTGGCTGTTCGCCTGCCATGTTTACGCCCCATTGCGCTGTCTGGTGACAGTGCTATGTGAGGACGGCGCTTGTTCGAACAGCGCCATTGGAGCCTGTGGTGGTCTAGTGCAACATCTCCACATGGGGTTACAGGGCAGCGGCGCCATATTGCCTGCTGTAAAGTTGGTACCATGGCTGGGAGGAGAGCTGTGTCCTGGAGCCAACTGGAACTGGCCAACTTGGTGGCCCTAGTTAGAAACCCACTATGGGGCACTTATGAGTGAGGTGCCCCTCACCATTGCCCGCACACAGGTGTGGCATCAAGTGGCCACTGACCTGGTGGGGTCACTGGACGGTGCCGGTCTGCTGAGCAGTGCCGGCGCGCGGTCTGGTGACCTCTGCGGAGGATCCAGACCTATGGAGAGGCTGCGGTCACGTGCCAGGTGGGACGTGGTTCCTAGGCCAGGTGGGTGTACTATCTATGCACCTGTATTCTCTGTAGGGGTGTGTGTGTGTTTTGGTGGCTGTGCATAGGTGATGGCTCGGCCATGGTTGGCTGTGTCAGTGTGTGCAGCTGTGAGATGAATGGGTATGGCTGTGTGGGCAGGCACTCTCACTGGGGCAGGGGGCAGTCTGCTTTTGAGTCACACTGATGTTTGTCTCAACATATGTCTCCCACAGGTCGAGATGTGAGGATGCAGGCCCGGGTTGAGGAGGGCCGTGCCAGGGCCCCGGTGCCAGCAGGTGTTGCACCCCAGCAGCAGCAGCAGCAGCAGCCACAGCAGCAGTCACAGCTGCTTGAGCAGTGTGAGTATCATGACTTCATGGATGCTATTGCATGCTGGGGGGGGAGACCACTAGCCCTGCACAATACAACCATGCAGGAAAGGGGAGGTCATAATTCCACTATACAAGACACTAGTGAGGCCCCACCTGGAGTACAGTGTACATATCTGGAGACCATACCTATGTAAGGACGTAGAGTGGGCAGCGAAGGTTCAGAGGAGGGCAACAAAGATGGTGCATGGCTTGCATCACAAGACCTATGAAGACAGGTTGAAGGAACTGAACATGTACTCCCTGGAGGAGAGGAGGAGAGATGATATGATAGAGACATACAAGTATCTTACAGGGAGGAACAGGGTGCAGGAAAACACTATTTGAAGTGAATAACATGTTCCAGGACTAGAGGGCATGGGATGCAGTTGGAGGAGGACGATTCAGAGGAAACATGAGAAAGAATTTCTTCACAGAACGGGTGGTGGACAAGTGGAACACCCTGCCAGAGGAAGTGGTGGGGGCTGAAACAATCACGGGATTTCAGAATGCACGGGATAGACATAAAGGACTTGTGGAGGTCAGGGGTAAGGGGCAACAGACTTCTAGGAAAACAAAGTGAACTTACAAGCTCAAATGGACAGACTGGGTTGGCCATAGGCCCTTATCTGCCGACACTGTCTATGTATCTATGTATGTATGCATGACACAGGTGACATGCATCACTGTCAAGTATCACAGCACGTCTGTGTAGGTCACTGGTGGTCAGGCATGCACTGGGCACATAGCTGTGTAACTGGCATCGCACCACGCTGCCACGTCCACTTGACAAGCCTTGTTTGTGCTGTGATGGACATGGGCAGTGTGTGTGTGTGCAGTGGTGCGCATAGCTGGTGCCACCTGTTTGTGATGGCCATGTGCATGTTCACTGTGGGTGGGTGCATGCCATCACAGGTGTGGGACATTGGGCTATATGGCTTCAGGTTGGGTGGTGTTCAGGGTTGTGGTCAGTCACAGCCATTGACTGTGTTCCCCTTTTCCTAGGCCTCGAGGTTCTCAGGAGGATTGGTCGGGATGTTCGGGGCCTCAGACAACTGTTGGTGGACAACCAGGCCATCCTGCAGTCCATCTGGCGCCATGGCCTTCGGAGGAGGCGGCACAGGACGGGGCGCCACCAGGCAGAGGACGAGCAGCCGGCTGGCCCATAGATTTTATTACCCTTCCCACTTCTCCCATCTCTACCACCCTGCCTTCCCTCTCCAAGTTTGTCATCCCTACCCCTTGAACACCCCTACCTTGTACCCATCCCCCCCTTGTAAATAATTTTTCTTGTTTTGGTTCTGTACTATATTTAAATATACATTTCTATTTTGATATGAATACTGTGTTGGTCTCTGATTTGCAGCTGGCTATGGGTGCTCAGTTGCAGGGGTGTACATGCCTTCTGGGGTGGTATGGTCCTGGTGTGTGTGTGTGTGTGTGTGTGTGTGTGTGCATGCGCGTGTGTGTGTATGGGGAGGTATCTCCAGCATCGCAGTGACTTTCTGTTGGTCTTGCCGTCTGCTGCCACCCACTGCTGGGTGCACAGGGTGTGTCTGGCTTGTAGGCTTCTGTGCTGCACGGGGTTGACGTGTGCTGGGGGGATGCATGGTTTCCTGCAGTGCCAGTCACTGCACATAGGTGGTGTCTTGGGGTCACTGTGCAGGGTGTGCTGTGCGTACGGGGGGCTGATATGCATTGTGGTTGTCAACCCCCTGTGTGTGGCACTCTCAGTCTGCCAGTGGTTGTGCTGGGGTGTCATGGCTCTGCTATGCTTTGTTGGCTTGTCCCCATGGGCCAGTAGATCATCGTCACACCCCCAGTGATGCTGTGCTTGGGGTGTGCAGGTGTGGTGTTGGTTCTGCAGTGTGTTCCTGTGCCCATGTGTGGCATGGCTGGTGGTGGGCCCAAGCCTGCCTCCCTGGATGTGCAGTTCCATTGCTCTGGGGGGGCTCTGCTTGCACTATGGCACCTCTGGACTGCTCAGCTGGGCTGCCCTGGTTGCGCCATAGCGCAACATTTCTGCTCAGCTTCTCCTTCCTGGTTGCGCTATGGCGCAGTATGTGCGATATTCAGACGTTGGTTGCTTGCGCAATTTGTTCTGCTCCATGTTTGAATATCGCACCTGTTGCGCATATGCGCAATCGGTTTGTGCTTGCTCCTGCTGTTGCGCTCATTTTGGGCGCAGTTTGAATATCCGGGCCATATGCTCTAAGT
The DNA here is from genome assembly GCA_016271365.2 of Neoceratodus forsteri. Classification (NCBI taxonomy): domain Eukaryota; kingdom Metazoa; phylum Chordata; order Ceratodontiformes; family Ceratodontidae; genus Neoceratodus; species Neoceratodus forsteri. The sequence goes on from CM057450.1 coordinate 200,919,738, forward strand.
GTCCCAAATAATACTCCAATTAAGGTGGTGAGAAGAGAACTTGGACAATACTCCCTTGTTTCTCTTGCACAAATCCAGAGAGTTAAACACATATTACTATCACAACCCCACTCAGCAGGTCAGGCCCTCTGCACCCACAGTGCCAACCTCTGAGTGCAGTCTTGTGAACAGGTAACAGAAACTGGGTAACCCTCCTGTCTGTTTTGTGGGTTTGAATCAACCTTTGGTCTCAAGTTCTGGAGGGATTCCAACTGTGAACTTCTTGCTAGCATACCCAAATGTATAGGCTCAGATAATTCTGCTCTTTAGGGAAATGCCAGATATCTTTCACCTATGGGCACCTAACCAGGTGTACAAAATGAACCCTTAAAACACTCTATGAAAGACCGCAGATAAACTCTTACCTCTTTCACAGTTTGGTATTACCAGTAAGCTATGCACAGTGTCAGCTTTAACCATATGTGCTTCACTTGTCAAAGAAAGAATTTTGAAGGCACACCAAGCAGTCTCTTTAAAATAGAGGTTTAATTTGAAATAGATAAAAATGAAAAATGTAAATACAGAACAATATATCACAAAACATACAATCACTTAAAAGAACAAAGTTTAAAGTGCAAACTCCTACCAACCATACACTTAGACTTGTCTATCTAATGTATTCTTATCTTCCTACAGTGATGATAGATGTTGTAGCTCAGAGAGTCCAAACAAGAATGTCCTTAAAGATCAGTCACAGCATAATAAACAAAAACTGTCTTGAACATGCCCTCTCCATGATGTCACCAGCTCCTCCTCTGTTTATTAAAAATCATACATCCAGGATGTCTTATCATTCAGAAGGTAAATTAATTAAGGTGACATCAGCAAAAACTCACTTCCCCATATGACCTCTTTGATCTAATGTGTCTTCCTGCCCTTCACAGACATCAAAGGAGATTTTATGACTGTCAGATCTCACTGAGGTGTAATATGTTTTGTAACACCAGGTGCAATTAACTGTGCTCCCTCTGAAGACACCATAAAATTGTTATTATCACTATCCTGGCAGCTGGCAAGCTACAATTAAGTCACATAAACAGGTGATCCTTAATTTATGTCTCTTCTAGTCTTTAATTATCTCCTGGCTTTCAGGTTAACATCTTGTAGCTGTAACTTGGAGGGGGGGGGTGTCATCCCAGGAACACAGCATGTCTCAAGAGAGAGACACTCAATAACAAATTTTTTTATTTTACAAAAAGCATAGAGTAATCAGAACCAGCTGTCCGAGTGTCACAATTACAATTGTTTATCATTCCGGATTATCGCCTACCCAGAATTGCACTTGAGGAAGCTATAGAATACAACCATAAGGGTTTTGTGTTTCCAGAGATAAAGGAAATTAAAGAACTGATGTGTACACTTGGTTTAGGACATCTCTTGTCTGACATTTTCTGTCATCACTTATCTGACATGAATGAAATTATTGTCAAGAGAGTATATGGACTACACCCTTAAAAAGATGAAAAATTACAGATGGTTCACAAATATTAAAACTTTGCATGGAATTGACCCATATTGAATAAAACTAACACAACCGGATGAAAAAAGGCTTATTGTAAGGTTCAAATTAGAGCTCTACAGGGCAAACTATGCAAGCAATAAGACACGACAGGGTGTGTGTTAGACATTTTAACACATGGCAGGGAGGCATAGTGAGACACGAGATCACCGGCCGAGTGTGTCCAGCCTCCTAGCCGTGTGTTAAAGTGTCTAACACACAGACCCTGGAGTGGCTTATTGCACTTATGAAATGGCTATCAAAATACAGATGTATGTGATAGCTAAAATGTATAGTATTTAATAGTGAAAAAATTATGTTTGTTTAAATTTTTAATAAAATAGTTCCTCCGCCTACTGTTTTTTTTTTTTTTGAGTTGAGGACTTTTTACTTGTTTAGCCGTCCATTGTGTATGTTTTTCCCATGTAGTTGTCATGGCAACACCCTTACATCTCCCCCCCCCCACTATCCAACTGGCAGCACTCCTAATTTTGTTTTCTTTTTTTAAGAATCTAGTTGATCCTACCTTTATTTAACACAAAAAAAGTATCTGGTTGATCCTGCTCTTTGCCACCATCAGGTGATACCAGGAACAGCAAGTCTATGCAGGCTGGTTTCAGAGTTAAGAGAGTTATGAATCGAGGGCTTCCTCTGTAGCTCAAGCAGTGGGGAGGGTGTCGAAACCATCGGTTTCTCACCGCTGTGCTGGCTTCTGTGGCTGTTGCTTGGCATCTGTCAGCCAGGAACAGGGGGAGGGCTCAAGCACCATCTGTGTGGCATAGTAATTACACCGTAGTGTTGTTTTGAGCGGGGGGGGTTACGAGACGATTGTGATTGTGGCAGTTGCTTTTTTTTAAATAATGCAGGTTGTGCATTTACTTCAATATGTGTGAGTTAGCTTCACAATAAGGGTGGCATTGCTTGTGGCACAAAACAAGATGGTGGCTATTTGACTTTTAGCATTCTTTGTGGGCAGCATCACTCTCATCAATGCCCAGTGGGTATTGCCTGGTCTTATTCCCGTGTTGTTAGACACTTTAGTACACAGTCAGTGGCCAGTGAGAATGCTTGAATTTCAATGCCCATTTCATAAATATATTATATACAACAGAATAGGGGCGGAGTCATTACACCCCTTTGTACATGTGGAGCATTATTGCAAGAGGATTTAGAACATGTGCTTTTATATTGTTTAAATTACGAAAGAAAGAGGAAATACTGGCTTGATCCTATTCTTAGATTATATAACACACCCCATGATAGAACACAAATTATAAAGAATCTTTTTACAAGAAGTGATGATAATACTCTTGCATGGTTAGCAAATTTTTGGAAAAAATAAAAATTGTAAATCTGTATTATATGCAAGCAAAATGAATTGTTGACTGCTAGAGACATTGTAATCTATGTGTTTGTTATTGATTTTTAAGAATGGACTTTGTAAAGACATCTATATCGATCAATAAAACATATATACCTTGTAAGCTTGGCATGGCACATACATTCAAATCCCATGGAGGGACAGCGTCCCTGATTGGGGGGGAGGGAGTATGCAGGTGATTCTAACCTTTGAAAATCTTTTGAAACATGGGTCGGGAAGCCACAGATTTCTACTTCCCATATGACAGGAAAGCTGAGACAGCTGACAGATGCACCTCTGGGTACGTAGTCAGATTTTTGAGTTGCATGCAAGAATGAAAGTCTTCCCCATTTAAAGGAATATGCTTTCCTTATAGCTGGCTTTCAAGATGCTCACAGGACCTCTGGCACTTTTTTCTGAGCGGATCAATCCAGAAAACTAACTGTTCAAGAACCAAGCCCTCAGGTGCAGTATTCCAAGATCTGGATAGATCTTGATGCCCTGTGACAGGGTCAGAGGATTGTGTGTCAGAGGCAGTGAGATGGGGTTCTTGCATAACAGATCAGCACCAGTAACACCAGGTCTGTCTAGCCCAGTCTGGAACCATCAGACTCATTGCTGCTGCCCCCCTCTTCAGCTTCATCAACACCCTCTGAATGAGAGGAATGGTGGGGGGGGACCTTCCCTTCCTAGGAAAGTGATAGTGCATCACAGAAACGCAGAAACAGAGATTTTGTCAGAAGAAAAGGACATTGAGGCCCATCCAGTCTGCCCCTTATCCCTACCCATTCTGTCACCACTGACCCTAGTTGATCACAGGCATCACTCCCTCCCTCCCTCATTCCTCTACCTAATCTGCCCCTGTGCCTACCCCACATATGCTTGAAGCTCCCCAGTCGTTGCCCACACTACCTCATCTGGCAGGCTGTTCCAGTCATCCACCACCTTTTCTGGGAAGAAGTATTTCTGCACATCTCTCCTAAACTTTCCTCCTGTTATCATCATTGCATGCCCCCTTGTTCTACTGCCTTTCTTTCTCTGAAATAGAACTTCCGCTTGCACTCTGTTCACTCCTGTGAGGTACTTGTAGGTTTTAGTTATGTCCCATCTCGCTCTTCTCTCTTCCAGGGAGTACATGTTGAGTTCCTGTAGCCTTTCTTTATATGACTTCTCATGCAACCCCCCCTCATTATTTTGGTTCCCATTCCTTGTACCATCTCCACCCTTTCAATGTCCTTGTAGAGGTGTGACCTCCAGAACTAGGTAGTACTCCAGGTGGAGCCTCATTAGTGAGTGATATGACAGCACCACCTCTCTCCTGCTATTAGTAATCGCTCTCCACGACAGCACCACCTCCCTCCTGCTACTAGTAATCGCTCTCCAAATGCACCCCAGCATCCTGATAGCTTTTCCCTCTGCTCTGTCACACTGCATCAGATATGATGACCCCAAGGTCTCTATCTTGCTTGTGACTGTAAGCTCTACTCCCCCATCTTATACGTAACTCCTGGGTTCCATAGCTCCAAGTGCTTCATCTTGCACTTTTTGGCACTGAAACCCAGCTGCCACCCCCTAGACCATTCCTCTTGTTTCCTTAGATTCTTGTGCATTCTCTCCATCCCTTCCTGTCAACCCTGTTGCAGTTTTTGTATCATCCAAAAAGAGAAGCACTTTACCCTCAAGTTCCCCGCATTGTCACTTCTGAAGGCACTGAAAAGGATGGGCCCCTCACTAAACCCTGTAGCACCCCCACTAGTCACTATCTGGCTACCATTTACCACCACCCATTGTCTTCTATCACGTAACCAGTTTAATACCCATCCTTTGGCAATCTCCTCCTGGAGGGAGGTCTGCAACAGGACCTGGGGAGCTTTTGTTCTCCCATGAGGCAAACAAATCTATCTCTGGAGTACCTCAGTTAGGGTAGAATTAGGAGCTTTTCGAGACTGCTGAGGGATTTTGAAGTGAGGCAAGGCTGAGGAGTTTTAGATTTTTATTTTTAAGCTACCTGGCCAAAGGTGGTGTATTCTGGAAGGTGGTGTCTTGTGCTTTTAGGGATTCCGTTAAAGTTTTTGGGGGGCAGTTGTTCTGTGGCTAAGGCAGCATGGCCCAACTTTTCAATAACTATCTGGACTCATAGTGAAACCCCATCACTGCTGTGGTTTACATTTGCTGAATTTGGTGCCCAGCAGAGTTTTGCCCTTTCCTTTCATCCCCCTTTTAATTTGCCAGATAAGTATCAAAGAGCTAGTTTACTGCCAAAAACTAATATTCATTGTTGAATACAGTCAACTATTATAGTATAGGTTATATCTGAGATAATTTTCCTTTCCCATTGGTTAATTAGAAGATTGTTTACCTGATGTTAGTAGGTGTGATGTGTAGAACGGGGCTTTACCTGGCAACTGATATATCTAGTTCAGCTCATTCCATTACATCAACAGCATTGTGAACTCACGGTGATATCACAGCTACTCAGGAAGAACCACTCAGTAGCTGCCAAGTCAGTCATCTGTGATGTCATAGTGCTGATGGTACAGTCAGTGGAACAGAACTAGATATGTCAGCTGCCAGGTGGAGGGCAAGTCCACACAGCCAGCATAATATCACACAAAAAAACTTCAAATGAGAAAAAGAAAAAAAAATACATTCAAAACAGAAAGATACAGCTAAATACTATTTGTTTTTTAATGTTTTGGTTTTTCTTCCATGGAAAAGGCAGGATTTGGCTGCCTTTTGTCCAGCCCTTCCAAACACCACCATCCACCGCCTCCCCAGGCTTACATGACAGGTCCAGATACCCCCATGGACTATCGCCCAATGTGATGACAGGAGGGGGAGGTCCATCTCCCCTCTGAAGTCCAAATTCAGTTCAGCGGGCCGGTGCTTCCTGGTGATGAGGTAGGTTCGGGCTTGGTGTGCAGAGCATCACTGATACCTGCCTTGCTGTATTTTTCTCCACAGTTGCTCCCCTCCTGTGGCCATGGAAATATAGGCTGTGCATGTGCACAGAGGCGCATGTGCATACCAGAAACCATGGCTTCACTGCCGATTCATGTTTCCTGCTCATGCATTAGTGCTATAACCAGGCTTCCAGCTGGTGGCATGCAAGAGCCGAGATGGCACACCACCCCAACCCGGGAGAGGAGAGCTGCCAGGTGTCCAGTTAGTCCTCTGCCAGCCCTCCACTCTGCCAACAACCACCAGCAACCAGAATTCATTCCAGAACTTCTGTCACTAGCATGGTGAGGGATAAGGGACACAGTGCCTCAGTCCTCTGCACCACCAGGCCGGCCTTACAGCTAACTACTTTTAATGGCTTCTAATCCACCCTAAGCACTCTCTGCTAGGTCACTACCAATACCACTGACCTACAACTAACTACTATGAGTGGCTACTAACGCATCCTAAGCACTCTCTGCCAAGTCACTACCAATATCACTGCCATACAGCTAACTACTTTTAGTGGCTTGTAACGGACCCTAAGTACTCTTTGCTAGGTCACTACCAATATCACTGCCCTACAGCTATCTAATAGTATTGGCTTCTAACACATCCTCAGCACTCTCTGCTAGGTCTCTGCTAATATCAGTGTCCTACAGCTATGTACTTTCAGTGGCTTCTAACGCATCCTAAGCACTTTTTGCTAGGTCACTACCAATATCACTGCCCTAGAGCTATTTTTAGTGGCTTCTAATGTATCCTAACCAAGCTCTGCTAGGTCACTGCAAATATCTCTGCACAACAGCAAACTACTTTTAGTGGCTTGTAACAGACCCTAAGCACTCTCTGCTAAGTCACTACCAATATCACTGCCTTATAGCTAAATATTTTCAGTGGCTTTTAACGCATCCTAAGCACTCTCTGCTAAGTCACTACCAATATCACTGCCCTACAGCTAAATATTTTTAGTGGCTTTTAACGCATCCTAAGCACTTTCTGCTAGGTCACTACCAATATCACTGCCCTACAGCTAAATATTTTTAGTGGCTTTTAATGCATCCTAAGCACTTTCTGCTAGGTCACTACCACTATCACTGCCCTAAAGCTATTTTTAGTGGCTTCTAACGAATGACAAGCACTCTCTGCTGGGTCACTACCAGTACCACTGCTCTACAGATAACTGCTTTTATAGGCTTCTAATGCATCCCACGCACTCTCTGCTAGGTCAGTACCAGTATCACTGCCCTACAACCAACTGCATTTAGTGGCTTCTAATGCATCACAAGCACTCTCTGCTAGATCACTACCAATATCACCGTTGAACAGCTAACCACTTTTAGTGGCTTCTAACACATCCTAAGTACTCTCTTTTAAATCACTACTAATATCACTGCCCTACAGCTAACTACGTTTAGTGGCTTCTAACACATCACAAGCACTCTCTGATAACTCGCTACCAATATCACTGCCCAACAGCTAACTAATTTTAGTGGCTTCTAACGCACCCCAAGCACTATCTGTCAGGTCACTATCAATATCACTGCCCTATAGCTAACTATGTTTAGTGGCTTCTAACGCATCCTCAGCACTCTCTGCTAGATCACTACCAATGTCACTGCCCTACAGCTAACTACTTTTAGAGGCTTCTAACACATCCTAAGCACTCTCTTTAAATCACTACCAATATCACTGCCCTACAGCTAACTAGGTTATAGTAGCTTCTAATGCACCCCAAGCACTCTCTGTTAGTTCTCTACCAATATCACTGTCCTACAACTAACTACGTTTCATGGCTTCTAACGCATCACAAGCACTCTCTGCTAGATGACTACCAATATCACTGCCCCACAACTAACTACGGTTAGCGGCTTCTAACACATCACAAGCACTCTCTGCTAAGCCAATACCAATATCACTGCACTACAGCTAACTACGTTTAGTGGCTTCTAACGCATCCTAAGCACTCTCTGCTAGGTCACTGTAAATATCTCTGCACAATAGAAAACTACTTTCAGTGGCTTGTAGCAGACCCTAAGCACTCTCTGCTAAGTAACTACCAATATCACTGCCCTACAGCTATTTTTAGTGGCTTTTAACATATCCCAAGCATGCTTTGTTGGGTCACTACCAATAACCTTGTGCTACAGCTAACTCCTTTTAGTGGATTCTAACACATTCTAAGCACTTTCCGATAGGTCACTACCACTATCACTGCCGTAAAGCTATTTTTAGTGGCTTCTAATGCATCATAAGCACTCTCTGCTGGGTCACCACCAGTACCACTGCTCTACAGCTAACTGCTTTTATTGGCTTCTAATGCATCCCAAGCACTCTCTGCTAGGTCACTACCAGTATCACTGCTCTACAGCTATCTACTTTTAGTGGCTTCTAACGCGCACCCTAAGCACTCTCTGCTAAATCACTACCAATATCATTGCCCTGCAACTAATTACGTTTAGTGGCTCCTGATGCATCCTAAGCACTCTCTGCTAGGTCACTACCAATACAATTGCCCTACAGCTAACTACTTTTAGTGACTTCTAACGTATCCTAAGCACTCTCTGCTAAGTCACTACCAATATCACTGCCCTACAGCTAACTACGGTTAGCGACTTCTAACGCATCCTAAGCACTCTCAGCTAGGTCACTACCAATATCACTGCCCCACAGCTAACAACTTTTACTGGCTACTAACGCACCCTAAGCACTCTCTGCTAGGTCGCTACCAATATCACTGTCTTACAGCTACAATATCTACTTTTAGTGGGCGTCTAATGTATCCTATGCACTCTCTGCCAGGTCACTACAAATATCTCTGCACAACAGTGCCAACTTTGGGAGGATGGGGAAAGTGGTAAAAGGGTACCTGGCCAGAATTCAATCTAGTATGGACACTAACCAGAGGTGGGAGCTCATAAAGCTGGGGATAGTGGAGGCAACCAAAACCTGCTGCAAAGCCCAGAGCAAGAAGGCTAGGGCTAAGAAACCAATCTGGTTGAGCAAGGAGGTCATGGAAAGGGTAAGGAGGAAAAGAGCTGCCTTTAGGAAGTACAAGAAAACAGGGAGGGGGAGGACAGGGAGGAGTACTTGACAGAATCGAAGGCGGTGACAAGGGCAGTAAGGGGAGCCAAAGCATCTACGGAACTCAGGCTGGCACAAGGCATTAAGAAGGGGGAGAAGGACTTCTTTAAGTACATCAGGGAGAAAAGGAGCTGTAAGGACCACATAGTAAGGATTAGGAAGGAGGGGGGTTGGGTGGAAGCAGGGTGTGATAAGGTGGAAGCACTAAATGAGTACTTCTGCTCAGTATTTACTAAAGAGAAGAGAGGGGTGACACCCAAGGTGGGAGAAATGGCAGAAGCAGGGTGGGAAGTGGTGACAGATGGGGAAATCATGGAAAGCAGAGTTCAAGAGGGTTTGAAGGCACTGAGGGTGGACAAGGCACCAGGTCCAGATGGCATCCACCCCAGGGTACTGAAGGAGCTGGCAGAGGTCCTTGCAGGACCTTTGGCAGACCTATTTAATGCCTTACTACATTCGGGTGTGTACCTCAGGACTGGAGGATGGCTCATGTGGTGCCCCTCCACCAGAGTGGCCCCAAGGATGAACCGGGAAACTACAGACCAGTGAGCCTCACATCCATCGTGGGTAAGCTAATGGAGACTATCCTGAAGGAGAGGCTGGTGGCCCTCCTAGAGGCCAAAGGACTACAGGACAGCAGACAGCATGGCTTCATATGTGCCAAACCTACCTGGTCGAGTTCTATGACTGGGTAACTAGGCAACTGGACAGGGGCCATGCAGTGGATGTCCTGTATCTGGACTTCAGTAAGGCATTCGACTCAGTGTCACATGGAAGGCTGGGAAGGAAGTTATTAGGCACAGGGGCAGGTGCAAAGCTGGTGAGATGGGTAGGAAACTGGCTGCAGGGAAGGCAACAGAGGGTGATGGTGGGTGGGGAGCTCTCACACCCAAGGGCAGTGACGAGTGGTGTTCCACAGGGCTCGGTGTTGGGACCAGTGTTGTTTGGGATATTCATTGCAGACATATCATGGGACATCAAGAGCAAGATCAGTCTGTTTGCTGATGATACCAAGGTAGGCGCGGTGGTGGATGACCTAGGGGGATGGCAGGGGTTGCAGGATGATCTGGCAAAGCTTGAAACCTGATCAGACACCTGGCAACTGGGCTTTAATGCCAAAGAGTGCAAGGTGCTGCATTTTGGGATGAAGAACCCAAGGAGGAGTTACCAGCTAGGGGGAGTGCAGCTAGCCCAGACAGAGGAGGAGAAGGATCTGGGTGTGCTCATTACAGGGTCAATGAACAACTTGGCACAATGTAGGAAGGCAGCTGCAAAGGCCAACAAAATGCTGGGTTGTATTGCAAGGGGTATATTGTTGAGGAGGGAGGAGGTGATTCTGCCACTGTATAGGTTATTAGTTAGACCACACCTGGAGTACTGCTTGCAGTACTGGCATCCGTATCTGAAGAGGGACATTAAGTTGCTGGAGGGTGTGCAGCGCAGAGCGACAAAGATGATCAAGGGGCTGGGGGACTTATCATACGAGAGGAGGTTGAAGGAGTTGAACATGTACTCACTGGAGGAGAGGAGAGACAGGGGTGACATGATTGAAACCTTTAAATACATGAAAGGAATAAACAAGATGGGAGAGGCTGTTCAAAGTGAGGGAGGGGAGGGCCACCAGGGGCCATGATATGAAACTGGAGCGAGGAAGGTTCAGGAGGGAGAAGAGGAGACACTTTTTTACAGAGAGGGTGGTGGCTGGGTGGAATGCGTTACCTGCTGAAGTGGTATGCAGTAGAACAGTGGACTGCTTCAAACGAGGATGGAACAGGATAAGGAGGAGGGTTAATGAAGGGAAGGGTGGAAGGAAGGGGCAGCTGCAGAATAAGGGGTGCTAGCTGCACATTTGAGCAGACTTGATAGACCTCTAGGCCTTTATCTGCTGGCAAATTTCGTATGTTCGTAACAGCAAACTAGTTTTACTGTCTTACAACAGACCGTAAGCACTCTCTGCTAAATCACTACCAATATCAGTGCCCTACAGCTATTTTTAGTGGCTTCTAATGTATACGAAGCACTCTCTGCTAGGTCACTACCAATACCAGTGTGCAACAGCTAACCACCTTTAGTGGCTTCTAACGCATCCTAAGCACTTTCTGCTACGCCATTACCACTTTCACTGCCCTACAGCTATTTATAGTGGCTTCTAATGCATCATAAGCACTCTCTGCTCGGTCACTGCCAATACCACTACCCTACAGCTAACTACTTTTATTGGCTTCTAACGCATCCTAAGTACTCTCTGCTAGCTCACTACCAATACCACTGCCCTACAGCTAATTACTTTTAGTGACTTCTAATGCATCCTAAGCACTCTGCTAGGTTACTATCAATATTACTGCTCTACAGCTAATGACTTTTAGTGGCTTCTAACGCATCCTAAGCACTCTCTGCTCGGTCACTACCAATACCAGTGTGGTACAGCTAACTACTTTTAGTGGCTTCTAACGCATCCTAATCACTTTCTGCTAAGTCACTACCACTATCACTGCCCTACAGCTATTTATAGTGTCTTCTAAGGCATCATAAGCACTCTCTACTGGGTCACTACCAATACTGTTGCCCTACAGCTAACTACTTTTATTGGCTTCTAACATATCCTAAGCACTCTCTTCTTGGTCTCTACCAATACCACTGCCCTACAACTAATAACTTTTAGTGGCTTGTAACATATTCTAAGCACTCTCTGCTAGTCCTAACAATACCACTGCCCTTCAGCTGACTACTTTTAGTGGTTTCTAACGCATTCTAAGCACTCTGTTCTAGGTCACTAGCAGTATCACTGCCCTAGAGCTAACTACTTTTAGTGGCTTCCAACGCATCCCAGGCACTCTCTGCTAGGTCGCTACCAATATCACTGCCCTACAGCTAACTACCTTTAGTGGCTTCTAAAGCATCCTAAGCACTCTGTGCTAGGTCACTACCAATAACACTACCCTACAGCTAACTTCTTTTAAAGGCTTCTAACGCATCCTAAGCACTCTCAGCTAAGTCACTACCAATATCACTGCCCTACAGGTAACTACTTTCGTGGCTTCTAATCCATCCTTAGCACTCTCTGCTAGGGCACTACTAATATCTCTGTCCAACAGCAAACTACTTTTCGTAGGTTGTAACAAACCATAAGCACTCTCTGCTAAGTCACTACCAATATCACTGCCCTACAACTTTTTTTAGTGGCTTCTAATGTATCCTAAGCACGCTCTACTAGGTCACTACCAATACCACTGCCCTACAGCTAACTACTTTAAGTGGCTTCTAACGCATCCTAAGCACTCTCTGATAAGTCACTACCAATACCACTGTCCTACAACTTGCTACATTTAGTGGCTTCTAACGCATCCTAAGCACTCTCTGCTAAGTCACTACCAATGTTACTGCCCTACATCTAACTACGTTTTGTGGCTTCTAAAGCATCCCGAGCAATCTCTGCGAGGTCACTAACAATATCACTGCCCTGCAGCTAGCTACTTTTAGTGGCTGCTAATGCATCCTAAGCACTCTCTGCTAAGTCACAACCAACATCACTGCCCTTGAGCAAACTATTTTTGTGGCTTCTAACGCATCCCTAGCACTCTCTGCTAGGTCACTATAAATATCTCTGCCCAACAGCAAACTACTTTTAGTGGGTTGTAACAGACCCTAAGCACTCTCTGTTAAGTCACTACCAAAGCCTTCCTGACCGAAAGCCTCGGCTACAGGAGGGCGCACCTCTGCCCTGGAGCTTCCCCACTGATGACCCTGAGCCTCCCTGACCAAAAGGTAATCATATTCCAGCAAACTGCAACGCACAGCCTTGCCTCCCTTTGTCTTGTTTGAACTTGGCGACCTTTTTCTTCGCTTGGACTCTTCTGCTCATTTCTCAAACAACTGAAATGCCTGCAAAGAGAAACGGAGCCACTCCGGTTGTTGCCTAATTGTACTGAGTGTATTTAATGCTAAATAGGCGAGTGAGTGTGGGCTTTACACTCTTCACATAAAACAGGGCACTGTATTTAAAAGTGGCGCCAAACCCCAAAGGTAAATCTTCCCTAAGCTGCCTACCGGCCACTAAATTGCCAAAACAGCTAATTAATGCAGCTGAAAGGCTGCTACTGAGCCAGCAACCAGGATTGTAAAGTGTTTTGCCTGCTTCTTGATTTTTTTTCTCGCGCTCTTGCAATCACTTTTTACAAGCTGTCCCCCTTACAATACTCTGTAAACTGAGTTGTCTCCCTCGCTCTGCAATTCCTTTGTAGCAGCCGCTTGAACTGATTTGTTTTGATAGCGATAGCGCAAGTTCAGCTGAGGTGGAGACTTCTATTTTAACTTACATAAGTTGCTCCCAGAGATGTACAGTCTGTAACTCCTGCAAACTGGGAAGGAGACTTGATTGTTTTTGCAGTGGCTCTATAGCGCTGGTTCAGCTGAGGTGGAGACTTCCTTTAAATTTGATAATTTGCTCCCACAGATGTGCAGTCTCTAACGCCTGTAACTCAGGAGGGAGACTTGATTTTTTTAATCTAGCCACATACGAGTACAGAACCAACCACTGCACTCAAATACACAGTGCTTTCCCGCAGTTGCTTCACGACTGCTCCCTCCTGCCCCCACCACACCCCCTTGTCGGCTCTAGCTATATAGCGTGAGATAGAAGCAAGCCCGAACAGGCCACAACACGCCCAAGCTGTAAATTAACCATCTCCTCAGTTTGCCATTGCAGGTTATATTTTCTTACAGCTAGAGGGCGCCTGACATTTATACCTTTTTCAACTACAGCTCTAAATCTAACCTTGTAAGCTACATTAATCCTGTACTCCTCTCTCTTGAGACCTTCTTTCCCAAACATCCCACTTCTAATGACACTCTCTATAAATCTCAATATGGCCATTAAACCATGTACCACATTTCTTTTAGTGTCAATTTTTCTTAACCTCTTATTGGTCCAAATCCTATACTACCTCCCAAGGAAACCACATGGCTGCACCCAAACTATCGACCCTAAGTTCTCCTTGGTGCAAATGCCATTTCAATATCCCCAGGACACCTTCCCACTTCTCATTCCCCATAAGCTCATCTACCACCTAGCCTACTCTTTTCATAAATCCTTGGTGATTAACATTACCCTGCCCACCCCTTTCGCCCATCATGTTATGGCACCTCCTATTCCTAGCCTTACTGTTAGCAGGGGACATTGAGCTAAACCCGAGACCTGTAACTAACCTGCCACCAAATAATACAACATGGCAAGACACCAAGGGACTCCGCATTGCACACATGAATATTAGGAGACTCCTTCACAATCTAGCTGAACTAGAGGCATGGGTTGCTCAAAACCACCCTGACATCCTCTGCCTGTCGGAGACTTGGCTAAAACCCTCCACTGCTGATCCCCTCTGTGCACTGCCTAACTATTACCTCATCAGACAAGATAGGCCCTCATCAAAACGTGGAGGTGGTGTTGCCATCTTCTATTAACAACACCTGCTGCTAGCCCAAAATGTTCTACATACCCTATCTCACTGCGAAGCGCTCCACGCAACATTACAACTAGGCTCAAGGAAATTACACGTAATCTGTGCCTATAACCCTCCTGTTGGAGGAAGTAAGGGTCTAGAAGAACTCCTCTCACTAGTAGACAGCACCATTGGCCGTACTGCGGTCCTCATACTGGGAGACTTAAACCTTAACTGGGCTAGCAAATCAAATCAGTCCTCTCACACCTTGGTACAAGGCCACAACCTTCACCAGCTGATCTCTGACCCAACTAGGGTTATGGCTCCCCCTCAGACAAGCACTGTTATTGACTGGGTCCTTACAAACTGCCCTGACAGCATAATCAGTGCTGGTACCCTTCCGGATGTAATCAGCGATCACTCCCCAGTCTACTGCATCTGGCGCTCTACTAGTAAACCATCTCTGCGTCCAAAACTCATTACGTTCTGCAATCTAGCCAACTTCAATCCAACAGAGTTTACATACGACCTCTCAATGATTGATTGGGCTTCTATATACACCTCAACTAATGCCCAGGCGGCCCTTGACAGCTTCCTCGCCAAATTCTGTCCGCTCCAAGACACCCATGCTCCACATGTCACTCGTCATTTTCATGAAACCCAGACAAAGTGGCTAACTAAAGACCTACTAACTCAGATAAGGGCCAGGGACAAAGCCTGGCGGTGTTTTAAATCTACAGGGACTCAAACCGACTATAGCCACTACCGTTCTCTGAGAAACACTTGTAAAAGAAACATCCGCTTAGCTAAAAGCTCTTTCTGCAGAGACCTGCTAACAAAAGCCTCCGGGGACTCTAAGAAATTCTGGTCCACCATAAAAACTCTCTTGGGTTCTAATCTCAGGGCCCATACAAGTGGCATGCTGTTAAATGGCATACATTGCAACAACCCAGTAACCATAGCCAACTCCTTCAATCGCCATTTCTCAGATCTAACAAACTACCTGACCTCTTTCCCTTCTGAACACACTGCTCCACCCCCTAGCGATACCAAACCTCCACTCTTGCACCCCTCCTTCAGGTTTCGGAGTGTTACAAGAGGAGAAGTGCTAAAACTGCTACTCTCCATTCCTGACAGTACCAGCCCGGGGTCAGATGGTCTTGAGCCCAGGCTCCTGAAAGCTGTGCCCCTTTCATGGCCTCTCCTCTAACCAAAATCTTCAACCTGTCTCTATGCTGTGGTACAGTTCCAAATATCTGGAAAATAGCTAAAGTCACCCCAATTCCTAAAAAAGGTGATCCTAAAGAAATCAAGAACTACCGTCCCTTCGCAATACTCTCTGTACTAAGCAAAATCCTTGAAAAACTAGTTGCCACCCAATCAATAGAATACCTCCAGAAATATAACCTTCTTTTTAGCTCACAGCACGGCTTCCGCAAAGGTCACAGCACCTCCACCGCCCTAGTCAAACTAACAAATGACATCTATACCTCCATGGACTTGGGCCTCCTGACAGGTGCAGTTTTCATCGACCTAACTAAGGCTTTTGACCTGGTCAACTACACCCTTCTTCTTGCAAAACTACACTCCTTTGGTTTCTCCTCAGATACCATTGCCTGGTTTGAAAGCTACCTGTCGGACAGAAAACAGGCTGTAGTTTTCAACTCAGCCATATTGGATCTTTCACCGATCCATGTTGGAGTACCCCAGGGCTCTATACTTGGCCCTTTGCTTTTCACTATATTTATTGATGACATCCCATTAACTGCACCGAACTGCTCATCTGTGCTCTATGCTGATGACCTAGTTATCTACCACAATGCTAGAACTGGTGCTGCCCTAAACCACCCTATTGCCTTGGACTTCGTGAATATTCAGTCCTGGCTCACTGACAACAAACTAGTTCTCAACTCTAGCAAGTCATACTCCATGCTCTTTGGCTCGCCTGCTAGACTCAGATCAAATTACAATCCCCTTACAATCTCGTGTGCGGACGGCTCCCCACTGACTACTGCCAAATCCTTTAAATATCTTGGTGTTACTCTTAATGAATCTCTTGACTTTAACCTCCACATTACCACTATCTGTAAGTCTGTAAATGCTAAGATAGGAAGTGCCTACCGTACTAGCTACGCCCTCACCCCCTCAGCCAGGCTAGTTGTGGCACAAGGCTTCCTTCTTCTGGCCCTAGCATATGGCTCTGCAATCTACCTATCTGCCTCAAAGTCCTCCCTCCATAAATGGGATACCGCTTACAATAGCATCTGCCGCTGTGCCTCTACATCACCACATTACAAACACCGTTGCCAGCTCTACATGGACCTAAAATGGCTTTGCTCCTCCACCTATCATCTCCAGTCCTTTGGCTCATTAATGGACTGTGTTGCTAGAACAGGCCTCCCCCTATCCCTTGCCTCCGCTCTGGAATCACAACCTCTCACCTATGGGCTACGATCAACTGACAACGCCCTTCTGCACATTCCAAGATGCAGATCAAACATGGGCACATTCACCTTCTCTTGCACAGCTCCTAAATACTGGAACTCTATACCCACTTCTATCCGTCAAGCGACCACCCATGCTAGTTTTAAGAAACTTCACCGTGAACATTTGCATACCGCTAACCCCTGCACTTGTTTTAACCCACCTTGAACCTTCACTTTCTCCCTGCCTTCTTCTTTTCTTCTCTAGATAATCCACTTCCTTGATACCTCTTCCCCTCCTCTCTCATACCCTATCATGCCCACTCTCTCACCACCTCCCTCTCTTTCTCTCCCTACCATTCTTCCCTCCTCTCCCCTGCTCATTAACCTCTCAGTTTTGGGCACTTATTGTACTGCTTTGCACTGCCTGTCTCCTTTTGATTTGTTTTTCCTGTGTTTACCTGTTCCAATCTGTATTATAATCTGCATAGTACTGTAACTTTTCATTATCAGTTTGTCAAGGCGATTGTCTCTCCATTCCCCAGGTATTGTTATTTCCCTCTGAATTGTGCTGCTTTCATGTGCTGCGTCACATGTATCTTGTATGAATTTAAACTGTTTTCTCCTGGGTCATGCCTGAAAATAGGCAATCTTATGCCTAGTGCACTTACCCGGTTACCAAAAGCAAAATAAATAAATGATATCACTGCCCTACAGCTATTTTTAGTGGCTTCTAACATATCCTAAGCATGCTCTGCTAGGTCACTACCAATACCAGTGTGATGCAGCTAACTTCTTTTAGTGACTTCTAATGCATCCTAAGTACTTTCTGCTGGGTCACTACCACTATCACTATCACTGCCCTACAGCTATTTTTAGTGGCTTCTAATGCATCATAAGCACTCTCTGCTGGGTCACTACCAGTACCACTGCTCTACAGCGAACCACTTTTATTTCCTTCAAACACATCCTAAGCACTCTCTGCTAGGTCAATACCAATACCACTGCTCTACAATTAGCTACTTTTCCTGGCTTCTAATGCATCCTAAGCACTCTCTGCTAAGTCACTGAGCATATCAGTGCCCTGCAGCTAACTACGTTTAGTGGCTTCTAATGCATTCCAAGTACTCTCTGCATGGTCACTACCACCATCACTGCCCTACAGCTAGTTTTAGTGGCTTCTAATGCATCCTAAGCACTCTCTGCTAGGTCACTACCAATACAATTGCCCTACAGCTAACTAGTTTTAGTGGTTTCTAACATATCCTAAGCACTCTCTGCAAAGTCATTGTGCATGTTAGTGCCCTGCAGCTAACTACGTTTAATGGCTTCTAATGCATTCCAAGCACTGTCTTCGAGGTCACTACCACTACCACTGCACTACAGCTATTTTCAGTGGTTTCTAACGCACCCTGAGCACTCTCTGCTAAGTCACTACCAATATCATTGCCCTGCAACTAACTACGTTTAGTGGCTCCTAACGCATCCTAAGCACTCTCTGCTGGGTCACTACCAATATCATTGCCCAACAGCTAACTACATTTAGTGGCTTCTAACACATACCAAGCACTTTCGACTAGGTCACTAAAAATATCACTGACCAACAGCTAACTACTTAAAGTGGCTTCTAATGCATCACAAGCACTCTCTGCTAAGTCACTACCAATATCACTGCCCTACAGCTAACTACGTTTAATGGCTTCTATCGCATCTTAAGCACTCTCTGCTAGGTCACTACCAATATTACTGCCGTACAGCTATCTACTTTTATTGGCTTCTGACGCATCCTAAGCACTCTCTGCTAGGTTACTACCAATATCACTGCCCTATAGCTACTGACTTTTAGTGGCTTCTAACGCATCCTAAGCACTCTCTGCTACGTCACTAACAATATCACTGCCCTACAGCTAACTACTTTTAGTGGCTTCTAATGCATCCTAAGCACTGTCTGCTAGGTCACTACCAATATCACTGTCCTACAACTAACTGTGTTTAGTGGCTTCTAATGCATCACAAGCACTCTCTGCTAGGTCACTGCCAATATCACTGCCCTACAGCTAACTACGGTTAGCGGTTTCTAACGCATCACAAGCACTCTCTGCTAGGTCACTACCAATTTTACTACCCTACAGCTAACTACTTTTAGCAGCTTCTAATTCATCCTAAGCACTCTCTGCTAGGTCACTATCAGTATCACTGCCCTACAGCTAACTACTTTTAGTGGCTTCTAATGCATCCTAAGCACTGTCTGCTAGGTTACTACCAATATCACTGCCCTAGAGTTAAACATTTTTAGTGGCTACTGATGCATCTTAAGCATTGTCTGCTAGGTCAGTAGAAATATCTCTGCCTAACAGCAAACTACTTTTAGTGGCTTGTAACGGACCCTAAGCACTCTCTTCTAAGTCACTATCAATATCACTGCCCTACAGCTATTTTTAGTGGTTTTTAATGTATCCTAAGCACGCTCTGCAGGGTCACTACCAATATCACTGCCCTACAACTAATTACTTTTAGTGGCTTCTAATGCATTCTAAGCACTCTCTGTTAGGTTACTACCAATATCACTGCCCTACAGCTAACAACTTTTAGTGGCTTCTAACGCATCCTAAGCACTCTCTGCTAGGTCACTAGCAATATCACTGCCCTATAGCTAAATACTTTTAGTGGTTTCTAAGGCATCCCAGGCACTCTCTGCTAGGTTGCTACCAATATCACTGCCCTACGGCTAACTACTTATAGTGGCTCCTAACGCATCCTAAGTACTCTCAGCTAAGTCATTACCAATATCACTGCCCTACAGCTAACTACTTTTGTGGCGTCTAACCCATCCTTAGCACTCTCTGCTAGGGCACTACTAATATCTCTGCCCAACAGCAAACTACTTTTCGTGGGTTGTAACAAACCATAAGCACTCTCTACTAAGTCACTACCAATATCACTGCCCTACAACTATGTTTAGTGGCTTTTAACACATCCTAAGCACTCTCTGATAAGTCACTACCAATACCACTGCACTACAGCTAACTACTTTTAGTGCCTTCTAACGCATGCTAAGCACTCTCTGCTAAGTCACTACCAATGTCACTGCCCTACATCTAACTATGTTTAGTGGCCTCTAAAGCATCCCGAGCAATCTCTGCTAGGTCACTAACAATATCATTGCCCTACAGCTAACTACTTTTAGTGGCTGCTAATGCATCCCAAGCACTCTCTGTTAGGTCACTTCCAACATTACTGCCCTAGAGCAAACTATTTTTGTGGCTTCTAATGCATCTCAAGCCCTCTCTGCTAGGTCACTATAAATATCTCTGCCCAACAGCAAACTACTTTTAGTGGCTTGTAAGGGACCCTAAGCACTCTCTGCTAAGTCACTATCAATATCACTGCCCTACAGCTATTTTTAGTGGCTTCTAACATATCCTAAGCATGCTCTGCTAGGTCACTACCAATACCAGTGTACTACAGCTAACTACTTTAAGTGGCTTCAAACGCATCCTAAGCACTCTCTGATAAGTCACTACCAATACCACTGCCCTACAACATACTACATTTAGTGGCTTCTAACGCATTCTAAGCACTCTCTGCTAAGTCAGTACCAATGTCACTGCCCTACATCTAATTATGTTTAGTGGCTTCTAACACATCCCAAGCAATCTCTGCTAGGTCACTAACAATATCACTGCCCTGCAGCTAACTACTTTTAGTGGCTGCTAATGCATCCTAAGCACTGTCTTCTAGGTTACTACCAATATCACTGCCCTAGAGCTAAACATTTTTAGTGGCTAGTAACGCATCTTAAGCACTGTCTGCTAGGTCATTAGAAATATCTCTGCCCAGCAGCAAACTACTTTTAGTGGCTTGTAAGGGACCCTAAGCACTCTCTGCTAAGTCACTATCAATATCACTACCCTACAGCTATTTTTGGTGGTTTTTAATGTATCCTAAGCACGCTCTGCAGGGTCACTAGCCATACCACTGCCCTACAGCTATCTACTGTTAGTGGCTTCTAACACATCCTAACCACTCTCTGCTGGGTCACTACCAACATCACTGCCCTAGAGCAAACTATTTTTGTGGCTTCTAACGTATCCAAAGCACTCTCTGCTAAGTCACTACCAATACCACTGTCCTACAACTTACTACATTTAGTGGCTTCTAATGCATCCTAAGCACTCTCTTCTAAGCCACTGCGCATATCAGTACCCTGCAGCTAACTACGTTTAATGTCTTCTAATGCATTCCAAGCACTCTCTGCAAGGTCACTACCACTTATCACTGCCCGACAGTTATTTTTAGTGGCTTCTAACGCATCCTAAGCATGCTCTGCTAGGTCACTTACCAATACCACTGCCCTTCTGCTAACTAGTTTTAGTGGCTTCTAACGCATCCTAAGCACTCTCTGCAAAGTCATTGCGCATTTAGTGCCCTACAGCTAACTACGTTTAGTGGCTTCTAATGCATTCCAAGCATGCTCTGCGAGGTCACTATCACTATTACTGCCCTAAGGCTATTTTCAGTGCTTCTAACACATCGTGAGCATGCTCTGCTAGGTCACTACCAATATCACTGCCCTACAGCCAATTACTTTTAGTGTCTTCTAACACATCCTTAGCACTCTCTGCTAGGTCACTACCAATATCAACAAACTACAGCTAACTACTTTTAGTTGCTTCAAATGCATGCTAAGCCCTCTCTACTAGCTCACTACCAACATCACTGCCCTACAGTTAACTACTTTTAGTGGCTTCTAATGCATCCTTAGCACTCCCTGCTAGGTCACTACCAATATCACTGCCCTGCAGCTAACTACTTTTCGTGACTTCTAACTCTTCCTAAGCACTCTCTGTTAGGTCACTACCAATATCACTTCCCTAGAGTTAACTAGTTTTAATGGTGTCTAACTCATTTTCAGCACTCTCTGCTAAGTCACTGCCAATTTCACTGCCCTACAGCTATCTACTTTTAATGGCTTCTAATGCATCCTGAGCACTCTCAGTTCGGTCACTACCAATATTACTGCAGTACAGCTAATTACTTTTAGTGGTTCTAATGCATCCCGAGCAATCTCTGCTAGGTTACTACCAATATCACTGCCCTACGTCTATCTACTAGTATTGGCTTCTAACACATCCTCAGCGCTCTCTGCTAGGTCTCTGCTAATATCAGTGTCCTACAGCTATGTACTTTCAGTGGCTTCTAACGCATCTTCAGCACTCTCTGCTAGGTCACTACCAATATCACTGCCCTAGAGCTATCTACTAGTATTGGCTTCTAGCACATCCTCAGCACTCTCTGCTGGGTCTCTGCTAATATCAGTGTCCTACAGCTATCTACTAGTATTGGCTTCTAACACATCCTCAGCACTCTGCTAGGTCTCCGCTAATATCAGTGTCCTACAGCTATGTACTTTCAGTGGCTTCTAACGCATCCTAAGCACCCTCTGCTAGGTCACTACCAATATCACTGCTCACCTTTACACATAGAGCCTGGACAGTTCTCCAGAGGGCTGTTTGGTACTGTGCGGTGTATACCATGTACACTGTCTGCATTAACTGCAGGGGAATGAGGTGTACACTTTCCTTACCATATAATCCAGTTTTCTGTCATCTTTTTTAGGTGGCATGGCTGCTAGTGATAGATTTCATTTTTCACATGCAGCTGCTTGCTCAACTCCCTCATGGTCAGGGCATCACTATGAAAAGTCCCCCCCCCCGGCCTTTCTACATGGTATTCCTTTTCCATTTGTTTTTGTCAGTGCCTACAGTTAAATTTGGGTGCTCCAGAATTCGGCTTGTGGCTCTTTTGAGGGATTAGTGGATGGGTAGTCTGAGCCTTTTTGCTGAGGTTAGTCCCAGCATACTGCTACTTCTGTCTTAGTAGAGAGGATATCCAGAGTCTTAAGCATATGCCTCAGAAGGAGATTACAAGGTAAACTCATTAGTTGCACTGGGTGGTGAGAAAAGTGATGTTCAGGGGATGTCTCTGGTGCTACTGGTTCCCCTTAATCTACTTCCTCCTCATTCTCCAGCACAGGTTCAAAAAATGCCTGCATCTGTGGAGGAGGGCAGGAATACTGGTCCAGTTTCCCATGGCTTGAAAGGTCTGAGAAACTGTTACATTTCTGTAATGTCCACAGCTCAGGGCACAGCACCCTGTTCCAGATCCCTTTCGTGGGAGGTGTAGTCAGATGCTTTTCTTATTCTTTTTTCTTAGCTGATGTTGATGGCATCTAAGTGTCAGTAGCATTTTACTTTTTGCCATCTATACTATCCCCTATGAGTCACCCTGTGCTCCTTATGGCTTGGCAGTTTATCTGTCTGTGATCAGAGACTGCTGCTTTTCTGTAAACTTTTATTTATTTTGTGGATAGGTACTTGAGGGTGCGTGCTTACCAGCATCTTTAGTACTACCCTCCATATTTGCAGTTCTTTCAGGACAGTTGTTGGGTGACCTTTTGGCAGACTGAAACTCCCTGAGCTCTGCTCTTTTCTTTTTAGTTTTAGGGAAATCAATTTACACAATCCACAGTTGAAACAGTTGTGGTCAGGGCACAAACAGTCAAAACAAAGACTGGGGAGGTCTACCCTTGCCGTGATCTTTTTATTAGATTCTCAGTTCTTAAATCCTGTAGGCCTTGCTCTTTTCTTAGATTTTTCATTGATATCAGTCAACTGAAAAGGCTAAAAAATGACTGTAACCCCCTTGTTCCCAGGGGTTGCTAGAATCCCAGTTAGTATCATTGATAGGCAGGGAAAGCAACAAGTGAAATGGCAGTTACATGGGTTTCATTCTGAGTCTGTTCTCAGTCTCAGCTGAGCTCAGGAGGGATGATGTCATTTAGAACTGTTGCAGCAGCAATAGCCACACTGTCCAGCAGCTGATAGGGAGTGAGTTAGAATATTCATGGGGGAGTGATGTCAGTGGAGGAGGCTGCACTGCTAGGCAGCTCCTCAGTCAGTTCTGTCAGAGGGCTACCTGTTTGTTTTCTTTTACCAGTGTGTCACAACTGTTCCAGCTTTTTGGAAGTGGTGGAGAACTGGGCAATAAGTTTTCCCTGTGCCCCATCCCAGGAGGGATGGGGTGAACTCCAGGATACAGGGGCAATCCACTGGTCCTTTCTGGACTTTGAAGCTGCCTTGTGACAACTGGTCTGTGAGTACCTTGTTTTTCTGTGTAAACCCAGGAGTACCTGCAAATTCTGTAAGGATGAATTTATCTGACAAAGGGACCCTGTCACCTGAGATTTTCTCTGCAAAAGTGTCTGCCTTCATTTGGAGTCCAGTATGTGACTGTCCATATACAGAACTTTTAACTTCTGACACCGCTAAGTGGGTGTTGTAGTATGTTAGGTGTAGTATACATTTGAGACAACATCTACAGTTTCTGCAGTTGTGTGGTGTTATTAACCAGATGAACTGCTGAGTATAAGCTTGGAAATAAAAGGTGGGAGACCCCCCCCATCTGGAGCAACCCGTTTACCTCTATGGGTTCTGAAGGTCACCTATTACTTTTTCTTTAGTGCAATTGGCTAATGCCTGAGAAGAGTGTTTACCCCTGTATGTGGGTTGTTTTCTTCCAGTTTACCCCAGTGTAGTGGGTTCTGAAAGTTCTGAGCCTGTATGTACTCTTTTGTGGTCATGTGCACCACCTTTAACCTGTGAGAAATGGGAAATGTACCAGTACCTGGCCGGTCGTGCCAATTTCCAGTAGGAACCAGAGTGTTCACCAGTGTTTGTTTTCTTAATCCTATGCTAAATAGGAAAGCAGGAATGTCTGTACCTCAGTAATCTGCGTTACCAGTCTATGTAGCCCTATGGGGGTCCATCTTCACTTTGTGATTAGTCCTACTCTGTTACGTGAATAAAAGCCACACTCTAGAATCCCAATCTGGTTTGGACAGTAATGTTATTGTTTTCTGGTGTCTGGAGTTACTTGGGTGTCCCTGTCCAGAAGTGCAAAGCTAGCGTAGACCTGAGCAAACATTTTCTCCCAGGGACCCAGGTTGTTGGCCATGGCAATTGGTTCTTACCAGGTGTGTGCCAGGTAGTTGCCACACTTGGTTGGCTGTTTTGTATAACAGTCTAGTCCACCCTGTATATGGTGGCTTTGGTGGTGTTTTTTTAAAACTTCTTTACAAATGTAAACCCTCACCCCTCTCTTTACCCCCTAGACATGTTGGTGAAAGGTGAAGCCCTACTAATTAAACAAAGAGGGTCTGTGGGGGAGGTTACATGATTAATGGTTCCTTTTTTTTTAAAGATCACAAACCACTTAGTAAAATGGTATGTGGTAATTTTAAACTTTTTTTTATTAAAAATAAGGGTTACTGCATTATAGCAGGGACAGCAGAGTAAGACTTTTCTCCCATTCCAGGAACCCATCGTAAACAGAGAAAACCACTAAAATATATAAATAACAATAAAATAAGCGCTCTAACAAATGCATATATCGAGAGACTAAATTAAAAACAGTGCTGAGTTTTTAAAATATAAAATAATAAAGGACTTAGCTGATGGATTTGAAGAGGGTGCTGAGGCAACTGTTCTCTTCAGCAGAGAAAGCAAATCTGACATTGAACAGATGTTGCGCCCAGCATCAAATCCTTTCCTAAGCTGTCACGTAGCATAACTCAAGTCTGGAAAGTACAGTAAATGAGTGCCATCCTGCAACTGTATTTGACCTTTTTTCCTGGCAGCCTGCAAAATCTGATCTCATATATGTGGCCTCGCTGTGATGATCAGGATGGTTTGGGGGCACCTCCTGCTCTGTTAATCTCTTCCTCCCAGTAATGCTACATACTTTATTGTATTTATTTATACATCCAGGTCCAGTGTCATTTTAATTAGATCCATAATGTGCTGAAGAAAACTGGACCCTTTGGAGTCCTCAGGAATCCCTAACAGCTGGAAATGTGCTAGTCTAACACCATTCTTTGATTGCTCAAGCCATAGGCAGAGCAGCTGGTTTGCAGAAGTCAGCCCTGAGACTGAAGACATTGATTAATCTGCTATCTCTTTAGTGAGGTGCACCTCTGTAGAGACCAGTACCAGTTTAGTCTTAACAACCATGCCTAAAGCAGAAGGGAAGGAATTCTAAGGCCAGGGAACCTAGTGGGTTCAGTTGGGAGGTGAGTCAGGCATTCAGGGATAAGAGGGCCACATACATATACTTCCGGTGACGTCACCCTCCGGAATGGCTGCATAGAGGGATAGCTCCTGACCCTGAGTAACCTGCCAACTATTTCTCCCCTAATCTGCTATACCGATCTTGAATACCAGCTTGAGAAGCCAAAACATGATGGGGAGTAAAAATAAAGCAAACTCACGCTCAGGAAGACCTCCACACAAGGTGGATGTTTCCAGATTCCAGACGAGGCCTGCCGACAGCCGCAGCATCTCCCCCGCGAGTAGCATGGCAGGCGATCAAGATTCAGATACAGATAAGGAGACAGAAGAGCTCTCACGATCCCGCTTTGAAACGTTTCTCTCTGAAATCAAGGCATTTTGAGCTGAAAATAAAAAAGAATTTGTATTGCTACAAAACCGCCTTTCGGAGGTAGAAGAAAGATTAGACCGTTCAGAAGAAGCTTCTGGGGAGATAGCTGACGAAACTCATCGACTCCACACTGCTGTAGACTATTTGATAGATCAATATGAAACTATGCAAGAGAAGATCACTGACCTTGAAGCCAGGTCCCAGAGAGATAATCTCCACATCTATGGGCTCCCAGAGGGGTCGGAGACTGGTAAAATGGAGGAGTTTCTAACCGACATGCTGAAAGATGTATTTGCCTTACCCTCCACATTTCAGTTCAAAATAGAGAGAGCACACAGAGCCCTAGCGAAAAAGCCCACTGATCCCTCGGCAAGACCCCGCTCGGTGGTTCTCAAACTTTCCAGCTACAGGGACAAGGAACAGATCCTGAGGACAGCCTGGGCCCTAAAGAACATAACATATAATTCAGCCAGATTACTTTTTGATAACGATTATCCCACGGACATTATAAGGAAAAGGATGGCTTATGCACCAATTCTAAAGTCACTGCGAGAAAAGGACATTAAGTTTCAAACACCTTACCCAGCCAGGCTCCGAGTCTTTTCGGAATCCGGAACCACAGTTTATTCAAGCCCAGAAGAAATCTCCTCAGAACTGAATAGGAGAGGCTAGAGTTCCCAGACGATCATTCCTGTGCAACTGCAGAAATGTCCCCCTCGCTCTCATTGGCAAGATCATGCAGATATCCGCAGAGATGTAGGCAGGCGTGGGAGATTCCGCTCTCTACAGGAACTTAAAAACTACATCGGGCAGAGAAGTCTCTTGGAAAAAGATCCAGAACTGCCCCATCATAATCCTGACACTTGAGGATGGCCAGACCTATTGTGAACATGTGGAACTTAAGTAAATCTTATTATTATTCAAACTGTGGGAAGGTGACTACTGTCAGGGGTGGATGCTGGGGAACTGTTATCAGATAGCCTTTCTCTCTTGATATTTGATTGCTGAATCTACAGAAAAAAGCTGCAACATCATGGTTTAAACTGGAATCTTGTTTATTCCAGTTTACTGCTGTAATGTCAATAATGGGAGTTTTTTTTTTTTTTTTAGGTGATAATTTACCTTAAGGATTTGAGAGCGCCTACACCCAAGTCCTAAAATTTTCAAGGTGCAGGTTGAGAAGGCAGGCATGTAACAACTTAACCCTATGCTGCGACCCCGATTATGTCCATTCAGGGCATACCTTCGGATCATCCGACCAATAATAGCCCTGCTCACTATCTATCTTGGGGTGACGTTCCAATTACTCAACCCCAACTGTTTAAGGGGTTGGGGAGGCCTGACCTCATTGCAGGTCACAATTCCTCCCACAGGGGCTTTCCCCATATTTAGGGCATGGCCCTTTTTCATCAGAGGGGTAATTCATACTCCCTCCATTAATGGAAGTGAAATTGTATATATGTTGGCCAGGTTATGGCCTATTAAGGTTGATTGTTATTTCTTTTTATACCCCCATATGCACACACTCTTAGGCTGCTACAGGATGAGCCGAATTATGAGGCTGCCTCCTCAGTTCATTCAGGTTTGCTGTTATTATGTCATGCATTGGATACCAAGAATGTATCGATTGTCTTTTGAGTTATTTATAGGTGAAAATCAGAGCATCCTTTTACTGTTTTCATTTTGTATACAGCAACAGTATATGCTTACTTGAGCCACTAATGAATAGAGTCTCTACAGTTAAAATCTGTTCACATAATGTCAACGGGTTAAACAACCCTATTAAGAGATACAGAGTGATCGCCACCCTTAAAAAATTAAAACCTTCCTTCCTTTTATTACAGGAAACCCACTTAAACAGGCAGGAACACCAAAAGCTAACAAAGTTTGGGTTTTCTGTAATCGTGGCCTCGGCGTATGGTAAGGGGAAAAGGAGAGGAGCAGCTGTCCTGGTCCCTAAGGGTACTCCCTACCAGTTAACAAGCTCTTACTCTGACCCAGAAGGCCGACTTGCTATTGCTGTTGGTAAGCTGGAGGGGCAGGAGCTTACCCTGGTTTCTATTTATGTCCCCCCCGGGAGAGGGACCTGCAGTCAGGAGGATGTTGTTCCAGAGAGTGATGGACAGAAGCAGGGGAGTTTTGGTAATGGAAGGAGACCATAATCTTACTGCTTCTTGTCTTGACTCCTCTGCAAAATAACCTTTTAAAAGATCCCCTGCACACAGAGCAGTGCAGATGTACCTCTCAGAGGCTCATTGGATAGATATATGGTGAAACCTTCACCCTAATAGGAGAGAATACACACATTACTCTGCACCACATAAAGTGTACACCCGCATTGATTATATACATGTCTCTAAAGAACATCTATATAGAGTGCAGAGTTGTACTCAGACCCCTTTGGTGATATCGGATCACTCGATATTAACACTAAATATGACTCGGGAAAAGGAAAAAATCAATACTCTCTGGAGATTTAATAACTTCTTACTAAACAGTAAAGATTTTGTAGAATTAGTACAGAGTAAGATAAAATTGATATTAGAAGAGAATGACAGGCATGGCACTAAGAAGGGGGTTCTGTGGGACACACTTAAAGTGGTCCTACGAGGGGAAATAATTAAACATGCTGCCTTTTGCAGAAAACAGCAGCAACAACGATTGGATAAACTGCATAGTCAACTACAAACTCTCCAGGCCTCTCACGCGGCAGGGGATGTGGGAGCTTACCCTCTTATATAAGCCACCAAACAGCAGATCCAGGCAATCCTGGACATACGTACTGAGCAAGCTTTACAATCCCTTAAACAAAAACACTATGAGGGGGGCCCCAGGGCTACCCGCTTACTAGGCCACAAACTCCGGCAGCAAAAAGCCAGATCAAATATAGGCCAGATTAGGGACCCGGTTTCAAAAAAGCTGGTCACCCTTCCTTGGGAAATTGAGCAGGTCTTCAGGAGGCATTATAGTGGCTTATATGGCACTGAACATTTGACAAACCCCCAAACATTTGATGCCTTCATGGGGGAACTTAATTTACCTAAAATATCTCGAACGCAACAGCAATTTCTGGAGAGCCTCATTACTAAGTTAGAACTAGATCAGGCCTTCACAGCTCTTAAAGCTAATAAGAGCCAGGGCCCTGATGGCTATACTGGGGAATTCTATAAAGCTTTTCAAAAAGACTTATCCCCTTTGTTGCTTGAGGTCTGTAGAGTTATACAACAGGGAGAATCCACCCCCCGACTCATGGCGATATGCATATATCTCCAGTATTTTGAAGCCTGGTAAAGACGTAACCTCCTGTTCTTCTTACAGGCCCATTTCAGTTCTCAATATTGATTATAAAATGTTTGCATCTATAAAAGCTAAAAGATTTCAAACTTTCCTACCAGAGATAATAAATTTAGGCCAGACAGGGTTTGTCCTTGGACGCCAGACACAGGACAATATTAAGAGAACTTTACAATTACTACACAGAGTAGGAGCTTCTGGAGTTCACTTTCTCCTTCTCTCCCTCGACGCGGAGAAAGCGTTCTACTGGGTTGAGTGGCCTTTTCTGTGGGGGGTACTGGAAGGAGTTGGAATCGCCCATCCAGTAGCTGACTCTATCAAAGCTATGTATTCTCATCCCAAGGCGTATATCCGTTTGAACGTTTCTTTCTCCAGCCCTATCTCTCTCTCTCTCACTCCCATGGCACAAGGCAGGGGTGTCCCCTCTCCCCTCTATTATTTGCGATATATTTGGAGCCTTTGGCTCAGGCCCTGAGGCAAAGAGAGGGTCTAACGGGAATAGTGGTACACACTACCAAGCATAAGTTGGCATTGTACGCAGACAACCTCTTAATATACATGACTGACCCTGAGTCTGCTCTCCCCCATTTATGGGACATTTTGGAAAAATTTGGAGCCATCTCTGGTTACAAAGTCAACGAAAGCAAAACCGAAGTCCTGGCATGGAATTTTTATCCATGAGAGGACTTGAAGCGTACATATAATTTTAAGTGGCATTTACAACATTTTGAATATTTAGGTGTCCGGATAGGACCCCCAGGTTGTGACCTATTTACATTAAACTATTCCCCCTTCCTAGCCAGGACCAGTATGACTTAGAAAGATGGGCGTGCTTTGCCTCTGTCCCTTAATAGCGATAGAAGTCAATTAGGATGGTACTCCTACCCGGTTTTTTATATTTAGCCCAAACCCTTCCTGTGCCAATCCCAGATGCTTTTTTCAGGGCCTTACAGAAAATAATCTCTGCATTTATCTGAGCGAATCATAAGCCCCGGGTCAATCTAACTGTGCTACAGTCTCCTAAATATATGGGAGGTCTTTCCCTACCAAACTTTAAGTCATACCACTTAGCCTGCCAGTTAAGGATTCCCCTATATTGGCTGGATAAGTCATATATATCCTTATGGAAATTGGTTGAGCTGCAGGAAACAGAACTTAAAGATATCTGTGGCGCTTTGTTGCCCTTCTCTCCTACAATTAAGCTGGAAGCTGTAGCCAACCCATTTACCAGGTCAACGCTCAAATGCTGGCAAAAAATTGTGTCAGATAGAGATTTTAAACCCTGGAGGCTGGCATTGTTTTCCCTCCCATACTTGGATGCCATCACTCCAGGCAAAATGGATAAAGGTTTTATCAAATGGCAGATGAAGGGCTTACACCTGGTGTACCACTTTGCGCCGGAGGGCAAGATCCTTTCATTTATAGAACTGACTCAAAAATACAATATTGCCTATAGTGAAAGGTTTAGATATTTTCAGGCCAGGAATTTTCTGAAGACATTGGGGAAGTTGATGTGGGAGGAAAACCCTCCGGCTGAATTGTTGCTTATTTTAGTGGCAGCAATAGAAGGGAAGCCCGTCCCTTCACATTTGATCTCTACCCTATACAGGGCCCTCTGTAAGCTGCAAAATAAGCCCTTAGATAAAATTAGGGTGGCCTGGGAAAAGGATCTACTGGTGGTAATATCTCCTCCCAATTGGCAAATGTGTCTGAAGAATATACACAAAGGTGTCAACTCCGGACAATGGAAAGATTTTGCATGGAAAGTAGTCGCTAGATATTTTAGAACCCCTGTAGTGATTCAAAAATATTCTAAACACTCTAAGTCTGACTGTTGGAGACAATGTGGATCCTCACATGCCACCCTAGGCCATATTTTCTGGTCTTGTAGGGCCCTTTACCCTTTTTTTGCACAGCTTACTGGAGCTCTCCATCAGATACTATCCCCAAATTTCGCTTTATCCCTGCAACTTTTCCAATTTGGCCTTTATCCTCCGGCAATTTCCGACACCTCCTCCAAGAAATTTCTTAATCTGGCCCTTTTGGCTGCTAAAAAAAGCGATTACAAAAAAGTGGAACTCCAGCTCTCCTCCTAGTCTGGAGAACTGGCATCAATTGATGATAGAAATGTATAGGCTGGAGAGACTCACTGCTCTAATCAATAAATCACAAGAGGCTTTTGAAACTCGCTGGAGAAAATGGGTATTGTATATTATGTCAGTACATTCTGATTTTATTCCATAATCTATTTCTAAATGCTGTATTTATTTCCTATACTGATACATGTATGGCATTGAAATGATTAATTACTTTTTCTGCCCTGTTATCCCTGGCAGTCCATGAGATACTCTATGTTACACAAGCTCTGTGCACTATTTATTTATATATTTTTAACCCCCCTTATATTTATTTATGTATATATTTGAGACTTTTGTTTTTGCCTCCTTACTGTTTTTTTATTCTGAAAATACAATAAAGATTGAAAGTTAAAAAAAAAAAGAGGGCCACATACAGGAAGTCCCGGAAGGACTAGAATGAGGGGCTCTACATGGAGAAAGCTAGGGAGGCCAGAAGGATAGTCAGGCAGAACAATTCTAGGAAGGAGCTGCATGTGGCAGGGGGGATTAAGGAGGGGAGAAAGCCTTGTCAAGGTATGTCAGTGAGACAAGAGACATGAAGCCAGGTATGGTTAATCTTAAAAAGGAGGGTGAGTGGGTAGAAGGCAGTAAAGCGAAAGTAGAGGTGCTGAATGAATACATCTGCTCTGTCTTTACTAAAGAAAAGGATGGACCAGAGGGAGGATGGCGGCAGGAGGGAGGGACCATTGCTGAGGGCTGGATAACAGAGGACAGGGATAGGAAAGAGCTCATGTCACTAAAGGTAAACGACTCCCTGGGTCCAGATGGCATGCACCCAAGGGTGTTGAGGGAACTGGTGGAGGAGTTGGCAGGTCCACTAGTGGACCTATTCAAAAGCTCTCTGGATATGGGTGTGGTACCACAGGAATGGAGAACCATTCAAGTGGTACTGTTTCAAAAGAGTGGGCCTATGAATGACCCAGGAAACTACGGGTCAGCCAGTTTGACCTCCATTCTATATAAGCTTTTGGAGACCATTTTGAAGGAAAGAATACTGGAGTTCCTTGAAGCCAATGGGCTACAGGATAAGAGGCTGCATGGGTACATAGCAGGGAGGTCCTGTCAGACCAACCCGATTAACCTCTTTGACTGGGTAATGAGAGAGGTGACAAGGGTGAGGTGGTTGACATTCTATATTTAGATTTTAGGAAGGTCTTTAACTTGGTGCTACACAAGAGATTGATCAGGAAGTCATAGGATCTAGGGACATGGAGTTAATTAACCAGGTGAGTAGCAAACTCGCTTAGTGTTAGTACCCAGATGGTAGTGGTGGGGGGATCTCTTGGGTGCAAGACAGGTTACAAGTGGTATCCTCCAGGGATCATTGCTCAATCCAGTATTGTTAATGTGTTTATAAACTTCATTAGGGTAGATAAGTTAAGCTCTGTCTCTTTGCAGACAATACCAAGCTCTGGTTGAGGGTGGACTTGGATGGGGGGTGCAGGACCTAAAGAGGGACCTGGCTAAGCTGGAGAGGTGGTAAGGAATCTGCTAGCTGGGGTCCAGTGCAAAGAAGTTCAAGGTTATGCACATGTGAAAGAAGTCTCCAAGGGCAGAGTACAGTCGGGGGGTGGGGGTCAGGATCACTGAATCAGAGGAGGAGAAGGACATGGGGAAAGCCATCACATCTGATCTTAAAAAGGCCAGAAAGTGTAGGAAGGCAGCAGTTACAGAAAATAGAATGCTAAGCTGCATTGCTACGGGGTTCACGAGCAGGGCAAATTAGGTTATAATGCCACTGTCCAGATCCTTCATGTGATGCACCTGGAATATGTTATGCAGTACCGGATCCCATACCTAAACAAGCATTTGTCAATGCTGAATGTTGTCTCTCTGGCATTGCCATTGGTAGTACAGGAGTTAGAGATGCATAATAGGAATGGCAGTGAAGTATTGAATTGACGCCAACCCAACCCCCACCCTCACCCTGCAGAGACTGACAGGCATTGGGGTGTGCCTTTGGGGTGTCAGCTATAATGCTCATGCCATTTTACCTCACCCTACCCTATAGACACTGACAAGTGTTGTGGTGTGCTTTGGGGTCTTTGAGCCTTATATTTACCACATTCCACAAGAAAATACGCTGAGATGGGTGCAGTATAGGAGAATGGGGTGAAGTTAAGGGCTGAACACTCCAAGGCACACCTCAATGCCTGTCACTGGTTGCAGGGTGGAGGTGGGGGTGCAAAGGTGTGAGCATTACAGACAATGAGCCAAAGTCACACCCATGACACCTGGCAGTCTCTACAGGGTGGGGTGTTACAGTTGGAAACCCTAACATCATAGGTGTTTGCTGGTATTGTCACTCCAAATTTTCCAGCATGGGCTTTTTGTGACCCCAGCTCATGTAGAGCGGCACAATCAGTTTGTTAGCTGACAGGTGGTGTTGCACAGCAGCTATGCCATTTGGCAACACAGTGACAAAAACACTTTCAGGCAGGATGTGAAAAATGACAACTGTGTTGTTCATGAGGAGGTGTAAAAAAATGGCAACATTGAAAATCTGGAGTGAAAATGTGAAAAATTGGTGAAGTCATGAGCATGCAATGAAACTGCGCAACACATGTCCGTAACCCAAATATTTTGGGGATTTTTTTAGTCACATTTTCAACATAGGCATTTTGGGACCTCCCCTCATAAACAGTGGTGCTATGATTTTGTTAATCTGTCCCAAAAGTTGATGTCCCACAGCGACCACGCCATTGTGCACCACAGGTGTGGAAACACATTTTGGGCAGGCTGTGAAAAATGACAGCTGTACTGTTCATAAGGAGGTGTGAAAAATTGGCAGTGTTGAAAATCTGGCATGAAAATATTGCAAATTTACCAAGTTACAAGGGTGCGTGGAAACTGCTCAACGCACACTTGTAACACAGTTACTTTATGGATGCTCATCACCAAATTTTCAACATAAGCATTTTAGGACCTCTGTTCATGAACAGTGTCACCATCATTTTCTCAAACTGTCCCAAAAACTGATTTCGCACAGCGACCGCCCTATTCTGTGCCGGATGTGCGAAAACCCATTTTGGCCAGGATATGTAAAATGACAGCTGTACTGTTCATAAGGATACATAGATACATAGATTCATAGACAGTGTCAGCAGATAAGGACCTATGACCCACCCAGTCTGCCCATTTGAGCTTGTATGTTCAGTTTATGTTTTCCAAAAAGTCTGTTGCCCCTTACCTCTGACCTCCAGAATTCCTTTATGTCTATCCCATGCATTCTTAAATCCCGTAATTGTTTCAGACTCCACCAGGTGTGAAAGGAGGTGTGGAAAAATGCCAATTTTGAAAACCTGAAGTGAAAGTATTACAGATTCACTAAATTACGCGCATGCATGGGAACTGCACAATGCACACTCGTAAAACAGCCATTTTTGGGATTTTTTTCACCAAATTTTCAACACAGACTTTTTGAGAGCACCCCTCATGAACAGTGGCACTGTCATTCATTAATCAGTCCCAAAAGGTGATTCTGCGCAGAGATCACAAAATCACATTTCGGGACTGAATAACGCCATGACAGTAACTGAATTCATGAGGAGGGGTCCCAATAACCCCATGTTGAAAATTTGATGCCCAAATTCCTCAAAATGCCTGAGATATGCACCAAAGTTGAAAAAAGCCTATTTATGTCATTATACAGCTTACCGGCATTTCTTCAGTTCGCAGTCAGCTTTGAAGAGTGCAAACGTGTTCCCGGTCCACCAAAGATCATCGTACTGTGCTCTGGAGGTAAGTATAGGGTGGGGGTGTGTGGGGAGGCAGGGCGCAGAGGGTGGGCATGGGTTGCAGAGGGCCACCAGAGTCAACGAGGGACAGTTTTCTGCTTTGCAGGTTTTTTAAAAAAAAAAACATTGCAGGATGTTTTTCTTTTACAGGGTCATTTGGCATGCTGGGTGGGCTCCCAGCGTGCCACCTAAATATTGTTTTGGGGGGTTTGTAGCTGACAGGGATTGGGCATCCCTATCTGCACACAACAAATGGGGGTCAAATGAAACCGGGAAGGGGACATGATGCCAAGGGGGATTGGGCACCTCCTTGGCACGCACTTTAATGGGGGAGTGCATTATGCCGACGGGGAGTGGGCACCTCTTCTGCAAATGACGTGTGTTGGGGCATACCGACAGGGGGATTGGACACCTCTGAAGTCGGCTCTCTGCACAGCGGCAGTCAGCGCTGCCATGTTAATAGAAGGGCATCACCAGGAAAGGCACGTAGGGAGGGTGTATTTTGGTGCCACTGCATGATGAGCTTGGCTGTCATTGCAGTGGACCTTTCCTTAGATGTGCTCACCACATTATGCATTCCTGGTGTGGCGCCTGCATGCTGGCTTATTGGGGCATGAGGGACGCACCTATTGGTGCTTGCCCTGCATTCGCCCAACAGTGACCGCGCTTCCAAATCTGCTACTAGTGCAATATGTTGGCCACGCAAGTGTGAGCCAACATAAAAAGGATATCAACCAGCTCAAAGCAGTCCAGAGATGAGCAATAAAAATGGTTGAGGGACAGCATGACAGGGAATATGAGGACAGGCTGAGACAGTGCAACATGTACTCACTACAGGAGGAGGAGTAGGAAGGAGAAAAGGGACATAACTAAAACCTTCAAGTACCTGAAAGGTATAAACAAGGTGTATATCAGGGACCTTTTCTGTCTCAGTGATAACAAGCCCACTAGGGTGTCACACTGTCACTTGCTTTAGCAGGCTGATAATGTCCATGGGGAATGTGATCTGTCACACTATTACTGATTAGGATTGTCACAATATCACTAACTCTACCAGGCCAATAATATATTGGGAAATGTGCCTTGTTACGCTGTCACTGATTGGTATGTCATATTGCCAATTGTACTTGCTGACAAAGAATGTCAGTAGGGAATGTGTCCTGTCATAACATCACTGATCATGGTGTTACACTATCGCTAACCCTAGCAGGCTGACAATGCCAATGGGAAATATATCTTCTTTAACCTGAAGCAAAGAAAAACATCCATCCATATATTCTGCTCCTCCAACCCTTCCTCTGAGCACTCACCACCCCAACCCCTACCCACTTCCCTATGCCCCACCTTACCTATTTGGTCTACCGTTGAACTCCTCTGTCATCCACTGAATGTCTCTTCCAGAACCTGACCACAAAGTGACTGAAAACAAGGTAAGTTGATAAGTTTGGTTAATGCCTTTTTTTTTTATCTTAATTTTTCTCCCCTGGCCCCCTGGCTGGCTCTTCTTTTCTGGCGTCCTTCCATCTGGACACCATCCATCCCTCACCCATCCTCCAGCTCAGGTCATCACCTTGCTACCCCCACAGCTTAGCCCCCATGGCGGGGTGATGGAGAAGGTCCTAACTCACCCACCTGGACTGGATCCAGTACAGGTGATGCCCTGTGGAGACGGGGCATTGTGTCGGATGGCCATCAAGTCGCTCGACCCGGGCTGTCATTTTTCCAAGTTTTTCTGTTCGATGGCAGAGCATGCAATGTTGACAATGGGCATGCGAGGTGTGCATCCACATGCACCATGCCTGTTGGCTGCTCCACCTCTGTGCCCCACTGTACTGGGCCAGGCATGTCAACACCCAGCCTGCACTAGGTGTCAGACAAATCCCGACCTGTGTTCCCCACCCTCCCTGGGAGAGGAGAGCTGTCCTCTAGATGCTCAATCCTCTCCCACCCTGGCCAGTCCCCGACAATCCATTTGCACTGCGAACACGGGTCGCTGGCATGTCAGGAGGTAAGGCATTGCTGCCTCAGCCCTCCATGCCACCAGGCCAGCATGGTTAATGGCTTTTTAATGCACTCTAAAAGTATACTAACAACTGTCATTTTTTAATGTCTTTCCCCCAAATCTTAACACAGCCTTTTTGAATTCCACTTCATGAACAATGGGGAATTATTTTTTCAAATCGTCTCCAAAACATATTTTCACTGTTGCTGTGCAAAATTACCTTTTGGACATGTTTTAAAAAATTCCACCTGTCGTAATCATGAGGTTGGGTCATAAAAGGACTACATTGAAAATCTGAGGTCTAAAATGTCAAAAAAACAAGAAGAAATGATGAATTTATAAGGATGTTTTTTTATTCCATCCACCATTTTTTTAACTCAGGATCATATATTCAAATTGTCAGCATGGCAATTACTGGGCTAGTGCAGTGCGGAGACAGAGCTGAATCACAGAAGTCAGGCCAGGGCAAGATTATAAAACAAAGTCCAGGAAAGCCTGATTGTACAGGAAGGCCTTG
The DNA here is from genome assembly GCA_016271365.2 of Neoceratodus forsteri. Taxonomy (NCBI): domain Eukaryota; kingdom Metazoa; phylum Chordata; order Ceratodontiformes; family Ceratodontidae; genus Neoceratodus; species Neoceratodus forsteri. The sequence goes on from CM057450.1 coordinate 200,957,706, forward strand.
AGGTGGGCTTTGGATACCTCTACTGAAGGGGCCTCCCTTACAGCTGGAGGTAATGAATTCCACAGGACGGGGCCAGCAACACTAAAAGCTCTGTCACCAACTGTTTTTAACCTCATCCTAGGAATCACAAGGAGGCCCTAGAGGAGGAGCAGAGGGAGCGGAATGAGACAGCAGGTGTAAGAAGGTCTTTCAGGTTACCAGGGCCCAGGCCATGTAGGGCCTTTAAAGTGAGCAAGCCCACCTTCAAGAGGACCCTCCACCTGCCTGGCAGCCAGTGCAGTTCAGGCAGCACTGGGGTGATGTAGCAGTACTTAAACTGCCCCATCAACAGCCTGGCAGCTGCATTCTGTACCAACCACAGCTGGCAGAGGGTACCTACAGAAACCCTGAGATAGACAGCATTACAGTAGTCAAGCCTAGACATCACAAAGACATGTACCAAGGTGGGGAGGTCCAGAGGTGGAATTAGGGGCTTTATCCTGGTGATATTCCTCAGATGATAAAAACTGGTACGGACAATGGACGATACCTGAGATTTAGGCGTCAGTCTGCTGTCAAGAATAACGCCCAGATCGAGCACCTAAGAGGAGGTTTTCAATGGTATGGATCCCAGAAAAAGCCCTGTCTCTGCACCAGAGGCCATCCTATCATGCCCTCTGTTCAACTCCACCACCAGTACCTCTGCCTTATCAGGGTTCAGTCGCAACCAGCTGGAGGCCATCCAGTCATTGATCACGGCAAGGCAGGTGTTTAGTACAGTACATCCATTGCATTGGATGTCCCAGGGGCAAAGGAAATGTATAGCTGGATATCATCAACATAGCAATGAAAACCCAAGCTGTACTTCCTAATGAGCTCTCCAAGGGGCAGCAAGTACACGGCGAACAACATCGGTGACAAGACCGAACCCTGTGGTACTCCACATGACAGAGGGCTAGGGGAGGAGGAGAAATTCCTCATCACTACCCTTTGCCTCCTGTTGATAAGAAAAGACTCAAACCAGCAAATGACGGTGCCAGCAAGTCTGCAGAATTCCCTCAGGTGGTCGAGTTACAGACAATGGTCCACCGTGTCAAATGCTGAGAGATCAAGGAGAATGAGAATTGTCCCCCTCCTCGATCTCTCACCCTAAAGAGGTCATTATACACCCAAACTAATGCAGTTTCTGTGCTATGCCTTGCACAGAACCCTGACTGGAGAGGCTCATATAGATGATGGGCGACTGGGTGTTCCTCAAGTTGAAGCGCCACAGCCTTCTCTACAATCTTACGCAGGAATGGAAAATTGGAGATGGGACAGTAATTCGCCTTGATGTCAGGGTCTAAAGATGGTTTCTAAAGAAGGGGTCTCACCAACGCCTCCTTCAAGGCAGCAGGGAAGACCTCCCTCAGACAAATAACACCAGACGATCAAGGCAAACACCGGGCCAACGGAGTCAGCGCATCTCATCAAGAAACATGTCAGGACTTCCGGTTGAGCATTCCTACAGCATGGTGGCTCATTAGATCGGCTCTGGGAAAACCCCTCTCCTTATACCCTGATACATGATCTAAATTGATGGCTAAAATAAATAAAAGCTAAAGAAAGATCAGGGACAACAACTTTAAACAGCGTAGACAACCTAAAATAACAGACTGCAAGAATAAAGCCTCCCGAGGATGTTCGCACTGGAGGCCTCTTACTCAGAACATTCGGTGGCTCTAACAGATCAATTGGAACAGACCAGCAATGTAAGAAACAAAAACAAGAATAAAAGAATAAAATTAGACACTATATATAAAGAATTACTGTACTATCATTTAGAGCGGAGATCAAGGAATTGTATGGTGAGTTGCAGAAAGATATAACCAGCCTAGAACAATGTACGGATGCTTCAGAGCAGCAAATTACCATGGTAGAGAATAAGGTGAACAATCTGGAAGTGGCGATGCAAGATTTGCAAGAGCAATGTGCACATTTACAGGCCAAACAAGAAGACACAGAGAATCAGGCCCACCGAAAAAATCTACGGCTATACTGTATTCCTGAGGGGTCCAAAGGGCAAGATAGTAAAGATTTTACTACCACACTGCTTAAAGCTTCCCTGGAGTTACCTGCAGACTTTCAAATGGACTTGGAAAGGGTTCATAGAGCACAGGGACCTCAGCCTAAGGATTCAGAAACCAGACCTAGATCTATAGTGATGCGCTTCTTAAGTTATGCAACTGAAGAGAAGATATTAGCTACAGCTTGGCACAAAGGGAAAATATACTGCGGTCAAATCCGAATATATATAGACAACGACTATGCCCCACAAACTTTGAGAAATAGAAGAGCATATTCAAATATACTTCCAGCTTTAAAGGAGGCAAAAATTAAATTCACTACCCCATACCCGGCATGACTGGTAGTACAACTGTCTTTGGGTCGAAGAGAATTCCAGACTGTGGAGGAGGCCGGGGGGATTTGAAGAAGGAAGGCATCCAATTTAAGGAGAGATCACAGATTTCTGCAATACAGCCCAATGTTCCCCACTGGCAGACGGCCACAGGTTTGAGATGCTCACAGACAGGCTCACTAGGCAAGCCACAGAATATTACAGGCCGCCTGGCAGCGTTCCAAAGTCTGGCTAGAGGGAGGCTCTGAACAATAGAGTGGGTCATCAGACAAAGCAAGTACAAGAGTAAAACATGCTTAGGCCTTGTTCTACCACACTGTCAATTTCGGGGCATTACAACGAACAGGCGGCATGTTGGAAACGTAGTTTGGTGTGTGAGGTTTCTGGGCCTGGCTCTAAAAAAGCTACTATGATCCAATCATTATCTGATAAACACGTACATATAAATGGATGCAGGCTCTTTCTAATAAGCTGAAATGGTGAAGCACATAATGGAAAGAAGAATTTGTAATTCCTAAAGGAGATATATTTGAATGCTGTTAAAATAAAATTAACAGTTTGTAATAAAATGGGGGGGGGGGGATCCTTACAGGCTATTTCTGCAGGACGCTCATGTTTTCGCATAAGTGGCAGATTACATGTGCTTTTTTTTCACCTATTTTATTAATTTGGATATTTTGTTATCTGCCCAGCATTGTTTGGTTTCTTAAGGGCTTATTACTGCAGGCCAAGTGCATTACGACTGGATTTCCCACAGTGCTTCCACTAAATATGGAGACACAGAAAGGGAGAAGATTCTTGATCTCCCCTACCTCAGAAGTTTTACATAATGTAAATAGTTATGGCAAAAAGATCCAGAACATGTCTGAGATGGGATTTTCTCAATTAGTAAAGTTAGGAAAAAGTCTACAAAGTTTAATAAGTTTAAATTACTACTTGGGACAGCAGTAGAATATTATAGAGCAACTTAGGAATACAGTACATGATTATTCAGGATGATTTGGGGTAGAAAGAAGGAATAATTTAAAATCTCTTTTTGGTTGACCTTTAGAGAGAGACAGGGGGAACTCAAAATGCATATGATGTTGATGCTAGACGAATGAGAAGGAAGAACAAGAGAAGAAAAGGAAAAGTTAAAAAACAAGGCCTCTGGGTTAAAATTCAATTATGATGGTGATACAAACTGTGAGAATATTATCTCTTAATATAAATGGATTAAATAATCCAATTAAGAGACCGCGTCTATTTCAATATTTTAAAAAACATCCTAGTGATGCCATATATCTCCAAGAAACACACATTAATGAGAAAGAACATGCCAAATTAACCTGGGGAGGGCGATATTAGGTGTTTGCTTCCTCATACCCAATAGGGAAACGTAGAGGGGTGGCGATTTTAATTCCTAAAACTTCTTTGTTCCAATTAGACTCACAGTTTGTAGATCTACAGGGCTGCTTTATTATATTAAAGGGAATATTATTTGGTGTACCAGTTTCTTTAGTAAATGAATACTTTCCATCCCTAGCTACGGCTGCCTATATTAATAAGTTCTTTGCAAAAATGCTTGAAAATATACATGGATGTTTAATTGTGGGGGGGACATCAATTTAACATTGAATACTCAATCAGATACTTCTGTACCTAGGAGGTATCGTTCCTCCCTTGCACAGAAGGTATTCTTTCCCAACTGAAATCATTGGGACTGACTGATGTATGGAGACATTTTTTTCTCATTTCCAGAGGATATACATATTGTTCTCCTAGCTATGACTCTCACTCAAGGTTAGATTATTTTTTTATTTCAAAGGAACATATAGATTATCTTCAAGATGTATCTGTGGGACCTCAATTTCTTTCAGACCGCTCTCCATCATTTTTAAAATTAGATTTTAAAATTCCCAGAAAGTCCACAGAGTGGCACCTAAACACCACCTTTCTAAAGGACAAATCCTTTGTAGAAAATTTTCAGTCCAAGATTTCTCAGATTTTAAAAGAGAATGCAACTCCAGATATTTCAGAAGCTATAGTCTGGGATACTTTGAAGGCAGTTGTGAGGGGCCAAATAATTGCTTATGCAGCTTATAAAAAGAAAAATTGGGAAAAGACATATAAACAAATAAATGACGAACTTAAGACTCTACAACAAAATACAACTCAGTTTACTACTGAAATTAAGACCCAGATAAACCATAAAAAAGCTGAATTACAAAAAAATTTAGATGAAAAGACACAGCAAGCCCTGTTCTATCTTAAAACATATAGTTACGAAGGTGGTCCAAGGGAGCAAGGAATCTGGCCAGGAGACTGAGAGGCCATAGAACAGCCACATGTGTGGCCCACCTCCTGGATCATGTTAGAAATTTCAGATGGGACACCTCCACCCTCATAGGTCTATACAAATATCTCACCCATATTGAAATCAGGAAAAAAAACGGAATTAGTAACTTCATATAGACCAATATCCATCTTCAATATGGATTACAAATTATTTATGTCTGTGTGGGCCCATAGGTTGAAGGAAATGATGCCTCAGTTAATAGATCCAGATCAATCCGGGTCCATAAGAAATAGACAGACTGTGGATAATATAAGAAGAACTATCCATTTATTAGATTATATTAACCAGAGGCAAAAACCTGCGGTCTTTGTCAGCCTTGATGCTGAAAAAGCCTTTGATCATGTTAACTGGCCTTTTTTGTGGAATACATTCACAGACATGGGATTCCCAAAAGAGATAATTAAAATATTTCAAAAAATGTATGTTACATCCAAAGCATATATAAAAATAAATGGCCAGCTTTCAAAAGTAATTACATTACACAGGGGAACTAGACAGGGCTGCCCCACGTCTCCCATCTTATTTGCACTCTATATAGAGCCATTGGTGGCAGCCATAAGGCAACATCCAGAAGTAAGGAGTATTCCCCTGGAAGGGAGAGAATATACTATCTCGCTATATGCGGATAATATTTTATTAACATTATTAGACCCAGAAATTATTGTCCCCACAGTATTGAAAATATTTACAGACTTCTCAGAATTTGCAGGATATAAAATAAATGTACAAAAAATGGAAATTCTACCATTATATTTTACACCCTCTCTTTCTTTAAAAACACAACTTCCATTAAAATGGAGAAATAATAAAATAAAGTACTTAGGGGTCATCATCCCTCAAAAACTAGATCTTCTTGAGCTCTTTAATTTGAAACCAATCACGTTAGGTATAGAAAGTTTATTAGGGTCCTGGACTCATCTTTTCCTTTCATTCTCATTAAGAATACAAGCCATAAGAATGACCATCTTTCCAAAGATACTGTCTTTTTTTCAGACATTACCATTTACCCCATCTAAATTCTACTTTTGCTCTTGGGACAGAGCGATGTCCCAATTTGTTTTTATTGGGGGAAAAAACACGAATACGTTGGTCAATGCTGCAGCTCCCAGTAACCAGAAAAGGGTTAAATCTTCCAAATTTAAGAGAATATCATAGAGCAGTAAACTGCAAAATTGTATTATCCTGGTTGAAACAAATGAGTAGAAACCATGTGGAAATCTATAGAAACTATACTGAATGACTTACATGACCCCCTACCTGTTATTCTTGCTCCATCACACTTTTTACCAAATATTGGAGAATATACCTATGGAACCAGAAACACTTTGAAAATCTGGGGAGAGATTTGGAATTTTCCGGGGTTAGAAAATATATTCCTTAATTTTAAAATATTGGCATTAGAACAAGAAATAATAGTAACCGACCTTGGTCATATATTTAGAGAATGGGGAAGATGGGACTAAAGCAGATCTTTCAGTTCTTGGATATACATGGAGTCCTTCCTTTTGCAACCTTACAGGCTAAGTTTGGTTTACCAGACACTCATCATTATAGATATTTACAGGCTAAGAAATATTTACAAGAAAGGGCATTAATAGCAAAAGGCATACAGACCCAATTCCACCATTCATGAGCCTGTTATTGGGAGCCTTGGGAGGACTGGAACATACCAAATTGATTGGTCTAATATATAAAGCTGTTAGAGATATTTGGAAGGAATCGTCTAGAGATATACTAACCCAATGGAATAGAAAGTTAATTATTCAAATAACATATGAAAAATGGTTAGAAACTATCAAATATTCAATGAAGGCAACACAAATACCTTTTTGGTCAGAATATATCTGGAAATGCCATGTTAGATATTTTATTATACCAGATAAACTAATTAAATATCTTCCTGTAAAATATGGATTGTGCTGGAAGGAGTGTGGTGAACCAGAAGCATCCTTGACTCATACAATATGCTCTTGTCCTAAAGTGGCACTCTATTGGCAGGATATCACTAAAAGTTTAAGGCAATAAATAGATCCAACCCTTGAACTGACACCTGAAATGATTATGCTATATATTTGACCAGAGTGACAGCTCCCCCCCCCTCAAAAAAGTATGTTGTACCTCTATTTAGAAGTGGCCAAAAAAACTATTACTTGGTTATGGCATACAACTATGGTGCCCACACTTTCCCAATGGCACAGTGCTATGATAAAAGTTTATCAGATGGAACGAATAGTTACAAATAGAACAGAATGTGAATCTACATTTGAGAACAGATGGAGACCCTGTTTTTTCATATCTCCCCTATAGATGCATCTTTTGTACCTTGAAATACTGAAAGAGACGTCAGATTAAATAATGTATATGAAATGTTATACCCCCATTGAAACATATGAGATATATGAATAACTGTACTGTAATAACTTTAATACTCTTTAGAGAACTAGAAATGTATATGATTATAAAGCTGAGTGTCTGCTGTCTGTATGTAAAGATATATAATGAAAAGAAAATAAAGAATAATAAAAAAAAAAAGAAACGTGACGGCACCGCGTCCAGTTCACAAAAAGTTTGACTCAGCTTGGAAGCAACCTCAATGACCTCAGCCACCTCCACCAGTCTAAACCCACCCCAAAAAAGTGGAGTGCTCTCCGGACACCAATGGTGACCACTGTCCACCACAATGTGGCTCACTGGTGGAATTCCTTGCTGGATAGCAGACACCCTGCCTGAAAAGAACCAAGCAAACTTTTTGCATGAAATGTTAGAAAAAGCTTTTATCGGCTGTAGAGAGGCTGGATGAAGAAGCCTGTCTACAGTCCGAAAAAGCACAGTTGGTCAATTCCTCCTGGCAGCAATCTCCCTGGACAGGAACTCTGCCCTCTTAAGGTTGATTGCCCCCTGGCACACACCGTAATGTGTATGCAGGTCCAGTTTGTCCACCTCCAGCCCAGTCGTCCGCCATCAACGCTCTAATCTTTGACTCATAATCTTCATCACCTTGAGCTCCCCATCATACTAAGGGAACCTCAAGTGAGAGGATTTGAGTCATACATGGACTGGTGCGAGGGAGTCGAGCGCACCAGACATCACCTTATTATAGGCAGCAACTGCTGCGTACACATCCCCAGTGCATGCGCTGTCCACACTAAAGAGATCAACCACTGCCAGAAAACCCTTGGTGGTCAAACCCTTCAAAGGACAGTAGTTAACCATCTCAGCAAGGGGAGGGCTCTTGGGGGGTGGCCCAAACAGGAATTCCACCATGCAATGATCAGACCAAGCGACCCGATCAGTCTTGAGATTATTTATCTCAAGTTCCAGAGAGAAGACCAGGTCCAACACGTGGCCACCCTGGTGGGTCACGGAAGAAACAGGCCCAGAGATGACATCATCTGGAGGAAGTTGTAACCAAGCCGAGAAGATTCTTCATCAGCCCAAACATTAAAGTCTCCCAGCACTAAACATCTGGGGACCTCTAATGTTTCACTGATGATGAAGTTGGTTACCTCCTACAGGAATTCTTCTGCCGCTCCAGTGGAGGGGGGTGGCAAAGCAGGGGAACTCTGCAACCTGTGCCCAGACCCCCCATGAACAGCCACACATTCAAATGAACCTGGTGCTCTCACTGGGTGCAGGGTGAAGCTTAGTTTGGATCTAAAATAGATGGCTACCCCCCCAACCCTGCGTTCCACTCTGGGGCAGTGCACTACAGAGTACCTGAGCAGGACAGCAGCCTCTAGAACTGGGCCAGCATCATCACCCATCCAAGTCTCTGTGAAGCAAGTCAGATTGACTGAAGATATCAAGTCTGCTATAACTGCGGTCTTGTTTCTGATCGATCTGGTATTGCAAAGCACTGCCCTCAGGGCAATGGTGGATAGTGCAGCTCCTCTGGCTACCTGCCCACTCAGTCTGGTGGGAACCCTGGTGACAGCCACCAAACACATATGGCCTCTTCCTTGGACCTGTCGAAACCCAGGGCACCTTCTGTACCTAACAACCTCAGTCCTGCCCACTACTGCAGTGCATGGGGCACCCCTTCATGATCCATCAATGTGATTCCTCTTAATTCCAACCTCCTGACATCATCTTGTTGTAGTGGTGGAAACTGGGAGGTCAGAAAAAAGGCCACAGATCGAGCTGATGGGATGCCTCATACATTATCCTAGCCCGCCCCAGGTCCTTGTACTTTCCCAGACACATCCTACCTAAGAAATCCCAAGCCCACACAGCCTTAATTATATAACCACACAAAACACAAACATACACTAAAACAACGAACCCTGAACCACTCACACACACACACACAAACACACACTACACACTCACATTAATGGATTAAACCCTTACCCATACAACCCCCCACCCACAACCAAGAAAGCAGGAAGCCTGCAAATATGTTTCAACAAGTTCAGGAGAGCAGTCTGCAGCTCACATATAAGGTCCTAATGATCAGGATCACAAATATTTACAGTTAAAAAGTAGCAAAGAAAAAAATGCCAATTTCACAGCCAAAACCACTTTAAGCCAAAGGGCCCTCTCACTGCCCCAGTCTCTCCGTAGTTAGATGTTCCAGCAAAAACAGTTTAGAACGCGACCACAAGATATACTCCCAGGGGTACTCCAGAACCACTCTCACCAGCTACTGGGACCCCAGGGAAATTACCAGACTCTGGAGATCTTTGGCACCCTAACCAATAGATCCACGGAGGCACAAGTCCAAGTCCCGGGTAGCATTACCTCCACCTAGCTCAACCGGCCACTTGAGTCCATGAAGCAGCCCAATGTCCCTGCAGCACTCCATGGAACCAACCAAGGCAGTCCATCTGACAGTATGCCCATTGCCCCAGGGTCAATGACGCGGAAGCAACCACAGCAACCGTGTGCCCCAGGAATGCAGTCTGGCAGAAATGTAGGACTAAGTCAACATCAATGGCCCTCTTTTTTGATAGAAAAAGAAGCACCAGCAAGGTGCACAGTCCACCGAAGCTGGTGGCCACAGAAATGATGAACCACAAAGAGTTCTGCCTTCATACTGATGGAGTTGAAAGGGGGGGGTCCTCAAGAGAGGTGATATGATTGAAACATTCAAACATCTTAAGGGCATTAACAAGGTGAAAGAGTCTAACATGTTTCAATATAAGAAAAATAGCAGGACAAGAGGACACAGCATGAGATTAGATTGAGACCAATTAAGGGGTAATTTGAGGAAGTTCTTTTTCACAGAAAGGGTGGTGGATGCATGGAACAGCCTACCTCAGGAAGTGGTGGATATGAACACAGTGCAGGGCTTCAAAAAGGCATGAGATAGGCATAAGGGAGCAATACAGATGAGTATAAATAGATAGGCCATTGATAGAGTACAGGCCAATGGCACATTCATAAGGTAGAAAAAATGAGGAGACTGGATAGGCCTTGCAGTCCTTATCTGCCATCAACTTCTATGTTTCTATGTTTCTAGGAGTTAGCCCCTCCGTTAATTAAGAGAGCACTTTTCAGTGAGGTGCCACACTGGACTTGTAGCAGCAGCCGAAATTAGCAAAGTGGGACCAAGGGACGAATGTCAACACACCGGCAACCAGGAAAGGCACAGGAAATTCACAATCCAGGCAGAAATGCACTTGATTGTCATAGGCAGCCCCTTCTGATTAGGATCGAAGAAGTCAAAGATTTGTTAGACTGTTTGAAGTCCTTGGTTCTGTTTAGACAAAACCTAAAGACCCCGTTAACCTCCAGTGAGTAGAGAGTCTTTTCCACCTCATTCTGGAAGTCATCTGGAAAGTGGCTAAGATAATCCGAGTATTTAAAAAAAAGGTGATTCTAAAAGTATTGAGAAATACTGACCAATCACAATCCTGCCCATCCTTAGCAAATAACAGGAAAAATGTGTTGCACTTTCGGTCCGTGACCACCTCCGTAAGAACAACCTGTCATCCTATACTCAGCATGGTTTCAGACCAGTCCACAGTACTTCCATTGCCCTGACCCAATTCACTAATGATGTGAAAATTGCAATAGAAAAGGACATGTTACTGGGGGCCGTTTTCATAGACCTTATAAAAGTATTTGACCTGGTGAATCACACCCTTCTAAAGCACAAACTGTATTCATTGGGAATCTCCCTGCTAACTCCTTCCTAAATACCATCAACACAGGAGTTACCCAAGGTTCCATCTTGGGCCCCCTTTTTCGTTTTCATTGATGACATCCTCAACACCCCTTCTTGCTTTAGCACTCTGCTATATGTAGATGATATGGTGCTGACTCCTTCAAATAATTAGGGGTTACCCTTGATCCAGCCCTGGACTTTTCACTGCATATTTCTAATGTATGCAAGACCATCAGTGCCAAGCTTGGACTTGCCTACAGGGTTAGTTATGCCCTGACTCCTGCTGCGAGGGTTTCAATTGCACAGGGAGTCCTACTCCCCAGCCCTTCCTATGGGCACATCTCTTTCTTTAAGGCAAGTGTGAACAACTTAACCAAATGGAACATCGCCTAAAATAACATATGTAGATCTGCCTTATCAGCCTCTTGACTTGCCCACCACTGAAACAATAATCCAGACTTAGCTGGTTATTCACCCCCTCTTGGTGACTCTATACTCTGTGCTGTGCCATTGACAATATCATCAGCTCATCCAAACCTACCAAGCTGACAGCAGTGCTAACACCTTCAGACCAAGGTTATGCCCTATGCTCAAATGATCTGTCTTGCCTGACTCTTACCAAGTGCCCTTTAAGACGGGTGAGCAGGTGGTTGCCTCATTCGCTCTGACAACCTGGAACTCCCTTTCTCCCCACCTTTGAGTTTGCCAGTCCCACCCCATAATAAAAAGGGAGACTTTATAATTTTCTGGGATCCAAAGATGTATGCTCTCGTACATGAATCTGTACTGTTGTTGTCTTCCTTGTAAAGTCACATTTATTATTGCACTTATTATCTTTGACCCTTGTGACATTGTCTCGTTGGCACGTACAGCAGCTTATACCTTTCTCTATATTGTTTGGATTTTGTTGACTGCTATTCCTCTCACTCCCTCCTCACTTGGAATGTTATGATCCTATGCATTTAGTATTTTCTACTGTCTTTGTAATCTCCGGGGTCATGCCTGAAAATAGGCATTTTGATTGACTAGTGCACCTACCTAGTCAACAAAAACTAAATAAATAAAGTAAGTAAGCAGGACTAAGGTCTGGTTAAGACTGAACTCCAACACCACTTTCAGTAGAAATTTGGGGGGTGTATGGAGTATTACCTTGTTTTTATAAGGAAATTAAAGGAAATTGTTTACCAGGAAAGGTACACTAAGCCAAGGCTTGTTTCCAGGTGCGACCTGTGAGTACAGGGAAGTTAAGTGACTTGCTCAGTGTCAAACAGTATGCAAGTGGGGGCAATGGGATTCAAAGTCAGGTCTCCCAGTTTGCAGCTCACTGTTCTTAACCACCACACTATACTGCCTCTGTTTTAGGAGGCAGAATAGTGCTGTGGTTTAGGGCTCTGAGCTGCAAACCTTATGACATCTAACTAGGGAGAGTGCAGGGATGTGCCCCTTTGTAATCTATATGGGACATTTTCAAAACTTTTTTTTATATATTACAGCAATATTTTATGTAAATGAAAGCCACCACTCAACTAATAGAGCTCCTATTAGTCAAACTGTGTCTTTCATTTACATAAAACATGGCTTTAATATATAAAAGAATGTTTTGAAAAAGCCCCTCATAAACTACAATGGGGTGTATCTCCACACTCTCCCTGGTTAGATGTCATAAAACGTCTGAGCGAGAGGGTGCAGCTTGTAAACTGGAAAGTGGAAGGGATCGGTTGACTGTTGAGTCTGCCCAATTTACAAACCCTTCCCTCTTGAAATGAACTTTGAAATAAAATTCATTTTATGCTAGAATAACTAGCACTAAGGCAATGGGTTATACAGCCCATATGCAGGTAAAATAAAGTTTTAAATTAAAATTTTAAATTGTTTATTTGTTAAAAAAAAGTTATTTATTGTCTATTTGTGAACTGTCCCTTTAAGCCAACCAGCCCATATAATGGGTGGCTCCTTGTTATGATGCACACCCTGACAAAAAGACAAAGCACTGCAAAGCATGGGGGTGCTAGTCTGCTGGTTTGGTATTTATAATAAACGTCATAGTTACTGTAGTTCTAGAAGTGGTATACAGTTTCTATCCACACAATGTCATTTTAACTGAAATGGTCTGATTCACCGGATGTCTTCAAGCTAACCTCCTACTACCACCTGGGCAGTATATCCTCCGACTCCACTCTGTGACATCAGATCTTTGCAAGCTGGAAGCAGGGATCTGTGTGCCACTTGCCAGGGGATACCAGGTGGGTTGCATGGATGTGAACTGTATACCACCCCTAGAACCACAGTTACAGGTGAAAATCCTATATTTTTAAGGGCATGGATACAGTTCACTATCCACAGCATGGCAGACTCCTAGCACTTCTCTAGGTGGGGGAAAAGCGTGGACACCTCTTTGATGAACAGAGACTGGAGAACCAAGGCCCCAAAAGCACCATCCTGACAAGACATAATGTTGATGCTGTAATGGGAGATGGTGGTGTGTACATTCTTCCAGGAAGCAGCCCAATAGATTTCCTGTATGGCAATGTCTCTGGAGGGAGCCACAGAGTTTGTGGCATGTCTGGAGGAATGAGCCCTAATTTCTATGGGAGGTTCCCTACCAGCCAACCTATAGCAGAGGTCAATGCAGGATGTTATTCACCTGGCAATCATCCACTTTACTGGTGATCTGCCAAGAACGGCTGCAGCGTCAGTTACAAACAGCTGGCGAGCCTCACCGTGAATTCCAGCTATGCACTCCTTATAATAAGTGAGTGCACTCCACAGGTCCAGCGTATGGAGCCTGTGGTCAGCCTCTGAATATGGGTTTTGAAAATATACCAGAAGGTTAATCACCTGGTTAAGTTGGAACTCAAATACTACCTATGGGAGGAACTTCAGGTGGGGGCAAAGGATCACCTTGCCCTTGTGGAAGACCAGATAAGGAGATTCACACAAGAGCCACTGGAGCTCACTAGTCCTTCTAGCCGATGTGAAAGCCAGCAAGAATGCCATCTTCCATAACAGGTGTGACGTTTCATACCTGTGCATAGGCTTGAATGGCTTGCCATGAGCATAGCCAGCACCAGCAATAGGTCCCAAGATGGTGGTAGCTTGCATACCAGGGGAGACTAGTGGTCAAGACCTTTAAGAAAGCACCCAACCGTCTTCTCCTGGTCCACTGTTGACTTACCAGCCCATGCCTGGAAAGCACAGATGACTACCAGGTGCAACTTAAGGGTCACTGCTTGACAGAGAGGGAACAGAGGTACTCCAAGCTGCTTGTCACACGGCAAGCAAGGGAATTAAGCTCTTTGCTCTGGCATTAGATCAAGAACCTCTTCCACTTCAATGCATAGCATTTGTGAATCGACTTCTTTCAGGAGGTCTCCACAGTGTGGAGCACATCATCTGGGAGGCCTACAGTAAGACATGGAAATATAGTTACTTAGGAACCAGATGAAGAGTTTCAGAGATTGAAGGTCCCAATGTAGGATCTTCCCCTGTTGTCTGTTCAACAGGTCAGGATAAAGGGGCAACCTCCATGGAGACCAGCTGTCGAGGTTGAGGAGATCTGGGTGCTAGAACTGTATGGGCTAGTCTGAAGCTATCAGGATCATCCACACCTTGTACATTAGGGCCTTTAGCACCATATTGTAGCTCAAGAGGAAGCATACATGAGGCCTGGAATCCAGGGCCTTGTGAAGGCATCCCCCAACAGTGTCACAGACAGTGGGGGATGGGCATAAAACAGTCTCAATTTTCTGTTCTCCCAGGAGGCAAACTGATCCACCAGAGCAGTGACCCACTGAGAAAACAAGTGGTTTACCAAATCCTGATGCAGAAACCACTCATACAATGTCTATCCCATCTGGCTGAGAGCATCTTCCAGCAGACTGTGAACTCCCATGACATGAATCACCAGGAGATCTGGACCCAGGCCGCACATAAGTCCAGGTACTAAAGGGCCTTCCGACACAAGGGTAATGAGTTCTGCCCTGCCTGTTCAGGTAAAACATGGTTGTGGTATTGTCTGTCTGGACCTGCATGACCTTACTTCTGATCAGAGGAGTGAATTCCATGAGAGTCAGCTGCACTGCACTGCATGGAGCTCCAGCAAGTTAATGTGGTGATGGAGCTCCTGGGGTGACCAGAACCCATAAGCTCTGTGGTCACCCAGGAGTGTTTCCCACCCCACCAGTGAAGCATCTGTCATGTGTGTGATGATCAGTTCTGGGTGGACAAACAGGACTCTTTCCTCCAGATGCAGGACCATTGGATGCCATCCCATGTGGGCTGGGTCACAAATATCGACTGGTCCAGATGACATGGGCACTGAGACTACTGGCAGCCCAGCTGCCATGGCAGGTGGTGCATCTGCCAGTGTACTCAACGGATCATGCTGGTGGTGGATGCCATATACCCCAGCAGCCTAAGGAAATTCTGGGCAAGTGCGAGTACCCAACCTGAAATGATTGTGTAAAGGAGGTATGGTTCTGATCCCATTAAAAGGGAGATGGACTTTGGCCCACAGGGAGTCTAGCTCTGCCTGAAGAACTTGATCACCTGTGAAGAAATCAGCTTGGACTTGTACGGGTTGACTAACGGGTCAAAGTTTCTGCTGGTCTGTAGGACCAGATCCATGGACTGCTCTATGGTCTCCTTGGACAGCACGAATATCAGACAGTCATCCAGACAGGCTTACACCCTGATGCCCCTGCACCACAGGAAGGTAACCATCACTGCCATGCAGATGATGAAGACCCCTGGGCACAGATCAGAGGCTGAGGGGCATGACATGAACTGATAGAGAACTCCCTCTACATGGAACCTTAGGTACCACTAGTGGTACGGACATACTGAGATATGGAAGAATGTCTCCTGGAGATCCAGGAAGCAGAACCACATGCCCTGCTCCAGGGATGGTATAATCTGTCTCAGAGTGACCATACACAACTTGCGCTTCTGCTTGAACTGATTCAAGTCATGCAGACTCAATATGGTGTGCCAGCCTGCCATCTGTCTCAGGGCCAGAAAGTACTAGAAAATGTACCCCTGACTTGCCAGGGCATCAAGGACATGGGCTATTGCTCCTCTTGCAAGGATACATAGATACATACACACTGTCAGCAGATAAGAGCCTATGGCCCACCCAGTCTGCTCATTTGAGCTTGTAAGTTCCCTTCACATTTTTCTAGAAGTCCGTTGCCCCTTATCCCTGATCTCCAGAATTCCCTTGTGTCTATCCCATGCATTCTTAAATCCTGTGATTGTTTTAGCCCCCACCACCTCCTCTGGCAGGGTGTTTCACTTGTCCACCACCCTTTCTGTGAAGAAATTCTTCCTCACGTTTCCTCTGAATCACCCTCCATCCAACTTTTTCCCATACCCTCTAGTTCTGGAACATCTTTTTTGCTGGAAAATAGTGTATTCCTGCACCCTGTTTCTCCCTGTAAGATACTTGCATGTATCTATCATATTCCCTCTCTCCCTCCTCTCCTCCAGGTAGTACATATTCAAGTCCATCAGCCTGTCCTCATAGGACTTGTGATGCAATCCCTGTACCATTTTTGTTGCCCTCCGCTGAACCTTCTCTACCCTATGTCCTTACGTAGGTAAGGTCTCCAGAACTGTACGCTACTCCAGGTGGGGCCTCACTAGTGTCTTGTATAATGGAATTATGACATCCCTTTTCCTGCTGGTGATGCCCCTGCCTATGCATCCCAGCATCCTATTTGCTTTACCTGCTGCCTTGTCACATTGTTCCCCTATACAGATGATAACCCCAAGGTCCCTTTCCTGCTTGGTACATGTTATATCCTCACTCCCCAACTGATACGTTGTTCCAGGGTTTTTGTGCTGCATATGCATTACCATGTACTCCTTTGCGTTGAATTTCAACTGCCAAACCTTTGACCATTCTTCAAGTTTCTGTAGGTCCCTCCTCATTCTGTTTACACCCTCTGGCATGTCCACTTTGTTACAGAGCTTTGTGTCATCAGCAAACAGGGAAATTCTGCCTTCTAGGTCCTGCGCAGTGTCATTGATGAAGACGTTGAATAGGATCAGTCCCAGCATCAGTCCCTGTGGTATCCGACTGGTCACTCTTCCCTCTGTGGAGTGACAGTGATTTACCACCACCCTCTGTGTCCTGCCACCCAGGCAATTACCTGCCCACTGCACTACTATCCTGCCCACTCCCATATTCTTCAGTTTGTTTAATAGCCTTCTATATGGCACAGTGTCAAAGGCCTTGCTGAAATCCAGATAGGCCACATCCACTGCCCTCCCCTGATCCACCTCACTTGTCACCCAGTCAAAAAATTGAATGAGGTTGGTCTGGCATGACCTACCCCTGGTGAAACCATGTGGCCTTGGGTCCTATAGTCAGTTGGCAACCAGATGTTCCACCAATCTTTCCTTCAGTAGTGCTTCCATGACTTTCCCCACTATCGAGGTCAGGCTGACTGGTCTGTAGTTCCCTGCTTCCTCTTTGTTCCTGCTTTTGTATAAGGGGACTACTTCTGCTGTCCTCCAATCTTTGGGTACCTTCCCTGTTTCCAGTGATTGGCTAAACAGGATTGCCACAGGTTCAGCCACCACCTCTCTTAGTTCCTTTAGGACCCTGAGGTGTACCCCATCTGGCCCCATTGCTTTATCAACTCTTATTCCTTCCAGTTCCTCTAGGAACTGAACATTTTCCTCCTTGAGGACAGACATCATGTTCTGTGACACTAGGGACTCCCAAGAAGCATGGAGTAGGTATAGCAGGAGAGACACAGTGTCTAGAGACAGCCCTCTGCTTACCAGCTCCAGTGCCCACCTGTCCATAGTAATAATGACCAGGTAGCCAGAAATGACACAGCTGACCGCTCCATTAGGAGCTGGATCAAGGACTGGACAGCTAGAACAATGACAGCTGCCAACTCATCAGTGGTCAGCCTTGGAGGGGCACTGGCCACTGGGACTGGAGAGACACCACTTCCCGTACCCCTACCTCTGGCCACTGAACCTGGACTTCAGGTACCAGGCTTGGTCTGCTGAGGCTGTAGTCAAGGCTGCTGTGGCTGGAAGGACTGGCACTGGAAGGTCTTCTTAGGCTTCTGGACCTTAGAGTTCTTCTGGGACAATGCCACAGAATCAAAAGTGGCACTGGATATTGGACTTCTCTAGTCTGATGAGCTATCCCTCCACCCCAGGGACAGGGAGGTCAGTGCCCAGAAATGGGACATCGGCCAGTTTGCGTTGGGTATCTGCCATGAAGGTGGAAAGTCATAGTCAGGCCCTGAAATGCAGTGCCATGGCACATGGACAGGAGTCATGTCCAAAGCTGTCAGGATCTGGTGCTTTGCCAGTACTTGACCATGGTCCTTGCCCAACTCCACTTCAACCTGCCAGTCAGCAGGAAGTTAAGGGAGGGCATTATCCAGCACTCCCAACAGGGAGTGACCAAAGTTGACCATCATCGTGGCATAGTGTACCTGGTGGAGACAAAGAGAAGAAGCATAGTAGAACTTCTTAATCATATGGTCAGGCTTCTTGGACTCCTTGTCAAGGGGCTTGTCCATGTCCCCTTGGCCACTGGACATCCAGGAGCCCCAGTCCAAGAGCAATCCTTCAGCTGAAGGGTGGTCCAAAAACCCCAAAAGGGACCCTGTAGGGACTGCATACTTGTGGACCATATGGGTGGAGGGTGCTGGGCAGAATGCCAGATGCTGCCAAAGCTCCAGGGCCAGTCTCAAGATGGCCTCAACCATGGGAAAGGCAACCCCCTAGGATTCATCCCTATCTATAATAACAGTGAAGGGGTACTTAGCCCTCTTCTGTACTGGGTTCAAGGGCACACTCAGGGACTCCCACATGAAGCAGAGTACAGCCCCAAATGACATAGGCCCACAGTCAATGTTCACATCATCAACTGAGCCATGATCGAAAGTATGAGTCCTCAATGACAACATGGACAATCCCTGAGAGTTATTCAATGACTCCTCGAAAACAGCTCTTGACCCTTTTCCACCAGGCACCACTTGAGTGCCATCTGACTTGGTAATCTCCATCGACAGCCAGCCTGGCAAGCTGGTGACAGCACAGGAGTCATTAGTCAGGGCTCCCACCAAGGGCTGCAGTAGTTATGGCACCACCTTCATGGGTGAAGAAGCAGACACTGGTGATACATGCCGAGGATGGACCAGCATGGGCATAACAGGTGGCTGCCAGGTGACCAAGGGTCCAGTGGGCAGAGGCTTACCCTGCTCTGTGGTGGTCCACTGCTGCCAGAGGAGCTCCTTGTAGCACCTCTGCATCTTGTGGCAGTGCCTGTCCTTGTCAGAGGATGAGGAGATGAAGGAACATTGATAGTGGTGCCTCCAAGTTGAACGGAATTGAGAGTGTGAGTGGTGCCTCAACCTCGACCATCGACCCAGGGGCCAACATTGAGAAGAAGCCTATGGAAAGCCATGGCAGATTACGTGGTAGCCACATTTCACAGCACTGACTTCAAAGGCATGACCACTGGCTTAGGCTGGTCCCAGAGTGGCCCAATTGGAGACGCTGACCGAGCCATCTCCTCTTGAGTGAGGACTGGGAACACCAGGGCCTGGGAGATTGATTCATTGTTGAGGTCCTCCAACAGCTGGTCAACAGGTTTGAGAAAAGTCTTGACAGTCTGCTTGACTGGCGTCAAGGTCAACAAACCCAAGAGGGGTACCGAGGAGCTCTCAACCATACCCTGGACCAAAGGCTGTTTAACCAACACTGAGTTCTTCACCAATGTTGAGCAATCAGGGGAGTCAAATGAATGGGAACATCCCTGGTTCCACAGTGTCTGCAAGTGGTGCTGTTGATTCTTGCCCTAATAAGAAGGGTTCTTCCCAATGGTCTGGAGGGCCCAACACATTTCATAGAAATCCTCTGCAAAAGATCTTCCATCGCTGGACCCAGCCAGGATCAGCACTGAGACTAATGAGGTACTCAATGCAACAGCAGCCACCTTCTCAAAAGCCACAAGCTGAGGATGACACATGTGGTACCCATTCACAAAAGTGGACCTAAGGATGAACCAGGCAACTACAGACCAGTGAGCCTCACGTCAATTGTGGGAAAACTCATGGAGACGATCTTAAAAGAGAGGCTGGTGACCTTTTGGAGATCAGTGGTCTATAGGACAGTCAGTAGCACAGATTTGTCTCAGGAAGATCCTGCCAGACAAACCTGATTGGGTATTATGACTGGGTGACAAGGGAACTGGACAAAGGCCATGCGGTAGATATCCTGTATTTGGATTTCAGCAAGGCCTTTGATTCCATGCTGCATGGGGGTGCTGGAGGTGAAGCTAGAGTATATAGGGGTGGGAACAAGGATGGTAGTTTGGATCACTAACTGGCTGAAGTTAAGGCTGCAAAGTGTAGTGGTGGTGGTGGTGGCGAGACTCTCATCACCGAGGGATGTGACGAGCTGGGTGCCACAGGGATCAGTATTGGAATTGGTGTTGTTCGGGATATTCATAGCTGATATCTCCCACGGGGTCCAGAGTAAGATCTGTCTTTTCGCGGATGACACTAAGATGGGTGCTGTGGTAGATGACATCAAAGGGTGGAGGGGGCTGCAGGAGGACTTGACCAAACTACAGGAGTGGTCGGATGCATGGCAGTTGGGGTTTTAATGCCAAAAAGTGCAAGGTATTGCACTTTGGGGCTAACAACCAGGGGAGGAGCTATCAGTTGGGGAAGTACAGCTGGAATGCTCTGAGGAGGAAAAGGATCTAGGGGTGCTTATTATGGGAGTACGTACAACTCAGCTCAGTGCAGGAAGACAGCAACAAAACCCAACAGGATGCTGGGGTGTATAGCATGGGGAATCTCCTCCAAAAATAGGGAGGTGATTCTGCCCCTTTACAGGTCGCTGGTCAGGCTGCACCTGGAATACTGTGCCCATTACTGAAAAAGGACATAAGATTATTGGAGGGTGTACAGAGGAGGGCAACAAAGATGATCCAGGGATTAGAGGGATACTCCTATGAGTAGAGACTGGGCGAGCTGAACATGTATTCCCTGGAGGAGAGGAGGGCTAGGGGGGACATGAGCAAAACCTTTAAATACTTAAAGGGGACTAACAAAACTAGTACAGAAGAGATTTTCCAGATTAGAAGGGGGGAGGATCATGAGCGGGTACCAGATGAGATTGGAAGGGGGAAGTTTCAGGATGGAGGTCTGGAGACATTATTCCACTGAGAGGGTGGTGGATAAGAGGAATACTCTGTCGGAGGAGGTAATAGCATGTAGCACAGTAGACAATTTTAAGAGGGGATGGGACAGAGTATGGGGGGGTTAATAATGATGAGGGGAGGGGTGGGTGAGGCAGCTGCGAGTTGAGGGGCTAGCTGCACAATCAAGCTGACTCGATAGACCATGAAGCCTGTTTCTGCTGGAGTTTTCATATGTTCGTATTGCCTGGCAGATGTCAAGCTCTTTTTGTGGCTCTTAAGTTGATCCTTGGGGTCCCATTCCAAGGTTTGACTGAGGATGAGTCTGGCCTATCAATCTTCCAGGGATGCTGTAAGCATCACCTGACAAACGCCATAACCCTACATGTAGTGCTGTCCTCCTAGACAATACAGGCAGGGCACAAGGGGGTCAGTGTTTGACATTATCAGTCATGCAGAACTTAAAACCACATGGTGGCTTCCTCTTTTCCATGCTGAGATCAATGTCAAAGACAGAGCTGAAATGAACAGAAAAGTACTTTAGGAGTTTTGAGAAAAAATTATTATTTCAAAAGCGCTAACTATGTAGAATCCTAGAACACTGCAGTGCTGTGAAGGAGAAGACCTGTCCCTTCCAGCAGAAAGAAAGATCTGACATCACAGGGTGTAGCTGGAGGGTATACCACCTCACTGTTGGAAGAGCTTGGCTTGAAGACATCCCATAAATAAGACCGTCCCAGTGGAACTGCCACACTATGGATAGTGAACTGTATCCTTGCTCTTAGAATTGTCTGTTTTACTTCAGTATTGGGACCCCATCAGCTCAGCATTTTTATTGATGATTTGGAGTCAGTGGTCTCCAGAAAGGCAATTATATTTGCAGATAACACAAATCCAGCGAGGTTTGTAGATCACAAGGAAGAGAAGAAGAGCCTGCTGAGGGGACTTAAATGTAAGGGGGGCGTGCCAGTAAGTGCCAAAAGAAATTTAGCGTTAGCATGGATAAGTATAATGTCCTTCACCTAGGCCTAAAGAATTTGGATCAGATGTAAAATTTAAACATAAAAAACAACTAGGCTGCCCACTGGGCCAACAGAAGAGCATTGGGATGCTGGCAACCTGAGTTTGAGAGCAGACTTGGAAATTGGCCAGGTGGGCTGTGAGTAGTACCAAACACAAAAGTCCCAAATGAGCTGCCAGTTCTAAAGTGCCTGGTCCCCACAAAATGTTCACGAGACATAAAAAAAAGGACCAGCACACAGTAATTGCCAAATTTCTGAAAATGTATTTTACCCAATGAAGTGTGATTATGTGCAGAGCCAGCAGGGAGAGGTAAAACACCTCATGTTCATTCAGAGCCTTCTGCTCCTTCCTCAGGGGGCCTGTGGGTAGGAGTGATGACAATTTCAAATTTGCTTGCAAACTGTGGTGAATATGCCTACTACACACTATGCATAGCATTTGCATTGTACGCACTATGCAATCCACTGCAGCAGCATAAATTCTAGCTACGTAAATTGATGCAGTTTGCACTTTGCAACACATTTTTGTAATGAGTGCATCACTATGCATAGTAAAACTTGTTACAGGGTGTGTAGTGCGGCGTAGTGCAGCAATTCACATATTAAAATGTGAGCAATTGGGGAAAATTATACTATGTGAACTGTCACCCTGTGCTACACACTACACAACTACCTGTGGGAAGGCTGTGATGGACTGTTGTACAGCAGTGCTACCTGCCAGGGAGGAATGTCACTGGGTTTCGGCACCACAGTGACAACTATGGAGCAGCAGAGAGGATGCTCCCTCACAGGATATTATCCGTCTGCATGCAGAGCCAACTGTAGTCACTGCCAGGTGCCATGAGGAGCAGATGGGAGGAAAAAATGGGAAAACACACACACACACTGTTTTTGGGGTGATGGCTAGTACTGTTCTCAAGCTTTGCACCATGGATCTGCACCAGTGAGACAGCTGTGGATGGGGCTGGAAGTGTTGCCCATGGGGTATATCCCAAGGTCAAAGACTGTGCCAATAGCAGAGGATGAAGATCAGCTAGATGAAGAAAATAAAAGACAACTAGATGTCATGGATCGTGAAAAAGAGCTAGGAGTCATTACTGATGTGAGAAACTGAAGCTGTTACAACAATGTGCAGTGGTAGTAGGTAAAATGAATGGAATGATGAGCTCTGTTAGAAGTGCAGCTACAAGTCCAGGTCTGCAAAAGATAAGAACAGTCAAACATTTGGGTAAATCTGCGAAATAAAGTTTGATTTGCTTCTAAATGGGAAAGCCAGTTGAACCAAGCCAAACTTTAAGCAACAATTTTGGGAAGATCTATGCCATACAACATGCATTTTCAGAACAATAGGATGGCTGAGATTTTTAGCTAAGTCTTGAGTTTCTGTTTTTGTGTTTGTTAGTTGTTTTTTGTTGCCTCCTTAGTCTCTGGTCCAGCTTCCCTGGAGAACTCCCTGCAGCTACCCCTGATCTCCCACCTTACCTGTGTTGTCCACTCCCATAGAGACTACCCCGGGTGGGTTTCTGGGGTGGGGGGATAAACTCACTGATCAGGCAATGCGTCTGGTAGTGACTCAGGCAGCAGGGATCATCCTGAATGTACCAAGGTCTCCCCCCGAGGACCCACAATGAGGCTAAGCATTTTCCCCCCATTGTGCTGTGCCCAGCAGATGTTGGCATGTACAGAAGACCAATGTACATGTGCATACAAGGTGTGCAGGGCATGGGTCCCCCGACCAACATCTGTCCCTCCTTCATAGTTCTTCCCAGCTGCAGTGTCCCCCACAGTTACCGAACTGACAGTAAAGCGGTGAGAAAGCAACCACCACCCCGGAGGAGAAAGGTGCTACCTGGGACTCTCAGTCCCCCTCCCTCAGCTGGCCCCCTAAAACCCAAGCTTGCTGCTGAACCTGAGTTGCCAGCATCGCAAGCAGTATTCCTTCCCTGCCCCTTCTAGTCTGCCTCATCCCTCCTCTAATATCTCTCTTTACACATCTGTTCCTGCAGTAAGCCTCCCTCCTTTCCATGCCACCATCACTACCCCTGTCTCCTATCTACCCCCTCCTACAGTGCCTCTCCCCATTCTCCTCACCCCTCAAGCCTCTGAGGCACCCTAGCTGATGTTTCTTTTTTTATTGTAACGTATGTGTTGTATTATTTCTAGCTCCTGCAGTTTCTGTATCTATGATCTGTTTATTTGTACATAATTGCATTACATTTTTAAAATTATGAGTTTGTATACGACCAAAAATCAGACACTGCATTCTCAGTCTCAACCTGACATCATACTAGGTTGATAAAGAGAAAGTCACATATACTGAATCCCTCACGTGGGATAAAGAGAAAGTCACATATACTGAATCCCTCACGTGGGATAAAGAGAAAGTCACATATACTGAATCTCTCACGTGGGATAAAGAGAAAGTCACATATACTGAATCCCTCATGTGGGATAAAGAGAAAGTCACATATACTGAATCCCTCACGTGGGATAAAGAGAAAGTCACATATACTGAATCCCTCACATGGGATAAAGAGAAAGTCACAGACACTGAATCCCTTACATCGGATAAAGAGAAAGTCACAGATGCTGAATCACTCACGTGGGATAAGAAGAAAGTCACAGATGCTAAATCACTCATGCGGAATAAGGAGAAAGTCATAGATACTGAATCCCTCATGTAGGATAAAGAGAAAGTTACAGATGCTGAATCACTCACGTGGGATAGGGAGAAAGTCACATATACTGAATCCCGCATGTGGGATAAAGGGAAAGTACCAGATGCTGAATCACTCATGTGGGATAAGGAGGAAGTCACAGATGCTGAATCACTCACGTGGGATGAGGAGGAAGTCACAGATGCTGAATCACTCACGTGGGATAAGGAGAAAGTCACAGATGCTGAATCCCTCATGTGGGATAAAGGGAAAGTCACAGAAGGCATACTGAGCAGTTTACTGCTCGATTTCAGATGCGTCCTGGGGAAGGGGGGAACATAGGTAGACAGTTGAAGAGAGTATAAACAAGTGAATACATAGTGGGAGAACACTAACATTTGGTTCTGATTACTGGACAGTAGTGGGTTAAGAGAAACAGTTGGTAACCACAGTTAATACAGCATGAGTACAATAAATTCAGAGTGCACATCACTAGCAAAATTGGATTATGTATATAAGGGGACTGACAGGAAGTAGTGGTGTCTTTTCCACCCTGGGCATTAGGCCTGGCGCTGGAGGGCGAAGGCTGAAAGAGTAGAGTCAGGAGCAAATAAGGTGGGCAAGGTGAGGGAGCCCAGCAGTCAAGGAGGGCCAGCGGGAACCCCCCCCCATAGAGTCAGGATGTCTTTCTATGCACCATGGGCAATGAGGAGTGGGGGTATGGAGTTCCATGAGGACATAGGTAGCCAGGTCCTGTGTCATTGGGGGCTGGGGTGGTAGTCAGATTTAGCAAGCCCAGAGAGAGTAGGAGCCCTTAGGAAGCCTGTTGTGTGTTATCCCATGTTGCCAGGGCTGGGAGGGTAATTGCAGGGCCCTCCCAGTAGGGGAAATGGTGGCAGAGGTTCCCCTCATACCCAGTGTGAGAGGACAGCCTTGGGGGTTGAGGGAGCTGGGGAGCCTTTCACCCAAAACAGGGGGGCCTGTTTGGAGGGACAGGTCCTGGGGTGCCGGTACATTGAGGCCCAGGTGGGTCATAGTCCAAAAATGGCAGACCTTAGAGGGTAGTCCCTGTGCTGGAGCTTAATGCAAGCCCAGGCAGTGAAGCAGGGATGTGGGCCTGGCAGGGACCCCCAAGGAAGTATGTACCAGCAGAATCCCTGGAGTGAAATGGGGCCATGGGGTGCTGAGGCAGAGCCGAGTAACCATGGCAGGTGTGGCCTCAGCACCAGGAATAGTGTGGGCTGTTGAAGGTGGGTCGTGGCCTGGGTTGTCAGAAAAATTTCTGGATGCCCCTGTAGCATGGGTCCAGGTGGGGAAGTCAGCTCACTTTCCCATGCCAGTGTAAGGGGGGGACTACCAGTGCCAGATTGGAGGTGATCCGAGGAAAGAAAAGTGAAAGTTGGCTTACCAGATCCAGTAGAAGCCAGGAGATTGCAGGGATCTGTGTTCTAGTAAGTCTCAGGTACAGTGCCTGAGAGAGAGCGAGTAAGCAGAGGAGAGCCCTTGCTTGAGTCTGCCTTAATCCATCGGTTTCTGCTGCCTTATCCTGTCCAACCAGTATTGTATAAAGTTAAAAGCCCCACGGAGCTGCTTATTTATTTTTAATGAAGTATGGTGACCCCTGTATCGCTGGAAACATTTGCAGTACAGGTGCAAAAAATAAAGCCAGTTTGAGGAGAAACAGTAGTTTGTACATTATTTGACTATGGGGGGAGGCAAAATGAAATGAAATCCTTTTTCCTCCTGTATTTGCAGTCTAATTAATTTTCCATGAGTTGCGTTCCAGTAGTAAAATATTCCGATCCAGCCTGGTTGGGGTTGCAAGGACTTCTGAGACCCCCGAAGGAGCAGAGGGAGGTCTCGGTTCAGTGTACAGCTTGGGGAGGAGATAAGATGTTGAGAGAGAGAGAGAGAGAGAGAGAGGTAAAGTGCACAGCTATGAAGATATTGAGCAGGTAGGAGACAACTGTTTCCCTGTGTTCTGATTTTCAAAAGGTCTTTAATGTTAGTGCTTAGGAGTTCTCTCCCTTTTCCACGTGGAATATCTGCAAGAGAAGAGTATGCCCCTAGATGGGGCAAAAAGGGGTGTATATATATATATATATAAAATCACACATGCCCACACAATGCAAAGCATCATGTGCTGCATATGCAAATCACCACAGAATGTTATGCTGGTCCAACTTTAAGCAGAATTGCATAGTGCCGAAAGGCCTCTCACACAATTTGCAAAGGGTGCTAACAAATGACATAGACACGTGTTTTGTCCTACCAGGACTCATCAGTATGCCTTGTCTGTTTGACACCCCAGTGTAATGGACCAGCTACCCTAAGACAGTGTGTCTTGGATATGTTGTGGTGAACCCATTAAAATAAAACTATTTAAAGACAAAGAACCTCTGCGCAAACACTGAGGCAAGGGTTACCCCAAAGGGCATTTGGCTGGGAAGCCAAGTTTCAAGAAAATTCAAAATCACACATGCCCCACACAATGCAAAGCATCATGGCTGCATATGCAAATCACCACAGAATGTTATGCTTTTGCACTGTGTGGGCATGTGTGATTTTGTATTTCTTGAAACTTAACTGACAAATACTGTTAAGGAAATAACCCTTACCTCAATCATTCTTGCACAGATGTTCTTTTACTTATATTTATATATATATATATATATATATATATATATATATATATATATATATATATATATATATATTATAATGGCACAGTAGTGCCACTATAGTTAGGGTTGAGTACCCCATTTAAGGTTAAAGTGTGAAATTTTGCAGCCTAATAACTTTGCCACCATATGACAGATTTGCCTGACATTTGGCAGGCACGGAGCGGTACCATAGATCTCTGGAACTGGCAAATTTCGTAACAGTCGGATATACTGTTGTGGAGCTATAAAGCACAAAAAAAGGTCACATTTACACTTTTTTGCGCATTCTTTGCTCATGCCTACAGGTTGCACGGTTTGTGCGACCAATTTAAAACCTTCAGGGAAAATGTGGCCAGAGTCTGCAATGTAGCTTTTGAAGATTTCATGAAAAAATATTAAACAGTTCAAATGTTATTCAAAAAACAAGTTTCCCATTATAGTCAATGGGAAAAGTTAACAAAAAGTGCGACAGTGCCACAAATGCAGTTTTTAGTGTTGCAAATGATCCCTGTAGTGTCGAGAGTCAGCCTTTTTTTTTCAGTTACTGGTCACAGAATTGCTTGGCATTTAAAATTGGGACCCACTAGGGACACAATTCTTTTTGTGTTCACCTAATCGAGCCCTGAGGATGCTAGCCATGTCTTTTGGGGGGGGGGGGGTTAAACACCCCAGAAGTATGTTTCTCAAATTTTTGTAAACCATAGCGTCACAAAGTAGTGTCGGACTTGCAACACTTTCATGATTTTTTTTGCAAAAGTGTCGTGATTTGCGACACTACTTTGTGACACTATGCCCAAAATAACAAGAATTCTTTGCTACCCTGCTGCAAAAGAACAGTTTGGTCTTTTGGGCTGAAATTTGTAGGGAAGAAAGCCAACATCCCACAGATGTGCCTTTTGGTAGTTTGGTGACAAAATATTACAGGGATGCAAAGTTACGGTACTCCAAACTTGACAATTTTCCCATAGACTAACATTACAGCGTCCGCTGTGCCTTCAGTCCTTTATCTCGACGGCTTCGCGTCTGGACTTTCGCCAGAAAATGCTGCTCCATTAGGAGGCTAAGTACAAAACTAGCCAGGAAAGTCATAAATTATATGAAATGTTAATTTTTTTCTACGTCGTACGGTTCCTGAGATATAATCAATTTAGTATTCCAAGTGCTCATTTTCTGCTCTGAGGCCCATTATTATGCATACATTCTTTGTATTCGCTGTGTTTCTCTATGCAGCTTTTGGGGAAAAGAAGGGTGTGCGCTTTCGTTACTGTTACACTTACCGTTTCCACTTGTGTATCCGTAACTGTTTGCATTACCGTTCCCATCTATGCCACCGTATGCATTACCTTTGCGTTTTCATTTGTGCGTGCAATTGCGTTACTGTTACCATTTGCGTTTTCCATTACTGTTTCTGTTTACGTTTCATTTTGCATCACCGTGTGCATTACCTTTTGCGTTTGCATTCATGTTTCTGTTTGCATTTCTCTTTCCTTTGGCATCATCGTTGGTGTTAACATTACCATTTGCATTTCCAATTGCGGTACCGTGACCATGCATGCTACCATTTGCATTTCTGTATGTGCTTGCGTTTGGGTATCCATTTGCATTACTGTTCGCTTTGATGTCATCGTTGCTGTTACTGTAACTGTTTGCATTTCCAATTGTGTTACTGTTACTGTTTGTGTGTTCATCACCAGTTGCATTTCTGTTGGCCTTAGCGTTTGCATTTTCGGTTGCGTTTCCACTGTTGATTGCCTTACTGTCTCCTTCTACAGCGTCATTGCCTTTACCATTTGCATTTCTGTTTGCATTTGTGTTACCATTTGCATTTGTTTTACTGTTTGCGTTTCCATTAGCGTTAGCATTTATACGTTACTGTTTTTGTTACCATTTGCATTTCTGTTGCCGTTAGCATTTGCATTACTGTTTGCATTACCATTTCTGTTTTCATTAACGTTTGTGCTTGCATTTCTCTTACCATTTGCGTTATCATATACGTTTGCATCACCATGTGCGTTACCATTTGCACTTGCGTTTGTGTTACCATTGGCGTTACTATGTGACAAAAAAAAAATCACATGGTAGGAGCATGGGGCCCAAAAGGCTCCGTGCTCCCACCAGATTTCATTCACTATTTATAGTGCTCATTCTCAAAAAGAAGGGAAATTCATGGCAAAAAACTCTGTTTAATGCGTCAGTTAGGGTTGTTCCACAGCAACAAAAATTAGGAAATTTGGTGTTAAGGTTGCCATCCCTTGCATCCCAAACCTAACCCATCCCCACCAACAGGTGCTGGGGTGTGCGTTGGGGTCATCGGTCTTAACTCTCACCCCATACTCCTATACTGCACCACCTCAGCTTGTTTACACATGGGATGAGGTGAGAGTTAGGACCGATGACCCCATGCACACCCCGATGCCTGTTGGTGGGGATGGAGTGGGCTTGGGGTGCAAGGGGTGGCAACCCTAACACCAAATTTCCTCACTTTTGTCACTGTGGAACAACTCTAACTGATGAATTATATGTATTTTTTTCCCATGAATATATATATATATATATATATATATATATACACACACACATATATATATATATAATGGTAGCATGGTAGTGCTACCATAGTTAGGGTTGAGGAGCCATTTACATGTTAAACCCAAAATTTTGCACCTTAATAGCTTTGCAACTGTTTGACAGATTTGCCTGAAATTTGGAATATATGATTAAGATCCATATGCCTTGGGATCTGCCAAGTTTCATACTGGTCAGATATACGGCTGCAGAGTTATTAAGCATGATCTGCGTGTGCATTTACTCTTTTTTGGAAGTCTACGGTCGCACCTACAGGTCGCACGGTTTGCGCGACCGGTCTGAAATATTCAGGGAACGTGTGGCTGGGATCCCCAATGTGCCTTTCAAAGATTTCGTGAAAAAATATTAAATGGTTCAAAAGTTATTCAAAAAACAATTTCCCATTATAAGTGAATGGGAAAAGTTAACAAAAAGTTCGACAGTGTCACAAATGCGGTTTTTACTTTTGCAAATGGCCATTTTACTGTCGCAAATCCGCCATTTTGTTTTCAGTTGGTGATCAGAAAAATGCTTGGCATTTAAATTTGGGACCCTCTAGCAACCTAATTATTTTTGTATTCACCTAGTCGGACCTTGAGGATGCTAGCCATGTCTTTATTTTGGGGTAAAACACCCCAGAAATATGTTTTTCACATTTCTGGAAAAAGTGCTTTCGCAAAGTACTTTTGCACTTGTGACTCTGTTGAATGAATTTGTGAAAGCTTTTGCAAATTGCGACAGTACTTTTCTAGGCTGTAGGAAAATGACTGCAATTCTTTGGTACCCCGCTGCAAAAGAACGGATTGGAGTTTTGGGCTGAAATTTGGAAGGAACGCAGCTGACATCTCACAGATGTGCCTTACAGTGTTTTGTTGAAAAAATATTACACAGTGGCAAAGTTATGGTACTCCAAAGTTGACACTTTTTCCCATAGGATAACATTACGGCGTATGACGCATTGCAACAATCATTTGGCGCCCTGCTGCAAAATAACAGTTCAGTCTTTTGGGATGAAATTTGCAGAGAAGACAGCCAACATCCCACAGATGTGCCTTTCAGTAGTTTGGTGAAAAAATATTGCAGGGGGGAAAAGTTATGGCACTCCAAACTTCTGTTATTTTTCCCATAGGATAACATTACAGCGTTCGCCGCACCTTTCAGGGCCCGTATCTCGAAAACTGTGCGAGATACAGGCTTTTCGTTGGAAACTAACTAGGAAAGTGATAATTCATATGACTTTTACATTTTTTTTCTATGTTGTACGGTTTCTGAGATATAAGCAATTTACTATTCCAAGTCCTCATTTTCTGTTCCGAGAGTCATTATTTTGCATACATTCTTTGTACTCACTGTCTTTCTCTATGCAGCTTTTGGGGAAAACCAGCCTGTGTGCTTACATTACTGTTACCATTACTGTTTCTGCTTGCAGTTCCATACCGGTTTCACTTACTGTTCACGTCTACGCCACCATGTGCGTTACCCCATGCATTTTCATTTGCGGTTGCGTTTGCATTCTTTTTAACATTTCTGTCTACAGTATTGTTTCTCTTTTTGTTTCACTTTGCGTCACCATGTGCATTATGATTTGTGTTTGTAGGCACAATGTTACTATGTGACAAAACATCACATGGTGGGAGCGCGGGCCCCCGTCGCCGCATTACATTCACTATTTCTCATTATCAGTTTCAAAAAAAAGGGAAATTAGAGGCAAAAAACTCTGTTTAATGCATCAGTTAGGGTTGTTCCACAGCGACGAAAGTGAGGAAATTCAATGTTAAGGTTGAAACCCCCTTTGCACCCCTCCAGCCCACCCCCCCCAACCGGAATCGGGGTGCGCATTGGGGTCATCGGTCCTACCCCTTACCCCATTCTCCTATTCCTCAGCTTCTTTCCACATGTGATGGGGTGAGAGTTAAAATATTCTTTTTATTAGTCAGATTTTAACTTATATACATATAGGTCTACAGTTGTGATTTTATACATTGTATTTACAACTGGTCCAATGATACATTCATTATTTAGGGTTCATATAGTACCTCTACATAGAATCCAATGTTTGTTCCTAACAGTTTATTACTCCCAATAGGGTTACAATCTAGTCATGCCCTCATTTAAGACTCCATACGGATTTTAACTTACATATACATGAGAGTTGGTCATTCTCCGGTTCATCGAACTTTCCCCTTACAGGATTCTCGCACTGGTCAGTCCAAGCATGGATGATCCTCCCATTTCAATTGTACTAGGGGCTCCAGCCAGATCCGTGGACAGGGGGAGAAGGGGGACGGGGGTAAGCCAGGCCCAAGCCCCTCAGAGGTGGGATGCAACCATCAGAATCAGAGCCTCCAAGGTCCCTCAGGAGCAGCTACACTAGGGTACAAAAGTGGGGTCTATTAACATATAATATATCTGCCACCTTGCCCATCTCTAGGAGAAAACCTCCCCACGTTCATTTACATTATATGTCATTTTTTCCACGTTATAAATTTGCCGGGTGATTTCCCACCAGTCTTATATAGTTGGAGCATTTATTGTTAACCATTGCCTGGTTATTACCTTTTTAGCTGCTGTAAGGAGCAGTAAAAGCAAGTATCTTGTATTTGTCCCTCTGTAGGGTTTAGGCAGGACAAGAAACAAGTACATGTCCAGTGTCAGCTGAAACTGTGGGTTGAAAAGCTCCTGCAGCTGTGTTTCAAGCTGCTCTAAGAAGTTGGAGAGTACTGGGCATGCCCACATAATGTGAGTCAGGTTGGCCTCCCTCTCGCTGCTCTTCCTCCAGCACTCCGCAGATTTATTTAATGAGTAGTGCTTAGTGACTGTGGGTGATCTAAAGTATCGTAACAAAACCTTCCAGGCATATTCTCGCCACTGACCCGAGCTTGTAACCTTAGAGGAGTAGCTGCATGCCAATCGCCAATCTGAAATAGATAGCTGGTAACCCAACTCTTCATGCCATTGTGTACAAATGTTTTCGGTGAGGACCTCTCTCTGAGAGTTCAAGGATTGGTAATATAAGGAAATCAAGTGGTCCTGCTTCCCTGAACTGTTCAGGGAGATTTGACATCGAATTGGTGCTGCATAATTTTCAGGGTTTCTTGTGGACGGTGATAAGCCATCTACATAATGTTGAAGTTGTAGATATCAGTAGAAGTCACTACGTGGCAAACAAAACTTTGCTTGTA
The DNA here is from genome assembly GCA_016271365.2 of Neoceratodus forsteri. Lineage (NCBI taxonomy): Eukaryota > Metazoa > Chordata > Ceratodontiformes > Ceratodontidae > Neoceratodus > Neoceratodus forsteri. Next base: position 200,990,802 of record CM057450.1, read on the forward strand.
CTTCTGTAAATGACCAAATCGTACCCTGTGACATAATTTGTGGTAGGTACCTCAGCCCTAGGCTGTCCCATGTATTAAACCCAGAGTCCAGAGTGTTGGGAGAAAAGTCTGGCAGTGCCTGAATAGGACATAGGAGTGGCAAGTAGGGGGACAGTTTGTGCAATTTTTTAAGTACATGCCAATTTTGGAACTGACCTGTCAGCCAAGGGTTAATAGCTGGATAGGCCTTTCCTCCCACCGCTGGTCGATAAATTGCTCGAAAGTATGTTGTGTCATTCATCAATATTTGCTCCATTTCCATCCAATGCGGGTGAGTTTTTTTGTTTTGTCTTGCCATTATGTGTACCATAGTTACTGCTTGTTGGTAGTACTTTAGATCCGGAAGGGCTAGACCGCCATCTATTCATGCTAGGGATAATACCCCAAAGCGACTCGCGCTTTCCTACCCGCCCACACAAAGTCTCGTATTAGGCGGTTGATTTCTTTAAAAGTCCTTAAGGGCACAAATAGGGGAACATTTTAAAATAAATATAATGCTCTCGGGAGAGTAATCATTCTAATTAGTTCTATCCGTCTAGTTAGGTTCAGTGGTAAAACAGACCAAGTTCGCAGATCCTGCTTTAGTTGTGTCAAAAAACGAGAGTAGTTTTGTTTATAATAGTTTACTCTCTCATGGGAAATATATATGCCCAGGTATTTTAGTTTTGCCAGATTCCACCTACCGGGAAGGGCATCAACTATCGCCTGTGTAGGTGTATAGCTGAATGTCAGTATTTCAGTTTTAGTCAAGTTTAATTCATAGCCTGACATCAATCTGTATGCATCCAAGATTTGGCGAACCGCTGATATGGATTGTTCTGGATTTTGGAGATATAGGAGTATGTCATCCGCGTATAAAGCAATTCGGTGCTCCGTATCCCCAAAAGAAGCTCCTCGTACATCGGGTGAATCTCGAGTTTGTTGTGCTAGGAGTTCTATAATTGCTGTGAATAGTAATGGGGATAATGGGCAGCCTTGGCGGGTTCCTCTTTTAAGTGGGAAGTAGGCAGAGTGATGTCCGTTTACTCTTACGCAAGCTCAGGGTGCATAATATGTTTTGTAAGACTTGTATGAGGCCAGAAGGGAAACAAAGTTTGTGCAGGACAGAATACAGAAAAGGCCATGAAACCCTGTCGAAGGCCTTCTCCGTGTCAAGACTAATTAGTGCTGCTGGGGAATCCATACCGCTCATTTGGTCCACAAGATAGAGAGAACGTTTGATGTTATCAGTGGTGGTACGCGCCCTCACGAAACCCGTTTGGTCCTTGTGTATTAAGAGAGGGAGGGAGGACGTGATCCATGTGATGGGCCAAAATACTCGTGAACAATTTATAGTCCTGATTCAGTACCGAAATTGGTCTATATGATGCGCATTCCTGGGGATTTTTCCCTGGTTTAGGGATCACCGATATAGTTGCATAGGACCAGGACTCTAGGGGTGAGTCGCCCCGTAATACAGAATTAAAGACACGGAGGAATGTGGGCTGAATCTGAGTTCCCGTGGCCTTGTAAAATTCTGCTCTGTATCCATCTGGACCTGGGGCTTTCTGGGACTTGGAATTGGTTATAGTCCATGCTATCACAAGGCTTGTTATAGGTTGCATAAGTGAATCTCTATGTTCTTCTGTTAGGAAGGGGAAGAAAAGTGTCTCCATATACGCTGACAGGCTATCTGGGGAGGGGACAGACTCTGGGCTATACAAATTACTGTAGTATGTCTTAAATGCTTCTGCAACCTCATGTGTCTTAGATAGAGGTTGTCCCTCAATTGGGTGCTTAATGGTCACTATCATTGCTGCCTTCCGTTGTCTATGGATTTGGTATGCAAGCAGACGTGTGGCCCATGGGCCTACTTCATATTATCTTTGTTTCAAGAATGCTAGGGCTATTTCGGTTTGTTGTAGGACGAGTTTATCCAATTCTTGTTTGGTTTGTTGTATCTGAGGGAGGAGGGAATCATCTCCCTGCTTGTGTGCCTGTTGTAAGAAGTGAAGTGTTTCTTCAAGCTTAGCTCTGTATTCTCCACTCTGTGTCTTCTGTGATGCATACTTAATTATATGCCCCCTTAAAACTGCTTTTATTGTGTCCCAATAAACCGAGGGAGTAGTGTCTGAGGCCGGGTTGTCAGCCATGATCTCAGAAATCTTGTCTGAGATGAATTCTTTAAATTCCTTAGACCGTAAATAAAATGGATTTAGTCTCCATTGAGTTGTTTTAGGTTGAACACCTAGGTCCCACTGCGTGATCATGGGCACATGGTCTGAGATAGATATATTCCTGAGTTACGCATCATATACAGTATACAGCTTTTCCACTTGGATGATAGCATAATCTATTCGGTAGTATGTACGGTGTACCGAAGAGTAGTATGAGTAATTTCTCGCGTGAGGATGTAATTTCTGCCATATATCACACCACCCAATCTCCATGATAAACTTATTAAAGAATTTCTGAGTTGCCGACAGCTTCTGTGGTCTCCCTCTTGTGGAGTCTATGTTTGGGTCAGCCATCAGGTTAAAATCTCTGGACATCAAAAGGGTACCCTTGGTAAAATTCACCACCTTATCCAACAAGGGTCTCAACTGAGGAACAGTAATACCTGGGGGGAGGTATATAATGGCTAGGGTAATTTCCTCGTTGTTGAGTTTCCCTCTGGTAAGGTCTAGTCGGCCTTCCGGGTCTGACTAAGTCCGTTCTGGCTGATACGGGGTATAAGGTGGAACTATTATGGCCACCCCTCTACTTCTACCTCCCCTATATGAGGCATAAAATACCTGTCCCCGACTTAATTTAACAAGTTTGGAATGCTCCACTGGATTCATATGCGTCTCCTGGAGAAAGGATATATTTGCCTTAGTTCTCCAGAGGTACGCCAGCGTTTTAGACCTTTTAATCGGAGAAGCCAACCCGTTTATGTTTAGAGAGAGCAATTTTAACTTTGGTGAATGCATCATGACTTATCTCTGAGCTGCTGGTATTTTGGCACCCTGCCCCCCTTCGGGATGCCCTTATTACCCATATATTTTGCAATCTCAATGACCAGGTTAAGTTCAATGACCCGTTAACAGACATAACAATAAGGACAATACAACCATGAATATGAGCATACAACATTAAGGCAAGACTAAGACTACTAGCCAACGTGGCCATAGAATCAAACATAGAACAGTTAGCACTTCCACAGATCTGGGCAATGCCTTGATCACTGGCAGGAACCAAGGGTCCTACCTGTATGGTCCTCTATTATCTGAGGACCTTAGGTATCTAGTACCTGAGGGAAAAGGGGTAATTGAGGTTGGTGACTCGAGCCGTGAGTTATAAGCTTCCCCGAGGTCAGATATGTCAGAGAGGCACCAGTTAAGTGGCGTAAAATATCGACCTCCGTGGGCTGTATGGGGGTTTTGGTAGTCTCCTGCTGCTCAGGCGTTGTCCCAGAGGTCCTATTAAAGCTATGTACGGGGGTCCACCCCAATGTTGGGGTAACTCCTCAGTTTTCAGCCTCCCCTTTCGTAGTGTTGGGGGCTGAGGTTCAGCACTGGGGTTAGGGTTTAACACCCTTGGGAGCTGTGCTCATGTCCAATGTGGTTGCCTCGCCCTTCCAAGTTAGCTTGCTTATTGCCAGGGGTCGAGCAAGAAGCAGGCAAAACCGAAAATAAGCCCCAGACGGTACCGGGTCTCCAGTCCAGAACGGCAGGAGCAGTGGCTCCCAGCTTACCCCGAAACTCTGACTAGAACTCACTAAATGTGAGGAGTCATTTGTTAATCTATTTTTCACTGCTATGATCCTTCCCTTCCCTCCCTTCCCTTAATCTTTATCCCACCCATCTACACCCTGATGGAGTCAATTAGGTACAATCGTGTTGAATTAAAATGCAGAATCCCTCTCCCACATTCTAATGTCAGTTCCTTCCTTCCCCATCTTTTCTTCATTAAGTCCGTCATCTCTGCAGTGATTTATGTGTACAGAGACAATGATCACCTGGATAGTCAGAAGGGGTGCAAGATAATTAGGCCAAACCTGGTTTTCAACAGATTTTGCCTTCTAAAACCCCGAGCAGCGGCCTTCAGGGCCAACCTCTCTGGAATTACAGGACAAGAGCTAAGGTGAGGTTCCGTCTGAGTAACTAGTGGACCATTATATGTAGTGGGGCATCCTCTCTGAATCAGTTCCTAGGTCTGGGGATGTCCACTAGGGAGGTTAAACCTCTCCAAATAAGGCTTCATTCCTCTGGTTCAGGCAGGGAAACATAAAATCTTCTAACGTCTTCCCCACCTCTTTATGTCCTGGTAATGAATCAGGTTTCCCCGACAACCTGGCCAGTCTATTTAATAGGTCACTCTCGACCCGAGCGTCTCAGGTCTGTTTGGTGGGAAAGTGTGAAGTTTACTTCTCCTCCTTATTTAAATTGCCCCTTCTATTGCTTGGATTGGTCAACACCTAAGTCTCACCAATACCTGAGATCAAAGGCATAGAAAAGAATCTTGATCAATTTGCCCAAAATATTCCACCCACAACCCTCATGTAGCCTTCTGAGGCTACAGTCCAGCCTCCCCCCCTCCAAAAGACCAGTATTCTCCTCCTTAACAAAGCTGATTTAATGGTCACGGTCAGAAGCCTGCATTTAGTTATTGTTTGTTTCAAGTTTATGGCACGTCAGGAGGAGCCAGGGTTACCATGAGTCGCTCTCCCTCTGTCAGTTCCCTCCCAGAAAAGGCCTAATTAGTGGCACATTCGAGTGGGTTGACTGAGGGAAGAGACATCAGCAATGGTGTCACATCTTCAACGAATCATGTTTCGAGGGAAGATCTAGTACCCCCACACAGCTCAGGTGAGGCGGGCACGAACTCCTGAGGTCTCCCCTCCAACCTCTGCTTCCCATCCATGTGCTCCTTCCCTGGCCCCCCTCGATGCACCACAGTTGGAATCGTCGTCTCGCATGAAGGTACATACCTCCCCCCCAGGCCACAGAACAGCCTCGTGAACAGCTAAGTCAGGTCATGAGTTCCCAGCCAGATCGGCTTAGCAGTGATGTCAGGCGGGGCACCCCCATAAGGTCCTGGGAGAGCAGCTTGGCCACGATCTGCCCAGTGAACTCCCAAGCACGCCGAGATGAGCTCGGAGCACCGTGATCCGCTGACCGCATGGCAACCCCCATGTACGCGGTCACATTCACTTCTAGTACTTTACAGGAAACTCCTGACTACGAACCCAAAACAAAAGGCAGGCAACCGTGTAGGCAGCAATGGCAGTCAGATCTCCTTGATTTCCAGCAATGCAGGAGGTCCCCCCCTTCCTCAACTCCCCCCCAACTTACCTTCCCAACCTGAACCACAACCTCCCAATTCACTTCAATCCTCAGTGTATTAAACCCCATGGAAGTGGCAGGAATGTCCTTCCCCGCCCACCCAGGCAGGCAGCCCCCCGCCTCAAGCACAATCGATCTGAGGTCTTCACCCTTCAGGACTCCCAGGGTCAGGGAAACAGGTAGTCCAGCTGCTGTGCAGAAACTTATGACCATTTAAGTTGCCTCTCCCCCCAACCCCAGGACCCCCAAGTCTGGTCGCTCAACCCAGTGCGGGAGCAGGATTAACCACCATCATAGTAGAACAATACCACGCCCTACAGCTGAGTCAGGGGAGCACAGTGATACATTCGCGCCTAAAACTAGAGGACTTACTGCACGGGGGCCCATCAATACCCACCCCAGTCGCCCTCCCGAACCCTTATCATGATCTCCCTGAATCTCTTCCTAAAAAGTACCCCTGTCCTCCCCATCCCACTCCCCAACAGTGTATCAGATCAGAACTGTATTATAATAGACATGAGACCAAATTAACAAGTCCTCGAGGCCTTCCCAGTTCAGCACAAAAGGTAACCTTCCGACAAATACTTGCGGTTAGTGTTTCATGTCGCTGCTCTACTGAGACTCAGTTCAGGTTCCGATTGGTCTTGGGCTCTAGCTTTTAATGCTTTCATGACAGTCTGGATAGCTTCAACCCCCTGACTTCTCCTTGCTTCTGGCTGTTCAACAGACCAAACTTTTTGTGCCAATTTTGCGGCAATTGGGGTTCCATCATTGGTGCGTTGCTTTGGGACCTCTAGTTTCCTGGTTTGGAGCTCCTTTGTTGCATCAAGTGCTGAATCAAAGACAGTAGGGCCCTCTTTGAAGTGTACCAGTAATCTTGCTGGATATAAAGTTCGGAAATGGATTCCTGCCCCTTTAAGAGCCTTCATAACAGGAAAAAACATCTTCCGGCGAGCCATTACTTCTGGTGCAAAGTCATTTTCGAAAAAAAAAAAGCCGATTATTTTTGTAGAGCACTTTGTCTTATTTCCATGTGGTGTGCAAGATGGTTTCTTTCTCTTGGTGCCGGAGAAATTTGATAAGGACTGTTCGTGGGCGAGCACCAGCAGGCGGTTTTGGGCCCAGAGAGTGGTGGACTCGTTCTATCTCCAGAGTTATATCCTCAGGTAAGGGGAGAAGTTCCCTCAGTAGGCTGTGCATAAAAGTGATGAAATCAGCCGTTTCAGTGCCCTCCGGGAGTCCCGACAAACGAATGTTATTTTGGCGACTTCTACACTCTGCATCTTCGGCACATTCTTGTAGGGCCCTGAGTTGCGTATGTAATTGAGTTATAGCTCTCTCCGTTTCATCCACCCTCCAGTCAGTTGTTGTTAGCTGCTCCTCCGCACCCTCCTGTCTTTTTTCTAGTTTGCTTAAATCTGTTCTCAGACATGCCACCGTGGATCTCATTTCTTTCCGAAAATCACTTATTTCAGAGAGCATTTGGGTCATTTGTCGTTGCAGAATCGTATTGGGGATGTGATCGGTCTGTGTTGTGCTGTGGCGGGAGGTCGATGAGGCCCACGAATCTCCACTATCTGAGTCTTCAGGCTGTGATCTGGTGCAATCTGTGCGATTCGGGGATTTTGTTTTATCCATACCTCTCTTCCTTGGCATAGTATACCCCTAGTTGTGTCTAGAATCATTATTTTGCTGAGATTAGCTGTGTTTTAAGGGGTTATTTAATTAACTCACGGGGGGCCTCACGTTAGGTGCTGCTTACGCTATCATGATGTCACCAGAAGTCTTGATGGGGTGAGAGTTAGGGCCGACGATCCCAACGTGCACCCCAATTCCGGTTGGAGGGGTGGGCTGGAGGGGTGAAAAGGGGGTTTCAACCCTAACATTGAATTTCTTCGCGTTTGCTTCAGAGACATCATGACATTCTGGCATCCATAGCAACACCTGCCAAGCAGCTCAACTTTTAGAGACCTGCGGTGCAAGCAAAGCCAAAATCACACAGGTCGAAATGGAGATGCATTGCCTTTTGGCTCCTTTCCCCATACCGCTCTAATCTTCAGAAGGTGTGCAACAGGGACTCAGTGAGAGAATCATGGAAAGGAGTGGTTACAACAGATGCCATCATCCTGGGATATAAAATGGCAGTGACAGCAAAGTAACTGCTGGGGCAATAGCTTTCTAAAATAAATGTTCTAATTAAATAAAAAGTTTGTGCTCTATTAGCACTTTCCTAATAAAGCAGCTTTAAAAAAATACACTGCTGCTGCAGTCCATAACAGAGAAAAAGAATATGTGACTGTTGGCATAGTACAAAATCTAGGTGTGCTGTGTATTTTTAATTTGCCTGTGAATTGCTGCGAATTCTGCCGCTACACGATATGCACAGCATTTGCAGAGTGTGCACTATGTAATTTGCCGCAGTTGTGGCACATTTTACAACACGAATTGCTGCAGTTTGCACTTTGGTATTATTTTATTGCCATGAATTGCACAGTAAAATTTGCCAGAGCTGCTCGGTGCATGCGAACTGCGGTCATTTGCATAGTAAAATTCATGCAACTGTGCTAATTTTACTACATTAATTGCAGCACTACATTACATGCTACACAAATTGCTGAGTTTTTTAACTTTATATGGAGCTAACAAAAACTGAGTTTTTTAATTTCATGGGACACCAATAAATGTTGGGCAAGCCCTGATCAAAAGCCAGTGAGGACAGGACTGTCACGTGAGAGGAAAAGGTCAGTCAAACCACAGCTTTCATAACTCATCTTCCTTGCATCCATATATAACTAACATTATATTACATAGTAATGAATCAACAATTTTAGAGGAGACAATGTGTTTTAATGGTTAGAGAACCAGCTCTAAGATTAGAAGAGCAAAGGTTCAAAACCCATGACAGCTAAATACTCATTGTGTGACCCTGAACAAGTCATTTAACCTCCCTGTGCTCCAGTCTAGCCATCTGCAAAAATGACTAGAAGCAGAACCCCACTGAAACAAGATATTACATCTTAGCTTGACTATTCTGGCTTAATAAACTGCAAACTGAATAAAAATAATTGGTATTAATTTTATGTTTTTATTTATGGTGACAATACTACAAATATTTAACATTTATTTATTTAGTTAGTTATTTATGTCTTTGGTAACCGGGTAGGTGCACTGATCCAGAGGACCGTTTTCAGGCACAACCCGGGCCACAAGGTGGCAGCAGTAGGAGAAAACAAGCAGTTACATACAGTGTCAAGGCTACAGACCCCGAGCATGGGGTGGTGAGAAAAATAAAAATATACAAGTGAAATAAAAAAATACAATAGATGACACTCTTACAAAGTCACATTGGAGTGAGGCTAGAGATGCTAAAAAATGAGACAAAAAACATGGTGTGCTGAAATTATATTGTACAGAGCAGATATGTCAAAAAATACATAACATACTACATACCTATACATTAAACCATTATTCACATACAGTAGTACATAGCCCAGAGTCAGAGAAATAGTTCCTGGGTCAGGGCCATAACAAAAGCCACATAGGTTCAGGACGAAAACATTACTATGTTCCTTGGGGAAGAGGTGTTTGAGAGATTGAGTGTGTGTGTGTGTGTGTGTGTGTGTGTGTGTGTGTGTGTGTGAAGGGAGTGAGGTGGTAGGGGAGAGGCTAGGATAGCAGAGAAGGTAGAGGAGAGGCTGAGAAGGGAGGGGGGCTAAAAGTCCTATGGAGAAAGGAGAAAAAAAGACAAACGGAGGCTCCGTTTTCAATATTATTTTGTGGCGCAGTTACAGTGAGCATTATTCAAGAGCCATTCTTTCAGGTTATGCTTGAAAGCTAGGTGAGTGGGCGATGACCGGACTGACGGAGAAGGTTTGTTCCACATTGTGGGGGCAGAAATTGAGAAAGCTCTACCCCCCATAGCGGTGGAGACACGGAGAATTGCAGAGGTGGGACTGAGGATGCTCTGAGAGGCTTCAAAGTCACTCTGTCCATCAGGAGTTTTGAGTATGGAGACGGGTCCTGGTTTCTGAGCGAGTTGTCCACTAGGCATCCCATAGCATAGCTGAAGCATCCCTGGAGTGGGAGCCACCCCAGTGTCTGGTAGAGTGAGCAGTGTTGGGTGCACGGAGGTGCTTGGAGAGCGAAACGACAAATTAAGTTGTATGTAGTGGTTAGTCACGAGTGCAGGGAGGAGGAGGAGGATACACAGGAGTAGACCAAGCAGCAATAGTCGAGAGGGGGAAGCAGATAACCATGTGTGATAGCAAGTCATGCCTCGATGGATAGCAAATTCTTTAGTAAGAAGGTAGCACCTAACTTTTGGTGGATACTCCACACGGTGTTGTTTATATGTTCAGTGAAGGGTAGGTAGGGGTCGAAAGTGACCCCTAAGTATTTAAAGGAGAGAACATTTTCTAGAGGGGCCTGCTGGGGTAAGAACTAGAAGGGTGGAGTTAGATTTGGCAGCTTTAACGAGGAAAGGTATAGAGCCAAAAAGCATGAATTTGGTCTTCTTTTCATTGGTAAGGAGTTTGTGAGAAAGGAACCATTGGTGGGCCAAGTTGTAGTTTTGCGTGAGGGAGGAGGAGATGGACACTATTGATTTCTCACTATGATAGAGGACCAGGTTGTCTGCGTAGAGGACTGCTTTGCAATCTAGACTCTCTCTGTGGAGAGCATTAATGAACATGGAGAAAAGCAGGGGTCCAAGTATGGAGCCCTGGGGTACAACAGTGCATACCAGTAGGGCAGTAGAGGAAGATTTACCTATGACAACAGACTGAGACCGGTTGGTGAGGTAGCTGCAGAACCAGTCGGCTGTTTTTGTGGAGCAGCCAAAGAGAAACAGGATTGAGCGGAGGAGGTAGTGATCAACGAGGTCAAAAGGCTTTGATAGATCTACAAAGACTGCACCTGTGGCTTTGCCCTGGTCCATGTTTTTTTGAACAAGGTCAGAAAAAAGTGCCAATGCAGAGGACGTACTATGGCACTTGTGGAAGCCATGTTGAAGGGCACACAGGAGATTGTATTGTTCAAGGTACTTGGACAGCTGGAGATGGACAATTCTCTCAAGCAATTTACTCAGATGGGGAGCAGGGAGCTAGGCCTATAATTATCAGGGGAGTGTGGATCACCAGATTTAAAGATTGATATGACATTTGCATGTTTCCATGAGTCAGGTACAGCAGAAGTGGTAAGAGCAAGGTTAAAAATGAAAATTAGAGGTCTGATAATAGCAGGGGATATAAGTTTTAGGAAAGCAGGGATTAGGCCATCACTGCCTGGGCTTCCAGTGGTTGGTAGAGACTTCAGGAGTTTGATTGTGTCAGAGTGCCCGACGACTGTGAAATAGAAAGTGGGAGGGCGGTGTTTGTTATGTCGGAGGGGATGGTGATTGACTGTAGGTTTGTAACGGGGGACGCTGGGCAGGGAGTTTTTTCAGGTAGCAGGATAGGTCAGGGAATTTAGTATTGAAATCATTGGCAATTTCTGCAAGGTCAGAGATGGGGCCAGTAGGGGATGAGAGCTGTCTGATTTGCCTGTTGGTTCTGGGGTTGAAGAGAGATCCAATGGAGGCCCAGAACTTACGCGGATTGCCAAGACTGTTACTCTGCTGAGTAAGGTAGAACTTGCATTTTAGCAATTTGGCTGTCTCTTTGCAGGTATTGTATTTCGCAGTCTATAGGCATTCCAGAGTTGGTGGGAGGGTAAAGACTTGTAAGCCTTCCACTTACTGTCCCTAGCTTTCATTAGCACCGGTAGATCCCTGGACGGCCAGTGGGTACATCCCTCTCTTACTCTTCTGGTTGTGATAGGAAAGTAGGTATTCTGCAGGTGTGAAAGTGTGGTGGTGAAGAGGGTGACTGCATCAGAGATGCTATTTAGTTTGTAGAGTCAGGTCCAGTTTAATGCCCGAGTAGCGCAGAGTATGGGCTCTGGATCGGGGTAGTTAAAGTTTCTAACAGACAAGAGTTTGGGAGGGGACGGCTTGATTTATTGGATAGTATAGCATAGGTTGGGGTGTGATCACTAATAGAAGTGGACATAGCGCCTGCCTGTAGGATCCTGTCTGCCCAGTTTGTGGGGACCCAGTCAATAAGGGAGTGGGTTTGAGAGCGGGAGTTTTGTCTTTTGGGAGTGGAGATGACTTGTTCCAGGTTGTGCTCTTTTAGCATACCACATAGTCTGGAGCAGAGGTATTCAGCCAGTTTAGATTGAGATCACCAAGTAGCACTGTGTCCCTTGTGGGTGTTGTGCTTCCAAGGCTCTCTACAAAGTTCAGCAGACCCTGGACACCACCAATTTGAGGGTTGTAACAGCAGCCTATGTTTAGCTTTTTACTCAGACTTAGGGTAATCTCCACAAGGAGCCACTCACTCTGGGATGTGGGCATTGAGCAACTGACAGTAGAGGTGGTGATATGATCTTGCACATACAGGGCCATTCCCCCACCCCTCTTTCAGCCTTATCTGTCCTGGCATAGGAGGGAGTAGCCCAGTAGTGTGTACAATGAGTCTGGGTGGTGTGATTTTAACCAAGTCTCTGAGAGACCCAATACTATCTGCTTATAAAGGGATAACCATGCCTCAAGTTCAGTGAACTTTTAGGGGAGACTGCAGATGTTCTGAGCCGTGATGTCTGGTCCAGGTGCAGTCCGTATGGTCTATGTGTGTGTTCATGGGGCCAGGGTTAGCTTCAACGTTCCCTGTAAGGAGAATGAGGGAGAGTAGAGAGCAGTTAGGGCAGCGCCATGGGGTGACTATATTGTGAGGGAGTGCACAAATAGACCTAGCAGTCAACGCTCATAGCGTTCATAGTTGGATAAGAGTGCCAGGAGGATGCTACTTGTTAGGCTGAGCCCCTTTCTTTTCACCAATACCTGGGTGTTTACATACAAATGTAACCCCCCTGCAAATGGGGGTTCCCAAAAGACTTCCAGGAGCTTGCTTGAATGCTCCAAGCCTGAATGGTGTTTGGCGTTTAAGCCATTTATCAGTGAGTGTTTTTAGAGCCTCTGGTACTGTCTCTTTAAGAGCTGTCTGCTTGCAGACATAATTAGTTTATATGGGGGGACTGTGTGTTTCTCTGTTTGAGTACCACTCGAACTGCTGCTAATTCACTCCATTTTGCAGTCACTAGGAGTACAAAGGAACCTATCTGAAAGATGTAACTGTTTGCCAGAAATAATTTAGAGTAATAATGAAATGACAGTTTGTCTAACCTGCTTTCTTTGCAGTCAGAACTGTGTCTGCCTAGTTCCCCATTCTGGTTTTGAACTGCTGAACTGGACCAATCAGTGTGGGGTAAGCTAGCTCTAAAATGGTGCCTTGGACGAATCAGAACTTGGACTCATAATCTGAGGCCAGCACCACAAGAGGATTATGGGCAGTGACTCTGGGAGATGTAGTTTAGACTTGGCCTTTTTGGACCAACAGCAGCAGTCTATTGTGGTGACAGCAATCCAGCCAACAACTGGGAGGAACTCAAAGGAAGTGCCGGTTTTGTCTGTTGAGTTTCAGTTTAGCTCTGGCAGTGAAGGAAAGGAACCCTGTGCTCCTTCAGTGCACAGTTTTAGTCAAAAACATGTGTAAGGTCCAGAGTTCTGGTCTGCAGCTTGTGTAACTGCTTGTTAGGACTGAATCCATCCTGTGAAGAGAATCAAGGATATCTGAAGAGTAGAAACCAGGCTCACCCTGTAGAAGACTGGAGAAATTGCTGAATTGCACTCGATCTGTCAGGAACTGAATCTGCTGTGTGTTCTCCGGTATTGTGCAGTATGTGCGATCGGGATAGAGAAGCAGCCTGCCTGGTATAGTACTTTCTTTTTACCATATAAATGTGTGAGGAGGCTTGTGCAGCTCAAGTGAATCCTGCTGCCATTAAAGGACTTTTGCCTGTTACTGTTTACCATATAAATGTGTGAGGAGGCTTGTGTAGCTCAAGTGAATCCTGCTGCCATTAAAGGACTTTTGCCTGTGACTGTTTACCATATAAATGTGTGTGGAGTCTCTTGGAGCTCAAGAGTAGCCCTGCTGACGTTGAAGGACCCTATCTTGTTTGGAGGTCGTGAGTACTAATTCAGGGTCGCTCCCTGTTGAATTGCCACATTAAATCCAAATGGAATCACTGTACTGCTGACTGTTTAAACTAATTTTTCTTTTCTCTGTGTGAAAGGGCCCCTACCAGCTGCCACAGTTTGGACTAGCCACTAGGGCTTGGGTACCCAGGGACAGTAACTGATGAGGATAGGCCTGTGCACAGAGCCATAGAATAGATGAATAAAGTGATAAGCTAATTAACCTGATTTCACCCTGTCATTGTTATATCCCCCTAAATAAATCAGAGCTGCTTGTTTCAGCAAAGTTATACTGCCTGAAGTATTTGTCTATGTTAAAGTACTGTACTGTGATTGTTGCACTGTATCTTATTTCACAGGAGGTCCCAGTGCGGAACCAGTCCTGGGGGTAAGTGTATACTGTGAAGGTAATTCTGATATATTGTGTGGGCCACTAGTGGGAAGAAAGGGGGGTTGCAGTGTCTCAGAGGGCTGTGACCAAGTAAGTTTAACTATTGCAAACCCTGACCTCTGGGTGGAGGCACCCGCCATTGGATCCAGGCCCCTCAACCTGTTAGTGGCAAATCAGGCAGGGGTAGTAGCCCCTGGGATAGCGCCATCTAAGGGTTACATCTTGGAGGCTCACCGCTGGGATTGTGTGTCCTCTAGTGGCCATATTCACGAACCACTGTTAAGAAAAAATGGGTACCCGACAGAAGTGGCTGTGCACGGCTGGTGGAGTGGTGTACTGGGGAGGACATTGACCCCAAAATGCTATGCTTATCCTGGACATCCCTGGGTATCAATACGGACACTGTACAGGAGTACTTTCAAGGTGGAAGGTTTACAAAACCCTGTGGTGGTGGGTGGCATGCTAATCTGCTCACCCACACTTTCCTGGCCCTAGTAGAGTTTAAGGATCCCATAGATAGCCCAAAGTGCCACAGACCATTACCCCAGAGGAGCCCTCACTGCCTGGAGGTGATAACTAAGTACAGTAAGACCCAGTGGGGAATGAGCCCCCACCACTGTCTGAAACTTTGAGGAGAAATTTGCTAAATGGTTGCTGGGGAAGGAAAACTGTGGAGGACTTGAAGAAACTATTCTTGCCACCTGGGGTGTTCCTCCCCAACACCCTCTCCCGCTCCAGTACCCGTAATGGTGGCTGAACCAATGCAGACTCTCTTTTCTGCACCTGCCATTAGTCACGACTTTACGAAGGTTGAGGATCTTCTCTGGCACCCTCCCACCCCCAAGGGGAGGATGACTGGGAGACCTGGATAGACTATGTTTGCCCCCAAGTGCTAGAATGGCAATGCTCGGGAAGCGAAAAGTGAAAGAGGGTTAGTGAGGCCTCAGGTCCTACCCTGGCTACCATCCGTGCTAAATGGGCCAGTAACCCTGAAGTGACTGCACAGGCCTATCTTGAGGCCTTGGAGAATGTATGGGAGCCCAGATTCTGATGAGGATCTATGGTGGAGAGTAAGAAATGCACAACAGTACCAAGGGAGTTGTTCTCTGTGTATGTATCTCGGCTGGAAAAATTGTTGCAAGAATGCCTCAGAAAGGGTAGTTTGCCAGCGATTGAACTGGACCGAACCAGGCTGGACAGGATACTTAAGTCTGCCCTTCTCCAGAACTGCTGTTGCTTCAGTTCGCCTGGCAAATCGACTGGAATCCCCACCCTCCTATGATGAGTTAATGAGAGAATTCGAGGACTTGAAAAGGCGACCTCGGGAGGGACCTGCACCAATAGCTGCGGCTCGACCAGTGACTGAGGTGGCCCATCAAGTGAAGTTCAGGGCAGAGGTTGGCAGTCAATGAGTGCTCTGACAAGGAAAAGATATGCACAATGGGGTGAACTGTTGAGAGAGAGATCCAGAATTCAAAAACAGTCCCTATGAAGGCCACACCTGCAAGTGCAGGCCCCGACCTATATCCGACTGCATCTGCTATGGGGTGAGGGTACCACCCATGTATCTCCTGCTGATAACAGCTCCAAACTCAATTCCTTGACCATGGAAGTGGAGAAACTGACGAGATGTCTCCAAATGCTTATCACGCCGCAGACAGAGATGGCACCCAGGTTTCAGTTAGTAATACCCGCCATGGCTCGACTGTGGCGCCTCGGCCAACTCAAACTCCAGAAAGTATGTTTTGCTATAATTGTGGGAAAGATGGGCACATGAAAGGGAATGCCGGTCCCCAAAGACACTGACAAAGTTGCATATAGGCTACAAGGGAGAGCGGGAGAACAAATCAGTGGTTAAGAGGTGCACAAAATGATCCCAGTGAGGACACCAAAATGCTAACTCACGTCCTTTTGTGGAGGTCAGTTGCCCAGGCCCCCACTACCGCCTCTCCAGACTGGTCCAGAATAGTGGGTCCCTCCATGGAGACCACTGTAAAGGTGAATGGAGTGTCTACAAGAGCTGTATTAGACAGTGGCTCCCAAGTGACAATTATGTTCCAGGATTGGTTCAGAAGTATTTGTCAGATGTACCCTTACAACCATTAGAAGGACTGCATGTATGGGGTTAAGTGAAAGGCCTACCCCTATTCTGGGTATATCCGAATTTGGCTGTCTTTCCCCACCTCCGTGGCTGGAGTGGCCGAACAAGTGAGACCCTAGCCTAGTATGTCCCCCACTGGACTGTATGATGGTGTCCCTTTGTTGATTGGAACAAATGCTCATATGTTCGGAAGGCTGGCACAGTTGTGTTATGAAAAACAGGGGTCAAAGACTAGTAGAGCTTTAAGAGTTCCGGCTTCAATTAAGAAGGCCTATGAGGCACGAGAGATGCTGAAAAATAGAACCAGAGGAACCGGTGGAATTGTATGGAAGAAGGATCCTGGTCTCTGATCCTGACGCCAAATGCCAGTGTACCTTACAGGGAGAGGTCCGTATCAGAAAGGATGTTAAGAATAAAATATTAATGTTGGATGCACCAGGCGATGGAAAATTGCCAGAGGACTGCTGGTCAAGCCTAGTATTTTGCCCGCTAGAGCCCATGCTTATGCCAGAGGGTAATGGTCCAAGTTCATAATGTGTCTGAAAGAGACATTCGAGTAAATAGAGGTTGCATCCTGGCTAATGTGCATTGTGCAGACACTGCAGTGCTACCCAGCAGCAGAGTTCAAGGAAGAATGACAGAGTAACGCCTGACTTGTTTGATTTCGGCGACTCCCGCTGCCAGCTGAATGGAAAGTGAGGATCAGTGAGAAGCTTGCCCAGAGAGCCAGGTGTTTTCTTTAAAGGAATGGGATGTAGGATCGTGCAAGGCTGAGCACAATATCCGGCTGCATGACGAAGACCATTTGGTGAGAGGTCTCGGCGCCTGGCACCTGCTGACATAGATGATGTGAGGCAGCATCTGCAAGAGATGTTAGCTGCTGGTGTAATACAAGAATCCAGAAGCCCTTATGCTTCCCCCATTGTGGTAGTGAGCAAAAGAATGGGACAGTAAGGATGTATGTGGATTATCGCACCTTAAACCGGCGGACTATCCTGATCAGTACACAATACCCGCATTCAGGATGCTTTGGACTGCCTAAGCAGGAGCAAGTGGTTCTCTGTGTTGGATCTCCATGATGGGTACTACAGATCCCGATGGCCCCAGAGGACCGTGAGAAGACAGCCTTTATCTGTCCGCTTGGCTTCTATGAATTCATGAGGATGCCTCAAGGGATTTCAGGTGCCCCAGCCACTTTTCAACGATTGATGGAACGTGCAGTGGGGGACATGAACTTACTAGAGTGCCTGGTATACCTAGATGATGTTATTGTGTTTGGCAGCTCACTGGAGGAACATGAGAGCAGATTATTTAAGGTATTGGACCGACTGGAGGACTTTGGCCTTAAACTGTCCATTGATAGGTGTCAATTCTTTCAAACATCAGTAAAGTATGTGGGACACATAGTATCCACCGAGGGAATAGAGACCGACCCAAGTAAAGTTGAGGCCTTGACCACCTGGCCACAACCCAAAATCTAAAAGAACTGCAAAGATTCCTGGGATTCTGTGGTTATTATCTTGCTTCATCAAGGACTATTCAAGAGTGATCCGCCCTTTACTTAACCTTACTCAAGGGTATCCCCAACCCACAAAAATACCAAAAGTCAGCGTCCCTCAAGACTGAAGAGTGTATTTTCATCCGAGTGAAGTATTTGGGGCCCGCTGGACTCCTGATTGTGAGACTGCTTTTCATGAGATCATATATCAACTTACCCATGCTCCAGTGCTGGCCTATGCCGATCCAAGAAAACCTACGTCCTGCACACTGATGCTAGCTTGCAAGGGTTGGGGCTGTGTTGTACCAAGAGCACGAGATTGCCTGAGACCAGTGGCCTTTGCCAGTAGAAGCCTGACCCCATCCGAAAAGAACTATCCTGTACATAAGTTAGAGTTCCTAGCTTTGAAGTGGGCTATTGTTGACCAATTCCATGAGTACTTGTATGGGGCTAAAATACTAGTAAAACTGACAATAATCCTTTAACCTATGTGCAGACCTCAGCTAAGTTGGATGCCACTGGCCATAGTTGGCTTTCTGCATTATCTACATATGACTATGCTCGAATACCGAGCAGGTCTGAACCACATAGATGCTGATGCTCTCTCCCGGAGGCCTGTTCCCCAGAATGATTGGGTCCGATTAGCAGAACCTGACATTCGGCACTCTGCCGGAAGTTTGACAGGGAGGAACAAATGTCCACGGACGCAGTGGACTGCATGGTGGATTGCTTGGGACCTCTGAGAATTGCATACCTGCTTTATTGCCACTTTTCTGCAATAGACATTGGTGCACTGCCTCAGCTGGACAATGACAGTATTCGGCGGCTCAATCCCGCGATCCTATGATCAAAGCAGCTTTAGAAGCCCTCTATGCAGGAAAAGATGTGTCCAAATTACGCTCCACTGATTTGAGAACTGCACTGTTATACAAAGAAGGTCCTAAGTTGAAACTGATCAATAAACTGTTATACAGAGAAACAGTAGACAGAGGGGGACAAGTAGACAAACAACAACTAGTGCTGCCCACTGCCTTTCGAGACTCAGTACTGAGGTCCTTGCACAACCACATGGGGCACCTTGGTATAGACAGAACACTTGACTTGGTGAGATCCAGATTCTATTGGCCTAAGATGGGGGCTGATGTGGAGCAACACATTCGAACTTGTAGTCGTTGCTTACAGAGGAAAGCTTTGCCCCAGAGGGCTTTCCCACTTGTTAACATCACCACCAGTGCACCCATGGAGCTGGTCTGTATTGATTTTCTGAGTTTGGAGTCAGATCAAAGAAATATCAGTAATGTGCTGGTGGTCACTGACCATTTCACGAGATATGCCCAAGCTTTCCCCACCAAAGACCAGAAAGCATCCACTGTGGCCAAAGTACTTGTAGAAAACTTTTTTGTTCACTATGGGGCTCCACAAAGAATCCATTCTGATCAAGGGAGAGACTTTGAGAGTCGTCTCATCAAAGAGATACTTTCTCTGTGGGAGTCACGAAGTCCAGAACCACTCCTTACCACCCCAGGGGACCCACAGCCTGAACGTTTCAACGCACTTTGCTAGATATGCTAGGCACCCTGCACCCAAAGGACAAGCCTAGATGGAGCCAACAAATTAGCACCCTGGTACATGCTTATAACTGCACCAAAGTGATGCCACTGGGTTCTCCCCTACCGCCTGATGTTTGGAAGAAGCTCGACTACCGGTAGATGTGTTTTGGGGTCTCTCCTGATGGGGTTCAAGCTGACAACTATTTACAGTATGTGCAAAAGTTAAAGGCCCAGCTAACTCATGCGTACCAACTGGCTCAAACCATGGCTGCCAAAAGAAATCTGGCCAACAAAGAGCAGTATGATAAAAGGTGAAAGCACAGGAACTCCAGGAGGGAGATCGGTATTGCTAAGAAATCTGGGACTGCATGGCAAACACAAGATTGCTGACAGATGGCACCATCTCCCTCACATTGTAGTGGGCAAACTAGATGATCTGCCAGTGTACAAAGTAAGGCCTGAAAATAATTCAAAAGATGTAAAACAATGCATAGAAATCATTTACTGCCCATTGAACAAATCTTGATTGAGTCTGAGCCCCAGAAGATGCCCCTCTGGACCAGTGACTAGAGCTGCTGCTAAGAAAAGATCAAAAAGTCTGCACCTACAGAAGCAGAGTTAAAGTGTTCCCTGCACAAGTCCCAGTTGAGCATGACTGTCAGTCCATATCAGAAGAAAGTGAGAGTGACTTTGAATACTATCCTTCTACGAACTGAGTCAATTGTTTCAGGGCAATCCCCTAATCAATACTGGAGATGAAGCTGGGCCTTCTGGACTGTCTAAGCCCCCAGCTTCATCCCTGGAGCCAATGCTCCCAGAAAGTGAAGTGCAAAGCATCAGATCAGATGAAATGGAATCATTATGCATGGTTGAACTGTTTGAGCTTTCAGGGGAGGAAAATGATGGATTGGGGCAGACTAGTGATACACCAGAACAAGAAGAGTATTTTCAGTGCCCTGACAGTCCACTGCCAGTGTCTGAAAGCTCTCCATGCGAGCCGAATGTTGTGGACTCAGAAACTGTAACTCCTGGAGCTGAAAGTGCCCCAAGTTCTAGCCTCTCTACCCCCAGGGAGACTCCCCTGACAAGTGAGGACAATGCTGAAAATGAGGCTCAGAGTGCAGAGACTGTAACAGTTCCCCCTAGAAAGACTGGTCGAGCTGTAAAGCCTGTGGTGCACCTCAGTTATGATTTTCTTGGGAGGCCTGTGGACTTGCCTCTCAATGTTGTCCATAAAGAGTGTATGTGTCCCCGAGCTCATTGCCCAAACTGGCGTCAGTGCTAACTCAAGTTACTTGTGTTGCCCTCTAAGTATGGTGCCCTTGCCCCATCCAGCCCCAAGGTAACTGATAGGGAAGGCCCCTCTCTTCAGGTTTCATGTACAAGAGGTAATAACTTGAGTTATGGTACAATGTGTGTGTAATACTATGTAAAGAGTGACGTACTGCAATGTTTCAGAAATGTGTTCTTGGTAAAGCGATATACTGACTGACGATTACATGTGTGAGCCTAACATAAATGTATATGGTTGCAGTTAAAACTTATGGGACTTGCTTGCCTTGCCGACATCAAGCTTTCCCAGGCCAGGAAGGGTGTAACCCCCCTGCAAATGGGGGTTCCCAAAAGACTTCCAGGAGCTTGCTTGAATGCTCCAAGCCTGAATGGTGTTTGGCGTTTAAGCCATTTATCAGTGAGTGTTTTTAGAGCCTCTGGTACTGTCTCTTTAAGAGCTGTCTGCTTGCAGACAT
Organism: Neoceratodus forsteri; assembly: GCA_016271365.2. Taxonomy (NCBI): domain Eukaryota; kingdom Metazoa; phylum Chordata; order Ceratodontiformes; family Ceratodontidae; genus Neoceratodus; species Neoceratodus forsteri. Next base: position 201,011,512 of record CM057450.1, read on the forward strand.
AATTAGTTTATATGGGGGGACTGTGTGTTTCTCTGTTTGAGTACCACTCGAACTGCTGCCAGTTCACTCCATTTTTGCAGTCACTAGGAGTACAAAGGGAACCTATCTGAAAGATGTAACTGTTTGCCAGAAATAATTTAGAGTAATAATGAAATGACAGTTTGTCTAACCTGCTTTCTTTGCAGTCAGAACTGTGTCTGCCTAGTTCCCCATTCTGGTTTTGAACTGCTGAACTGGACCAATCAGTGTGGAGTAAGCTAGTTCTAAAATGGTGCCTTGGACGAATCAGAACTTGGACTCATAATCTGAGCCAGCCACAAGAGGATTGTATGGGCAGTGACTCTGGGAGATGTAGTTTAGACTTCGCGGCGCCTTTTTGGACCAACAGCAGCAGTCTATTGTGAGTGACAGCCAATCCAGCCAACAACTGGGAGGAACTCAAAGGAAGTGCCCGGTTTTGTCTGTTGGAGTTTCAGTTTAGCTCTGGCAGTGAAGGGGAAAGGAACCCTGTGCTCCTTCAGTGCACAGTTTTAGTCAAAAAACATGTGTAAGGTCCAGAGTTCCGGTCTGCAGCTTGTGTAACTGCTTGTTAGGACTGAATCCATCCTGTGAAGAGAATCAAAGGATATCTGAAGAGTAGAAACCAGGCTCACCCTGTAGAAGACTGGAGAAATTGCTGAATTGCACTCGATCTGTCAGGAACTGAATCTGCTGTGTGTTCTCCCAGGTATTGTGCAGTAATTGCGATCGGGATAGAGAAGCAGCCTGCCTGGTATAGTACTTTCTTTTTTTACCACATAAATGTGTGAGGAGGCTTGTGTACCTCAAGTGAATCCTGCTGCCATTAAGTGACTTTTGCCTGTGACTGTTTACCATATAAATGTGTGAGGAGTCTCGTGGAGCTCAGAGTAGCCCTGCTGACATTGAAGGACCCTATCTTGTTTGGAGGTCGTGAGTACTAATTCAGGGTCGCTCCCTGTTGAATTGCCACATTAAATCCAAATGGAATCACTGTACTGCTGACTGTTTAAACTAATTTTTCTTTTCTCTGTGTGAAAGGGCCCCTACCAGCTGCCACAGTTTGGACTAGCCACTAGGGCTTGGGTACCCAGGGACAGTAACTGATAGGGATAGGCCTGTGCACAGAGCCATAGGTAGATGAATAAAGTGATAAGCTAATTAACCTGATTTCCCCTGTCCTTGTTATATCCCCCTAAATAAATCAGAGCTGCTTGTTTCAGCAAAGTTATACTGCCTGAGGTATTTGTCTATGTTAAAGTACTGTACTGTGATTGTTGCACTGTATCTTATTTCACAGGAGGTCCCAGTGCGGAACCAGTCCTGGGGATAAGTGTATACTGTGAAGGTAATTCTGATATATTGTGTGGGCCACTAGTGGGAAGAAAGAGGTTGCAGTGTCCCAGAGGGCTGTGACCAAGTAAGTTTAACTATTGCAAACCCTGACCTCTGGGTGGAGGCACCCGCCATTGGATCCAGGCCCCTCAACCTGTTAGTGGCAAATCAGGCAGGGGTAGTAGCCCCTGGGATAGCGCCATCTAGGGGTTACACAAAAAGTAAGCAATAAGGTGTTACTTTGCATAACAATGCATTTGTATGAAATGTTTTCTTGAAAAGGTCTAGGATGAGCCCAGTGGTGCTGAGGGTTGAGATGCTGGATGCCACACCTCGCGCCCAGTGACCCGAGTTCAGAAATGACCTTGGGTCACCGGGGTGCAGGATCGAGCACTGGCTCTCCTCTCCCAGGGAGGGGGTTCGCCAGTCCATAGTCCTGCTGCCGCTGGATGGAGGTCTGGTGGCTGGCAAAGATGGTAACAGAGCAACTGGTAGAGTGAGGCGTCCCACACAGCATGACATGTGTGTGCCTCCACACGTGTGCATCGCATCAGGGACACGAGGGTCGAGACTGGGGACAAAAGTACAAAAATGAATAAAAGTACTTATGGAAATGGAAAAAAAAAAGGTTTAGGATGTCTACCATAATGTAAGCTGGTATACTGGGGGGTTGTTTTGTTTACTACCTAAACTCAATGGCAAAATCCTGTGTAATTTTTCAAAGTAAAGACACAACAAAGAAAGTAGAGCACTTACAAATAGAGTGACAGCTATCAGCAAGCCATGTGTAGGATGTTCCCTCTCTTACTGAATGGAATTGTTTTTCATTGCATACATGTAATGATTCAAACTGACTTAAGGTGTTGTATGTATCTCAAGCCCTGGTACATAGGAATCCTGTAATAATAAAGTCAAGGTAGTCTGTCAAGAAAGTATTCATTGTAATTCAATGCCAGAAAGTGCAAGGTACTGCACTTCAGCGCAAAAAACCCAGTGAGGTGCTATCAGTTAGGAGGGATACAGTTAGGCACCACTGAGAAGGAGAAGGATCTACAGGGTGATTGTAACAGGACAAGTAAACAACTTAGCACAGTGCAGGAAGGTGGCAGCTAAACCCAGCAAGATGCTGGGGTGTATTGCTAGAGGAATCTCCTCCAGGAGGAGGGAGGGAGGGAGGTGATCTTGCCTCTGTACAGGTCATTGGTAAGGCCACGCCTCGATTACTGTGTGCAGTACTGGCAACCATACAGTACTTGAGGAAAGATGATAGATTACTGGAGGGAGTGCAGTGCAGAGCAACAAAGATGATACAAGGGTTGGAGGACAAACCATACCAGGGAAGACTGAGGGAGCAAAATATGTAGTCCCTGGAGGAGAGGAGGGATTGGGGGGATATGATTGAGACCTTTAAATACATGAAAGGTATAAACAAGATAGGTACAGAGGGAATATTTAAGTTGAGGAGGGAGGGACACAGGAGGGCATGATCTCCAACTGGGTGGGGGAAGATACAAGAGAGAAATGAGGAGACACTTTTTCACAAAAAGGGTGGTGACTAAGTGGAACACTCTGCCCAAGGAGGTGGTATCTTGTAAGACAGTGGGCAGTTTCAAAAGGGATGGTACAGGTTGGGGGTAACTGGGAGGGAGGGAGGGAGGGGCAGCTGCAATGTAAGGGTGCTAGTTGTATACTAGAGCAGACTTGAGAAACTGTGTGGCCTGTTTATGCTGGCAGATTTGTATGTTCATATGTTTCTATCAGGCCAGGAGTATAACTACAGCAGTAGAAACTGACAATTTCTGTGATAAAATTGACAGCCAGTGTTTTCAGTAACAGGGTTCCACTTTACATTCTGACATATTGATTAACTGAAAGGTAACCAATGCCTTATTCTGAGTTTGCATACAGGTATTGTTTTAGTAAATGGGCAGGAAGGAGGGAGAGTTGCCAGAGATCATTTAGGGTCTGCAGGGACAGATTAGGCAGGGACTGTCTGCAGTGGAGTAGCCAGCCTTTTAAAAAGTGTACGCACAACTTAAGAGTCCAGCCGATCAGCGGGGAGGCACCTAGCCTATTGTCAAAGCTATCCAAGCAAAATATGTACATTGTTGGTAGCCCCATTCTGGATTACCGTAGTGTGTATATTTACTGGCAAAGATGGGTCTGACAACAGACATGCTTCCCCTTGAAGACCCTACGCAATGTCATAAATGAAGATCTCCTGGTGGAATGCACCCAGTGATCCTCATGGCAACAACACATGCCATTGGCATTGATCGTGTGCACCCTGAATGAACGTGATGTCATAATATTATTGTAGCATGTTAACATATTCAACAAATATTTTGATTGTAAATCAGTGTAAATTGGACAATACGTGATCAAATGCAAAATAGTGCCCACTATATCTGGATTACAAAAACATTTTAAATCTTTTTGGTCTGTTTTCATTTTTTAAATTAATTAATTCATTAATTATTTTTTTTTTCTTAAAATGGGAATATTTGGAGGTTACTACATCAAATTTTGTCCAGGTAAGATTTTTCCTCTGTATAGGAGTCAAACATAGCGAAATAGTTCTCCATATTGTGGTCAGTTTTGTTAATTCTGTACCATGGTGCACATTTCAGTGCTCTAATTACTGCACTATCTTGTTTTTGTGCTTCTAGATATAATCTTTTCTTCATTAAGGATTTATATTGTGGGGATATTAATAGTTTAAGTTTTTTTAGTGTGAATATAAGAGAATTAGGCCATTTGGAACTGAGACTGAGACCCATTAGCAACCATTTTATTTTTCTTGGAAGCAGCATGGCATTATTTTCCAAGCCCGACTATGTATAGCATGAAGGAAGATCTATATATTTGAAGACTCTAAAGGCGTATGAAATGGAGCCAGACGCATGCAGTTTCAGGGCCTGAGCTGCAGTGCCCACTGGTACCTTATTGGATGAGGGAGGACACTTGAGCAATTCCAGGACTTGATAGGGTGCGTTACGGCTCTGAAGAAAGGGTCCTTGGCTACTACATCCTCTTCATGTTCACCCTCTGGCCTGCTCTGCCAAGCCCAAACCCCACCATCTCCAGCCTCCCGGTTGCATGGCATGAGCCAAACTCAGTGCTGGGCGGTGACACACCACCACTTCGGTCCGAGGTCAGATGTCGAGTCGTCACTCAGGAAGTGGTCGATCGGGATGCGATCGCAGTTTCTGGAGTCGGAGTCACTACAGCACAGCAGACGAAGCTACAGCACACTAATAACGGACCGTTACTGAAAACAACGCCTCACACCGGATCCTCCTGCAGTGCAGACACAGAATGGCGGCTTACCGACTTCCAGTGTACGCTGATATCAGCGTATCGTCTGCGCTGGGAAAATAACAGTACCCTGATTGGCTTGGCTAGTGGGAGGCGTTCCAGATCCAGAGCAAAAAACTTGCGCGCGATGGACATTGGTGCATGTGTGACGTGCGTCCCCCCCCCAGCTGATTTCAGACCTAAGTTGGGTCTTAATGGCGGGAATTTTTTTTTTTTTTAAAACTGGGATTTTTTTGGTACGCAATGGCGTACAATAAGTATGCATGGTTACGCCACTGACTGTCTGGGCTGACTAGGTGGGCCAAGTGTTCCTTCACTGCAGACAAATTCTATGTGCCAATGTTTCTAGGTAATGATTCAAAATGTTAGTTTGCCAACAAAGAATTCCCTGTATCAGGAGACTCACTACAGCAGGAGCAACCAAGAACTTTATGATAAAACTGGCAGTCTGAGATCTCTCTAATAGGGTTCCACTGTACCTTGTTATGAACTGAATAACTGAAAGGTAACCAGTGTCTTATTCAGAAATAAAAATTGCATGCCACAAATAAAGAAAATATTCTTTAAGTCATCTTCTACACTTGGAGGCTCAGAATGATCATGTCTAGTTCAATCCTCCGATAAAAAATGAACATAGAAACATAGAGAAAACGACCATAGGTCCATCCAGTCTGCCCATATTCCCTGCAATCCCTGGAACCTTCCCTGAAACCTACTATTCCCCCAGGGTACTAACCAGCCTTGCCCTGTCCCAATTCTTCTCCCTGGTCTTGTCGCCACAGATGATCATTATTCCCTTCATTCTATCCCATGCCTGCTTGAATCCCCTGACTGTATTTTCGCCCACCACCTCAGCCAACATACTGTTTCAAGGTTCCGTCACTCTTTTCATAAGGAAGTACTTCATATCCCTCCTGAAGCCCCCTCCTGTTATCCACGTGTGACCACGTGACCATCAGTTGGTATTCAGGGTAAATAATTCCCCATAGTTTACCTTGTTAATTACTTTAAGGAACTTGAAAGTCTCTGTCATATCTCCCCCCTCTCTCTTCTGGTTCACGGTGAGTACATATGAGATGCCTTGCGGTGCTCCTCATAGGATCTGCCCTGCTGGCCCTGAATCCTTTTTGTGTAAGCAGCCCCTTTTTAGATGCTTACTATATGGCCTTCTCCTCCTTCTTCCTTTTATGGCCTGGGGCCATGACCTGCTTGCAGTTCGAGCGGTCTTGGTTCCCAGGAGGGGATTTATGCGGGAGCTTTGGCACCTTCGGGGAGGCTTGCAGGAAACAAGGCAGTGAGTTCGGGGCTGGTGGGGGGGAGCTGTGTCGACCCTGGCCTGATCTGGGGTTTCAGAAGGCATTGTGAGGTACTTGCCCAGGGAAGAGAGAAGCTGCAGCAGTAATTGGAGCCATGGTGTGCCTGTGCAGCTGGTTTAGGACCCCGTTGCTGATTTTTGGAGTCGCAGCCTGGGGAGTATGGAGAGTCCACCTCATGCACTGTGGCACCAGGGTGGGCTGGCAGTGGGGTCCAGGATTCTGGTGATTGGTGGTGGGGAGAGGCGGTGGTGGCGGCTGTGTCACATGGTATGCAATGGTGGCAGCCTGCAGCCCCTTTCTAGTGTGGCACTCCATCAGTCACAGGTGGGAGGCTCACATTGCAGTGCGGGAAACTGATATGTCTCCAGGATCACTTAGGCTGGAGGTGCCCTGTGGATGCTCGGAACTCCGTTTTGAACCTGTGAAGCAAAAATCGGCTAGTGAGATAATCCAGTACAGGAGGAGGATAGAGAGCCACATTAGTATGGAAGATGGAATGGAGTCCAGTGATTTGGGGAGCATTTTGTGGCACTGAAGAAGTGCTGCTGCCATTAATGGAACCTGTTCCTGCTCTAGTGCGACCCTCATGAAAGAACTGACCACCCAGTCACAGGATTAGAGCTGTGGACTTGTGCCACTGTTTATTTTTCCTATTTTGTATGCTGTCATGCCCCCTGCTCCACGGAGTAGCCTGAGTTATGTTTTTACTTCTCAGAAATTAAATTGATTTGAAAAAGGATTCCTCGGTATGGACATTGGCCTCACTGAATGAAACTGCACTGGGTGTTTATAACAATAATTGCCCCCTTCTTTAGCATTCTGGCCCTAAAGAAGCTGCACTCTTCACTGGAGTTACCATCTGGCATGAAGACATTGCCCAGATGAATGCTGCCATCTTATTTTGGTGTTCTGGATTGTGTTCTGCACAGTGGAACAGCCCCCTCCCCAGGACAGTTACCATCACACCCCTAGATATCTGGGAGGGGGCTTTACAGTTGTTGCTCTGCGCTGCACTGTTTCCAACCTATCTCTGTCCTTTCAGAGGCCAGGACTCCAGAACTGGACACAGTATTTCAGGTGAGGCCTCACCAGGGATCTTTATTGGGGAAGTATTACCTCTTATTTTCTCCTATCAATATCCTTCCCGATACATCCCAGCATCCTATTAGCCTTGCTATAGGCCTTGCTGCACTGACTTGTTTGTTTAAGGGAGTTACTGATGATAACTCCTAGATCCCGTTACACTTCTGTAGTGCTACGTCTCAGCCCACCCATCCAGTACTCTGTCTTAGGGTTCCTTTTCCCTAGGAGCATTACCTTGCACTGTTTGGCATTGAATTTTAACTGCCAGAACTCTGACCACCGCTATAGTTTTTGTAGGTCCTTCTGCATATTCCTTAGTCCCTCATCACTATCTACCCTCCCAAAGTTTTGTGTCAACTGCGAAGAGACACAGCCTGCCCCGGATTCCCTCACCAATACCACTAATGAACATGTTGAAGAGGACTGGACCCAGAACAGAACCTTGTGGAACCTCACTCATAACTTCCCTTTCTTCTGATTTAACCCTGTTGACCACCACCCTCTGCTGACTCCCTTCTACCCAACAACCCACACAGTTCACTACGGTTTTAGTTGCATACAGGTCTTCCATCTCTTTGAGCAAACTTTTGTGTGGTACCAAATCAAAAGCCTTGCTGAAGTCAAAGTACAGCACATCTACAGCATGGCCCATGTCTACTTCCTTGGTCACCCAGTGTAACCCTGGCGCTGTTACACCAAGGGCTACTACCTCTGCCTTGGTGGCCTCTAACGAGGTCGAGGGGCCTGGGTTCCTATTTTAAACATTAAACAGGTTCCTTCCCCAAGATTATAAAATTGCACAGTGCCTAAACCCAGAGTTTACCTTTAAGTGGGTCTAACTTTAGATAATGCCACCCTGCATCCACCCACATTACCTCAGTGCTACCCCAAGCATGACCCAACAAACATTTCCCCACATTTCAAAACATTTGCATTTAATGACTTGACACTAATAATATCTCATGAGACAGGATTATGCAAAAACAAGAAAAAGTTTATGTAACCCCTAGATGGCGCTATCCCAGGGGCTACTACCCCTGCCTGATTTGCCACTAACAGGTTGAGGGGCCTGGATCCAATGGTGGGTGCCTCCACCCAGAGGTCAGGGTTTGCAATAGTTAAACTAACTTGGTCACGGCCCTCTGGGACACTGCAACCCCCCTTTCTTCCCACTAGTGGCCCGCACAATATATCAGAATTACCTTCACAGTATACATTTACCCCCAGGACTGGTTCCGGCACTGGGACCTCCTGTGAAATAAGATACAGTGCAACAATCACAGTACAGTACTTTAACATAGACAAATACCTCAGGCAGTGTAACTTTGCTGAAACAAGCAGCTCTGATTTATTTAGGGGATATAACAAGGACAGGGAAATCAGGTTAATTAGCTTATCACTCACTCATCTACCTATGGCTCTGTGCACAGGCCTATCCCTATCAGTTACTGTCCCGGTTACCCAAGCCCTAGTGGCTAGTCCAAACCGTGGCAGCTGGTAGGGCCCTTTCACACAGAGAAAAGAAAAATTAGTTTAAACAGTCAAGCAGTACAGTGATTCCATTTGGATTTAATGTGGCAATTCAACAGGGAGCGACCCTGAATTAGTACTCACGACCTCCAAACAAGATAGGGTCCTTCAACGTCAGAGGGCTACTCTTGAGCTCCACGAGACTCCTCACACATTTAATGGTAAACAGTCACAGGCAAAAGTCCTTTAATGGCAGCAGGATTCACTTGAGCTGCACAAGCCTCCTCACATTTATATGGTAAAAAGAAAGTACTATACCAGGCAGGCTGCTTCTCTATCCCGATCGCAATTACTGCACAATACCCGGGAGAACACACAGCAGATTCAGTTCCTGACAGACCGAGTGCAATTCAGAAATTTCTCCAGTCTTCTACAGGGTGAGCCTGGTTTCTACTCTTCAGATATCCTTTGATTCTCTTCACAGGACGGATTCAGTCCTAACAAGCAGTTACACAAGCTGCAGACCGGAACTCTGGACCTTACACATGTTTTTTGACTAAAACTGTGCACTGAAGGAGCACAGGGTTCCTTTCCCCTTCACTGCCAGAGCTAAACTGAAACTCCAACAGACAAAACCGGGCACTTCCTTTGAGTTTCTCCCAGTTCTTGACTGGATTGGCTGTCACTCACAATAGACTGCTGCTGTTGGTCCAAAAGGCGCAAGTCTAAACTACATCTCCCAGAGTCACTGCCCATACAATCCTCTTGTGGCTGGCTCAGATTATGAGTCCAAGTTCTGATTCGTCCAAGGCACCATTTTAGAGCTATTCCACACTGATTGGTCCAGTTCAGCAGTTCAAAACCAGAATGGGGAACTAGGCAGACACAGTTCTGACTGCAAAGAAAGCAGGTTAGACAAACTGTCATTTCATTATTACTCTAAATGATTTCTGGCAAACAGTTACATCTTTCAGATAGGTTCCCTTTGCACTCCTAGTGACTGCAAAATGGAGTGAATTAGCAGCAGCTCAGTGGTACTCAAACAGAGAAGCACACAGTCCCCCCATACAAACTAATTATGTCTGCAAGCAGACAGCTCTTAAAGAGACAGTACCAGAGGCTCTAAAAACACTCACTGATAAATGCCTTAAACGCCAAACACCATTCAGGCTTGGAGCATTCAAGCAAGCTCCTGGAAGTCTTTTGGGAACCCCCATTTGCAGGGGGGTTACACCCTTCCTGGCCTGGGAAAGCTTGACGTCCACGTCAAGCAAGTACCCCCATAAGTTTTAACTGCAACCATATACATTTGCATTAGGCTCACACATGTAATCATCAGTCAATATATCATTTTACCAAGAACACATTTCTGAAACATTGCAGTACGTCACTCTTTACACAGTATTACACACACATTGTACCATAACTCAAGTTATTACCTCTTGTACATGAAACCTGAAGAGAGGGCCCTTCCTATCAGTTACCTTGGGGCTAGACGGGCAAGGGCACCATACTTAGAGGGCAACACAAGTAACTTGGAGTTAGCACTGACGCTCAGTTTGGGCAATGAGCTCGGGACACATACACTCCTTTATGGACAACATTGAGAGGCAAGTCCACAGGCCTCCCAAGTGAATCATAACTGAGGTGCACCACAGGCTTTACAGCTCGACCAGTCTTTCTAGGGGAACTGTTACAGTCTCTGCACTCTGAGCCTCATTTTCAGCATTGTCCTCTCTTGTCAGGGGAGTCTCCCTGTGGGTAGAGAGGCTAGAACTTGGGGCACTTTCAGCTCCAGGAGTTACAGTTTCTGAGTCCACAACATTTGGCTCACATGGAGAGCTTTTGGACACTGGCAGTGGACTGTCAGGGCACTCAAAATACTCTTCTTGTTCGGGTGTATCACCAGTCTGCCCCAATCTATCATTTTCCTCCCCTGAAAGCTCAAACAGTTCAACCATGCACAATGATTCCATTTCATCTGATCTGATGCTTTGCACTTCACTTTCTGGGAGCATTGGCTCCAGGGATGAAGCTGGGGGCTTAGACAGTCCAGAAGGCCCAGCTTCGTCTCCAGTATTGACTAGGGGATTGCCCCGAAATAATTGACTCAGTTCGTAAGAAGGACAGTATTCAAAGTCACTCTCACTTTCTTCTGATATGGACTGACAGTCATGCTCAACAGGGACTTGTGGAGGGGAACACTTTAACTTTGCTTCTGTAGGTGCAGACTTTCTTGATCTTTTCTTAGCAGCAGCTCTAGTCACTGGTCCAGAGGGGGCATCTTCTGGGGGCTCAGACTCAATCAAGATTTGTCCAATGGGCAGTAAATGATTTCTATGCATTGTTTTACATCTTTTAAATTATTCTCAGGCCTTACTTTGTACACTGGCAGATCATCTAGTTTGCCCACTACAATGTGAGGGAGATGATGCCATCTGTCAAGCAATCTTGTGTTTGCCATGCAGTCCCAGATTTCTTAGCAATACCCAATCTCCCTCCTGGAGTTCCTGTGCTTTCACCTTTTTATCATACCTTTCTTTGTTGGCCAGATTTCTTTTGGCAGCCATGGTTTGAGCTAGTTGGTACGCATGATTTAGCTGGGCCTTTAACTTCTGCACATACTGTAAATAGTTGTCAGCTTGAACACCATCAGGAGAGACCCCAAAACACACATCTACCGGTAGTCGAGCTTCTCTTCCAAACATCAGGCGGTAGGGGGAGAACCCAGTGGCATCACTTTTGGTGCAGTTATAAGCATGTACCAGGTGCTAATTTGTTGGCTCCATCTAGGCTTGTCCTTTGGGTGCAGGTGCCTAGCATATCTAGCAAAGTGTGGTTGAAACGTTCAGGCTGTGGGTCCCCTGGGGTAGTAAGGAGTGGTTCTGGACTTTGCACCTCCTCACAGAGAAAGCATCTCTTTGATGAGATGACTCTCAAAGTCTCTCCCTTGATCAGAATGGTTCTTTGTGGAGCCCCATAGTGAACAAAAATTTTTCTACAAGTACTTTGGCCACAGTGGATGCTTTCTGGTCTTTGGTGGGAAAGCTGGGCATATCTCGTGAAATGGTCAGTGACCACCAGCACATTACTGATATTTCTTTGATCTGACTCCAAACTCAGAAAATCAATACAGACCAGCTCCATGGGTGCACTGGTGGTGATGTTAACAAGGGGCAGCCCTCTGGGGCAAAGCTTTCCTCTGTAAGCAGCGACTACAAGTTCGAATGTGTTGCTCCACATCAGCCCCCATCTTAGGCCAATAGAATCTGGATCTCACCAAGTCAGGTGTTCTGTCTATACCAAGGTGCCCCATGTGGTTGTGCAAGGACCTCAGTACTGAGTCTCAAAAGGCAGTGGGCAGCACTAGTTGTTGTTTGTCTACTTGTCCCCCTCTGTCTACTGTTTCTCTGTATAGCAGTTTATTGATCAGTTTCAACTTAGGACCTTCTTTGTATAACAGTGCAGTTCTCAAATCAGTGGAGCGTAATTTGGACACATCTTTTCCTGCATAGAGGGCATCTAAAGCTGCTTTGATCATGGGATCGCAGGATTTAGCCCTCCGAATACTGTCATTGTCCAGCTGAGGCAGTGCACCAATGTCTATTGCAGAAAAGTGGCAATAAGCAGCAGGTATGCAATTCTCAGAGGGTCCCAAGCAATCCACCATACAGTCCACTGCGCCCATGGACATTTGTTCCTCCCTGTCAAACTTCTGGCAGAGTGCCCGAATGTCAGGTTCTGCCAATCGGACCCAATCATTCTGAGGAACAGGCCTCCGGGAGAGAGCATCAGTATCTATGTGGTTCAGACCTGCTCGTATTCGAGAGCATAGTCATATGTAGATAATGCAGAAAGCCACCTATGGCCAGTGGCATCCAACTTAGCTGAGGTCTGCACATAGGTCAAAGGATTATTGTCAGTTTTTACTAGTATTTTAGCCCCATACAAGTACTTATGGAATTGGTCAACAATAGCCCACTTCTAAGCTAGGAACTCTAACTTATGTACAGGATAGTTCTTTTCGGATGGGGTCAGGCTTCTACTGGCAAAGGCCACTGGTCTCAGGCAATTCTCGTGCTCTTGGTACAACACAGCCCCCAACCCTTGCAAGCTAGCATCAGTGTGCAGGGACGTAAGGTTTTCTTGGATCGGCATAGGCCAGCACTGGAGCATGGGTAAGTTGATATATGATCTCATGAAAAGCAGTCTCACAATCAGAGTCCAACGGGCCCCAAATACTTCACTGGATGAAAATACACTCTTTCAGTCTTGAGGGACGCTGACTTTGGTATTTTTGTGGGTTGGGGATACCCTTGAGTAAGGTTAAGTAAAGGGCGGATCACTCTTGAATAGTCCTTGATGAAGCGCCGATAATAACCACAGAATCCCAGGAATCTTTGCAGTTCTTTTAGATTTTTGGGCTGTGGCCAGGTGGTCAAGGCCTCAACTTTACTTGGGTCGGTCTCTATTCCCTCGGTGGATACTGTGTCCCACATACTTTACTGATGTTTGAAAGAATTGACACTTATCAATGGACAGTTTAAGGCCAAAGTCCTCCAGTCGGTCCAATACCTTAAATAATCTGCTCTCATGTTCCTCCAGTGAGCTGCCAAACACAATAACATCATCTAGGTATACCAGGCACTCTAGTAAGTTCATGTCCCCCACTGCATGCTCCATCAATTGTTGAAAAGTGGCTGGGGCACCTGAAATCCCTTGAGGCATCCTCATGAATTCATAGAAGCCAAGCGGACAGATAAAGGCTGTCTTCTCATGGTCCTCTGGGGCCATCGGGATCTGGTAGTACCCACTGCGGAGATCCAGCACAGAGAACCACTTGCTCCCGTTTAGGCAGTCCAAAGCATCCTGAATGCAGGGCATTGTGTACTGATCAGGGATAGTCCGCCCGGTTTAAGGTGCGATAATCCACACACATCCTTACTGTCCCATTCTTTTTGCTCACTACCACAATGGGGGAAGCATAAGGGCTTCTGGATTCTTGTATTACACCAGCAGCTAACATCTCTTGCAGATGCCGTCTCACATCATCTATGTCAGCAGGTGCCAGGCGTCGAGACCTCTCACGAAATGGTCTTTCGTCATGCAGCCAATATTGTGCTCAGCTCCTTGCACGCATCCTACATCCCATTCCTTTAAAGAAAACACCTGGTCTTTCTGGGCAAACTTCTCACTGATCCTCACTTTCCATTCAGCTGGCAATGGAGAGTCGCCGAAATCAAACAAGTCAGGCGTTACTCTGTCATTCTTCCTTGAACTCTTACTGCTGGGTAGCACTGCAGTGTCTGCACAATGCACATTAGCCAGGATGCAACCTCTATTTACTCGAATGTCTCTTTCAGACACATTATGAACTTGGACCATTACCCTTCTGGCATAAGCATGGGCTCTAGCGGGCAAAATACTAGGCTTGACCAGCAGTCCCTCTGGCAATTTTCCATCGCCTGGTGCATCCAACATTAATATTTTATTCTTAACATCCTTTCTGATATGGACCTCTCCTGTAAAGTACACTGGGCATTTGGCAAGGATCAGAGACTCAGGATCCTTCTTCCATACAATTCGACCGGTTCCTCTGGTTCTATTTTTCAGCATCTCTCTGTGCCTCATAGGCCTTCTTAATTAAAGCCGAACTCTTAAAGCTCTACTAGTCTTTGACCCTGTTTTTCATAACGCAACTGTGCCAGCCTTCCGAACATATGAGCATTTGTTCCAATCAACAAAGGGACACCATCATACAGTCCAGTGGGGGACACACTAAGGCTAGGGTCTCTACTTGTTCGGCCACTCCAGCCATGGAGGTGGGGAAAGACAGCCAAATGGATGTACCCGAATAGGGTAGGCCTTCTCACTTAACCCCATACATGCAGTCCTTCCAATGGTTGTAAGGGTACGTCGACAAATGCTTCTGATACCAATCTTGGAACATAATTGTCACTTGGGAGCCACTGTCTAATACAGCTCTTGTAGACACTCCATTCACCTTTACAGTGGTCTCCATGGAGGGACCCACTATTCTGGACCAGTCTGGAGAGGTGGTAGTGGGGGCCTGGGCAACTGACCTTGCCACAAAGGACGTGAGTTAGCATTTTGGTGCCCTCACTGGGATCATTTCGTGCACCTCTTAACCACTGATTTGTTCTCGAAGCTCCTTGTAGCCTATATGCAACTTTGTCAGTGTCTTTGGGGACTGGCATTCCCTTTCATGTGCCCATCCTTCCCACAATTATAGCAAAACATACTTTCTGGAGTTTGAGCTGGCCGAGGCGCCACACTGGGAGCCAGAGCGGGGTATTACTAACTGGAAACCTTGGTGCCATCTCTGTCTGCGGCGTGATAAGCATTTGGAGACATCTCATCAGTTTCTCACTTCCATGGTCAAGGAATCAAGTTCGGAGCTGTTATCAGCAGGAGATACATGGGTGGGTACCCCCACCCCCATAGCAGATGCAGTCGGATATAGGTCAGGGCCCGTACTTGCAGGTGTGGTCTTCATAAAGGGACTGTATTTGAATTCCCGGATTTCTCTCAACAGTTCACCCCATTGTGGCATATCTTTTTCCTTGTCAGAGCACTCATTGACTGCCAACCTCTGCCCCTGAACTTCACTTGATGGGTCACCCTCAGTCACTCGGGTCGTAGCCGCAGCTATTGGTGCAGGTCCCTCCCGAGGTCGCCTTTCTCAACTCCTCGAATTTCTCTCATTAACTCATCATAGGAGGGTGGGGATTCCAGTCGATTTGCCAGGCGTAATTGAAGCAACAGCAGTTCTGAGAAGGGGGCAGACTTAAGGATCCTGTCCAGCCTGGTTCGGTCCAGTTCAATCGCGGGCAAACTACCCTTTCTGAGGCATTCTTGCAACAATTTTTCCAGCCGAGATACATAGACAGACAGCAACTCCCCTTGGTACTGTTGTGCATCTCTTACTCTCCACCATATGTCCTCATCAGAATCTGGGCTCCCATACACATTCTCCAGGGCCTCAAGATAGGCCTGTGCAGTCACTTCAGGGTTACTGGCCCATTTAGCATGGATGGTAGCCAGGGCAGGATCTCAGAGGCTCTCACTAACCCTCTTTCGCTTTTCGGCTTCCGAGCATTGCCATTCAAGCACTTGGGGGGCAACATAGTCTATCCAGGTCTCCCAGTCATCCTCCCCTTGGGGGGTGGGGAGGGTGCCAGAGAAGATCCTCAACCTTCGGTAAGAGTCGTGACTAATGGCAGGTGCAGAAATAGGAGTCTGCATTGGTTCAGCCACCATTACGGGTACTGGGCGAGAGGGTGTTGGGGAGGAACACCCCAGGTGGCAAGAATAGTTTCTTCAAGTCCTCCACAGTTTTCCCTTCCTCCAGCAACCATTTAGCAAATTTCTCCTCAAAAGTTTCAGACAGTTGTGGGGGCTCATTCCCCCCTGGGTCTTTACTGTCCTTAGTTATCACTCTCCAGGCAGTGAGGGCTCCCTCTGGGGTAATGGTCTGTGGCACTTTGGAGCTATCTATGGTATCCTTAAACTCTACTAGGGCCAGGAAAGTGTGGGTGAGCAGATTAGCATGCCGACCCACCACCACAGGGTTTTGTAAACCTTCCACCTTGGAAAGTACTCCCTGTACAGTGTCCGTATTGATACCCAGGGAGATGTCCAGGATAAGCATAGCATTTTGGGGGTCAATCTCCTCCCCAGTACACCACTCCACCTGCCGGTGCACAGCCACTTCTGTCGGGGTACCCATTTTTTTCTTAACAGTGGTTCGTAAATATGGCCACTAGAGGACACACAATCCCAGCGGTGAGCCTCCAAGATGTAACCCCTAGATGGCGCTATCCCAGGGGCTACTACCCCTGCCTGATTTGCCACTAACAGGTTGAGGGGCCTGGATCCAGTGGCAGGTGCCTCCACCCAGAGGTCAGGGTTTGCAATAGTTAAACTTACTTGGTCACAGCCCTCTGGGACACTGCAACCCCCTTTCTTCCACTAGTGGCCCCACAATATATCAGAATTACCTTCACAGTATACACTTACCCCAGGACTGGTTCCGGCACTGGGACCTCCTGTGAAATAAGATACAGTGCAACAATCACAGTACAGTACTTTAACATAAACAAATACCTCAGGCAGTATAACTTTGCTGAAACAAGCGCTCTGATTTATTTAGGGGGATATAACAAGGACAGGGGGAAATCAGGTTAATTAGCTTATCACTCTACTCATCTACCTATGGCTCTGTGCACAGTCCTATCCCTATCAGTTACTGTCCCTGGGTACCCAAGCCCTAGCGGCTAGTCCAAACCGTGGCAGCTGGTAGGGGCCCTTTCACACAGAGAAAAGAAAAATTAGTTTAAACAGTCAGCAGTACAGTGATTCCATTTGGATTTAATGTGGCAATTCAACAGGGAGCGACCCTGAATTAGTACTCACGACCTCCAAACAAGATAGGGTCCTTCAACGTCAGCAGGGCTACTCTTGAGCTCCACGAGACTCCTCACACATTTATATGGTAAACAGTCACAGGCAAAAGTCCTTTAATGGCAGCAGGATTCACTTGAGCTGCACAAGCCTCCTCACACATTTATATGGTAAAAAAGTACTATACCAGGCAGGCTGCTTCTCTATCCCGATCGCAATTACTGCACAATACCGGGAGAACACACAGCAGATTCAGTTCCTGACAGACCGAGTGCAATTCAGAAATTTCTCCAGTCTTCTACTGGGTGAGCCTGGTTTCTACTCTTCAGATATCCTTTGATTCTCTTCACAGGACAGATTCAGTCCTAACAAGCAGTTACACAAGCTGCAGACCGGAACTCTGGACCTTACACATGTTTTTTGACTAAAACTGTGCACTGAAGGAACACAGGGTTCCTTTCCCCTTCACTGCCAGAGCTAAACTGAAACTCCAACAGACAAAACCGGGCACTTCCTTTGAGTTCCTCCCAGATCTTGACTGGATTGGCTGTCACTCACAATAGACTGCTGCTGTTGGTCCAAAAAGGCGCCGAAGTCTAAACTACATCTCCCAGAGTCACTGCCCATACAATCCTCTTGTGGCTGGCTCAGATTATGAGTCCAAGTTCTGATTCGTCCAAGGCACCATTTTAGAGCTAGCTTACCCCACACTGATTGGTCCAGTTCAGCAGTTCAAAACCAGAATGGGGAACTAGGCAGACACAGTTCTGACTGCAAAGAAAGCAGATTAGACAAACTGTCATTTCATTATTACTCTAAATGATTTCTGGCAAACAGTTACATCTTTCAGATAGGTTCCCTTTGCACTCCTAGTGACTGCAAAAATGGAGTGAATTGGCAGCAGCTCAGTGGTACTCAAACAGAGAAGCACACAGTCCCCCCATACAAACTAATTATGTCTGCAAGCAGACAGCTCTTAAAGAGACAGTACCAGAGGCTCTAAAAACACTCACTGATAAATGGCTTAAACGCCAAACGCCATTCAGGCTTGGAGCATTCAAGCAAGCTCCTGGAAGTCTTTTGGGAACCCCCATTTGCAGGGGGGTTACATTTATTTACATGGGGAGAGCTATGATGGGTGAATTAGAGTAGAGGTTATACTATCTACAGTTAATTTAGATTGGTTTGATTTTGTTTAAGATTAAATCAGCATTTGCACTTTGATCCATAGATAGCCCCAGAGGCCACCCACCAACCTTTGAAGAAGTCAGGTCCCTATCTAGCTAGCTGCATGATTGTTAAGCATATTCACAAGAGTTTGGCTCACCATATACCAGTCCCCAAATGGGCATGAGACCCTGCAAACCCATACCTTAACCTGGGTACCCAGTACTTTAAAGTTCTTACAAGTTGCAGGCCTGATGTTCAGTGCAGCTGTACATTGGCTGGCTCTGTGGGGCCCTTAATAAAGAAGGATGATATGCAATATACTTATAACTCAAAAACAATTGTATCCATGGCTGGATGGCCCCGTCTGTTTAAACACTTTAACACTCTGGCCTGATAAGCAGATAGTATGCTTTAACTATTTACAAGTCACTTTCCTTGATACAGGGCTGGACCCTGCATTATTTATAGTTAGATATCTTCATTGGTCTGTACAAGGCAGGATTAAATGCTCTCGGTAGGCGGCCTCTGTTTCTGGAGGTCAAAATGCAAGCAAGCCAACAGCCAGGCAACCCTCTTTCAGACTGCAAGAGTCTGAAAGCTTGACAATGGAAACAACACTTTAAAGTTCTAAAGCAGTGTCTCTCTGGGCTGAAAGCACTTCTTCTGGATGACTAGGCCGGGACCGGGGGCTAGCACGTCTCAACCCCTACGTCTGGCTATACTCCCCAGGGGGAGATGCATATGGCAGTGCCAAAGTTGGCACACTACCAGGCTGTGTCCCAAACTTGATCAGGTGGATACATTGTAGTCAGCACATTCATATTTTTGTGGTACCTGCATCAATAGTCACAGTTTCTTATCCATGTGCCCCACATGGCAGACATACTCCAGGTCTTTTTTCCAGTCGGACAGAACTTTTAAGCAGGTGCATTCCCAAGCATTTTAGGGACAAGCACCCACACTCTGCACAGCAGAGTGAACAATCAGAGCCCAGGTTATGGCTCCCACATGGATTACAGGACACAGTCGCATAGGCAAATTCTCATCCTCCTTGGTAGCATGAAGCTGGAGCTTAAAGCACAATGGTCATTACCACACTAGATTGAGCTTGAGGCTTGGCTTGCAGACTTTGCACTTGGCAAACTGACGCAATAGGCTCTTTCGACGCAATCGCTTGCACTTGGCAATAACCTTATTTACTATAGCTCTCTCATGCTCCTTTAACACATAGCTTGCACTTGGCAATAAACTGTTTTCTGTAGCTCTCTAAGCTCCGATGACACACATACAGTCCCTTGTGGTACACATTGGCACTTGCAGCTCCCACAGACAAAATACTGGGCCTCCCAAGCAATGTCAGGAAGAGCCATGTGCTCTGGGTACTCCCCTTTCAGTCCTGTAGGCACTTAGCAGATCAGACACATTTGTATACTTTACTGGACCTTCTCTGGTCACTTGACTAATGTCCACCCTCTGATCGTTAATGTGAATGCAGGGTGCAGTCAGACAGTCACAATCAGTTCTCTGCAGGCTTCAATGCCCCTCAAAGTTTTCATCAAAGTTGCAATTGGTAGATGCAATTTACTCACTCAGGTGTCTTGCAGAAATTGCTTTCCTCCTTCCAAGGTTTCTTGATTCATTAGCACTCTCAGTCCTGAGGCAGGTTCAGCTCTCTCACAGCTGGCTTTGCATCAGGTTGCTGGGCCATGTTTTCCCCAACGTGGAAAGGATTTGGTTAGCCCTGGAGGATATTCTCTGGCAACCCCCAGGCCAGCAACTTTTGGTTCTGGCAGCCATTTATTTTTCTTGGCAGAAGAAAGATCCCCTCGCATGTGGAGGGGCTTGCACTGGATTGCTAGGCCCATTTCTTTTGCTAAGGGCCTGAGCCCCCACCCCTGTGGGGGGGAGCTCCTGCTCTAAATCACAGATTTTTAGCTTGAAGCACTGTCTTTTATGGAGTTCCTCTGAGGCTTCCAATTGGCTGAAGCTATCTACTGCTCCCATCACGATTGGCTAATCCTGCCTGTCAGTCCCAGAAATGAATATTCATTAACTTTACTCAATGCACTATAGGCTCTCTGTTTTGGCGTCCGAAATTAGGTCCCTGAAGTTTCCCCATAAGCACTTTGCAATGTCCCATAAATCCTTGGCATTCTCCCACAAGTTCTGGCTTGAAATCTTGACTTTCTGATTGGCTGCTGCTGCACTATCATGGCTGCTAATACACACAGTCCCAAAGCAGATTCACACAGTCCCAAAATAAAAGTCCTGGTACAGCCAGTTTAGTTACTTATGTTACTTTCTTTTCCCACAGTCCAAAAACTACTTTTGTGCCCTCCTCAGCACTGCCCATCTTCAGCATTTCTGGTTAGTCCTTCGCCTGTCGCTGGTGACGTAATTAAGTGTCCCCAGGCAGCAGACAGGCAGTTTACCTGAGAGTCCCCATGCTTAGCATTCTGGTGCAGCCACTATTTATATTTATTTTAAACGTCCCCCTTTTTACAATAACCCCCTAGTGTATTGTGGCAGCTGCTGCTTTATCTTTATTTTATTTACATTGTCTTTTCCCTTGCAGCAGCTGCTGAACGTACAGCCCATTCAAGAGCCAACTCGCTTATGAATATTAATGAGCCGGGCCACCCCTTGCTCCAGCCACACACAGCACTCTGTATTTATTTAAGTTAGTGGCTTCCTCTGGGCCAATCAAGTCACCGGCTCCTGCCCGCAACTATCAGGGACCTGGACTACCGGAGGACCCACAGGTTGACCACAAGTGCAGTCAGAAAAAGAGCATGCCCCTTACAGCCTGCACAGGCACACCAGCCAGACTGAATGCTGGCGGCCCACCATCTAACTCCTCCCGACACCTACCTCAACCGGCATGTATGCAGGGGCTGATTGGAGTCTTTTTGGCACCGCTGGGGGACATCCTAAAAATGGGAGCAATTTGGGGGGAACCTGGGGCACATAAGGACTTGGACTGGAGCAGCAATATCGGGGAACACCACCGAGGGACCAGCAGGCAATGGGAGGCGATCCACTGCAGGAGCAAGAATGGAAGAATGGGCCACAAGGTAAGCCCCCATATTTTTTGGGGGGAGGCTACACCAGTCAAAGGAAAAAAATCAGGTTAGTTTAACAAGACCTTCCTGCCATGAAACTGTGTTGTTTACTATCCTGAAGCCCATTTCTCTCTAGGTAGTTCACAAGGTCTTCTTTGATTAGTGATTCCATCAGCTTCTCCAAGATTGAGGTCAGATTGATATGCCTGTAGTTCCCTGGTCACTCCCTATCCCCCCCCTTATGAAGCAGGACAACATCTGCCATTCTTCAATCTCTTTTGGAACATTCCCAGACCTCAGTGAGCTATTTGAACAGCCCAGCCAGTGGTTCAGCCAGTTCTGCTGCTAATTCCCTAAGTATCCGTGGATGCAATCCATCTGGTCCTGGGGTCTTATCTATCTTCAGGGCTGTCAGCCCTTTCAGGACCTTCTCACTTGTAAGTATTAGCTGCCTCATTTCCAGGACTCCCATAGCAGCTACTTTGATGCAGCTTTCTGGCATGGACTCGCAGTTCTCCTTAGTGAATACTAAGCAAAAGTATTCATTCAGGACAGTGACCTTTTTCTCATCCTTCTCTATCACCCTACCCCCTCAACTAGCCATGCAATGCCCCTAACATTTTGCACTGATATATCTAAATAAACTGTTTTTCCCCATTCCTGACCCCTCCGCGGTACACAGCTCTGTGTCTGCTTTCACCTTCCTGATGGCCCTCTTTGCCTCCCTATTTTTCTGTAGATAATCCTCCCTTTCTGCCTCCCCCTACTTTTCCTTGTATTTATAGAAGGCCTTCCTTTTTGGCCATATCTGATTCCCTGACTCTAGCTGAGAACCATAGCAGTCTCTTAATCCTGTTTCTTTAGATACTGTCCTTATGCTTGCCTTTGATGCCTCAAGGATGGCTTCCTTTATTGCTCCCCACCTTTCCTCTAGCCCCTTATGTCTTCCACCCCTACCTTATCCCTGACCAATTCCCTCAACCTATCAAAGTCCATCCCTCTAAAGTCAAGGACCTCTGTTCTTGATTGTGGGTTGCAGCCCTGGGGGCCAGGTCAAACCACACAGAGTTGTGGTCGCTGTTCCCTAGTGGCTCTTCTACTTCCACAGCACCCACCATCTCTGAGCTGGTGAGCACCACATTAAAGATGGCATTTTGCCTGGTAAGTTCCTTAGCAAGCTGCACCAGTAGACAGTCTTGGAAGGTGTCCAGTAATGTCTGACTCATGTCACTCTAGGCCACTGGGACCTCCCAGTTGATGTTAGGCAGGTTCAGGTCACCGACCACCACTACTTCCCCCTTTGCTGCCCCTCTTTTAAATTCCTCTTTGAGTTCTCTGTCCCTTCCCCCCCTTGCCATGGAGGCCTATAGATCAGCCCTAAGCAAACTTTCCTGCTTGAGGCTGCCGTGAGTTGCACCTCTACTGACTCAGCCTACACACTGGTACCCCTGATACTTCCATCTTCTGCCACTTTAATGCTCTTCTTGATAAAAAGGGCAATTCCTCCCCCCTACCAGTTCTTCTATTCTTCCTGAACAGTGAATACCCAGGGACCATTATCTCACAGTCATTTATATCTGTGGCCCACATTTCTGTGATGGCCACCAGGTTCACTTCAGTGTCTGCCATCAGCACCTGAAACTTGTTGAGATTGTTGCCTAGGCTCCTGGCATTAAGGCATACCCCACTTCCATTTGACCAATGTGCTAACTCTGCTACTGTCCCTTTGCTTTTCACATTTTCTTCCATCCATGTTTGTGCTTATACCTTTTACATTTTACATTCTTCCTCATTGGTATTGTTCTCCTTGGTCCTGTAAACCCTACTGCATTCCCTGTGCCCCTTTTGCAGTTGCTGTGCCCTGGTTGTGGGGGAGTTCTGTCTAGGATCCCCATCTGCTTATCACCTACCATGGATCCCCTAGACTTGGATGCCCCCACAGTTAGTTTAAACATATGATGCAGAAGTCAAACTTCTGCCCTAGTGCACTAGTCCCCTCTCTTGTCAGGTGAAGTCCATTACCCTTGAAGAGCATCCTATCCCAGAAATCCCTCAGTCCCTGATAAAGTGGTACCCCATGTCCCCACACCACAAATAACCCAACTGTTAAACTCCTCTATGTCATTACTCCTAATTGTGTCCTGCCTCCCGTACCTGCCCCACAGAGGGAGGACCTCAGAAAAGTCTAGGGAAGCTGAGTGTTCCGCCAAGCTGTGCCCCAGTCTCTGGAGGGTCTGCTTCACTGTCTCTACTGAGTGGTTGGCCAGATCATTGGTACCCAGGTTTACCAGCACTCCAAGCTCCCCCCTCCCCACTGTCTTCCCTATTCTGTCTTAATCCTTATTGGTTGACACTCCAAGTAGGTATCAGACCAACCCCCTCCCATCTGAGCCCTCCTCTGTCATTCTATCTGTCTCCTTGATCATTGAGTCCCCGACCACTAGGACCTTTCTGTTGCCTTGCTCTCCTTGGGTGCCAATGTAATGTCCTGATTTTCCCTCAACTTACCTGGAGTCTGTAGGGATGAGCTCCTGCAGAGCTGAGTGTGCAGCTGAGGTATATTTATCAATGCTGCTTCTAGCTGAGCTTGGAGCTCTGCTGTGGTCCTGCAGAAGGGGCACTGCCTCCTGCTCCAGAGCACATCCCTGGAGAAGAGTGCCACACAGTCCCTACAATTGAGTGCCTCACCCCTGAACCACATCTCATAAGGAACTGTGTTGGTGACAGAGAACCTTACTTAATATCACTTAGTTTAGATTGCACTCCTCATCCACGTACTACCAACTAGCTGTTACAAGCTCACCATATAAGATACGGCGACAGAGCATGATTCAAGTATCCCAACTATAACCCTGATGTTGTCAGGTAATCAGGCTATATCACAGACACAGATGTGAGAAAAAACAACCTTGAGAAGGCGATAGTGTAGATTATTGGGTATGCATAGGAAGCTTGATGTAAAAGCTTCCTGAATACAGTGCTGTTTTTATTTATGAGTTTATCTGAGTTGTGGGGGCTTCACCCTCACAACCTCCTTGTTTTTGTTTCTTTTTTACTGGGGTGTCTGGGGCGATTCCTCCCAACTCAAATAAACTAATAAAAAGTAAAGGAACGGGCGATTTGTCCAAATAGCGTAACTTGAGCTTTATGCTAATAGCATAGGTCCTACACATACCCAATAATCTACACTAACACCCCTTGAGAACTTGGAGAATAATAACTGGTGAACTTAATTCCTCACCATTATAAACAAAATATATGGCGTATTTCCTGCACCTTCCTTACTCCCTTAACCTTACATATGTAACCCGCCTGCAAATGGGGGTAACCAAAAGTCTTCCAGGAGCTTGCCTGAATGCTTCAAGTCTGGGCGGTGTTCAGCGTTTAAGCTGTTAAATGTGGTTCCATGTGAGAGCTATTTGAGCCTCCTCGCACTGTCTTTTTAAGAGCTGTCTGCTTGCAGACTTAATTAGTTTGTATGGGGAACTGTGTATTTAATGCTCAAACCCCTCCCGAGCTGCTGCCAATTCGCTCCGTTTCTGCCATCGCTACATGTGCAGAGGGAGCCTTGTTGAAAGATATAACTATTTGCCAGAAATCATTTGAAGTGACTGAGAAAATGTAGTTTGTCTAACCTGTCTTCATTTCAGCACGAACTGTTTCAGTGTAGCTCTTTCATTTTGGTCCTGAACTGCTGAAATGGATCAATCAATGGGGAGGAGTTCCTTAAAATGGAGCTGTGGACGAATTGGAACTTGTACTCTCAATTTTGAGCCAGCCACAAGGGGATTGTATGGGCAGTGACTCTGGGAAATGTAGTTTTGACCTTGGCACCTTTTTTTCACCAACAGAGGGAGTCTCATTGTGAGTGAAAGCCGAACCAGCCAACAGAATGGTGTGGAGCTAAAGGAAATGCCCTGCTCTGTGACTGAAAAGATCAGATCAGTTGTGACAGTGAAGAGAGAAGGAGCTCTGTGCTTCTGCGGTGTATAGTTTTGCGCGGGAAGTACATGTGAGGCCCTGAGGTTCGGCCTGCAGCCGTTGTAAGTGCCAGTTCGGACTGAATCCAATCTGTGAGGAGAAAGAAGGAAGTCTGAAGCGTGGAAACCAGGCTCACCCTGTAGAAGACTGGAGAAATTGCTGAATTGTGCTCGGTCTGTCAGGAACTGAAGCTACTGTGTGTGCTCCCCGGGTATTTTGTAGTAATTGCGATCGGGATCTAGGAGCAGCCTGCCTGGTATAGTACTTTCCTTTTACATTTGAATGTGTGTAGTGCTTGTGGGGAATTGCTATTTCCAATCCCCTGTGCTGTGTGCTGTGTGTTGAAGCTGGAAGCAAACCCCAGCTTGTTTCGGACTAAATCCATTTGCTATCTACTGCAGTGGGGTCCAGTCACAAGGACCTTGTCTCCATGCCCTGTTGTTCTGGCAAGCCAGAAGAACATCCACCATCCGATTCTCAGCTTGGGTATTGTGAGTACAAATCAGGGTATTCCTCTGCAGCCTGTTTTCAATTACAAGTGTGTCATCTTATTATTGTTGTTTCACTTCTTCATGGACTGAGTCATCTGGCTTCAGATTACAATTGGGTGTTGTGCATATATTTTCTTCTACAGGGCCCTGTCCATCTGCACCTGCCGGCCAACCCCAGGCAATGGACCTGGCTAGCCCCCCCCCAACCTGGGTACCCAGAGTGGGACTTTTCAGACACTGTATGTGTGCACAGTACTGTGATTTAATTCTGCCAATTAACCTGATTGCCCCTTCCTGTGTTACTGTCCCCTAAATAAATCAGATTTGTTGTTGTTATACTATATACTGTCTGTGGTATTGGCACTTATGGAAACAGTATTGCATGTTGCTGTGTGTGTTATTTATCCTTATGTAACCCCCTTGTTACCCGGGGTTACTAGAATCCCAGTAAGACCTAGTGGTAGGCAGGGAAGGCAGCTTGTGAAACTCCAGTTAAATGGATTTCACACTGTCTCACTCTGTTCTCAGTCACAACTGAGACTGAGGGATGACATCACCATAGAACTGTTGCAGCTGCATGAACCACAACGAAATCTGCAGCAGGGAGTTGGAGTAGAATGTTGGAAGGTTTGAACAGTAGTCTGTAGTCAGTTGGAATTTGGAGCTTGTTGTGAGAGTAGCACAGCAGCTCTGTGTTAGGCTCTTGTGAGCCTCAGCCCTGACATGGGGCTACAGGTAGGGAAAGGTGTGTGTTTCCACCTAAAGAGAGACACAGTGAGCTAGTTTTAAAGTGGTGGAGACCGCTGATTCGTGTCTCTGTCCCCCATCCCTTAGGGGATGGGGCAGGAAGGTTTTGCCTGCATTTCCAGGGGCAACCCCCTGGCTACTGCTAGTGAAGAAGCTGCTTTATTTTGTCCAAGAGTTTGGGAAACAAGTATATTTTGTGATTCACCTGTGGGGCACCTGCAACTGGAGGGTGAGTTCTGCTCTTTCTAAAGGGCCCATGTTTCACCCTGGGACTTGTGTTAAAGTGGGGATTGGACTACTGAAGTAGTGGGAGGCCTAGAGTAATAGGCTTAGCCAAAAGTAAAAGTATGTTCAAGTCCAGCACATAGGGGAAGTCAAGACATGTAGAGGAGATGTGGCATACGTCTACCCAGTAATCTACATTGCCAAGCTTTCAGAAAAGAGTTGTTTAGTTTCCAGAGAAATGGCCCGGGTATGGATTGTGGGAGCTGGAGGTGGGAGACCCCCCATCTTTAGTAACCAGGTCCACCTCTATGGATTTACTCTGTGAATTTCTACTTTGCCTCATGCACTTGGCCAGTGATGAGGGAAGTACCCAGTCGTGGGATTGGAAGGAAAATTCCCTCTAGGAGTCAAAGGCTCTAAGGTGGTTTGGGGAGCCACCAATTGGAAAACTAGTTCATTCCCATAATGAACCATGGATCAAGTGGCCGGCAGAGGAGCCGGGCCATGGGGAAAACCCAAGTAGTGTACAAGTCGGGCTGTGTACCCAAAGCTGCGTGCAAGTCTGGGCTGTGTGCCTGGTGGGTTTAGAGCCTGAGGGCTGGAAATGTGAAGAAGTGTTCTGTTGTCTCTAATCTGCATTACCAGGAATGTAGCCCCATGGGGGTCTGTCTATGTTTTGTTTGTTCAGTTTGGATGTGAATAAAAGCCACACTGTAGAATCCCATTCCTGGTTTTGGACATTACAGTTATTGCTTCCTGTGTTCGGATTTACTTGGGTGCCCCTGTGCAGAGTAGCCAAACCTAGGCCCCCTGTGCTGAGTAACCTAGTCCTCCCTGAACCCAGTCCATACCAGGTACTGCTGTCAGCTTCAACAGCATGCCACCTGTCATTTGCAAAAAGGCAGGGGTCCGGGGTTACAGGGGGTCCTCAGAGACATGCTGCAGAATCAGTCTCAAAGGTAAGTGGTTCTTTATGAGTGAACAGTGTGTATATGTGGGGTATTGGGGCTGTAACTCCTGTGTACTGTGTGAGCCACAAGAGGGAAGAAAAGTGCTTCCCCCAGAGGGCTGTGACCAAGCTAGTCTAACCACTACAAACCCTGATTTCTGGGTGGAGACACTCGCCATAGAACCTAGGCCCCTCAACCTGTCAGTAGTCAAGCAGGCAGGGGTAGTAGCCCTTGGGACAGCGCCACGGGGGGGGTTACACATAAATATAATACATAAAAAATATAAATATCTATTTCACTTGTATCATATCTTATTATCCAAATCAACATTTACTTTTTAAGACTTACAAAACACTGCTATTCTAAAACTGTATTCCTGGTACTCCAGAAATCAGAAGACTGAGTAAAATCTAAGAACTCTGTACTCTGCTAACACGGATTCTATCACAGAACCAGAACACAATGCTAGAACAGCTGCCACTTAGCAACAACAAACGGCGATGGTGTAGAATACTGGGTACACCCAGGAAGCTTGCCATAAAAGCTTCTTGAATACAGCGCTGATTTGGTCATGTGCCTTATTTGGTGTCAGTTTATTTAGGTTGGGAGGTTTGTCCCCCACACCCCCTTACTTTTTTACAGGGTGGTGTGGGGGTGAAACTCTACCCAAATAAACTAATAAAAAGTAAAAGAACGGGTCAAAGTTGCCAGATGGCGTAACTTGAGAGCTACACTAATAGCATAGGTCCTACATATACCCGATATTCTACACTATCACCCAACAAACAGCTCACAAAAAGTTAAAGTTGATGTAGCTTTTTAAAAATAGGAAAAACATTTTAATTTTTTAAAGCAATAGAAATCAGCAGCCCAGAAATCTCCTCAAACAGACAAGTAAACTGCACCACGCCACTGACAGGCTGCCACAGCAACAAAATAACTCCAAAAGATAGGAGAAAATAAAAAAAATCAGAGAGCTCAAAAAAATATGATGTACAATAATGTATTAGGCATACTAGATAGACTTAATTAACAGAGAAAAAGCACCTACCAAAACAGCCAGAACGCCCACAAAATGACACCTAGGTCCTAAAGATCAAACACCTCAAAAGACACATACAACAAGCATTTGTCAATGCCGAATGTTTGCTTGCTGGCATTGGCAGTGGTAATGTAGAAGTTACAGAGCTGCGTAATAGGAATGGCAGTGAAGTACTGAACTGAAGCCAACCCCACCACCACCCTGCAGAGAGTGACAGGCATTGGGGTGTGCATTTGGGTCATCAGGCATAACGGACTCGCCATTTCACCACACACCCTGCAGACACTGACAAGTGTCAGGGTGTTCCTTAGGGTCTTTGGCCCTTATCGCACCCATTTCATTAGAAAATGCGGTGAGATGGGTGCGATATAGGAGAATGGGGTGAACTTTGGGGCTGAAGAGTCCAAGGCATACCCTCGATGCCCTCTCACTGACTGCAGGGTGTGGAATGGTATGAGCATTACAGGCAAGAATCCCAAGTCACACCCCCTGATGCTGTCATTCTCTACAGGGTTGGGTGTTATGGTTGGAAACCTAATACCTCAGGCATTCGTTGGTATTTTCACTCCAAATTTTCAACATGGTTTTGTGACCCCACCTCATGAACAGGTGGAATATCAGTTGTTAGCAGCTGCTTATGCTGGCATTCTCGGCATTTAGCACCACAGGTGCAAAAACATTCTGAACAGGATGTAAAAATGACAGCTGTACTGTTCATCGGGAGGTGTAAAAATGGCAGTGTTGCAAATCTGCAGTAAAATATTTAAAAAATGGTGAAGTCATGAGGCGTACATAGAAACTGTGCAACGCACACCCGTAATATAATTAGGTTGGGGATATTTTACAGCAGATTGTCAACTCAGGCATTTTGGTGCCTCCGATCATGAACAGTGTCACTGTGATTTTCTTTATCTGTGCCGAACAATGATTTCCCACATCGACCATGCATCTCAGCGCTGAAAGTGTGAAAACACACTTCAGCCATGTTGTGAAAAATGACAGCTGTACTGTTCATAAGGAAGTGTGAAAAAATGCCACTGGTGAAAATCTGGACTGAAAATATTACAAAGTCATGAACTTACGAGGGTGCGTGGAAACTGCGCATTGCTCACTTGTAACACAGTCATTTTATGGACTTTTGTCACCAAATTTTCAACATACCCATTTTAAGACCTCTGCTCATGAACAGTGTTGTAACTGTGATTTTCTTAATCTGTCCTAAACATTGCTTTTGCACACCAACAGCACCATTGTGTGCTACATGTGCGAAAACACATTTTGGGTGACATATGAAAAATGGCAGCTGTACTGTTCATAAGGAAGTGTAATAAAATGGCAATGTTGAAAATCTGGAGTGAAAATATTAAATTTGCAAACTTACGAGTATGCATAGGAACTGCGCAACGCACGCTCGTAAAACAGTCATTTTAGGAATTTTTTCACCAAATTTTCAACATAGCCATTTTAAGACCTCTGCTCATGAACAGTGTCACTGTGATTTTCTTAATATGTCCCACACATTGATTTTGCACATACTGCGCCATTGTGCACTACATGGGTGGGAGCACATTTTGGGCAAGATGTGAAAAATGACAGCTATACTGCTCATAAGGAGGTGTGGTAAAATGGCAATGTTGGAAATCTGGAGTGAAAATATTGAAAATTCGTGAACTTACGAGCGTGCATAGGAGCTGTGCAACGCACGCTCGTAAAACAGTCATTTTTAGGAATTTTTTCACCAAATTTTCAACATAGCTATTTTAACACCTGAGCTCATGAACAGTGTCACTGTGATTTTCTTTAATTTGTCCCGTACATTGATCTACGCACACCGACTATATGCATTTGTGTGCTACATGAAAGCTGAAACATGTTTTAGGTGACATGTGAAAATGACAGCAGTACTGCTCATAAGAAGGTGTGATAAAATGTCAATGTTGGAAATCTGGAGTGAAAATATTGAAAATTCGCGACCTTACGAGTGTGCGTAGGAACTGTGCAACGCACCCTCGTAAAACAGTCATTTTTAGGAATTTTTTCACCAAATTTTCAACATAGCCATTCAAAGACCTCTGCTCATGAACAGTGTCACTGTGATTTTCTTAATTTGTCCCGTACATTGATTTTGCACACCGACTGCGCCATTCTGCGCTACATGGTTGGAAACACATTTTGGGTGAGATGTGAAAAATGACAGCTATACTACTCATAAGAAGGTATGGTAAAATGGCAAAGTTGAAAGTCTGGAGTGAAAATATTGAAATTTTGTGAACTTACGAGCCTGCGTAGGAACTGCGCTACGAACCCTCGTAAAACAGTCATTTTTTGGAATTTTGGCACCAAATTTTCAACATGGGGTTTTTGGGATGCCTTCTCATGAATGACATCACTGTCATGGTGGTATTCAGGCCCAAAGGGTGATTTTGCAGTCACTGTGCGAAATCACCCTTCGGGCCCGAATAACGCCATGACAGTGACATAATTCATGAGAAGGGATCCCAAAAACCCCATGTTGAAAATTTGGCACAAAATTCCAAAAATGCCCGAGATATGCAATAAAGTTGAAACCCCCCTATGTAACCCATTATACAGCTTACCGGCATTTCC
The DNA here is from genome assembly GCA_016271365.2 of Neoceratodus forsteri. NCBI lineage: Eukaryota > Metazoa > Chordata > Ceratodontiformes > Ceratodontidae > Neoceratodus > Neoceratodus forsteri. The sequence continues at coordinate 201,042,751 of CM057450.1, forward strand.
TCAGTTCGCGGTCGGCTTTGAAGAGTGCAGACGTATTCCCGTCCACCGAGATCATCGCGCCAGAGTCCGGAGGTAAGTATGGGGTAGGGGGTGGGGAGGCTGGGTGCTCAGTGGGTGGGTGCGGGTTGTAGGAGGGGTTGGGAGGCGCACCGTGGGACAGTTTTTATTTACAGGTCTAAAAAAAAAAAAAGGCGTGTTGGGATGTTTGCCACGCTGGGGTGGGCTCCCAGCGTGGCACAAGGCTGGGGGCGTTCAGCGAAGTGGGATTAGGCACCCCGTCGGCAAAATAAAAAAACGCGCACCGCTTGCCATTTTGGGGTGGCCCCAGCGTGGCACAAGGACTTGGAGGGGGCGTTCAGCCGGGCGGGGATTGGCACCCCACCGCCAAAGGACTACAGTGCACACCCAGCGTGGCACCTACAGTTGGGGGTGGGGGCGCGGCTCAGCCGACGGGGATTGGGCACCCCGTCGGCCCTATACAATGCGAGGGGCAGCGCTTGCGTCTGTGTGTGCATGGGGGGCGCTGCTCGCAGGCAACCGATATCTGCTCGGTGCTCACTCAGCGTAGCTCCCCCTTTCAACTGTATGCCACTGCATTTTGGAGCGTGTCATAGACAGCTCCAAAATGCATTGGCTTACAGAGGCCACGCCTGCCAGTCCACTGACTGAATTGGAGGAGGAGGTGACACACCTCTGAAATCGCCAATGAAGGCACTATGTTTCTTGCACATGCGTGCAAGCAAACATAAAAATGGCTACAAATATAGTAATGAAATTAACCACATCAGAGTTAACAAATCACTAAACGAATGTGGAAATCCTCCTAAATCCCAACCAATATCTACCACAGAAATGTTATTCCTTGCTGGAGACAACGGTGTTCTATTTCTGTAGTGTTCCTCATTGACAGTGAGTAGTCATCACACTGGGAGTTGTGCACCCCTACTAGGAGAAATGGCACAGCCCAAAGCTTTAGAATGTTGGGCATATGAGGAATCTGGACATCAGCAACTCTTCATGTCTTAGCTGTGCCATCATAAGGGAAACCTCTATCAAGATTCTCTGAAGAAAACATTGGCTTTAGGCCTTGGGGCTGTAAGGCCGCACAGCAGGCTGGGGCTACCTAGTATCAGGGAGCACCCCTAAACTAAAAACATGCCTGTTAAAGCAGCTTTCAAATTGGTTAACCTGCTCTCCCCCATTTCCACTGTCTGTGCTTGGATTGGGCCTGCCACACTTTTTCAGGGTGTCATTTTCTCAGGTCTCTGAAAATAAAAGGTGCCTCAGGTAAGTACCTATTCATTTTGGGGGGTTTTATAGTCAAGGGCACTCCTGGGGGGCTCCACTCCTTCTCTGGGTGTCTGTTACCCTCCCAAAAGTGTTTAGGGTCTTGTTCTGGTTTTGTTTTATTTGGCAGGTGGTTATTTTTAGGGGACTTTTCCCTTTAATCTGCCTTTTCTTTTCTGAAGGGCATTTCCCTTTAAAATTTGTTTATTTTTAGAATCTCCTCAGCACTGGCATCAGTGATTTCAGCTACATATGGGAAACTACTGAGGAGAGTTTTCTTTGGTTGCCTGTGCTGTTTTGAGTGTTTCTCTCACTTTCTGCAGACAGCGATTCTACTTTTCTCAGCTTTAATGAGCCACGTCATCACCATCATTCAATTGCTTGTTTTTTTCAATTGGGCATGCACTACTCTGCTTTAGCACACCATTATTTAGGGAAGAAATGACAGGAAAGGGAAATACAGGGGATGTGGAGGAGTCATGGGAAATTATCAAAGGGGGGTACTGAAAGCCACTGAAATTTGCATTAAGGTGAGGAAGAACAAAAAAAGGAGGACATCACTTAGGTTTACAAGGTGGCAGGGGTGGTCAGGGAAAGGAAAAGCGCTTTCAAAAAATATAAGATGACATAAAGGAAGTAGGACAGAAAGGTTTATAATGAGAAGCGGAGGATAGCAGAGCAGAAGATAAGGAGGACTAAAGTTGACACCGAGAAGAAAATAATGACGCAGGCCAAAAGGGGAGATAAAACTTTTTTTTAGGTATGTGGCGGAAAGAAGGAGGGCAAGGCAGGATATAGGGTTGAGGGGAGGGAGGAGTTCAACTGAAGGAGGACTTTGAGAAGGCAGAGCTGCTGAATAGCTACTTCTGCTCGGTCTTCACAGAGGAGGGGTGTAGAGGACCTGAGCTGAGGGGAGTGGTAGGAAAGACAATAAGGTGGATCCTAGCCTATTCAGCATAGACAGGGTCAGGGAGGAACTAAACAGGTTAAAGGTGCACAAAGCAATGGGGCAAGATGGCTTGCACCCGAGGGTACTCCGGAAACTGAGGGAACAGCTGGCTGTCCCACTGACAAGACTATTTAACCTGTCCCTGGATACAGGATGGGTGCCAAACGACTGGAGGAGGGTGGATATGGTGCCACTGCACAAGGAGGGCAGTAAGAAGACAGCAGAGAATTATTGCCTGGTCAGCCTCACCTCGGTGGTGGGTAAAGTGATGGAGGGAATAATAAAGGAAAGGGTGGTGGACTACCTGGTGGATAGTGGCCTGCAGGATGATAGGCAGCATAGCTTCACAAATGGGAGGTCATGTCAGACAGACCTGATAGAGTTCTTCAATCAGGTGACACAGGTGGTTGACCAGGGAGGGGCGGTGGACATAGTCTGTCTGGACTTCAGTAAGGCCTTCGACACTGTCCCTCACAGAAAGCTAGTAAATAAGCTGGAAAGCTTAGGGGTAGTGTTGATGTTCAAAAATGGGGTGGGGGGAACCAAAAAATACTCCACTTAGGCTGTTGTAAAATTTCTCAGCATTCTTTATTTTTGTTAATTGCCCTGACGTTTCGCATTCTTGTGCTTTTTCAAAGGACTTTTCATATATTCCTGTATTCGTGCTTTGTTTCCACACTGGCCAGATGCTTTTTACTTCTGCTTTTGCCTGTTCTACTGATTCTTCATGGCAAGGAATTGCACCAAACCTGTGTCTTAACTTTTGCAGCTTTATCTTTCTGCTTAAAGTTGGACCAGCATAACATTCTGTGGTGATTTGCATATGTAGCCCATGATGCTTTGCATTGTGGGGGCATGTGTGATTTTGTATTTATCTTTCAGCTCAGCATGTTCAGTTTCCTTTGTTCTTTGTCTTCCTTGAATTTTAGGTTCTGTATAACTGGTTTTAACACTTTTTACTCTCTTTTGTGCTGAACGTTGTTTCCAACTCCTTATTTCTTTACTTTTTTATTTTATTGTCAGTCCCTGGCTGGTATGTGTAAATACTTTGAGTATAGTGTTAAAAGTCACCTTCAATTCTTTCTTTAGCTTTATTATGTGTGCCCTGTATCTTGTGCTGATTCTGTTGTTCCTTGCGTTGTCTGGTGCAGCTACTGTGTGGACAGAAAATAATTAGGTGGGTGGAAAACTGGTTGGTTGGTAGAAGCCAGAGAGTGGTGGTAAATAGGGTACACTCCAGGGTAAGGGAGGGTGTTGAGTGGGCTGCCCCAGGGGTCAGTACTGGGACCCCTCCTTTTTAATATGTACAACAGTGACACAGTGGATGGGCTAGAGGGAAGGGTGTGCCTATTAGCAGATGATATGAAAATCTGCAATAGGGTTGACACCCCAAGGGGGGTGAAGATCATGAGGCAGGACCTGAAGATTCTGGAGAGGTGGCCAGAAACTTGCCAATGAAATTCAGTGCCAAAAAGTGTGCTGTGATGCACTTGGGGTGTAAAAACCTGTAAGCAGCATACATTCTGGGGGGGGGGGATCAAAAAAACAGAACAGGAGAGGGATCTGGGGATTACAATATCAAGCAAACTTAAGGTGAGTAGCCAATGCAGCAAAGCTGTGAGGAAGGCAAATGCAATGTTGGCCTGCATTGGGAGGGGCAAAACTAGCAGAAGGAGGGAGGTACTGATACAGCTTTACAAAGCCATGGTGAGGCCGCACCTGGAGTATGGGGTGCAGCTCTGGAGACCACACCTACGCAAGGACATAGATGAGACAGAGAGGGTTCAGAGAAGGGCAACCAATATGATGCATGGTATGCAGAGGAAGCCATATGAGTAGAGTACAGGGAATTGGATCTGTACCTATTGGAGACCAGAAGGGAGAGGGGGAACATGACTGAAGCTTTTAAGTATGTGAAGGGGATCAATGAGGTGAAGGATGTGAGCTTATTTAAAAGGAAGGAGGGGGGCTAAAACTGGAGGGCATAGCCTAAGACTGGAGGGAGGAAGATATAGAGGCAATGTGAGGGGACGATTCTTTATGGAAAGGGTGGTGGAGGCCTGGAACAAACTACCAGAGGAGGTGGTGGGGGCTGAAATGGCGGAGGGATTCAAGAGGGCATTGGACAAACATATGGAGTTGGTGAGTGGGGGGAAGGAGAGGGCCTGTGGAAAAGGAGATGAGTGGAGGGGGAAGGGGCAGACTAAATGGGCCATTGCGTTACTTTTCTGCCATCGGATTTCTATGATTCTATGATTTGCTTGAGCCCTCCTACTAGTGTGACAATGTCACGTACAGTGGAGTGACATGCCTACCTGAGAGCGTGCTTGTGCCCCTGCACATTGGCAGTGTAAGATGAGAAGCTCTCCTCCTGAACTGTTTCTTCATATTACAGATACTTTTTATCTCACTCCTGCTGCTGGTTCGATTGAGGGACATACCTTCTGCCTGTTTTCTTCCCTTCTCCCCAGTCTTCTTAGACACATGAACCTGTCATAGGTTGCATAGTGGGCCTGATGTGCTGCAATAGAGAGCAGCAACTGTGCCGAGTAGAACATCCTCCTCCCCCAGAAGTCAAAATCCTTGGAATCTTGATCTGGGGACCGGTCACGGTCAGGTCACTTCTGGTTCTGGTGCCTATTTCAGTCAGGATGACAGCAGGTGTCCATGCACTGTTTGACAGATGGCATCGAGGACGGTGCTGACCCAGGCCTTCTGAGCCGAGGGTACGACACTGAGGCAGCATTCACCCCTGAGGGGGCAATTGCCATGGCGGTGCCTCCTGCCTGTCTGCCGGGGGGAAATGACTGGGCCTCCTGCACCATGGAAGGGGCCTCTGCCATGGCTAGGCTACAAGAGGCAGAAGCCCCCCTCCTCCTTGGTCCATATAGAACTGGGAGGGGACCTGGAGGAAAGGCAGAGAGAACACGGTTTGGCCCAACGAGTGAGAGCCCATCCCCCGAAAGTCAACGGAGCTCATCCAACTTTTCACATGCGTTGTTTGATGACACGACGGTCCATGGAGAAGCAGGCATCACATGAATCCATGTCATGAAGGGGGCCAAGACACGCTAGGCAACGGTCATGCTGGTCGGTGATGGAGCACTTTCGGCCACATGGGCACTGATGTATGGGGGGGCCATCCCGTCTCAGACATTTTCTTGCCCTACAACCGAGACATGACCTACGGGGGAAAAAAACACCAAAACAAGACCCAACATCACAAAATAAAATAAGGAACAGTCTTACCAGGTGATGCTGAGTGGAGTGAACAGAACCGGCAGGATAAACTCGTAGTCGACAGACTGCGACATGGAGTCGATGAACTGCGACATGGAGTCAAAGGCTTAAAACGCAGAGGTCGACCTCTAACAATCTTGTTCTAAGCTGCCCACGAGGTGACCTTGACAGCAGGAGATGGAGAACTGGCGGGAGGGCGGAGTCGACAACACCTAACGGTCAACCCACGAGTGCCACGGAGTGCGTAGGCCTCGAGGGCGGCGCCGATGGTGCATTGACTCCGCCCATCAAAAAAAAAAAGCTCCCGCAGAGTCATGACCTCCTGCCAAATACCCAAAGGTGATGAATGGTGAAGATTGACACAGATAAGATCCAGCATCCCGGTATGACTCGAGGTCAATATGATAATGGGAAATGAAGGTGTCTGCTGACATCCAGGTAGCAGCCCTGCAGATTTCCTGGACAGGTATGTCCCTAGAAGCAGCCACTGACTCTGTGGTATGACGGGTGGAATGAGCCCTTAGCTCTGGGAGGCTCCCTACCCACCAACCTATAGCAGAGATCAATGCAGGAAGTGATCCACCTGCCAATCATCTGCTTGGCTGCAGGTCTGCCAAGTGCAGCTTCAGCGTAGGTGCAAACAGTTGGTGAACTTCTCCCAGAACTCCAGACATGCGCTCTTTGTAGTCTCAGGTCCAGAGTATGGAGCCTGTGTTCAGCCTCCGAGGTATGATTCGAGAAGAACACTAGAAGAGTCATCACCTGATTTAGGAGAAATTCTGACACACCCTTTGGGAGGAACTTCAGGTTGGGGCGGAGGACAACCTTGTCCCTGTGGAAGACCAGGTAAGAAGACTCCACTGAAGGCGCCTGGAGCACACTGATCCTTCTTGCTGACGTGATAGCCACTACAAAGGTGGTCTTATGTGACAGGTGAGACATGTCACACCTGTGGTTTGGTTTGAATGGTTTGACCATGAGCTTTGCCAAAACCAGCAACAAGTCTCATAGTGGTGGTTGTTCACACACTGGAGGAGAAATGTGATCTAAGCCTTTGAAAACGCACCAGACCACCTTCTGTGTGTCACCAACTGCTGAACAACCCATGCCCAGTAAGCAGAAATGGATGCCAGGTGCACTTTAAGGATCATTAACCAAAGTCCCCCTTTGGAGAGGGACCACAGGTAGTCCACAATGCTGATCACTGAACAGGACAAAGGGTCCAGCCCCTTGCTCTGACACCAAATGGAGAATCTCTTCTATTTCAAGGCATATCATTTTCTGGTTGATTCCTTTCTAGATGACTCCACCACGGTGAGGACATCTTTGGAGAGACCCAAAGCCTGGAACTCCAGCCACTCAGAATCCAGGCTATCAGGTGCAGGGATTGAAGGTCCGGATGGAGTACCTTCCCCTGAATGATGGAGAGCAGGTCCAGGCATATTGGAAAATGCTTTGGGAGCCTGTTGCAGAGGCTAAGGAGAGTGGGGTACAAAAACTGGTGTGGCCAGTCCAGAGCAACCAGGATCACCTGCGTCTTGTCCCTCCTGACCTCGAGCAGCACCTTGTGGATCAAGGAAAGCATAGGGAAGGCATGGAAGAAGCCTGGGGTCCAAGGTCTAGAGAAGACATCCCCCTGCATTGAGCCCTGCTGAGGGAGGCGGGCACAGAACAGCTTCAGCTTTGCATTCTCCCTGGAGACAATCAGGTCCACCTGAGGGGTGCCCCACTGGGAGAACAGACTGTGAACTACCTCTTGATGGAGAGACCACTTGTAAGATGCCTTACCAACCCATCTGAGGGCATCTGCCAGCTAATTGGAGGCTCCTGCCATGTGGATGGCTAGGAGATCCACCCCCAGGTTGCACATGAGGGTCCAAATACAAAGAGCTTCCTTGCACAGAGGTGGAGAGTGCATCCCACCCTGCTTGCTGAGGTAGTAGATAGTCATGGTGTTGTCCATCTGAACTTGGACCACTTGACCCTGAACATACGGAGCAAAAGTAGTCAGTGCCAGCCGAACTGCCCAGAGCTCCAGCAGGTTGATGTGCCATCGGCACTCCTCGGGGGTCCATCATCATTATCACCATTTTTATTTGTAAAAAAGGCACCCTTCCAGAGCTCAGGGTGCCTGAACAATCTTATATAATAAAACAGTCCATTAACATTACAGACAGATATAACATATTAATGCAGTTTCACAGACAATAGATCAGTCAAGTACCATTAAAAGCTAGACAAAAAAGATGTGTTTTGAGGTCAGCTTTAAAACTCTCGATGGTCAGGCTATTTCATATCCAGTGAGGCAGAGAATTCCACAGGGTAGAGCCATAAAGGCAAAAGATTGTGTGCCAGATGTTATCAAGCATACCTTGGGACTCTTTAGTAATCCCTCGCTGGAGGATCGTAATGTGCGAGAAGGACAGTAAAGTCCAGAGTCCATGTCCCCTGTGTTCTCCAGGTGGGCACCCCAGCCCATGAGAGCAGCATCAGTCATCAGGATGACCATCATCTCGGGCCGGATGCTCTGAGACTAGCCAGCACTGGAGGGCGTCCCACATTTTCTGTGTCACAGTGACCAGCTGGTCGAAGTGTCCTTTGCACTGAGACCACTGGCTGGTTGGCTCTCATTGTAGGGAGCACATATTCCAGCAGGCTTAATGGACCATGCTAGTGCAGGCCATCATGTAACCCAGAAGGTGCAGGAAGTCCTGGGCAGGGCGCAATTGCCTAACCCAAAATGATCGGGAAAAGGAGGAGAGAACCTCCACCCTGTCCAGGAGCTGGACTCTGGCTCAGCAAGAGTCAAGCTCTGCCCTGATGAAGTTGATCACCTGCAAGGGCATGAGTTCCAACTTGGCCTTGTTGACCAGGAGGCCAAGGGAGGTGCAGGACTGGAGGGTGAGGTCCTTGGACCACTCCACCTCCTGCCTGGAGGGATCTGCAATCAGCCAGTCATCCAGGTAGGGGAACACCCAGACCTCTCAGCACTGCAGTTAAGCTGCCACCACTGCTGTGCATTTGGTGAACACCCTGGGTGCCAAGGAGAGGTCGAATGGCATGGCCCAGAACTCATAGAGGGTTCTCTGAGCTTGAAAGTGGAGGCACCATCAGTGGGACGGACAGATCAGGACGTGAAAGAACACATCCTGAAGATCCAGGGAACAAAACCACATGTTTTGCTCTAGAGATGGTATGACCTGAGATAGAGTTACCATCTTGAAGGTGTGCAACCTGAGGAACTTGTTCAGGTCTTGCAGATCTCAAATGGGGCACCAGACCCCCATCCATTTTGGCACCAGGAAGCATCTGGAGACAAACCCAGGGTGTTCCAGAGGATCCTCTACTCTGACCGCAACCTCCTTGCAGAGGAGCTGGGCTATGTTGTTTCAAAAAGCTGGCTGAGTGTCTGCAGATACCAAGTCCTTCTGTGGGGCACGGGCAAGGCCTGGAGGGTATTGCTCAAATTCCAGAGGCAGACTCTGACCAACCACTTCCAGAACCCACCTGTTTGTGGTAATAGCGGACCGGGTGGAAAGGAAGTAGCGGAGCCATCCCCCCACAGGAGGATCAAGGGGAGGCATGACGAGCATCAGGGTGGCACCCCCATCCCATCACTGAGCAGACTTGCAGGAAGAGGACCATGCTGAGAAGCCTCCAGGTCCCTTCCCTCTGGGTGTATAGACCAACGAGGCCTCTGACTGGGGCCTGGGTCGCCAAGACTGAGCCTGCTTGCTCAGGTGATGCTGGACTGGTTTTGCAGCAGGAGTGGAGGACCGAAAGGGCTTTCACTTCTACTACCTGGAACCCTTGGGATCCTTCTGCACGGATGTTACAGAGTCCAAGGTGGCATTGAATTTCTCGATACACTGGAAGTGACCCTCTACACTGGGCCCAGACAAGTCAGTGCCCAGGAATGAAACATCTGCCAGCTTGTGCTGAGTGTCTGCCATAAAGATCGAGATCTGCAGACAAGCCCCACGGTACATGGCAACAGTGGCTGCCACTGAATGGGCACAGGAATCCCCCAGATCCAGAGCTGTCTGAAGTTACTGCTTGGCCACAGCCAGGTCCTGATCACAGACCTGCTTGACTGTGGTCTGGAGGTCCAAAGGTAGGTAAGGAATCACCTCATTCAAAGAGCCCAAGAGGGCATGGGAGAAGTGTGCCATCATTATGGCCGAGTTCACCTAGTGGAGGCCAAGTGAGGAGGTAGAATAGACTATTTTTAGCTACATGGTCCAATTTATTGTACTCCTTGTCCAGTGGCCTATTGATGTCCCTGATATTGCCTGAGTGCTGAAACATGGAGTCGGCCACCAACCCCTCAATGGGTGCTCCATGAAACCTGAGAGGGTACCGGTTGGCACTGCATTTTGAGGGCTATCCAGCCACAGGGCACAGGACAGGACGTGGGGCATTGCCAAAGCTCTAGGGTTGGGCCAACAATGGTCTTGGCCATTGGGAAAGCCTCCGTTGGAGAGTCCCCTTTGTCCAGAATCTCTGTGAGGGAATAGCGAGCCCACTTCTGAATAGGCTCCAATTTCATCCCTATGAAGGAAGTGGGATCTTCTTCCTATGAGAGATCCCCCACAGACTCCATGTCAACTGGACTGGAGTGCAGTGAAGAATCCTTAGACTTGGAGGTGTCCGCATAAAGTGGTCAACCACCTGAATCACCTTCAACCCGCCGTGGATGGTCAGGTGTGAGGGTGACTGACAGCCAATGGGGATGCCCTTTGACTGACTGAGACTCCTTAGTCAGAGCACTGGTTGGTGGCTGCTTGGGTGGCGGCTCCACCACAATCAGTGAAGAGGCAAGCTTTCACTAAACTGACCCCACAGTGGGAGTCAGTGTTGGCCTGCCAGGCTACAGCCAAGTGATGGCCAGTGTGGAAGCCGGGGTGAGCTTTGGACCAGCCAGCACCAACTGTTGCCACATGAGATCTTTGCAATGTTGATGCAACATGCACTGAAACCTCTCCTCACCTAAGGACAAAGATGAAGAATAGCAGTGGAGCCACTTCCCACGGCATTGAGAGCAGGAACGCTGATGATGGCGGAAGCTGCTTGACCCACTGGAGGAGGAGGAGGAGGACCTCGACTCAGCTGTGAGGGGATCTTGGAGGGAGTTGGGGAGTGCTGTGGCTCCTCCTGATCTGGGTCATTGACTGGAGGGTTCTGATCAGTAGACTAAGCAGTCCTTTCTAAGGTCACAGACAGGACTGGAGTCCTGAAAAGTGAATTGTCGGCCTTTTCAGATGACAACCAGTCGAAAGGGTCGAGAAAACTCTCGGCCACATCATCAGCTGGCGTCTCAACCAACTGGCCTGATAGGGTCTCCATGAAGCCAGCAGCTAGCTGCAGCGACCACCCAATGGGCATCTTTGAACTTGACCAATGGATGTCATTTTCTGAGCAGCCCAACTTAAGGCTGGCGAGGTGGTCCTTAAAGGCCGTCCTGTGAAATGACTGACAAATGTCGCAGCCCTGGGTATCGTGTTCATAGCCCAGGTAGTAGATGCATATGGTGTGTGGGTTGGTATGTAACTTCTTCTGTCTGCATGGGCACCGGCGAAATCCGGGCACGGACTTGTCATCCATTGCGGTCATGATCGAAGATCGAGTTGAAGACAAAAGTTGTAAAAGTTGGTTTGTAAGTAATTCCAAAGAATTTAAGTGCTAGGGCCTACTCAGTGTGGGACTGGTAAGGAGGGAACCTGCTTCTTCCAGCAGAAAGGAAGATCTGGCATCATGGGGCGGAGCCAAGGGATATACCACTTGGGTGGGTGGGAGGAGCCAGCTTGAAGCCTTTCTGGCACATCTTAAAGGGAAAGGACACTGCCAGTAAGTGTGGATAGAACAAACTTATCCACATTCCTAGAAAGAAGAAATTCCTTCATACTTACTGTAATTTTCTTTTCTGTTAGCTCCTACATTGGCAGTGGGGCTCACTCGGGAGCTTCGCTCCTGTGGGAGAATATTGACCAGTATGCTGGTGTGGAGGTGTCTGGTGTCTTGTTATAAACTCTGACTGCAAGCCTGTTTTGGACATCTCTCTATAGTTTACCTGCTACGCCTATGTTCATATAGATATAAAAAATTTAAAGAAACACAACTATTCCACATTAGAATATCATTCACGGTCATGCACATTTAGTAGATTCAAATTTGATGCTATCCAAGGGTGCTTGTTTTTGGTGCAGGCGAGTGCTTGCACTGTATGCAGTTTTCTTACTGTGTGAGTAGTCTGTTTTCTATTTTGTGGCTGTGTTGGCGGAGCCCACAGCTGTTTTGAGGTCACTCAGAAACTGAGCGACCGTAGCACGCTTCCATTTTGAAGTTTCAGACAGATCCTTTTGAAACACCAAAACAAGGAGCAGTCCACATGGTCGCTCACAATGCAGGCATGGTGGCACTATGTCTTGTGCTGTTCGACACTTCCACATTGTAAAACAGAATTGCACATGTGCATGTGCAGTTCCATCAGCGTTGCCATCTTGGGAATGGCATTTTGTCATTCGACAAAACTACACATGTGCGAGTGCTACGCATGCATAGTTCCGTTGATGCCACATCTTTGTAACGGCATTTGGCGGTGCTTGTTCCCTGGCGCTCTTACAAGTTTGCCACAGCCATATCGGCTCTGGCTAGAGTTTGTTAGTTTGAGCTGTGGATCCTACTAGGTCACAAGATAGGAAGAATAATTTCCCATCATTTTTCCTCCTTCATCTGACAAGGTAGGCCACTGTTTATTGTATTTTATTCAGACCAGAGTGACATATGTGTAGACAGCTGGTTTGTGTTCCTTTGGTATCAAGTCGATAGGGTTTGTTGTTATTTCCATATTTAGAGATCCTGCTGACACAATAGTGACTGGAGAGTTGCTGACATCCAAAATCCTCATATGCCCAACATTCTAAAGCTTTAGGCTGTGCCATTTCTCCTAGTAGGGGTGCACAATACCCAGTACAATGACTACCTACTGACAATGTGGAGCGCTACAGAAAAGGAAATTATGGTAAATATGAAGGAATTTCTTCTTTCACAATCACCCAAATTGAAATGAAAGAAAGTTATTGTAAATTTGAAAAATATTGATATTTGAAAATTGCACTTAGCTCTTGGAGCTCTTCACAAACACAGTCACTTTGCTACTGGCAGGATTCTAGCAATTTCTAGAGTTCTAGAAAGGAACAATAAAATTGTCAAAATAATTTCTAAAAGTTTACACATCTCAGTGGAAATCCCAGAATATATATATAAAGCCAGTGCTGATCAACACGTTCTGACTCCCTGCAAAAGAGATGTGATCTGGCCTGAAATAACTGACTCACCTCCAGCCCCTGACACCCTCTCTCTGGTTACCAATAGAACCTCACACACCTCGCAATTGTTCTTATTTTTCAACAATGAGAATGTTTCTTCAAAGGTAAGCATTCCAGCATTTGTACCTGTGCTCTGCATGAAATATATCCAGTAAGCAGTTTTAAGTGACTTCAGGTATTTGCAACAATGGTGGTTTTAGATACAAAAAGGTAAGCTGTGGAAAGACTTTAATACATTCAACAGCTAAGTGACATACAAAGCTGTGATGTCACAATTTGCTGAGGCTTGATGTCACAAACATGAAACTACAAGCCTGAATCAGTGAAGAGATTTAATCCCAGCTTTCTGCATGCTCTTGATTATTTCAGTTCAGCCAGTTTCTCTGTGTTTCTCCTTTTCACTGTAAATCCACAGGTGTGATGCCCAAATGAACTGTAACGTTGACCACAAGTCTGGTATTTCATATTCTTCTGTAAAGGTACAGTCTGAATTTTTAAAGAAAGCAGTTGTGGGGAAATGTGCTCTTTCTATACAGGGGTGACTTCACAGGGGCCATTTCAGCTTTCAACGGGAGGAGGCAACAACTAGTCAGGGGGTTGTGGGGGTGGAGCCAGGGGCTGAAAATCAAAAAAAAGCAACAGTAGCCTGCAATATGGGGGGGGCGGCGGCAACTGCCTGCCCTCCCCCCCAGTTGCACCCCTGGGTGACTTTCCACAGTTTCTGATGAACTTCTTATTATCAGTCCAAGTTGTGACATTCCAGTGGGAAATCTGACCCTCCCAGAATAAGTGCAATAACTGGTTGTGAGCAGGGCCCCTAGTGCTCTGCGGCAGCAATGTGTCCTGATTTATGTGGCAGGGTTTCTAAGCTTTTTTGGCAGCATTTTCTGATTTCTGCAGCATGCTTCATTTTTGTTGCAGAATGTAGTCCTGGCATTGGATAAACTACAATGTGATGTTATTGACGACATCACATGTTGAGCATAGAGGAGTGGCTTCATGATAAACAGGATGGGGAGAGCTGGACACTGTGGAAAACTGTATAGCTGAATGAAAATCTACCAAAAATAATGAATTCTGCAGCACTATACATATTACGCAGCATGATGCAAATTCTGTGAAAAATTCCGCAACTGCAGAATCACAGAATTCCAGGGGTCTTGGTTGTGACAAGGAAGGCATTATCATCCCATAAATTTGGGTTATCCAAGGGTTCAAGCAATAACATACTCAAATGTTCCTTTTAGTGTGACCAAAAATTAATTTCTTCTCGTTGTATCTTTAGAATTAACAGGCTAGCCTGTGGTTTGGTGAGACAGCGGGAGACACCCCCCAATCCCCATCAAATGATGTGAATGTTTCTGAGCAAGGGCTCTTTCTTTACTGGCAGCAGGGTGGATGCTGACTCTCCAGACCCTCCCCTTCCATCTATATGTCTCTGCGGTGCAGCTGCTGCTTGCAGCATTTTGCTTCTCCTTTCGTCTCCTCCCTCTGCTCCCCAGCCTTGGTTTGTTGCTTCTGCTCTTCTGCTCCTTGGCCTCCTGGATGCTGCAACTGCTGCCTACTTCTCTTCATCTTTGAGGCTCTAGTCTGGACCTTACTCTGCTTTTTCGAAGCTTTGTTACCTACTGCACTACACCCCCTTGTTGGGCCTCTCATAGGTACCTTGTTCCTTTGCTCTGCTGTGCAACTTTGCCTTCAGCTATTGGACCTTTGCTCCCCTCTATTTATGCCTGCCTCTTGGGGCCTTGCTCCTACTTCTTGTTGCTCAAACTGTGCTCCAAGTCCTGTTGCCCTCTGTCTTATCTGGGTTGCCCTGGGAGGGCCATTCTTCTCCACTCCCCACCTTGCCTGGGCTTCCATTCTGGCTGCTTTCAAGGGGGGCTGTTCTGTGCATGTCGCCCCACACTCCTACTATGTTGCCTTTCTGGCTGTGGCCTCCCACCCCCCTGCTGTCCCGAATACCTTTCCACTTCTGAGGGGGAGAGGGGCACCCACTGGTGCTTTGCCTTCTTACTCCCTCCTGCCTTTGCCTTGCTGGCCCTGCCTGCTGCATGGATCATGCCCTGCATGGTGTTGCTCTCGCCATGCTTCCAGTGGCTCTTTGGGCCTTCCTTCTTAGTACCCTGGCCTTTGCTTGCCTTTTCTCTGCTGAGCTCACAGCTCCTGGACCAATGCCCTATTGATCACAGGTCTCTCAGCTCATGTCTCGATTATTCTTTGGATTCACCCCAATGATAACCTCAAGATTCAGTATGAATTGCCCTTCTTGACATTGTATTGCAACTAAACAAGACCCTCCAAGGCTTAATACTCTGCCCACATGGTTCCATACTAACTAACTGACCACCTGACTTGTCTGTCTGTGTGCTTCCTACTAGCTCTACTACCACACCTCCCGGGAATTCAAGTAAGGTAACCTGTGAGCCTGGCTTGATAGGGAGAAGTGGTATTCAGAGTTCTTTTCTGTGCTTAAGTTTGTATGTCTATCCCAAGCTTTTCTGTAATTCAAGTGGTACTATAGATGACCTGTAGTTCAAGCTTAGTGTAGAGATGGAACCCTCTGCAAGGGTTAGTAAGGACACATAACTGCAGTTCTGTGACACTCATGACATCAAACTCGAGAGGTGCTGGGCTGCTCAATTGCTTGGCACTGATTTATCTACTGCACCTGCTAAGTACATGCTCGATCTCTACCCCTACCTCTTCCTTAAGTGGGACCTTGTTGCCTAATGATGACATGAAGCCTCATCACTTGGAGTTTATCCTATTTTTGTTCATATTGTTATGAATAAAAACAAAATGTTACCAAACCAAACCATCACTTAGGGATCCTTCAATCATATGACTGCAACTCTATGACACTCACCTGTGTTAGCCTTTCTACATGAGCACAGATTGGTCACTCTTGTGAAACTAGTGTTTACCCCATGTTATTCTAAACATCACCTAACCTGCCTGTGATTGTACTATATGTTCTGATTTTAATGTCTGTATATGCGTTCTTTCCCTTGAATTGTTCCTACTTCTAATTGTACTGTTGACTGTAATTAACCCCGGGTCGCCCCTAAAAAGGGACCATTACGGTCTCAGTGGGCCTACCCGGTCACCAAAATTTAAATAAATAAATGAATAAATTTCACAGCAGAATTCAGCTCCTCACAGAAGGCTAATCTTCCTTATTATGGGAACCGAGCCTGCCTTCTCAAAGGGTGTGGCCATCTATTTGGATCCCTTTAGCTATATGATATCAGCTCAGTGACACCTTCGAGGATGATCATCCCATTAGAAGGATGGGAGTAAGTCCCTACTTCTTCCAAAGTATGCCAAGCCCCTGTTCCTTCCTGAGTTAGACAAAAGCTCAAGCTATTTGTGTTGTCTGGTTTCCCTTGTTCTTCTCTGCAGTTAGTTTTCAGTGTTTCCTATTACTGCTACACACAACAGTGCCACTCCTCCACAACCTGCTTCTGGCAACCTGCCGCAATATGTTTCTTGTGCATTAGCGCAATCAACATAAAAAATGGCCGAGATATCTGTCTAAGTTGATACTCCCTCCCACATTGATACCATTATATAGCTTACAGAGATTTTCTTCAATTCATGGTCAGCTTTTTTTTTTCCAGATGTCTCCTGCTCCACCGAAGATTGCTATGCCGGACCTCCAGAGATACGTATGGGATGAGGGGGGTGCAGGGGAGGTGGGGTTCGCAGAGGGTGGGTGTGGGTTGGGGGGAGAAGGGGTATCCTGACAATGAGGGACCATGTTCTTGTTTACAGGGACAAATAAAAAAAACAGCTGGGGGAAGGTTCTTTTTCCAGGTTTTACAAAAACATACATTTGGGCACACTGGGGTGGGCTCCCAGTGTTTCACTTGTTTTTTTTGGGGGGGGACTGAAGTTGATGGGGATTGGGCACCCCTTTGGCAAACAAATTAAACTGGGGGAACATTATGCCGATGGGGACCAAGCACCTCTATCTGCAAACAAATTGAACTGGGGAGGGGGCATGCCGACAGGGGAATTGGGCACCCCCGAAGTTGGTTTTCTGGGGATTGCGGGAGGTGCATGGCAGGAGTTGCCACCCTGTTTATTGAAATGTTTCACCAGGCAAGGTACATAGGGGAGGCATGTCATCTGTGCCACTGCATGATGAGCTTGTCTTCAATTGCAATGGCACATTTGTTTCAAGTTGGTGGCACTTTGCATAATACTTGTGTCACCACTAGTATGAAGGCTAATTGGAGAATGAGGGACACACCTACTAAAGTGTGCCCTGCATTTGACAACACTGACACACCTCTGCATTTCTGCTACTAGCAAAAATGTTGCTTGCGCACACGCAAGACAACATAAAAAAGACAGGAAACCATAGGACCTGTTATTTATGATAAAAGCAACCAATTTATTGAAGTAGGTGTGCACAAACTTTAAGACTAGATATGGGTATAATAGAATTTGCAGTCAGTCATATTGACAACTTAAGCATTATGCACAGTTAGGACAGGAAAGTTAACCATGCAGTGTTATTTTATTATTTTATCTAGAGAGCAATGGACTCCAGGATAGTAAACAACAGTTTTGTAGCAAGAAGGTCTTGGCAGACTAACCTCATCTGTTTTCTTCTTTGGCTGAGTGACCAAGGAAGTAGACAAGAGCCATGCTGTGGATCTGTTGTACTTGGACTTCAGCAAAGCTTTTGATTTGGTACCACACAGAAGGTTGCTCGAAAAGATAGAAGACCTTGGTGCAGCTAAAACAGTACTGAACTGGGTGGGTAGTTGGTTAGAAGAGGGGCAGTGGGGGGTTGGGGGTGCTGGTCAACAGGATTAAATCAGAGAAAAGGGAGGTTATGAGTTCCAGTTGGATCTGTCCTGGGTCTGCTCCTCTTCAACATGTTCTTTAGTGACACTGGTAAGGGACTCCAGAGCAGGATGTGTCTCTTCTCAGATGATGCAAAACTATGTGGGAGGATGGATAGTGATGAGGGAATTAGTGATATGTAGAGGGACCTATAAAACACTAGAGGGGTGGTCAAAGGTCTGATAGTTAAAATCAAATGTCAAAAAGTGCAAGGTAATGTGCCTAGGGAAAAGGAACTCCAAGACGGAGTACTGGTTGGGTGGGGTGAGACTTAAAACTGCAGAAGAGGAATGGCATCTAGGAGTTATCATCAGTAACTCCCTTAAACAAATGAGCCAGTGACACAAGGCCTATACAAAAGCTAACAGGATGCTGGGATGTATCGGAAGGGGTATTAATTGCAGAAGAAAAGAGGTAATATGCCCCCTATACAGATCCCTGGTGAGGCCTCACCTAAAGTACTGCATCCAGTTTTGGAGTCCTCACCTCAGGAAGGACAGGGATAGGTTGGAAACAGTGCAGTGCAGAGTAACAAAAATGATTCAAGGCCAGCAGGGTAGATTCTTTGAGGAGTACCTCAAGGCGCTAAATATGTATTCATTGGAAACCAGATGCGAGAGGGGCAATATGCTAGAGACCTTAAAGTTTCTTAAAGGAATTAACAAGGTAAACCATGGGGAATTATTTATCCTGAATACCAACTTAAGGTCATGCGGTCACGAGTGGAAGTTAACAGGAGGGTAGTTCAGGAGGGGTGTGAGGAAGTACTACGTTAAGAAAGGGTGGTGGACCCTTGGAACAGTATGTCGGCTGAGGTGGCGGGTGCAAACACAGTCATGGGATTCAAGGAGGCATGGGATAGAATGAAGGGAATAGTGTTCGCCTAAGGTGACAAGACCAGGAAGGAGAATGAGGATAGGATAGAGAGGGTTAGTACCCTGGAGGAACAATAGGTTCCAGGAATTATAGGGAATATGGGCAGACAGAATTGAGTTATGGTCTTTTTCTGCCATCATGGGCTGTGCTTCTGTCTCTATTTTCAATAAAAAAATTTATTACAGCATGCGACACTAAGAAAAATACATCCAAACAGTGTGCCCATTAGGTAAAATGGAGATTATATCCACTCCATTTTTAACAGATATAATGTTTTAGAAAATATATTAATGGTTCATGAAATATTTTCCAATGATGGGTTTCACTGTTGTTACACGCGTGACATATTTTCAGCAACTTCCATGAAGGAAGAGTCTTGAAAACAGAATGAATCAATGTGGCATCAAACATAAAAAAAAGTACTGATCAAGAAGCTTTTGAGTGGACCAGACTACTGACTTTTTAAACATTAAAGACATTTCCCACAGCCTGGAAGGCTTGGAAAAACAACTACAGTATATCTTAGTTATCATGTCCTCTGTTGACAGCACTTTTTTCTAATCCACTGGTTACTCCTTTTCCTTGCAAGAGTGACATGGACACGTTCCTCATTTTTTCTTAGCAAGCACTGGTTCCACTACCTGTTCTGAGGCACTTGTATTGTATGTTTGCCATCACTGAGATCAGGGTTCCTGCTTTTGGACTCCCTGGTATCTTTACCATCTTTACTATGCTCTCCCGCTGGCTGAGCAGCTTCATCTGATTCACTCTATCCCCTTTGACAGGGACTGCTGCTGTACTTGAGAAGACAAACCCTCTCATGCATGCCTTCCACCATCATTAGGAACTCCCTCTGAGACTCTAGTGTGCTTTGGTGACAAAGGGACAGACTGAGCATCCGTAGATCCCTCTCTTTTTAAACTATCTGTCTTTGGGGTTTTAGGATACAATTTTTACAGGAGTTCACAATTCATAAAATTGGGATCTGGACCCAGGCACTTTAGACAAAGCTTGTAGCAGTCTGCCTTTACCAAGAGCTGAAATAAATGTGTACAGTTATTAAAACCTGTGGGTCCTGTTCTCTATTTAGGTTTAACAGTCATGCCAAACAATGAAAATGCCTAGAAATTAACTGATCTGGTTCACAGTCACAAGCACATTAAAACAAAACTTTTTTTCTCACAGAGCAAGGTGTTGCATCTTGGTCGGGGAAACCCTAAACACAGATACACCCTGGGAGGGGAGGCACTGGAGGCCTCAATAGGGGAAAAAGACCTAGAGGTCATGGTGGATGCATGTATGAATAACTCTGAGCAGTGCAGGAGAGTGGCTAGCAAGGCAAACAGGATGTTGGGATGCATCAAGGGGGATCACCTCTAGGAGCAAGGAAGTGATTCTGCCACTGTACAATGGACTGTTAGGACTACACCTTGAGTACTGTGTACAGTACTGGAGACCACACTTGAAGAGGGACATACAGCTCCTGGAGAGGGTACAGAGGAGGGCAACAAAGATGATACGAGGGCTAGGGATTTGACGATGAGGACAGACTGGAGGAGCTCTGCCTGTTTTCATTGGAGGAGAGAGAGAGGGGGACATGATTGAGGTCTTCAAGTACCTCAAGGGAATAAATAGGGTAAACATGGAGGGGATCTTTAGACTAAAGCAGGGAGGTATCACCAGAGGGCATGGTTTGAAGTTGGAAGGTGGAAGGGTGAGGGGGAAAAGAGGAGGAGGTTTTTCACTGAGAGGGTGGTGGACCCTTGGAATGCTCTGCCTGGTGAGCTGGTTCAGAGGTCCACAGTGGAGGGCTTCAAGAGAGGGTGGGACAGACACAGAAAGTGGATGTATTAGATGATGGCCTGTCCCAGGGGGGTGGGGATGGATGATGGGGGTTTCTGGAGCACAAGGGATGGGAGGGTCTCGGCACCCAACTAAGGATCTAAGGTTTCGAGCAGACTCGATAGACCGTAAGGCCTAATCTGCTGGCAAATAGTATGTTAGTATGTTAGTATATAAAAGCTGCTAAAATGTTAATAAAAGTCAAGTGGTTTAACGTTTTAGTCAAAAATGAGGTAGTACCCTTTAGGCGGGAACCATGATTCAGAAATGAAAAAAGAAATGCTTAAAAGTAATAAAAATAGCAGCGATTAAAAACTTTTTTTAGTTACACATGGTCAGTTCCCTTCAGGTGGGAACCGTGTTACAACATGACCTTCAGAAAACTGCAAAAGCACAGCAAATGAAAAGAATAAACACCCTAACTAATCTAGAGTATCAAAAACCAACCTCAAATAAAGCAAAACAATAAATTAAATTAAGGATAGTTTAAGTTGTTGACCAGAAGACTGGAGCTGATTTTGGTGTGGCTATTCTCTTCAGTAGAGGAACAAATCTGACTTTAGAACAGCAGGAGGAGTGTGACCACAATGCAGAGTTTGATCTTGTATTCTAAATTCTAAAATCTGCATAAAGTTCTATCTCTGGGACATCACCCTCTGGCAGGATGATGCACTTTTATAAGGCATCACGGAATGTAACCATCCAGTTTTGTCTTAAATGTGGACAAGTTTGGTGCATGGGTCAAACCCTCAGGTAGCTGGTTCCATAATCTTATAGCTCTTGAGACATAAGCATGTTTCCTTAATTCAGTTTTGGGTACCATATCCACCAATCTGTGCTTATGTCTTATATTATGTTAATAAAGACTTATAAAAAGGGAAACACTGAGTTGTCAAAAATGGATTTAGGTGGTAGGTATGTTATAATTTCTCTTAAATTCCTTGTTATTCATTAACAATGAGTAACATTTATGCACCAAAGGAAGATGACCAATAGTTATTCACTAAGCTACTGTCTAAACAACAAATAAGTCCAGTTGCTAAGGCCACAAGGATTAAAGTTATGAAATTACATTTTCAGGATTTGAACTTTTAGAATTGCACCGGTGATTGCTAATCTAATTTCTGTATGTCACAGAGATTCAACTGCCAATCTTTTAGTATATGTATAAATAATCTGAATTAAAGAAGGGTTATTATACAGCAAATTAAACAAAATGAAAATAGTACAGAAAGGAATCTAAAAAAAAATACAAGTTCTCGAGAATCACTGTTCTGGTATCAAATATAAAATTTCAGGAAATTCTTTATTTTTTTTTTCTTGTGTTGAGAAGGTCCAGATTCTGGAATTTTCCAGAAAAAATAAACAAGTGGCCTTGCCCATCATTGCATTTTTTGGCAAGAGATTTCAGTCTCATTATGAGCCCCCTCAATAGATCTGTAGATTAAGTGAGCACAAAACTAAGACTGCTACAGTAGTGGAAGGGTTTATAACAAATCTAAAACGTATCAATCTCTCTTTAGAACTAGATTCCCCCAATCAGCGATGCAATCGTATTATTCAAAATATCAGAATTCATATTCTAAGAATGACATTACATTATTTTAAGAAACCCTACCGGGAAAATTAAAAGAAATTTCTTACAGCATCACAAAGATCAGTGATCCCACTTCCTCAATATAGAATTGCACCAGAAATTAAAAGAAAGGAGAAACAGAATATAGAGGTTCTGAGGGGCGTGGCCTGGCTCCAAGCAAGATGGATGCTTAGATTTTGAGCTCCTCTACAAAACTTATATCCAGCATCATCTTATTGCATCTAAGGCAGTTTCATACCGACTCTGAGGTAAATAAAGAAGAACAATACCTCTGCTACCTAATTGATGCTTTTTTTTCTGCTCTGGATAGCCCCTTTTTTCATATAATCGGAATCTTTACAGTCGATGTGAGATAGCTGCAAACCAATTATGGCCTACTCCACTAAGCAAAAAGATCCTTTAAAGAATATTGAGGATACGTTCAGCAAACTATCGATGGATATGCAAGATTTAAAATCCGCCACTCAACTAAATACTCAGACTATGGAAGCTATTAACACCAGGCTGGCTTTTACAGAGAATAAAGTTCGTCTTAATGAGGATGCAATACAGGATCTTAAATCTACAATTAGATCTCAAGATCGCACCATCAAAGAATTACAATCCAGAATCGACGACTTGGAAAATAGAAATCGCAGAAACAACCTCCGAATTTTTGGATTCCCTGAAGATATGGAAGCTAAAAACACCACAGTATTTTTACAACGTGTGCTGCAGCAAATCCTTGGTCTTCAGGCGGATACTGAGCTTACTATCGAACGCTCTCACCGGTCCCTAGGCCCAAAACCTCCCGCAGATCACCGACCTAGACCAATTATTGCTAAATTCCTAAACTATGCCACCATTGAACTTATCATGCGGAAAGCAAAAGAAATTGGTCAACTTTCTTGGCAAGGATTCAACATTTATATTTACCGTGACTTCTCTAAGGAAGTTTTAGCTAAACGGAAAGCTTACACTCCTGCCAGACGTATCTTGCATCAAATGGGTCTCCGATTCTCTCTCCGGTATCCTGCCATTATGAGAGTCTATTTCGATAACTCTTTTCAGGACTTAAGTAACCCTGAATCCCTCACAGC
Source organism: Neoceratodus forsteri (assembly GCA_016271365.2). Classification (NCBI taxonomy): domain Eukaryota; kingdom Metazoa; phylum Chordata; order Ceratodontiformes; family Ceratodontidae; genus Neoceratodus; species Neoceratodus forsteri. The sequence goes on from CM057450.1 coordinate 201,065,809, forward strand.
CTTTCTCAACTGCCATTCAGCTCATGCCCACAATCTTCTTGACTCAAACCAAGTACAGCACTGTAGTGACTTTCATACGACTACCAGTACTGTTACCGACAATATTACAGTACATTCTACTAGTGCCACTGATATGCCCTAACTCTTCTAAGTCAACTCTACCTGAACCTTCGTCTAATACTTATTTAGCCTCTGCCACTCATAACGACCCTCCCTCCATTTCGATCCAGCCTTCTAATTGTATAATTTATAATACCTCTCAAAATAGCGCTCATACTGCCCCCGGAGTTGCTTTGTCCAATAGATATTCGCCCTTACAAGATCTATCCACTTCGGGCGACTTTGCTGACGGAGATCCCACCGGTCTGTTGGATGTGGAGGAGGATCGAGATTTGGAGGGCACCTCTTGGTCTTGCAGCGTGGACAACTCCCCTATTAAAACTGCTGAGCCTCCAAAAAAAAGACGTCACGGGAAGAATCGGCAGAAAGGTGACACACCTCGCAAATATTAATATTTATACCTTCCCATATCATTGAGAGGATTACTGATCTCAAGCTCTGGCATGCATCTGTTCTCATTTCACAGTAGTCATCCGTTATAATAATCCCAGCTTCTGCATATCATGACTACTGGGCATTTACAGTATGGTTCCCATACAGTTAACAATATGAATATGCATTATGCTGTTTATGTAAATGAGGGACTATTGTAAACTTTTTTTTTTTATACACATATCAGGATTTGTCTTTATTTAGTTAACCAGATATAGAATCTTGTAAACTTGCAATCAACTTAGAATACTTACTTATAATATCTCAGAATGGTTTTGTTTATCAGCTTGACATTATCTCCTTTCTCTCTTTTAATGTTAAGTTTTATATTTATCCCTGTATTATTTTATAATGCAGGTTATTTTTTTTTTTGCTGATTCCGTTTCTTTTCTTCCCTTCCCCTTTCAAGGTAACATTCTGACTTCTCCATTGTATTGATCTCAATTATATTAGTTCATTATTGGTGATGCTGGATTCATGATGACTTTCGTATCACAATAGACTTAACCAAATAAGATAAAAGAACCTTAATATCGCACTTCACTGTTGGGCTTCGCATTTATTTAATAATTTGTTTTTTTATACACTTATTGTGCTATTTAGCCCATTGAGTTTATACAACTCTTGTACTGTTCAGCTGCATCCTAGAGAACTGAGAAGTGGTCTTGGTCCTTTCAGATAATCCCTATTTCTTTTTCTCTCTTCTTTTTCTTCCCTTCTTCCCTTTATCCTCATATTAGACCGACCTTTACTTCTCAGTTCATCTTAGATGGCACTTACCTGTTCCTGTTACTATATAATCTTCACATACTGTAATGTTATCATTACACTGTCAGAAGTGAGCTGCAAAAAATATATTCAACAGACACTTATTTCCTCTTTTTATTTCATTTTTACTTATAGCTCTGCCAGCAATTCATTTTCCGGACACATCTATTGTATATTGATATTTATATTTTCACCTTATTATCTCGGTGTATCTGAGCTCCCTGACATCCTTTCCATTTTATCTCCCACTAATATATCTATACATGACAGCTAATATATCATTATGTTCTTGGAATGTCAGGGGACTCAATACACCAATTAAACACAAACAAGTATTTAACCATCTCAAAAAACATAAAATTCAAATTGCTTTATTACAGGAAACTAAATTGTTAGATGTAGATAATCCTAGACTAAAATGTAACTGGGTAGGTCAAGCATTCTTGGCCTCTGCCGCATCCAAAAAGAGAGGTGTTGCCATTCTTATTCATAAGAACCTGAAATGGACGCCTACTACTACTCTAAAAGATTCAGATGGTAGATGGCTTATCATTACCTTTGATACCCCCCTGGGCCCCATAACTATAGTTAATATTTACGCCCCTAATTCAGATGATCCTTCTTTTTTTCAAAACCTCTTACATATTTTAATCTCAACAAATCTAGTGAATTCCCCCTTACTGATCGGTGGAGATTTTAATCTCACTTTGGATAAATATATGGATCGGAGTAACAACTCTCCAGACAGTCACCCCAGAAGCTTTGATACAGTCTCCCAAATAATGCAAGATCTCGGTTTAACTGACATATGGAGAATTCTCCACCCTAGAGACAGGGAATATACTTTTTATTCCTCTCGGCACCAAACTTACAGTAGAATCGATTATCTGCTTACATCCTCTTCTATTACTGCTAATACAACAGACTCTGAGATTCTACCGTTAATTATATCTGATCATGCTCCTGTTAAACTCCTGTTTAATTGGGGCTCTTCCCCCACTAAACCCCCCATGGCGTTTAGACCCCCTCTTGTTAAAGGACCCAGAATTTCTGCATTGGATTAAAAAACAAATAAATGAATATATGACATTTAATGATCCTAAAGATACATCTATGAGTATCACTTGGGAAGCACTTAAGCCACATTCGTGGTAAGATAATTGGGTTCGCGACCCATAGAAGAAAAGTTAGGGAGCAACAAATTCATAACCTTGAGAAATTACTCAAACAAAAACAAACCGAATACCTAAATTGTTCCAAACCCGACCCCTCTTCATCCCTTCATCACGAAATTCTACAACTTCGTATGCAAATTAACGAGCTTATTTCTAGGAAAACAGAATTAGCATTATTAAGAGTAAAGCATAAATTTTGGGAAGGAGGGGAAAAAGGCAGCAAAATTCTTGCTTATAGACTCAGAATGCAACAAGTGGAATGTCATATTGCTGCTTTAAAAGACCACTCAGGGAAAATTTGCACCAGTGACTGCTCTATTAATAATATTATGACATCTTTTTATAAAAATCTTTATTCCTCTCCTCCTTCCATCGCAAATTCCTCAGACATCTCCTCATTTTTTAGACGAGCTTATTTTTCCTCATTTATCAGAAGAAGCTATATATACTTTAGAAGTGCCACTTACTACAGTAGAAGTAAAGAATGCTATTCTTTCCCTTAAATCAGGTCGCTCTCCAGGTGGAGATGGTTTCCCGGTTGATTTTTATAAGATTCTTGTTGAACAATTAGCCCCCTTGCTATGTAATGTTTTTCAAGAATCTACAAATATCGGACAATTACCTAACACGATGACGGATGCTATTATAACGGTCATTCCAAAGAAAGACAAGGATACTACTACTCCGGCAAACCTATCGTCCCATATCACTACTTAATACTGATGGTAAGATTTTTGCTAAAATTTTATCTAGCCGTTTAGAACCATTTATATCTAATTTAATCCATAGATCCCAAACTGGCTTCATCAAAGGGAGAACGGGTTCGGATCATTTACGCTCTCTAATTAACCTAATACATAAAGAAAAATCTCTTTCTTCTCCAGCAGTTGCTATTTCCATAGACTTCGAAAAAGCATTCGATTCATTAAGTTGGAATTTTCTTTATCTAGTGCTATCGCGTTTTGGCTTTCCTGAACATTTCTGTTCCTGGATTCAACTTATTTATACAAATCCTCATGCGCGCGTGCTTACTAACTTCACATTATCTCAGTCATTTGCTTTAGAAAGAGGCACGCGCCAAGGCTGCCCTCTATCTCCATCTCTTTTTATTCTAGCTCTTGAAACTCTTGCTATTTCTCTCAGACTTAATAAAGACATTAAAGGTATCTCCATTGGCCATACACATTACACATCATTATCATATGTGGATGACATGCTTATCTTGTTAGAAAATTTCAAATTATCCCAACAACCTCTTTACAATTTACTTAACTGCTTTTCTTCACTTTCAGGTCTTAGTGTCAATTATCAAAAAATGGAAATTCTTCCATTAAATGATCACTGTGATGCTCTAACAAAAGTTCATCTTCGATTTCGATGGGCCTCACAATGTATCACTTATCTTGGTATCAAGATTTCATCAGATTTGAATAAGATCTGGGATCTAAATATATTACCATTACTAAATAACATTAAAAATAATTTAGACAGATGGAAAAATCTCAATCTATCCTTTCCAGGTAAAATATCCGCAATTAAAATGAATATCACTCCAAAATTCTATATTTATTTGCTTGTATTCCACTTAAAATTCCCTCCCATTTTTGCATAAAATTGACAAAATGATGGGTAATCTCTATGGGAAGGACATATACCTAGATTTAGTTGCATTAAATTAAGATCTCATTAGACTCGGGCGGCTTGACTACCCTGGTTTACTGCATATTTCTGGCATTCAGAGCTTCACAAACGATTAGTGGTTTTATTCCTAATTGCAATGTCCTTCTTTGGTATGATATGGAAACATCAGTATCTTCCGGTTTAACCCTAACTGTTTTATTTATTTCACCTCTGTATCTAAGTTTAAGCAAAATCCTGTTATTAATTTTTCCATATATTATTGGTTCAAAATGCATAAATGGCTTAACGTTGATCCTGCTCCTATACGATATGCTTATTTGGGAAACCTAAAGCTTACATTGAGAATAAACCCATATATTGTAAAGCTTGGGCTCAAAAAGCATTCTTTTTCTTAATGATATATTAATGGATAACAGTAATACTTTGACTCCTTTAGTAATTTGTAATCCAAATGGAGCATCCCCAAAACAGAGTTTTGAAATACCTACAGATCAGATCTGCTATCTCCCATTTCATTCCTCAACCCAATAACCCACTGGAACTCACTATACATTAACAAATGGATTAATACCTCTAAAGGCCTAACCAGTACCATTTATAAATTAATCAGGGATAAGCTCCCCAATCAGTCTCTTTCAGCCAGGAATAAATGGAACCAGATACTTAATACTGATATATCCGACTTCCATTGGAGCAAATGCTGGAAACTCTGCCATGACTCATTCAAAGACGTACAAAGCAGATTAATTCAATATAAAATCTTGCATTTATGGTATAATACTCCAGCTCATCTGTATAACATTGGTTTATTACCTAATAATAACGGTTGGTGATGCAATGCCCCAAATGGGGATCTTTTACACTTATTATGGTCTTGTAATTCCATTTTCAACTTATGGCAAATAATCCACCAATTTGCTTCTAAAGTCATCGGCATAATTATTCCATTTGATCCCAAGTTTTGTATTCTTGGTATTATTGATAGTAACATAAGTTTAACAAAATATCAGCGCAAATGGCTTCAGATATTGTTTATGCAAGTTAAGAGACTGATCTTAATTCGTTGGAAGTCTCACTTAATCCCTACTCTGATGGATATTTTAAATCATTTAACTCGCATCTCCTCTTTTGAGAGAATCTCTTATTTAATCATTGACAGACTTAAAGAATATTGCCTTTGCTGGCAGAGCTATTTGAATTTTCTCCAATCTTAAATTATATATACATATCATAACCTTTTTTTTTTTTTTATTCTTTAACTGGTATATACTCTTGCAGCTCCTTCTCTCTTGTTGTTTAAAGTTTGTGATTACCATTGAAAATCTGCTCTTCTGTTATTATTTCTATTCTGCTCCGTGTAGTATGGTTAACATTATATATATTATATGGAAGTCAGTATAATATTCTGCATTATCTCTGTTACGGTAATACATATACTTCCATCATGTTACCTTTTTCTTACTATTATACATTGTATTTTATATTTTACTATGCATAGCCTTTTTGTGCTGTACTATGTCATGTTTAAGCAGTTTCAATAAAAAGATTAACTGCAAAAAAAAAAGAATATAGAGGTTCAATAACCTCCTGCATTTGACTAGATCTTTGAAGGTATACTCAAAGCAGAGATCAAGAATTTCTTGGACACTAATATGACTAATGACCCACCGTCTTCCATGGTCTGGAATTCAATGAAAGCCTATATCAGAAGGTGGGTTATCACATACACAGCTTTCAGGGAATCAGAAAGATTCCAGATCATGTCAACTCTAGAAACATTATGACTCACTAAAGAACAGAGGCATGTCACCTCTAACAAGGAATTAGATTTACCACATCTTTTAAATATCAGAGAACGACATCATAAATTCACTTAACAGAAGGCAGAGAAGGCAATGAATAGAGGCAGTTAAAATATGTATTTCTAAGAAGCCTGACAAAACAATTTTCATACCAGTTACAGTGTGAGAAAAGAAAACTTATATTCTTTCACTTAGCAAATGGCATATCATAACAGACCCCCAACTAGTAAATTATACTTTTGACCTATTCTACTCTGGACTTTACAGGCGGGTGAGCGCTCCAGATCAGTTTAAAGTGAACAACTTTCTTGAGGGGTTGGATCTATGTAAGATCTTTGAATTAGGTAGGAAGGTAGGCAAAACTTTATTTTTATAAGAGAATACATGTCGTTATGATTTTACAATCCTGTTCACAAGGCAGTTCTCTGTTCAGATGTCAATTATTTATGTTAGAAACATAACATAGAGAATAATGGATGGGTAGGTAGTTATAACGAGGATTTTACACACCCCAGAGGGGAGGGATGCCACTTAAATCCTGAGAGCAAAGCTCGAGGAATTTATTAAGGCATCCCACCCCAAGGGGGCATGTAAAATCCAAGTTTTACACACCTGCCCATCCTTTATTTTGTATAATTGCTGGGGATTGTTTTTTGCCACAGAAATTACACAAAATAAATGTATCTGTCTACCAAGTTGAGCCACCCACTGTTGGAAACCCCAAACTTAAGCGTGGAAGATAGCTGTCCCTAAATGGTAGCAATGTTTACGTTTTTTTTCTTTTTAACTCAGATGACGAAGGTTTGCTGTGCCCATAGATCTTTTTTCTTTAAAATAAAAAACTTACCACTGACGACTTCTGTTGGGGAACACTGCAGCACTGAGGCATTGTGCCAGACAGCACAGAAAAGGAGAAGCTTTTAGTAGGCACCTGCGCGGAAGTAGGGAAACCAGGCACGTGAATGTTGTTTTAACCAACTGGTTATAATGCTGAAATTATAACCCAGTTTGCCTATAGGAAAAAACTACAACCAGTTGTTATATAACAGTTCTGACAGGATTAGACTCCCAACATCTAAGTAATGAAACCATGCTAACTGAACAACTGAACAGGATTAATGATCTCCTGAATGGTAAAGCTCCAGGACCTGACGGCTTTATAGCTGAATTTTACAAAACTTAGGAAAATTAGAAAATGCAAAATATTTTGGGGGAGCAAGTCCAAAATGTTACCAAAATGCTAAAAGTGCACTAAAAAAGGTGTAAAAATGCAAACTATTACGGGAAAACACATCAGATATTTTACCAAACTGTTAGTGCACCAGGTAAGGTGTAAAACTTCAAAATGTTATAGGGGAGCAAGACTGAGATGTTACCAAAATACTAAAAGTGCAACAAATAATGTGTTAAATGCAAAATGTTATGGGGGCACAAGCATGAGATTTTACTTTCGTCAAAAAAGGTGGTGGGTTCCTCAAATAATTTTATTTCCCCACTGTGTATATTGTAGTTTCACTTGACCCACATATCTTATGTACATATCAATTTATACACATTTGAGTCTGTAATATAAGTAAATATTACAACTAACATACTAAAATGCCAGCAGAGTAGGCCTCATGGTCTATCGAATCTGCTCGAGAGTCAGTACCCGTGATGGGCACCGTTTCCATCCTCTATAAATAAATATTGTATGAGCATAAGATAATTACACAGTACTCACTGATCCTTCCTTCCTTCCTCCCTCCTTATAATAAGGGGCAGACTGATCCCATCATTCCCATCATTCTGCCTGAGAAGATCCCAGCCGATGGAGTTCACTGGGTCATTATGTCCTTTACTGGCATGGTTACCTTGTGCTGTAAGAAACACACAAATGTTCACCCACTTTGGAAGTCTGCAAATTATGAATGACTGAAAACCAATCCATATTTTTTTAACTTATAATTTCTGTCATTGAATCACCAACACAGCCCTAACCTATCTTAACACCACCCAGCTCCATGTCAAACCTTCTCTGTCACTTATCCTTTTAGCCCATGGCTTACACTTGTGGCAAGAAACTGAAGCTGGGGGAAAGACCCACAAGAGACGCTTGGTGGGGTGTGAATCAGCAGGAGTTAAGTTTGAGTGCCCAATATCACCCTGCATGCCACTTACTTTTACCCACACCAGAAGTTACTGCTGGAGTTTCAAGTAAATCGGAATTTGAAAACTGCAAATTTCTAGCAAAAGCTTTTTGATCCAAGTGACAGGCTAATGTCAACTGATCCATTCCTTTGTATATTATCTAACAAACAACTGGAAAACTCTCATAAAATCAGGTGGGAGCCCATTTAAAGGCTTATATAGTTCACCATGATGCCTATTATGGTAAGAAAGTAATACAAATCAACAAATATTATTATATGTCATATTTTGTCAATTTAAACTAGAGATGGGAGCACTATAATAAAGAGAAGAACAGGAACTGAGATGAGGCAGTAATATGCCCATAGCAATCACAAACATAATACCGTAGGATAAGAGTTTTCACGTCATACAAGGCTCCCAGACATTGATGAACCGTTATGTAAACAGAACTAATATGATCAAAATAAGTCAAATTATGATTCGAGATAACTGCTAAATAATTAAATGAAGTAACCTGTTCCTAAATAATCTAGGGTTTGAACCAAAAAACATGGTTTTGGTCTTTTTCCCATTAAAGGACACACAAAGAGAGATCAGTTTTACACTCATCCGTTGTATGTACTTCAGTTATCAGCTGGTTTTCCACATCTGGAGCTTCATTTTCAGTACAAAGTTGCTTTTCATATTTTTCGTAGCTTTTGTCCATCACTGTGACTGAAAGCTGTGCTTAAGCACAGTGACTGTTTACAACTCGTGGCCACATGCACCCCAATGTGCGTATGATGTCACTGGAGTGACTCAAGGAAACAATCAGCAATGACTAAATATGATCGCAATGTTATAATCATTTAGCTAAGTGCATGCCAGCAAGTGAAGCACTGAACATTCACTATATTGTATAGTGACAGCTTGTCATTTAGAATATATGTCTGTCTTACTTTATTTTCAATCTTGCATTTCATATAAGGAGTTTCAAGTGTCACACAAATACAGCATAGCCCATACTGTCATTTGCCAGTTCTTAGTACAAACTCCCAAACACAGCCAAATTTTGATTCTCTTCAGGTTTGAGGAATTTCTTAGCAATGAGGCTTATTCACAAATGGCTGCAGCAGTGCATAGCCACCGTGCAGCAGCCCGTGCCCACTGCACCCTCTCCGTCACATTCCCCAAAATGATGTTCCCCTTCATGCATCTAATCCCGCAGCCAATCGTGGAGCTCTGCGCAGGGGCAGGCCAGTGGTGGTGCAGGGAGCAAGCCAGCATTCACTGGCATGCATGACCTAGCGGAGTGCTGTGGGCAGGGGTTTCCAGCTCTGTGTCTGGGAGGCAGCTGTAAACCATCGGGGCTGGTTACATGACCCCCCTGGAGGCTGCCTCTGGATGTGGTGGACTCGGCGGGGGGTATTGACCCCTCAACAGTGCTGCCTTTGCCATCAGGGCACTTCAGGAGGCCAGGGTTGGGTAGATGGAGTAGACCTCCTCCTCGGCTCGTTTAGCGCACTGTGCACGCAAGGGATCCACTGTGGGTCCCTGCCTCGACAGTCGATTTGCTGCCCAGCAGGGTCTGTGGCTCTACTCCTACCTGCCCCCATGGACCTGCATGCTGCGGGGTGGGGCCACGTAAGGGAACTGGGCAGGGGCCGGTGTTCATGAATGTAGCCCCCACCTGGAAATCCCTGGAGTGTGGAGCTGGGTACCCCAATACGAGCCTCTTGTGTGCTTTTTTGTGACTAGGCCCCAATGTTCTTACTTCTAGGTATAAAAAAGAAGATATCCTAACAGCAAATTGTAATTGCCCCTTGCAGGAAACAGAGGATCTATTACATGTTGTGCTGTGATGCCCATGGTACAATCATACATGTGATAAACTGCTGGGCAAAGTTATAGGATCCCTTTGTGTACCAACATTTATTCTTCATCTTTTGTTTAATCTGAAAACTTGGATATTTTAACGAAACTTGGCATTTGCCTTTCAAATGCCTCTAACATTAGAAGACAATATTTTCAAGATTTAATGACAAAAATTACCAAATGAAATCTACTTGGAGTGGACATTGTGGTCGAAATATTTTGGGTCCCATATTGGGCTATTTAGTCTTCCAATTACAGGCACAAAAATGTTGCAGGTGGTGTAGGTAACTACTGTAGACCCAAACCTTGCAAAGTCTGTTTACACACATACGGAATGGTCTATTTTTATAGCTGAGCCACTCCTGTCTAAGATTTCTGATCTAAAGTGTGATTATGTATGTAATTACTCCTTGTCCTAAATCATGCCTATTGTTTACGCATCTTTTTTTTACACTTGTTATCGGTAGGCAGGTAGAAAATGTATTTGTTTAATGTGAGTAATTACAAGATTCATATAAATAAATCGTGTACAAAACTGAGATATTTTACAGATTACTTATAAAAACATCAGCATACTGGGCCAGATATTCAGACTTGCACCCAAGGTGTGCACAAAGGACATCATGTGGAAGATGTGCCACTGGCATGCGCTGGCGCAAGGCAGGCTGAATATAGCAAAGATGTGCCACAGTGCAACCACAGATGCTCTGGCACAGCCAGGAATGAATGGGAGCAGGCCAGAACTCACAGCCCAGTGGGCTGAGCAAGGGCAGCATGCAACAGGGGCACACAGGCAAGGATGCACAGGGGCACAGGAGCACAGTACCTCACCAGCACAGCCAACCACAGACAACAGGGGCACACAGGCAGGGATGCACAGGGGCACAGGAGCACAGTACCTCACCAGCATGGCCAACCACAGACAACAGGGGCACACAGTCCTGGAGGCACCACAGGGCACCAGGGGATGGCAGAAACAGGATCCCAGGCCACAAACTGTGGCACAAGCACCAGGGCAACACACCAGCACTGCTGGCATGCCAACGGCAGAGCCACGCAAGACATACCCAACAGGCCATGCTGCAGAGGGCTGTGGTCATGGTGTCAGGATAACACACAAACACAGAGGACCATGGGCCAGGGGCGAGGGAGGCTCAGGCCACCCAGGGACACACAGGCCGACACCCAGAGTGGAGAAGGGCACAGCACTGCAGGACACACCGGTGGTGGCCAGCACAACAGGCAGACAGAAGGGCAGTGCAGGCAGACAAGGGCACAAGATGCCAGGGCAGGCACAGGCCACTGTGAGACCCACCACACAGAGACATGCACAGGACAGGGACACGGCACACATGCCCAGTGGACACATGTGCAGCACCCCAAGAGGACAGCAGTGGGACAACCTGGACATGCCTAAGCACAGCACAACAGACACCTGCAGCATGGCTCCACATGCCACCTGCAAAGGAAACACAGACACAGAAGATGTAGCAAAGAAACAGGTTTAATAAGAACAACACAAAACTGAGCCAACAGGGCAACTATATACACAGATGAGAACAAGGGAATGCTGAGGGAACTCAGGAAGTGGGGGATAGGATCCTGGGGTTGTACAGTGGGGTGTGGGGATGGGCAGGGCAACAGGGGAAGGGTAGGGCACACATGGACTGTGGCCCCAATGGTACCGAGGCAGGCTAATGTCTGCCGCACACTGCAGCCTCCAAACGGTGTACATTCTTTCTCAAAGCCACAGTCACAGTCAGCTGGCACTGCATCAGGCCAACCATCTGCCCCATCATGGCTGTCATCCTTCTCTGCTGGCACAGGAGCACATAAAGAGCCCTCACCAGCCACCCCAGCCTCCTCCGTGGCAGTACCTCGGCCCAACCTAGGAAAAGGGACAGAACAGGCAATAAGCGACATGCCAGAAGGAGCCCCATCACACCCACAGTGTCACTGAACAGCGGAGGCACACACCAGTGGACAGACCCCCAAGGTCCCGTACATGGAGGGCCACACCAGGTGTCCACACAGCGCACCACACCAGTGCAGATAGGCACACAGGGCCACACAGTGGATGGCACAGTGGATACAGGCACAGTACACGCACACGCAGTGCAGCACTGGCTTGTCCACTGCTCTGTACGCCCACCCATGCAGTGCCCACGCATGGCAGCAGTGACCATGTCCAGAACCCTGCAACCTACAGTGATCCATACATGCATAGTACAGCAGTGTGGACAGGCTTACCTGGCTGATGCTTCACTGGAGCACCAACAGCCATCCCATCACCTTGCCTGCCCTGGCCCTTCTGCAGTCCTCTGGACCTGTGGATGGATGAGAGAGAGGTGGACATGAGAGGACAGTCATGCACACAAACCCCCCCCCGGCACACAGCTGGCATGGAGCAGGGTGGGTAAACACCTGCCCTGTAGCCCTGGTGCATGCACGACTGCAACACGCACAACAGCATTGTGCATGTCTTCCATACAGGACACGCAGCAACTTCCAGAACCGTGTAAACCCCCCAGCAGCTGCACACACTGCACATCCATACACCCAGTAAAGGTACACCACGGGCATGCATGATGCATGGGAATACTAACCTGGCTGTGGCACAGCACCATGCTGCACCTGTGCCTGGAGCCGTTGCATCCATTCAGGATCCCTCCTGCTCAGGTCCCCATAGTGGTGCCTGCTCTGCTCGGTGGTACACCGCTCCCCTGTGCAGCATTCCAGGGCTGTGGCCACACGGGACCATACATGTTACCTCAGCTACTGCAAGGGCACCTGCCCAAACAGCTGGGTGGATAGGGCTCCACCAGTGCAACCAGGTTGCACATCTCAACCACCATCCAGTTAACTGACTGATGCATGGTAGCAGTGCCTGCTATGTCTCCAGTGCAACCAGACTGTAGGACATGTTATGGCATACACGGCATGCACATGGTGCAGCCCATGGACATTGTGCAATACCATACCGATGTACATGACTGCGCAGCACATGGATGTGTGATTGGCATGCACTGTAGTGGAGCATTGTGCAGCACCAAGCATACACAAAGCAACATGGCCTGGTGGGCGCAGCAGGGTCCACAGCTGCTGACCACTGATGGCTGAGGCGCTACCCTGCGTGGCGTCACCCACGCGACCCGCCCTGCGCTATTGTGCGGCGCATTGCGCATCCCATGCAGCTGCACCATGGGCCATTACACCCGTGATCGCGCAGTTGCGTGATGGGTGACCAGCACTGCATGCGCATTGTTGGGGCATATAGCACACACAGCAATGGTAGTGCGATAGGCCATTGCTACCTGAGTGCGCACATACTCACTGCAAGCCTGCGCACCGTGCATGTGATGGACTTGTGCCACATGATTGCTCTGGTGCATCTGGCTTGAACATGGTGCAACAACGTGATATTCAGTCACCATAAGCATATCTCCTCATTAGGCTATGCGCCACAGCACAGGCCATAGACCGGTACTGCAGCCAGTTTGGTAAGGGGATGATAATGCTGGGAGTGAGAGGCCCATATCTACAGTGCAACGCATCACCTTACTGTGCCATGCTGCCGCTGACACCCATTTCTGTCACTGTCCACAGGTAGCAGAATGTCCAGGCTGAGGAAGAGGAGAAGCGTGGGCCTGCATGGAAGTGCAGGTCCAATTTCACTAAGGAGGAGCAGCAGGCCCTGCTTGAGGCCAACCTCAACAGGGAGGACCTGCTGAGTGGTGCCACGGGCACATCACAGGACAGGTCAGCTGAGTGGGAGGCAGTGGCCACCTATGTGAATGCACATGGCAGACACCAGAAGAGCACCCAGGAGTGCTGGAAGAAGGTAGGGATGGATAAATGCTGAATTAAAGAGAAGGTGGTGGCAGCCATCAGGGTGTCATGCAGCAGGACGGGCGGTGGACCACCCACTGCACCGGCGCTGACGGCAACGGAGGAGCTGGTGGTGGCTACCATCAGCTGTGCTGCTATAAAGGGTGTGCCTGGTGGTGGTTTCCAGACTGGTGAGAGCTTCTGACAGCACAGTGAGTCACCACACACCATGCATGGGGGGGGAGATGGGCAATACCATGCAGGTAGGCCTGCCGCCATGCTGCATGGCCCGTATGTGTGGGGTGTGCAGTTGTGTATGGTGCATCAGTGGATGGTGGCCATGGTAGCATGCACCCAAGGGCGCGGAACCCACCAGCATGGATGCTACACCTCTGCTGACTCTGTGTTCCTGTTTTTCAGCACCCTCATGTCTCTGCGGAGTGATACAGGAGGAGAAAGAGGAGGATGCCGATATGGGACCAGAGGAGTGACGCCATTGATGTCCATGGGTATCCGGGACAGGGACTGACTGTGATGTGACAGTGTGGGGCTGCTGGACATCCTGGGGCTGGAGTCGGACGATGTGCTGTCTGAGCTCCTACTGGGTGAGAGCCTGCCTGTGCTGTGTGCAGACACCCAGCTTGGCAGTGCGTATGACTCCAATGATGATATGACTCTGATCCTGGACAGTGCTGGGCATGTTGTGTTGGCCATGGTCCAGGGACAGATGCAGGCACTGTCAGGGCCCAGTGCTGTACCTGCAGCGATGCAGCTTCCCCTTGTCTATTGTAACACAGTGGTGTGTGGTGCCACTACTGTGCCTGGTGAGGGGAGGTGGGTTGTGGGCACAGCCATGCTGGGCATGGACCAGCAGACAGTTGGACAGCAGCAGCAGGATACAGTGACCACTGGGCAGCACGCCACAGGGGATGCCTCCGGTGCACCTGTGGCCACACTACCACCTGTGCAGTCCCCTGTGCAGCATCCACCAGAGAGGGGCGCTGACCAGCCTGCCACATCACTCCCAGCAGGCCGGCATCTGGTCCAGGAGGAGCAGGATGCTGACCAGCTGGATGAGCACACCTGGCTGCTGTGGGCATCCGTAGACAACCAGGCACTGCTGCCATAGAGATCCATGCACTGCAGGCTGAGGTGCGTCAGCTGGCCGATTGACAGGACAGTGGACGTGTGCAGCTCATTGATGAGATCCACCAGCTGCGGGAGGCCATGACTGCATCTCTGGACCACATGACCGGTACTATTGCAGCTGGGTTTGCATCACTGGCATCCACTGGGTACAGCCGTGTGCATAGGACCCCCTGCAATGCTACTTTAACACCACAGTCCCGGTGGCTGGCGATCCCTGCACGGCTGACACCAGGCTCTGACGTGGCCATCCCCGACACCTCTGGCACAAACCTGTTTGGCCGGCTGTACACCCCAGTGATGACTCGATCACATTCTCAGGCCTCCGCCCTTGTGAGTGTGTTGGACACTCCCCCATGGTTGTTGCACAGACTATGGCTGCCACACGGCCTGGGCATGCCCGCCCACATGGCTGTGGTGGCTGTGGCACCACGTGGTAGGCCTACTGGGTTTGCTGCCCTTCCCTGCTGTCTGCTACGGCCCAGTGCACACTTGGGTGGTGGTGCCCCGTCCGTGTGGTTGTGTGCTTGTGTGGTGTGGCACACGCCCCCTGTGTGTGCTGGCTGGGCTGCTAGGCCTTGTGGCGTGGATGTGATGAGGGCAACTCCACACGGGCTGTGCCTGTGCACCGGTGTCATGCATCTGATCCATGCCATGTCCTGCAGCTCATGTGTGTGTGCCCATGCTTGTACTGTGTGCTGTGTGTCTGTACGGCTCTGCATCTACCATGCAAGCTGTGTGTGCCTGTGTCACTGCATGCATCCCTATGTGCCCGTCCAGCCCTGTTGGTGGGGTGGTGGTTTGTGCAGGCCCTGCACCTGTGTCGTTACACTGCATTCTCAAAAATGCTCTTCTGTGATGGTGGCCCTGTGACTCCAGGCCTCCGCCACCAGCTTGGGGTCCTGCCTCCCCATGGGTGGCTGCACACCCCCTTCCTGCCCATCGTTCCCATTATCCCCACTGTTGTTGCCCTCATTCACCTGGACTGCTATCCCACTGTCAATGGCCATGTTGTGCAGCATGCAGCAGGCGGGAATAGGCCAAAGGCTTTTGACAGGCTGTACTGTAGGGCACCACCTGACCTGTCTAGGCAACGGAACCACATCTTGAGCATGCCAAAGACACACTCCATGACATTGCACATGGCGGTGTGTGCCTCATTGTACCTCTCCTCTGCGGGTGTGGACGATCGCCAGTAGGGGGTGAGCAGCCAGGCCCTGAGTGGGTATGCACTGTCACCTGTGTGGGGAGAGGATATGGTTATCCCTGTGCTGTGCTTGTGCTACCCCCTTACCCCAGCTGCCCTCTGACACCTGCACCCCCCCTTCCCCTGTGTCATTGCCTTCCTCCCCCGGCATTGCTGCACCCGCATCCAACCCCGTGCTTTGCTGAACTAACAGGTGACCTGTGGGGATATCCCCACACTTGAATCTCTGGTACAGTATAGAACTGTGCCAGATGTAGGAGTCGTGTGCACTCCCAGGGTGTATGATGCAGACATTGATGATGCACCCCATGGTATTGCACACCACCTGGCAGTTGATGGAGGGGTACTCCTTCCTGTTCATACATGCCACCCCCTCAAGGCCAGGTGGTGTGTATATTGCCACATATGTGCAGTCTATGGCCCCTATCATGCCTGGCATGCGTGCCACCCTGTGGAAGTCCTACATGTTTGCTGTATGCTCTGCCTGTGTGCTTGGGAATCGTATGAACTGTGAAGCATGTGGCAGCAGAGCATTGAGGAACTGTGTGAGGAGGTGGGATGTGGCTGACTGGGTGATTCCTATGATGGCACCCGTTGGTCTCTGGAAGGTGCCCATGGTGAGCAAGCACATCACTGCTGTCACCTTGGTATACACAGACATGGCATGACTCATCACTGCACAGCTCACAGAGCTGCCTCAGAATTGCCCTGTTCAGGTGGTACCAGCCCATGATCTCCACATCACTGTTGTCCTTGAAGGTGAGGCGGGTGCTGTACCATCTGTGTTGAGCATACCGCTGACAGGCCCTTCGTCGGCCATGTTGCTGTTCCTCCCTCCTCTTCACACCCCTCATTACCTGTTCCATGATAAATGGACCTGCATCTATGGTGCTGTGGTTTGTGCTCGGGGTTGCGTATCTGCTGTGTGTGTGTGTGTGTGTGTGTGTGTGTGTGTGTGTGTGTGTGTGTATGTGTGTGTGTGTTTGAGCCTGTTTTTTCAGGCTCAGGTCCGACTGGTGCAGCCTGTGGTTTGCTCCTGACTTGCACCATGGTTTTGGGTTGAATACGCCATTACACTGCATATTCATGGTTACGCCCCCTCGCACTTGCGTTGCATACATTACATTTGTGCTGCAGCACAATGAGACTTGCATCATGCAGCCATGGTGATTGAATATGGCTCTGCGGCACAAGTTTGTAGTTGCGCCAGTGCAACTTAGTTGCACCATGCGCAACTGCTCTGAATATCTGGCCACTGTCTATACATAATAAATACATTTTGACTCAACTCGTTTGTCAGTGTTCATTTTGAGTCCTGGGCTCAACAAACGTTTTTAAAAATTCAGTGATTTCCAATATCTAGACAGTCTAACCAATACCTTCAAGTCTTCATTATTAAATACATAACTAACAAGTTGGTCGGATGGGAAACCAAGGATAATTGAAAGGCGCATGCCCGTAGTTATGTGGGGGAAGAACTCCCCCACATCCTACTTAAGCCATCAGGCTCTGACTGCTCTGCTTAGAGTGAGTTGCACTCACTGCACTCGCTTCGTGCTGCTTGCTGGGGCTGGCTTCCTTCTCTGTTCGCCCCCCCCCCCATTCTGTATGCTCCCGTGTCTTCTGCTGTTTCTTCCCGTCCTCGCCTTTTGTTTCTCTTCCCCTGCCCTCCCTCTCTCTTTGGTGCCACCTTTTCTTTTGGGGTTCTTCTTCCACCTCCTCCAGTGCTGCAGCTTCACCATGTTCGGCCACCACTTCATTTCCACTCTCTTCAGGTTCTCCTTCATTACGACTTCCAGCACTACTCTACCATATGGCCATGAGCTTCTCCTGCTCACTCAGTCTACTCTTCAAGGCTCCCTCTGGACCAACTGCTTGGGCTTCAGAGCCCCTACACATTGCAGCCTAACGACGCTTCCAGGAGTACTGCCTGCTCTCCTCTTCCTGGTTGGGACGGTCATTGCCTTCTCTCCTCGTCGGTTTCTGCCACTGCCTGCACTTGCTGTACTGCCTCTGCCAAGCATGGGCATCTCTACACCACCGTTGGGACTGTGGCCCCACTACAACTTTATTTATTGGTTTGTGCTTGATTCCACGAGGCTTTGTGGGACCCTAAACTGCATGGGACATTGGCATTCGGGGTACAGTGGACGGCCATGTTACCTTGCCACATAATGAATGTTACAGGCCTGGTTTGCTCCTACTGCAGCTTGTGAACTGCCTTTTTGTGACATTTGTGAGTTACAGTTCCTTTTCCATCACCACATAACTGTTGCTATTAAATGCTGTGCCTTACTGGAGCATAACTAATGGAAAGCATTCCTGAAGAATGAATGAATGAATGAATGATATGTTACACTGAACTGAGAAGTCATGTTTACTGGTTTTCGACACCATAGTTGGCCACATGCTTATCTATTTTTGCCACAAGAATTCCCCTTGGCCTGGCTGCACCTTTTCCTTTATGGACCTCATCGGATTCAGCCTCCGCTTCCCTTCGTCAGCCTGGATGGTCTGTCAGCATAGTTACTGCTGCTCTCTACAAGACTCCTTTGCAATAGCCATAGCCTTTACCTTCATATTGCTCATTCCGGTTTTGGTAGTTGTTCAGACTTGGCTAATCTTCCTGCCCCTACAGTGCTACTATGATTACAGACCCACGTGCAAGTCTGGCTGTCCTGCATTGTTGCTGACCTACGTACAGGTCCCCTCTTGCTTACGCAGTCTTTGCTTCTTGCCTTCCATCATTCCCTCAGCTTCAGCCTGGGATGTCTGCTGCACTGGGTGGCCCCTCCATGGCAGTGTTCCCTAGTCCTGCTAGCTTTCATAGAGGCTGGCTTGGCTGCTTCCTATCCTTCTGCCTGGCCTATATGGGGTCCAGTTAGTTTCTGCTGGCCATGCGGGGGCCTAACTTGCCCTAACCCTGCTTTGCCCAGCTTCAGGGCCTGGAAGTTTGAATTCTACTATGCACCTGCCTTGCCCAGCATTGGGGCCTGGAGGTTGGATTATTTCTACCCTAAACCTGCCTTGCCCAGTATCGGGGCCTGGAGGTTCGAATTTTACTGTACTCCTGCCTCACACTCCTGTCCCTTGCCAGACTTGCTTCACCGGACGAGTTGGAGGTTTTCTGGATTTTCGGCCTTATGTCCATTTACTGTTTGACCACTCAGGTCCAGGGGTTCAGTTGCCCCACCTTCTTCGTCTTCCCATCCATCTCCAGCTTACTCACCTCACCGTCCTGGACACTCTGATTCCATGACCTCATAAAACGAAACTCAGACCACTACTTCAAATTGACTGTGCTTTCACCTAGATTCTAGATGACCGTCTATTAATAGTTTACCCTGGACATTGGCAGCTCGGCCTGGAAATTGCTCCGGATATACTACCATCTTCACTGTCCATCCATCATCAGTACTAAATTCCTTTGCTCTTCTCGACCTTTGGATTTTCCCCTCTAAGAGTTTTGGCCTAGCTGATATATGTATATTGGTAATTTAGGATTACTCTTCCTTAGTATGCCCAGAAGGACGGGCAGGTCAGTAGCCAGGGGTCCTCAGAGGTTCCCCCCCAAGGGAGTTTTTCCTCTCCTGTGTGCTACTGGCCACACTCTCTGGAGTTGGAGGAGGTAATCATACCTGTGATCATTATTTCTTTTTGGGGGTCTCATCCTACTTGACAAAGCAGCCTTCCTAAGGTGGGATACAGAGAAAGGCCAAAACATCAAGTCATAACAAGTTACTCATCAGTTCAAGCATCTAAGCATCATGCATATACTATCCAGTTCACGTGTACTACAATCACTGACTTGCTTATACCATGCTGAAGTATCTAAGCACTAATTATTTCATACAACTAATACTCCGTATGCATTATCCTACTTACTGGTCTGGCCTCTGTATCCAAGCACAACCTACATCTTAGCTACAATACGTCGCACAATCCTGAGCTCTGAACCAGACATAACTAATATTGGAGCCAACAATTTTGTTCTTTTAATTTTGAATTGTGGGCAATGTAATACGTGTTTAAGATCATCTGCTGCTCATGTGTGACAACTACAGTTTGAGTTACTTATTCCTGATCTTTTTTGACTGTAAAAAATATATCTTACTTTACGAAACTCGAATCTGTATCTTGTTATCACTCTTCTTTGTTCAGGATTTCTAAGAATGGTTAGATAAGGTTCCAACTTATGATCTGTTTTTATTATTTTATACCATTTGAAATTAAACAGATCACTTATTCTTGCATGACCTTGTTGAACAATATCATCTCTCAATCTAATCTTTACCATCTGTTTGATTTGAATAAAAAAAAGTTTTTAGGTATGTGGATATGTTGTTCTATCCGCATTTGTTGGTAGATTGCTTTTCCCTTTAAGTCTTGCCAGAACATCTTCAAGCTTTCCCCTCCCAACCACTCTGGGTGATATAACCCTCAGTCTGCCCCATGATGCCAGATCTTCCTTTCTTCCTTTCTGCAGGAAGGTTGAGGTTCCCTCCTTAGCGCTCCTGTGCGTAGTAGGCCCTGGCTCTCGAATCTTCGGATTTGCTTCCTAAACTTACTTTAAAACTTCTTAGCGTTACATCTTCGAATTCTTCTCTCGCTCCCACAATGGAAGAGAAGACCACTCCCAGGTTTTGCCGGTGCCCCTGTGGGCAGAAGACATCATGCACTGACATTCACACCACGTGCGTTTACTGCTTAGGCCACAACTACAATCCACAGGCCTGCGATATCTGTTGGCCTTTTCACCCATTGGTCCTAGACATCTGTGCTGCCCGACTTCAACTGGGGTGACCAGAGAAGCATCACCTACTGGTCAAATCTAAGGACACCCATTGGGTGGTCTCCATGGCTGTGGTTTCTGCCAAGCAACTTGAACAGCTTATGGCTTTTGAGGAGGAGGTGGCCCGGGTTGCAGCTCATTCCTCCTCAGCTTATGCCTTTGTTCCACTCCAGTTGGGCTCCACTTACTCGACTTCCTTCAAAGAGCTGTGCTAATCCCTCTCTACCAAGGGAGAGAGTCCTTCAGGTTCACATGTTTCACACTCTCATAAGAAGGAGTCAAAAAAGGAGAAGACTTAACGTTGACGATCTTGGGATTGGGAACGTTCCCATTCTCAGGAGACTCCAGTTTCAACTTCGGTCGAAACCACAGCTGTTGGTTTCATGGTGACTCCATTGGACCAGTTGGCTGAGACACCTGTTGACGCAGTCAAGATTTTTCTCTACATGACTGACAGGTTGTCATCCGAAGAGGCCAATGACTCTCTTTTTCAGACCCCAGTTCTTCTGGTGTCCTCAAACAGGTCAGCTCAGCCCATTGAGTCAAACCTGCTGGTTTCAGACCCTGGCCAGGAGGAGCCTCGGTGTTTCCCTGGTTCCCTCCGAAGCTCCCTGTTGGCCCCACTAACGATCGAGATCGAGGTCTCGGTCTTCCTCCTTTGAGTCGGGTAGGTCTCACTGTCATCAGTGATCTTGCTCCTGGCATCATGGAAAGCTTATTGCCACTATTCCTCTTCATCCTCCTTGGCCAAGGAGAGGCTGTGGTGCAAATTGTGTCTGCGATACGAAGACCTAATGTGGCAGCAGCTGATCTTGTCCAGTCTGAAACCAACACCAGTTTCTACCCAACTATCAAGTGGCTGTCGCCCAAGTGGCCAACGTCATCTCCTGCCTCTGTCACTCCCTCGGAGGTGCAGGCACAGAAAAAGTTGACACAGCTGAAGCAGGCTTCTCTACCTATTGTGATGGTGCCACCACCTGAGCAGTTGAAGTCTAGGGCTCCAACTAAGGATTCTCGGCCGGACAAAGGGCTTCCTCATCAGCTGTTAGTCACCCTCACTTCTGAAGGCCCCAGGTGGGTAGAGGGCAACTCAAGTGGACGCCCACTTTATGTGGACTCCTTGGAGTCCAAAGACTCCTCTCTACACTCATGTCCCATTGACGCTGAGTATTCTGGGGGTATGTCCATGGACAAGTGTCCTACCTTATTCATGGGCATTCTTCAGCTCATCTCTGAGTCCATGGAGATGGTATCCCCTCACAGAGATTCTAGACAAAGGGTTCTCCTACAGAGGCCTTCCCTGTGGCTGAGGCTATTGTTGGTCCGGCTCTGGAGCTTTGGCAGCATCCCGCCTCTTGCCCTGCGCCCTCGACCCAGTTGACTCACAAGTGTGTGGTACCAGCTAACTTCCTCTCAGTATTTTTGGATCATCCCTCATTTTTTTGCTTGAGCAATACAGGGGATGTTGATAGACCACTGGATAAAGAGTCCAAGAAGCTGGATCATTCAGTTAAAAAAAGTCTATGCTGCCTCTTCACTTGGACTCTGTCAGGCTAGTTTGGCTGTGCTGATGGCACATTTCTCTCACACCCTTTTGAGTTCCACAGATGAGATGATTCCACACCTCCCAGCAGACCTCCAGACTCTGGTCAAGCAGGTCTGAGACCAGGGCAGAGCAGTGGCAAGGCAGCAACTCCAGACTGTTCTGAATATTGGCGACTCTTGTGGCCACTCAGTCGCAGTCACAGTAGCCATGCACCATAGGGCTTGGTTGAGGATCTCGACCTTCATGGCAGATACCCAACACAAGCTAGTGGATGTCCCCTTTTTTGGGCACCGACCTGTTTGGGCTCAGTGTGGAGGGTCACCTCCAGTGTATTGAAACATCCAGTACCACCCTTTATTCTGTGACATCCACTCAGAAGAACAAGGGCCCCAAACACCAAAAGCACAAGCTCTATCTGTCCTCCACTCCTGCGGCTAAAATCAGCCCAGCAGCAGAAGGGCCAGCAGGCTCAATCTTGGTGACCTTGGGCCAAGTCGGTGGCCTCATCAGTCAGAAAGCCTGGAGGGAAAGGACTCGGTGGCCCCTTAGCCGGCTTCTCCTTATTCAAGCCTGCTCAGTGATGGGATGGGGGTGCCATCCTCAATCCCATCATGTCTCCCCTGGATCCTCCCATGGGGAGCCGACTTCACCACTTCCTTTCTGCCTGATCTGTTATCACCATGGACAGGTGGGTGCTGGAAGTGGTCATCCAGGGTCTGCTTCTGGAATTCGAGCAGTACCTCCCAAGCTGAACCTGCATCCCAAGGGAGGATTTGGTGTCCGCTGTCACTCAGTCAGCTCTTTGAGATGACATTGCCCAGCTCCTTCACAAGGAGGTCATGCGAAGAGTTTTGGAACCTCTGGAACACACAGGGTTTGTTTCCAGGTACTTCATGGCACCAAAATGGATGGGGGCTGGTGCCCCTTTCTAGATTTGCATGACCTGAACAGGTTTCTCAGGTCTCACACCATCAGGATGGTAACTCTGGCTCAGATTTGACCATTCTCTGGAGCAAGGCATGTGGTTTTGCTCCCTGGATCTTCAGGACATGTTCCTTCATGTTTCGATCCATTTGTCCTACCAAAGGTTCCTCTGCTTCCGAGTCTAGGGAACCCTCTATGAGTTCCAGGCCATGCCCTTTGGCCTCTCGTCAGCCCCCAAGGGTCTTCAACAAATATGTTGCAGTGGTGGCAGCTTTCCTGAAGCACTGAGGGGTCTGGGTTTATCCCTACCTACATAACTGACTAATAGCAGGTCCCTTCAGGCAGGAACTGGAGCGGTCCAGGGATCTGGCCCTCCAGACATGCTTCGAGCATGGCCTCCTGATCAACTAGGCCAAGTCATAACTCATGCCCTCACAGGTGGTTCATTTCATTTGGGCAGAGCTTGACTCTTGCTGAGCCAGAGCCTGACTCCTGGTGGACAGGGCAGGGGTTCTCTCCTCCTTTTCCCAATTATTTCTGGTTGGGCAATTGTGCCCTGCTTGGGATTTCCTATGCCTTCTGAGTTATATGGTGGCCTGCACCAGCATGGTCCAATGAGCCTGCAGGCATATGCATTCCCTCCAATGGGAACTGGCCCACCAGTAGTCTCAGTGCATGGGTTACCTTGGCCAGCTGGTCACTGTGACCCAGAGGATGTGGGACACCCTCCAGTGGTGGCTTGTCCCAGCTTATCTTCAGGAAGGCATCCCATTTGTCCACTCCAAGCCAACGATCATCCTGATGACTCATGCCTCTCTGATGGGCTGGGGTGCCCACCTGGAGGAGCACAGAGACCATGAACTCTGGTCCCCCAGGAATCCCAATCTCACATTAACCTGCTGGAGCTTTGAGTGGTTCAGCTAGCCCTGACTGCATTCTCTCCATTCATTCATGGTCAAGTGGTCCAGGTCCAGATGGACAATACAACAACCATGTACTATCTCAACAAGCAGGGTGAGATGCATTCCAGGCCTCTGTGCAAGGAAGCTCTCCACATTTGGACACTCATGCTGAGCCTGGAGGCAGATCTCCTAGCCATCCATGAGGCAGAAGCCTCGAATCAGCTAGCTGATGCTCTCAGCCTGATGGGGAAGGCATCTCATGAGTGGTCCCTTCATCCGAAGGTAGTACATGATCTTTCCCCCAGTGGGGCACCCCTCAGGTAGACCTGTTTACCTCCAGGGAGAATGCAGAGCTGAGGCTGTTCCATGTCCATTCCCCTCAGCAGGCTTGCTGCAGGGCATGTCTTCCCGAGGCCATGGACCCCAGGCTTTTTCTATGCCTTCCCTTCACTTCCCTAGATCCACAAGGTACTCCTCAAGGTCAGGCAGGAGAAGGCACAGGTGATCCTGGTAGCCCCAGACTGACCATGGCAGTTCTGGTATCCAGATCTCCTCAGTCTCAGCAACAGACTTCCAAGATATCTTCCAGCATGCCTGGACCTGCTCTTCATCAATCAGGGGAAGGTACTCCACCCAGACCTTGAACCTTGCTTGGTTCCTGAGCAGCTACAGCTCCAGGCTTTGGGTCTCTCTGACGAGGTCCTCATGGTTATTGAGGCATCCCATGAGGAATCGACTAGAAAATACTATGCCTTCAAAATGGAGAAGATTTTCCATTGGGTGTCAAGGCAAAGGGTTGGACTCTTTGTCCTGTCTGGTGGCTAGCATTTTGAACTTCATGTGGTCCCTCTCCCAGCAGGGACTTCAGTCGAAGACCCCCAAGATGCACCTGGCAGCCATCTCTGGTTACTGGGCGTGGGTTGGTCAGCAGTTGGTGGCACAGGAGAAGGTGGTCTGGTGCTTTTTCAAGGGCCTAGATTACATACCCCCTCTGGTGCATGAACCACCACCTCCATGGGATTTACTGCTGGTTTTGACAAAGCTCATGGGCAAGCCATTCGAACCGCTGCACAGGTGCAATATCTCCCACCTGTCATGGAAGACAACCTTCCTGGTGGTCATTACATCAGCCAGAAGGATTAGGGAGCTCCAGACTCTCTCAGTGGAGTCTCCTTACCTGGTCTTCCACAGGGATAAGGTTGTCCTGTGCTCCCACCTGAAATTCCTTCCGAAGTTGGTGTTGGAGTTTCACCTTAACCAGGTGTTGACTCTGCTGGTGTACTACCCCAGTTATAACTCAGAGGCTGAGTACAGGCTCACACTTTGGACCTGCAACAAGTGCTCACCTACCACAAAGAGTGTACAGCAGAAGTTCAGGGGGAGGTTCACCAGCTGTTTGTCACCTACACTGAAGCTGCACCTGGCAAACCTGCAGCCAAGTGGACAATTGGTAGGTGGATCACTTAATGCATTGATCTCTGCTATAGGTTGGTAGGAAGGGAGCCTCCCGTAGGGCTAAGGGCTCATTCCACCCTCCATACCGCTGAGTCAGTGGCTGCTTCTAGGGATATCCCTATGCAGGATATCTGCTGGGCTGCTACCTGGAAGTCAACAAACATCTTCATTACCCATTACCACATCGACCTAGAATCACACCAGGATGCTGGTTTTGGGGCCTCAGTTCTCCAATCTCTGTTCCCTAAGTAGGGTGTGTGTGCCATGACTCCCTCCTCCCACAGAACTGCTAGGAGTCTGCCAACAAGTGTGGGTAGAACAACATATCTATGTCGCTAGAAACACAGGTTACTCACCTGTAACAGTAGTTCTAGGAGTGGTATATGTTGTTTATACACACTGGTCCATCCAATCTCTCCAGCTTCGATGCACAACCTCTGCTTCTAGTGGGCAAGATCTGGCATCATGGGGCAGAGCCGAGGGTTATACCTTTTGGGTAGGTGGGAGGAGCCAGCTTGAAGATGTTCCAACAGGACTTAAAGGGAAAGGCGATCTGCCAACAAGTGTATATGAACAACATATACCACTCCTAGAACTACTGTTACAGGTGAGTTACCTGTATTTATATATTTCATATAATAAGTTTCCAAGTCCCAGGGAAGAATATGATCATGTATGGTTTTAATTATATTCATTGTGAAACCCATACCATGATACTTTATTTGTTGTTCA
Source organism: Neoceratodus forsteri (assembly GCA_016271365.2). Lineage (NCBI taxonomy): Eukaryota > Metazoa > Chordata > Ceratodontiformes > Ceratodontidae > Neoceratodus > Neoceratodus forsteri. The sequence goes on from CM057450.1 coordinate 201,092,266, forward strand.
ATACTCCTCCGAGGAAGTCTGTTTTTGTGAAGAAGAAATAACCATATTGTCAATATAATTATTTTTTCTGTAGCCAAGGTACTTAATGGAAATTGACCCAACTCTCTTCTTAAAATTTCCACTGGTACTGATTGCTGAACTTTAAGGAGATATAGGGGATACATGATGGGCAGAAGTGGGATATGGAAAATATTCTCACTCCCACAGAATGAGCTGTGTATTCTCATGAGTGCCGAAGGCACGAGTGAAAATACACAGCTCACTCTGCAGGAGTAAGAATATTTTCCATATCCCATGGTCTACCCATCATGTGTGTGATTTATACCACAGGGGTGAGAGCTTTAGGAACATTTTTTCTGATTCTGTGTGTTTCCTGCTCATTCTGTGTGTGCGTGTGTGTGTGTTCTGAATGGACAGGGAGTGAGAAACACAGCTGACAGTGTTTTGCAAAGCTAATTGAGTCAGAGGCTCACTGAAAAAGACAAATTGTTGCAGGTAGCACTGAGAAACAGAAACTGCTTTGTAAAAGAGTTTTATTTAGAATTCAGGTTATTTTGAAGCTGAGACCGGTACAGTAATGGGCTAGGAAAGTTAGAAACACAATGGGACAAAGGTGAGAGTCTTTTGCAAAGCTAATTGAGTAAGTTGCAGCTTCAGTGCGAAAGAGATAAAAAAAAAAAGAATAAGGAGGCAGTATAGTGCAGTGGTTTAAGGCTCTGAGCTGCAAATCTAGCGACCTGTGTTTGAATCCCACAGTCCCCTACTTGCATACTGTGTGATCCTGAGCAAGTCACTTAACTTTCTTGTGCTCCCAGGTTGCACCTGTAAACAAACTTTCAGCTTATTGTGTCTCTCTCCCGGTAAAAACAAAGGTAAAAGATAAACTGTTTTCTGAAGCAGTTTCCTTTAGAGTGCAAGCTGCAGCGCAGTTATCCTCACTCTGGTGACATCAGCAGAGTATGGATAAATGTTGATATCCTCAGTCTGCCGATGTCATCAGGATTTATCCTCACTGCAGTGGAAACACAGGATACCCTACTGAGAAAGCTCTCACCCCTGTGGTATAAATCCATATATTGTATTTATTTCAGCTTATAAAGTTTTTTTATTAGATGCGTTCCAAATTTCTGTAGCATATAATATTCCAGCCTTTATCTTGGTATTAATTACTGTAATTAGTCCTAGTATGGAAGATTGTCCCCGTCTCCTATGGAATTTTTTAAATGCCATAAAAGATTATTTTAATTTTTATAGCATAATTTTAACATGTATGGTCCTTTGTAGATGATTTGCAAATCTTAACCCCAAATAATCATAAAATGCTGTAGTAGTTATTTTAATTCTATCAATATATAGAGTATCTTGTTTGCTAGACCTATTCCCAAACACTACAATATTTGTTTTTCCCATATTTATAACCTATTTATCTTTTTTGCATAAGTCCATGAAATAAGTAACCTGTCTTTGGAGACCCAACAGAGAAGTTGAAATCAGAAGCACGTCATCTGCATAAGTGAATAAAGTGACTGCGTACTGACCTATTTTAGGTGAACGGAACTCGGGGTGGTCCATAGACTTGAGAATCAAATTTATATAAATGGTAAACAAAAATGAAGCTATTAAACAGCCCTAAAAGACTCCTAAATTTGTATTAATTTTGGTTGTTAGGTTCCCCATGATCGTACTTAACTTTTAGCCATGTACTATCGTGAAGAACACTGCCCAGCTGAGGTGCTCGTACAAGGGGACTCCAGAGAGCCTTAAGAGGCAAAGTCTGCTTCCTTCCAGTGTACTTGTGGAGAGGTGTTGCCCCAACGGCGCTGCCTTTATTGCTGCTAACTGGTCACATGACACATCACATGATCACCCTATCCTTTTACAAAGTGCCCACTTTCCCATTTGCAGCTTATACTCCAGTGGGAGTGCTACAATGCCCTCCAGGCACCTTCTGCTCACTCTCCTCATATCCATACCTAATATTATATTATCCTCACTGAACACTAGGAGTCACTCTAGAGCACTCCCCACTAGTGTCTATTCCAGCCCACTTCCCAAGTGCTAAACCTTTTTTTTTGTTATTATAACTTGCTAATGTCCCCCTGCTGGTCTCAAACCCAGCACCCATGACTCCAAAGTCAGCTGCTCTATCTCTAAGCCAGGCTAATTTCTCTCACTATTCTTTCTTTCTTCTTTTTTTTTTTAACAGCTCTTAAAGCTAGTGGCTACATAGTCTGCTATAAACAAAAACAGTTTACTTTTCCTGCAGGTCTTAAACCCTGTGCCCTTGACTCCAAGGTCTGTAGCTCTACCTCTAGGCCAATGAGTCAGGCTAATTTTTGCTCACTACCTTACAACTCTTAACCCTACTGGCTCTATAGTCTGCTAAAGCTAAAGCAATTTAGTTTTCCTACTGTCTTGTTGCAGATCTCAAACCCTGTACCCTTGACACCTAAAATCTGCAGCTCTGTCACAAAGCCAACAAGTCAGGCTTGCACTCTTTCAAAGCTCTTAAGCTTTTGTCTCCTCCCCCCCCAAACCACCCTGTGAGCTTTATAACACTGCTTTCCATGACCTGCACTGCCATGTGTCTCCTGCTACTAACCATAGCCCCCATCTTTCTACTAGGGGATGCTCCACTTGTCCCCATCACAGTGAGCCAGAACCACATGTCTCCAGGCTGCTTGCCTTAGCCCCTCTCCCCACGTCTACCACTGATCCGTACCTCTCACTCTACCAATGAACCAGGCTCCCCCCATGCTCAAATCCACCTACTGGTACTACCATGCTGTTGCAGTGGACACTACTTTGTTTGGCCTCTCCCTCTCTACAGGACCTATCCACCCCCATCTCCATATGTTGCTGTTCCCCCTCTCTACTGGTGCCTAAGCTCATGAAGAAACATTTAAAACTGGCTTCCCTGTGCATCCTCCTACTCCTACTCCTTCTCCTTCTCTCCAGAGACATTCACCCCAACCCAGGACCCACCCTCCCCAGGGTTACTACCCCAAGAGCCTCATAATTGCCTCCCTCAATATATGTAGCCTACTCAAGAAATTTGATTCATTTCAGGGATGGGTTGCCCAGAATCACCCTGATGTCATCTCAGTAGTTGAAACCTGGCTCAACAACCACACCCCTGACTCTGCAGTCTCACTTCCTGGTTTCATGCTTTACCGTGCCGATAGAACCTCAAAAAAGTGGGGTGGTTGTGCACTGTATGTCCAGGAATCATTACAGTGTCTCACCCTTCCTTCCCCATCCCTCGAACATGGGGTCCAATCTCTCACACTGAAGATCATGTTTGCCCCAAACAGAGACCCTCTGTTCCTCTCCTCTGTATACATCCCTCCCCAAAATCAGAAGCCTGCTTTCCACTCTGTCCTCACCCATCTCCAGACTCTCCCTGGCAGTACTTACATCATTGCCCTTGGAGACTTTAATACAAACTGGCTGGCTGACGCATCGGCCCATATCAGGGAGGCCGCAGCTGCTTAAAACCTGTCCCAGTTTGTGACCACTGCCACTAGAATCAACCAGATGACTGGTACTGCCACCCTCCTTGATCTAGTGTTCACCAATGCACCCCACAAAGCTACCCAGATCAGAGTGCTACCTAATGCCCTGAGTGACCACTCCCCAGTGCTCTGTCACTGGTAGTGTAATGTAGTGTTAACAAGCCCCCCTCCAAAACTATCCTACAATGCCACCTCAAACCTGGCAAACTTCGGTCCCTTAGACAGTGCCTCCTAACTAGTGACTGGTCCCCCATAAAAAATGCCTTGAACATTGACTCTGCCCTCAACTATTTAATTGACACTTTCAACACTGCCTGCAACCAGTATGCACCCCTAACCAAACATAAAATCAAAGGTGCTGACACACCTTGGTTATCACAAGCCCTACTGGACCAGATGCGTGAATGAGATAATCTGTGGCACATTGCTCAGAATATTAGTAAACCCACTGACAGGCAGCGCTACCAAGGCACGTGCAATAAATGTACATGGCGTATTCAAAAAGCAAAGGCTGAGTACTACAAAACCTTGCTCACCACCACATGGGGCTCAGGTCGCAAGTTCTGGGACTCCCTCAAAATGCTAAGTGGCAAAGCCTCCACCACTCCTCCCACCCAGATCAGGGCCAATGGGTCTATCACCACTGACCCAGCCCTTATTGCAGATACATTAAATGACACCTTCTCAGACCTTACTGATGTTCTCCCACCAAATATGTCCTCCCCCACCCACCAAATGCTGCACTGCTCCCTCTCTACCCCCTCATTCTACTTTAAAGCAGTTTCTCAGCGTGAAGCTGCCCCTCTTTTACTCAAAGCCCTCAGCAAATCTCGTTTCAGCAGTGATACGCTAGACCTTAAACTGCTTAGATTCATCTTCAATGAAGTCTCCCCCCCACCATGCTTCTGAACTGCTCCCTTTCACTGGGTCAGTTTCCCTCCAAATGGAAATCTGCCCTCATCACGCCCATCCTTAAAAGTGGGTACTGCACCCTGCCTGAGAACTACCACCCTATATCAATCCTGCCTCCCCTCTCTAAGACCCTGGAGAAAATCCTGGCCATCCAGCTAACTGACTACCTTTCTAAATATAGCATCCTGTGTTCTAAACAACATGGCTTCCGCAATAACCATAGTACCAGCACTGCCCTATTAGAATTTACAAATGCCCTCCACACATCCCTGGACACTAGCTACACTGTTGGTGCCGTCTTCATAGACCTTTCTAAGGCGTTTGATACGGTGCACCACTCACTTCTACTGGACTCCCTCACTCAGATAGGTCTCTCTCCTAAGACCACTGACTGGTTTGCCAGCTACCTGTCCGAGAGAACCTATACAGTCTGGATTGCCCACTCCCTGTCATCCCCCCTCCAAGTCAGGTCTGGGGTCCCCTCAGGGCTCTATTCTTGGACTGCTACTCTTCTCTCTGTTCCTCAATGCCCTGCCCAAAGCCTGCTCTGGGAAACTTCTATTGTATGCAGATGATGCCGTCCTCTACAGCTCACACACTGATCCCTTAGTTCTCCACTCAGCACTCCAGAAATCCTTCTCAGAAGCCGAATCCTGGTTCATTCAGCATAGGCTAGTATTAAATTACAAAAAAACTAAATCCATGATGTTTGCTTACCCCCAAAACAAGAACTTAGGACAACCCTTGCTCCTTTAGAACTCACTAAATGACCCCCTTGAACAGGTTACCACTTTCAAATACCTTGGTATCACCCTAGACTTTGGTCTCACCTACCATGACCACATCCAGACACTGAGCACTGCTGTCAATGTACGTATTGGTCTCCTTCACCGCTATAAGAACTGCCTCCCTCCAGAGTCTCTCCACCTAGCCATCTCTGCATCTATTCTGTCTCTAATAGACTATGGAATTATCATCTATGGTGCAGCTGACAACACACACCTACACAAAATAAGACTGGCCCTTAATAAGGCCTGCAGACTTGCCACCGGCTGTGCTAGGCTTACACATACCTGCACCCTTTACGCCTCGACAAACTGGCTCAACTTTGATGGGAGGCTAAAATACCAGGCCTGCCTCTTCATTAAGAAAATTACATCAGGGCTACTCCCACCTGCCCTCTCCCCACTACTTGAGGTACCACTGTCTACTCGCCTCACACGGCAATCAGCAACAACTCATTTCAGGGTACCTCGCTGCAAGACCACCTCGAGCCAAAGAACTTTTAGATATCTGGCTCCATACTGGTTCAACTCACTCCCAAACTCCCTCCTCACTGAACCCAAACTTGGTTGGTTCAAGTCCCAACTAAGAGACTTAATCACCCAGGGATCAGTCTGTGACTGCCCTTAAACCTGAGCTTCCCTCCCCCACCCCACCCTCCACGACTATGGACCTAACACTGGTACAGCCACCCCTGGGCATGCCTGTACCATGATAATAGACTTCTCTGTCCGGCCTTGGCCAACGAATAACCACCAGGGCATGGCTAGTGCCATCGCCCTGCAGTGTATGCTTGTACCTGCAACCTTTTGCACTTTGCACCATTGTTTGGCAGCACCCTGTTACTCTGTGTTCTCAGCTGCTATATTGTGTTACTCTGTAAACACTTTCTTATCTATTAGTAACCATTTCTGTAACCACTGTCTGTAATTATTGTTAGTTGTTACTATTGTCCTGTTGTCACTGCCTTTTTTTTAATGACGTGGAACTTTTGTAAAGGAGTCTTTGACTCAAAGGTGTTATCCGATATTCATCAATAAACAATAAACAAAGTCTTATTAGTATAGCTAGTAAATTGCAAGGGATGCTATAGTTTTCCAACTTTCACCACAGTAGCTTTTTACTTATGGAACCAAAAGCAGTTCTTAGATCGATAAAACAGCAGAATAATTTAGATTTTTTAATTGTCACATATGTCCATGTAAGATGATTTAGAACTAAACAATGTTGTATAGTTGAACGATTCTCTCTAAATCCATTTTGAGTTGCAGAGATCAGGTTATTATTTTCTGCCCTCCGTTGTAATCAATCTACGATGATTCGGCAAAAGAGCTTTTATGAAGCATCGAGAAGGCTTATTGGCCAGTACATGGCTGGGTCATTTATATTTCCCTTTTTAAAGATGCGGCATATTATGCTCCCCTTCCATGAATCAGGAAAGTATTCTTCTTGTACGCAGTGGTTATAAAATATATGTAAAACAGGGATCCACCAATAGTTAAACGTTTTGTATATGTCTGCTAGAATTCTATCAGGACCCAGAGCTTTATTATTAGATACCTTATCAAAAGCATTTGTTATTTCTACCTTACTTATATAAAATGCTTTGGGATAGCCCATTATGCTATTATTTCTAGTAATAAGCTGTTTATCATATTCCTCTTGAGAGAAATATAACTTTCTAAAATATGCTTCACAATTTGACAGAGTGATAGCTGCCTCAATTTTAGTTGCATATTCATCATAACCTTTACTTACCAAGGTCCAAAACTGTTTGATGTCATTCTTTATTTTTGTTTTCCTTAGTTTTCCCACATAACCATGTGATATTTTGATCTTTCCAGTTCTAATACCTTTCTATAGTCTTTCCTAGCTTTGTTTAATATTTTATTAGTATCTTTGGAGCTTAATTTCTGTTTCTGCTAAATTAAACCATTTAATTTTCTCTTTGCTGTGATACAATTATAATTAAACCAGGTATTATTCCCCTTTTTATGCAATGAAGCTGAATAGAAGGGAGGTTTTATGTAAACACCTATATCATCCCACATTTCTATAATCTCTCTAAAATTCTTCTCAGATAAATTATTTTTAAGGTTTAATAAATGTTTTGCATTTAATATTTCTTCAGATTGCATTATTTCGGTTCCTTGCCAACTTATTCTCTTGATGTTTATTATCTCAATTCCTCGCATATCTAGAGAAGCATTTTCGTTGACTACAGGGTATCCCCAATCCCATGTTGTCATTGCTGGTAAGTGGGCTGATTCTGTTCTTGTTTTGATTTCTGAATCTTGTATGGTGACTGAAGAATCCATATTGTCCCCAACCAAATCTACACAAGATGAGCCTAAGGGGCCTATATAGGTGTAACCACCCTCTATGTCCCCATTAGCTCTACCATCGGAAACACAAAAATGTTGGTCATTCATAATTTCTAGCAACAATTTCCCACTTTGATTACTAGAGGTATCACGTCATTTCCTTATGCAAGAAAGATTTTTATTAATGACATTTATTCCTTCTAAATAACCACCGCCATTATATCTGTTTAAGTTAATTTGAGAACCTCCAGCATTAAAATCCCCTTGTATCAGTATTGAGAATTGTTCATAAGTATCTGTAATTTCTTCAAACATCAATTTGAACAAAATCCAATAATCTCCTCTGTTATTTTTCCTTTTTGGTGAGTTGTAAATATTGACTAGAATAAGATTTAACCTGTCATTTGTAATCTTTAGTACTTGACAGTTCTTTAAATGCACCTTTACTCAACAATCAAACAGTTGAGAGCAGTTTTTATAACTGTAACCAGATCTGCCATAGGTCTCCCTTTTTTATTATGCTTTATTGCTGGAATAGCCTGGTAATAATGGGGGGTGGGGTTATCCTCCATCATCCTAGTCTCTTGTAGACATATTGGCCCAGATATTCAGAAATGTGCCAAAGGCAGGTGCAAGTCTGGCACAGAGCAAATCTGACACACTATGGCACAATGGGTGCCATATTCAGAGATTGCACATGCAAAGTGTGCAGGCAAGATGACTGAATATGGCACAGTTGTGCCATGGTGCAACCAGAGATGCACAAGCACAACCAAGGAAGTGTGGAGCACAGACAAGAAGCCCAGGGACAAGGCTGGGGAAGCCCAGTGACAATGGGCATAGGGCCCCACCAGCAGGGCACACCAGTGCACACACAAGAACAAAGCATGAGGGATGAATGTCCAACACATGATGGGCACAGCCACCAACAGGGGTCCTGTGCACCAAAGCAAACAGAGCCAGGCCACCAGTGGTGGACAAGTGCATGCCACTGAACCGTATCCCAGACCACAATGGCAACACAGCCAGCTGGGGACTGAAGGGGACACTGACAATGCAGGCCCACCAATGGTGCCCCCCACAGCCTACCAGCCAGCTGGCTGGGGCCACCACCACACTACTCTGGGTGTCCACCCCATGTTCCTGGTGCCACACACACCTATGCCCCACACACACACACACAGGCAGCCCACATGCTAGGCAGGAATGGGGCCAGGGCCCAGGCTGAGGGCCAGACCCAACAGGACTGGTCACCCAACAGGGGATGCAGACACCCCACCCCAGCATGCAGACTGGTCCAGCAGGAGGATCCTGACTGTGTGCCACCCCCCGCACACACCCACTGCCCACCCCTGACCACACCCCCATAGTGACCCTGCCGGCACAGAGCACACCCACCAAACCAGGAGATGGCCCTCACCACAACGTGACACACCACTACACACAGCCGTGAACCACAGGAGCACCACATGCTCCCCCCGCACAGACACCACCAACCAACACCTGCCCACTGCACCATGGCTCCACATGCCTCCTGCAAAGCAGACACAGAGACAGGCATGTAGCTGAAAAACACTTTATAAAGAGTAAAACAACAACACCAACAAACACGGTAACAGGGGCATGGACAGGGGAGGGACAATAAAGGGTGGGGACAGGTAACAGGGGCTGTACAATGGGAAGGGGGACTGAGGGGGAACAGGACCAGCAAGAGAAAGGAGGGATATGAACAGGGCCCCTTAAAAGTGGCCATGGCCCTCTGCTATGCCACCTCTCCGCCTCCAGTGGTCTGCTGCTGATGTCCACTGCAGGGAGACCACAGCCTCCAGCACCCTCTGTACAACCACCATGATTTGCCTCAGGAGCCTGGTATGTGTCCACCTAGCACTTGGAGCAGGACACCGTCTCACACCTATGGCATGGGACAAAACAGGCAATCAGTGCAATGGCCCAGTGACATACGTCCACCCACTGCGTGCAATGGATGGCAGTACCACTCATGCCTGGAGAGCCCAGAATGGACTCCTGCAGGGGGGGACAACACCAGCCAACAACATGGCACACCACGGTGGTGCAGAGAGGCAGATGCAGCTGTGCAGTGGCCACAGGACTGTACCGTGATAGGCACATGGCACACAGTAGCAGCAGCACTGCAGCACAAGTGGTGGCTTCTGTACACATGCCCACCTCACCAACAGCTGGTACACCATGGCCAAGGTATGACATGCAGTGGCATGCACAATGGACTATGTGACACACACACACAGCTGTCACAGCACATGGCAGAGGTGGCCATGGCTTTGCCTGATCCCCACCACTACCCCACTATGTGACTGAGAAGGAATGTGGAAATGCATACCTTCCCCACACTGTGCAGCTGGAGCAACCTGCTGCCCACCTGGTTGTGCCACCCTGGCCACCTCCACCACTGCCCTGGCCCATCTGCGGTTTTCTGGCTCTGTGGAGGGAATGAAGATAGGTGGACATCAGTACATAGATATGCATGAGGGGCTCTCCACCACCACACAGCCTTCTATGCAGGGGGTGTGTCCCTGTCCATCCGTAGGCCCACATGCCAGCATGACTGCCACTGGTGCAGCAGCCACACTCTATGCACGGTACCCCAGGCTGATGTTCTACCCCTCTGTGGGCCATACCGCACAGCCCTGCCAACACCACAGTGTGACGCCCAGCCATCATAGCAACATGAGCACACCTACCTGGCTGTGGCACTGAGCCTTGCAGGATGCATTCCTGAAGATGCCGCAGGTGGTCTGGTGCCCTCCTCCACAGGTCCCCATAGCATTGCTTGTACTGCTCTGCCAAGCATCCAACACCGAAGTGTTGTTCCAGTGCCTCTGCCACATGGTGCTACACCTCCACCCTGGCCTGCTGCAGTGGCACCTGGCCAAACAGCTGTCCCTTATACAGTTGAACTACAGCCACCAGGTTGATCAGCTCAACCGCGGACCAGTTGGCTGCCCTCACACTGTGCCTCTGCACCATGCTGAACCATCGGGTTAGAGAGGAACATGACTTGTGTATCATCACATGTGCCTGCCACATGTGCAGGATGCACGATAGGGTACACAGGGCTGCAATCATGCAGCACGTGGCCGCACAGTCACTGCGCAGTGCAGGGCAATAGTGCAGTCCTGGGAATGCGCAGTGTGCCGGGGCCTAGTGGGGTCACGCAAGGACCCGTGGGTCAGAGGTCAGCACCCCCCCATGTAGTACGTATGTGCACGATACAGGCAGTGCACACATGAACGATGGCATACTGGCATAGCTTGCGCCATGCCATAGCATCATGCAAGCCATGCCGGATGCATGATAGCAGTGTGGCCAATGCCGCACACATGCACACTGCTGACACATGCACTGCGCATGTGCAAGTAGTGCACCACAGACTTGTTCTGGTGCAACTCCATTGCGCATGGTGCAATCATACGATATTCGACTGCTGCATGCAAATCACCTCATGAGCCAATGTATAGTGTAGTGGGGTGCATTATTTTTTTATTTTTTTTATTTCGTTTTTGTTTACCGTGTAAGTGCACTAGCCATTTGCAATGACTATTTTCAGGCATAACCCAGGAGGGTACAGAACGACAAATACAGGCAAAGGCATTACAAAATCGGTTTGACATATTTGACAATATATTACAGGAAGTCTGTACTAACAAAGTAGATGTAGTTACAGTATGGAAGAAGATATGCAGAAAAACAGTTCAGATTATGAGACTTCCTCATATAATTGAATTGAGGAAAAAGAACAATTAGTAAATATGATAGCATTCAAAAGGAAGTGAAATATGGGGATTCAAGGGAGGAATAACAGTAAGGGAGATAGCAGTAAAGAGGCGAGAAATGGGGTATAGGATGAGGCAAGGTGAGGAGGTAGGTCAAAACAGGTAGAGAAAAAAGTGCTTGGCGTTTGGCATGGCAAACAAGAGGTAGGTAAGGCTAGAAGAGTAAAAGTGAGCTAGGGCAGTTTGAAATAGGAGCACTTGCAAGAGGTGCTGAGATGGTTACGCAACCCTTTCTTAAAGGACTCATGGGATGTGGATTGGCGTAGGACTGGTGGGAGGGTGTTCCTCTATAGGGGGGCATTACAGGCAAAAGTGCATGCTCCTTTGGAGGTGTTATGTCTGGGGATGAAGACGAGGGCTTTGTCAGCAGACCACAGCCCATAACAAGGTGTCAGATTTTGGAAGAGATCGGCAAGGGGTTTGGGAATTTGTTGTCTGGTAATATTGACAATGACAAAGCCATAAGCATAAAGCCTAGCCTCAGAGGGTGGCAGCCGTCCCAGGTCTGAACAGAGAAGACAGCAGTGAGAGGAGGATGCATAGTAACATATGTTATTATATGTGATGTCCTACTTCTGAAAGCTAGATTTAAATGCAGAGGTAAACGTAACAACACCGTAAGTAATTGTGGGCAGGAGTATGCCACGTGCAATGGCAAGCCTAGCTGAGGGCTTGAGTGCATAGTTGGTTCGATAGGCTATTCCCAGTTTAGAGCTGACCAGTTTGCAGGTCTGTTGAATGTGGAGGTCAAAATTTAGTGATGGGTCAAGTGTGACACCCAGATATTTAAAAGAGTTTACCACCTCAAGTGTTGAACCATTCATGGAGGAGACTTTGAAATTTGGCAGGAAAGTTTGAGTTTTGCCTGTGATCCAAAGATCATAGCTTGGGTTTTGACCTCGTTTAGGACCAGCTTGTGTCTAGAAAGCCACTGTTGGATTTGCTGGAAATCAAGAGAGAGTTGCAGATTTATGTCATTGATGCTCTTAGCGCTAGTGTAGAGCGCATTGTCATCAGCATATAACAAGGAGACTGTCCTAAGGAGGTTAGAGGTGATGTTATTTATGAAGATGGAAAAAAGTAGAAGCTCAAGAATGGAGTCTTGTGGCACCCCAATGTTTATAGTGATTTGGTCTGAGAGGGTAGAGCTTTATTTCAGTCCTGTCAGTCAGGTAGCTATCAAACCATCTTACAACATTAGCAGAGACACCTGGAGATCTCAGGGAGGTTAGCAGAATGGAGTGATCAACTAGGTCAAATGCCTTGGTCATGTCAATGAAAAGGGACCCTGTAAGAAGACCAGAGTCCATAGCCACTAGGGTATCAGACGTAAATGTGAGAAGGGCAGTAGTGGTGCTGTGGCCTTTGTGAAAGCCATGCTGGGAAGAGGTAAGTAGTTCATGTTTCTGGAGGAAATCTATAGTTTGGGTGCCAATCAGCTTCTCCAAAATGTTATTGAGGACTGCAAGAATGGCTATGGGCCTGTATTTAGAAGGGTCTTTGCGATCTCCTTTTTTGAAAACAGGGGTAACCCTAGCTACCTTCCATATATGAGGGATGAAGCTCTGGCACAAGGAGAGCATGAATATCTTGGCAAGGGGAGAAGCAATGTAAGGGGCAGCTAGGTTTAGGTGCTTGGGTTCAAGATTATCAGAGCCTGCTGCAGTGTGGTCAGAGATCTTGTTCAGTAACCTAAACACATCATTTCTTGAGACTGCCTTAAAGAAAAAATGAGGGCAATTTACCACTGGTGGAGTGGATACGTTCGGTTGGTCAGAGAAGGAGGAGGCGTAACCAGTTAAGTCAGAGAATTTGTTATCGAAAAAGTTGCCAATGTTTCTAGGATTATTGCAGTGTACACCATTAAGTGACATGTCATTGGGGTAGAAGCCTGATTCAACCCAAGAAAGAACTTAATATGGGACCAGAATTGTTTAGTCACCATAGGAGTTGGTTAATAGATCTTTGCAGTAGGAGCTCTTTGCTTTTTTGATGTCCTTCTTGCAAGAGTTGCACAGTGCTCTGTAAGTATACAGGTCAGAGGATAGCCCTGTTCTTTTGAAACAAAGCCAGCTTTTGTCACTTTGTTTTAGTTTAGATAGTAGGACATCATTTAACCAGTGTGTTTGCCTGTTTTTTACACGGCGGGTTGCAAGTTTACAGTGTTTTTCTTGGAGCAATAGGAAGTGGGTCAGGAATTGGTTAAGAGAAGGGAGGACCAATCCGTGGCCGCAATGTCTTGTAAAAAAAGTTGCGGGTCGAAATTCGCATAATTATGGAAGGTAATTAAACAAGAACCACCCAGGGTAGGCCTGGTTTTGCCCCATACACAGTAGGTTGGGGAGTGATCAGTGATGGCATCGGGTAGTACCCCAGAAGCCATCACATTTTCAGGGTGATTAGTCATTATCCAGTCTAGCAGAGTGTGCGAATTAGAGTGAGGAGTTATTCAGGTGGATTCCCATATCAGCTGGTGTAGGTTATGGCTCTGCAGTTTGGTCATTGTAGTTGATTGAGCACTGCCTAGCCAGTTAAGGTTAAAGTCCGCTAGTATAAGGACCTCATGTCTCCCAGCGAGGCATGAGATTTGCTCCATTAGCTCATCAAGTCCTTTCATGACATTGGATGGGGGATTGTAGATGCATACAATGTGTAATTTTTTTAGTACCGAGGGTGAGAAGGACATGAATTGCCTCACAATGAACCAGATTAGAGGATTTGACTGAGTGATGTGGAGATGATCTTTAAAATAGACAGCTGTACCACCTCCTCTCTTGGTCGCCATTCTATCATGTTTCAACAGATTGTATGATGGAAGAGGGCATAGAGAGTTAGACATGGATTGCTTCAGCCAGGTTTCAGTGAGGCATAGGATATCTGGCTTATAAAAGGAGGTCCAGGATTCAAGTTCAGCTTGATCATGTGCAAGGCTCCTTATATTGTGGTGTGCTACAATAAGGCCTTTAGCATTACGAATTGAGTCAGGTATAGTATTTGATGGTCCTGGATTTGGTTGCACATCATCAGAGAGCAGGATGGAGAGAAGGAGGAGGTACCAGAGTTTGTGACACAAGAAGGGGCATGGGGAGTGTAGTTACAGGCGACATTTATTTTGGGCATATGCAACCATGTGGATCCATACCCTGCGTAGTAACACTGGAGTGGGATCACAGTGGTAGGAGGGAAGTAGAAGGATGTTAGAGTAGTAGTAATCATGAGGCATGAAGTTAGGGAGAGCAGATTCAGCTTGGGGCACTATAAGCACAGATAGGTAGAGTAGTGGCAAACTGGACATGAGGAGAAATAATATCATGTGCTGGTTCACTTTTATAGAATGTCTTATGGAAGAGACAGAGGGCAAATGACACCTGATGCCAACCAGGGGAAAAAGACTGGTGATTGTGACTTGACCTTCCCGAAGTCACTAGAGATTGGAATGGCAGGATAGAAAACCTTTATTAAGGGTCACGGTTAAGATAGTAGTTAAAGACTGAAACAGAAACGTTAGGCAATAGTAGTCAAAAAAGAGTACCAGCAAATTAGGCAAAAACGAGTAGACTGCCAGAGTTTGGGCAAAGGGTGCAATCACCAAATTAGAGAAATGTCTTAACAAGCAGGCCGATTTGTCAGCCTCCTAAGTATCATAGCAGAAGTAGTGCAGCGTGGTATACCAATGTTACTGGGAGAGAGTTTAATAAATAGCTAGATAGAAACCAGCTTGTGAGGGGAGAAACTGGGAGGGCAAGTTGTGTCACAGTAGTACTAAGCACCAAATTACGAGGAGCTGAATAGAGGCCAAAATGGGAGTGAGAAGAATCCACATGAATTAGGCTATTTGGCGCCTGCAGGATAAAAATAGATTGACCAACAGGGAGAGGGGGCACTAAACAGGAAGGAGCTAATGTGTATTTAAAGGAGGCCTGGGCAGGGGAGGGCATGGCGGAAGAAAAATCAAGTTCAGCAAAGCCACAAATAAAGTCAAAAGCAGGAGCGCAGTACAAACATAGGCAAAAGGCGCTCCAATCAGGAGAGGTCTCAGAGCAGGTCGGACCAATCAGGGGCCAGTAGTCAAAATGCCACACCAATCGGGAGATGGCCAGAGCTACGTGGCACTGAGACAAATTTACATGGCCGTACCTTGCTAGTGGAGTCTGGGAGAGGGAACCAGGAGGCGGGCATGAAAATGGAAGAGTCGGGTGGCGGCCACAGATGGCTGACAAAGGAGGGTCTGCCTAGAGTGCTGGGTGCTGCTCGGGAGCGGAGAGTACCTGAGGGAGCAAAGAAGAGAACAGATATAAATAAGCAGACAGGATGGGGTAGAAGACTGACAGCAGACTGTCTGCGGGGGCAGGGGTGATTCAGATTCTACAGTCAAGACAAAAGGATGAAAGTGCCAGTATTTAGGAAGGGGATGAGAGAAAGACAAAGGATGAGGTCACAGGAGTAGTTCAGAGAGAAATGGAGGGGGAGGGGGGTTGCAGGGAAAGAGCGAGAGAGAAAAAAAATGAAGCGAGAAAAATCAGGAGTCACAAATGAGCTAGGTGAGAGGGCTCAGCTAGGAGGCAAAAACAGGAAATGTATACGTCAAAAAATGAGGGAAGGTAGAGAAAAAACAGAGGGAGGGCATAGTGAGGCAGGGACACAGACAGAAAGGCAATAGTAATTTAGCAGCAGTAACACAGTCAGATAGTCAATAACATTTTAAAATGGCAGGATCGCAGGCATTAAAACAAGCAGGCAATACTAAATTACAACAGAGACTGAAATACAGAAAAGGAAAAAAAGAAAAAATTATATAGTGCACTAAAAAATCAAGTTCAGCAAAGCCACAAATAAAGTCAAAAGGAGGAGCGCTAAGACTTGCAGTACAAACATAGGCAAAAAGGAGCTCCAATCAGGAGAGGTCTCGTAGCAGGTTGGACCAATCAGGGTCCAGTAGCCAAAATGCTGCACCAATCGGGAGAAGGCCGGAGCTACACAGCACTGAGACAAATTTACAGTGGACGTACCTTGTTAGTGGAGTCTGGGAGAGGGAACCAGGAGGTGGGCAGGAAAATGGCAGAGTCGGGCGGTGGCCACAGATGGCCTACATAGGAGGGTCCACCTAGTGCAGCGGGCGCCGGTCAGGCATGGAGAGTACCTTGCTAGTGGATTCCGGGAGAGGGAACCAGGAGACAGGCGGGAAAATGGCAGAGTCGGGTGGCAGCCGAGGATGGCCGACAAAGGAGGGTCCGCCTAGTGCGCCGGGTGCCACTCAAGCATGGAGAATTCCTGAGGGAGCAAAGAAGAGGACAGATATTAACATATCATTACAATTGTGCACAGGCTAATGTGTATGCTTTGCGCCTTAAAAGCACTGCATTACACCACAGGCCACAGATCGGTATTGCAACCACTCAGGTACATGACTGGCAACATGGGGGTCCAAGGCCTCGTCACAAACCGCTACTGGGCACTACAATGCAAGGTGCAGGCACTATTTACTGCTGCTGAGACCACCGCCCTATTTGAGGCCTATATGAATCAGGAGGGCCTACTCAGCAGGGCAATGGGCACACCACAGGATCATGCGGTGGGCTGGGGGGAGGTGGCCTAGTACGTGAACACACATGGATGCCACCACCGCACCACCCAGCAGTGCAAGAAGAAGGCTGGCATGGACAGGAGGCATATCAAGGACAAGGTTGCGGCCATCCAGGCATCTCGCAGGGAAACTGGTGGTGGGCCAGCAACTGTGCCTCTGCTGACTGCCATGAAGGAGCGTGTGGTATTCACCATCAGCCTCATGGCAATGGAGGATGTGCCTGTGGTGAGTTCCAGACAGGTGGCAGCCCCACACTGTATAGTGAGCATGTCTGGCCACCAGGTGTGCCTGTTGTAGGCATGTCATGTGGGTGTGTCTGAGGCCATGCCCACCACCCCGTGTGTGTGTGTGTGTGGATACGGACATACAGTGTACCACGGTGGCAGATGGTAACAGTGGCATGGGTGGGGCTAGATGGGGGTGTGGTCAGGGTAGGGCTGAGGGGATAGGGTGGGTTGGCCATGGGTTTGGCTGCTCCACTGACACACTGTTCTTGTTTTGCAGCACCAGCATGCCTCTATGCAGGGGAGCGAGCGGAGGCGACTGCAGACATAGATGCCTGACCCTCAACCTCACTGGGCATCCAGAGCCAGGACAGGCCATGCCTCAGCGGGGCTGGCCTTGTGGCTGTGCCTGACATGGGGTTGGGTGATCCCCTGGCTGGGTTCCTGCACGATGACAGTCTGGAGATGCTGTGTGCAGAGACTCAGCTTGGCATGGCCTCCGACACTGATGATGACCTCACACTGGTAATGGAGAGCATAGGGGCCATGGTGGCTGAGACACCCCTACCTGCCACACAAGCACCAGCAGGTCCCAGCGCTTTGCCCACAGCCCCACAGCCACCCCCCCATCCCCACCGATGTGGCTGTGTGTGTCACCGCAGCCATGTCCGGTGAGGGTGGTGGTGGTTCTGTGGGCGCAGCGGAGGCATGGGGCCCAACCCAGCAGACAATCGGGCTGCAGCAGCAGGATGCAGGTGACACTGGGCAGTGTGCCATGGTGCCCACCGCCGTTGCACCAGGAAACACTGTGGCCCCTGTACGGACCACTGTGCAGCATCCACCTGAGTGGGAGGCTGTGTAGCAGAGTGTTGTGAACCCTCCCCCCAGCACAGTGGCCAGACCATGAGGTCTGGGAGGCCGAGAGGCTGTGGGAGCACACCCAGTTACTGTGGGCCTCCGTGGAGAACCAGGTATTGCTTGTTAGTGAGGTGCACGCACTGTGGGCAGTGGTGTGCCAGATGGGCTAGCAGCAGGACTGGGGTGATACACAGCTGATGGATAGGCTCACCCAGATGCAGGAGGCCACGACTGCAGCTTTTGATCGTATGACCGGTGCCATTGTGGCGTCAGTGGACTGCATGGCCAGTGCCATTGCAGCTGGGCAGGCTGCAGCAGCAGTTCCTGGGCTCGGCCATATGCAGAGTGTGACACTTAGACAGCTGGTTCTGATTACACTATAATTTTTGTAATATAAAAATGTGTTATTGAGTGTCTCTCATGAGACATGCTGAGACAGCCTGTGGGATGACACCCCACCCCCCCAGGTTTTAGCTACAAGGTGTTAGCCTAAAGGCCAGGAGATAATTATAGACTTGAAGAGACCTAAAGTTAAGGATCCCCTGTTTATGTGACGAAATTGTGGCAGGATAGAGCTGATAAACTTTTATAACGTTTAGAGGAAGAAATCAGGTTATGTCACTTTGGTGCTAAGTCATAAATGTTCTTTGATGTCTATGAAGGGCAAGAAGACACACTAGATCAAAGAGGCATATGGGGGAAATGAGTGTTTGCTGATGTCACCTTAATTAATTTACCTTCTGAATGATAAGACATCCTGGTTGTATCATTTTTAATAAACAGAGGAGGAGCTGTGTGACATCATGGAGAAGGCAGGTTCAAGACAAGTTTTTAATTATGCTGTGATTGACCTTTAGAGACATTCTTGTTTGGACTCTTAAAAACAACATCTAACTATCAGCACTGTAAGATAAGAATACATTAGCTAGACAAGTCTAAGTGTATGGTTGGTAGGAAATTGCACTTTTAAACCTTATTCTTTTAAGTGATTGTATGTTTTGTGATATATTTTTCTGTATTTACATTTTACCTTTTTATCTATTTTAAAGTAAACCTCTATTTTAAAGAGACTGCTTGGTGTGCCTTGGAAATTCTTTCTTTGACAAGTGAAGCATATATGGTAAAAGTTGACACTGTGTATAAGCTTGATGGTAATACCAAATTGGGAAAAGGTAAGAGTTTATCTGAGGTCTTTTCATAGAGATTTTAAGGGTTCATTTTCGTACACCTGGTTAGGTGCCCGTAGGCAAAAGACATCTGGCATCCCCCCGAACAGCAGAAGTATCTGAGCCTGTACATTGGGTACGCTAGCAAGAGATTCACAGTTTGAATCCCTCCAGAACTTGAGACAAAAGGTGATTCGAAACCACAAAACAGATAGGCAAGTTACCCTGTTCTGTTCCTGTTCACAATACTGTGCTCAGAGATTGGCACTGTGGGAGCAGAGGGCCTGACCTGCTGAGTGGGGTTGTGACAGATTGGTTGGCAGCGGTACAGATAATTTTGGTATTACAAGCTTTTATTGTTCGGTGTGTCAGCTTGATACTGTCAGCTCACTTGCAAAGAAAGGGCAGTTATTTATTTTTTAAAAGGAAACAGAACTATATCACTTGGCTTACAGTCAAGTTCCTACCTTTTTTTTTTTAAGTGCAAGTTAGTGTAGCCTTAGTTACAGAAGAAGATGGCTTCCAACTACAGCAGGCACACTGTAGACTACTTAAAGCAGTTGTGCAGGGACAGAGGAGTCCTGTTCGAGGTGAAAGCCACCAAGCAGAGCCTCATGGATGCCCTGATGGTAGAAGATACCCAGAGCATCGAGTCACAGACAGTGACTGTAAAGGACCAAACCTTGAGTGTGGAAGGGCTAGCACCAGTGCAGTGTCCAGATCCGATGAGAAGGGTAGCAGGGCCAGTGCCAGTGAAGGGCCACAGCAGCAGGGGAAGGTCACCAGTATTCTGGATCCAGAAGTACTCAGGCTTCAAACTGAGTTGTGCGGAATGGAGTTGGAGTTCCAGAGGGAGGCAGAGCGAGAACGCCGAGAGGCAGAGTGAGACCAGCAAGCTGCAGAGGAGAAGAGGGACCATGAACAGCACGAGGCAGATCATGAGGAGCATGAGTGCCAGTGAGCTGCAGAGGAGAAGAGAGACCGTGAACAGAGGGAGGTGGACCCTAAGGAGCGTGAGCACCAGAGGCAACATGAACTGGAGAAGCTATGACTCTGACCACCAGCACCAGAGCATGTAAGTGACTTGGGTTTAACTGGGACTACAGGACTGGGTTACAAACTGAATTCCAAATTGATAGCAGAATTTAAAGAGGGGGAGGATATGGATGCCTTTTTAAATTCTTTTGAAAAAGTTTGCATTCAGGCTAAAATTCCTAGAGAGTCCTGGAGCTTCCAGTTATCCCCGTTTCTTCCCGGGAAAGCTCTGGATGCATTGGGTCAAATGGACAATGAGGACAGTAATGATTACAACAAACTTAAAGCTGCAGTGTTAAAAACATTTGAATTAACTGCTGAATCATATAGAGCTAAATTCCATAAGCTCAGGAGAAGCTCTGACATGAGCTACGAGGAGCTAACCACGAAACAACGTCAGTTTTTAAAACGTTGGTGGAAGGAATTGAAGCAAACTCTGTAGATAAAATTGAAACTGTGAGTTTATTAGAACAGTTTTATTGGGCATGCCCAGCACAGCTGAAAACCTGACTGGAGGACCGAGATCCCAAAACAGTGCAAGAGGGTGCTGAACTCTCAGACCGCTATGCCAAGAGCAGAAAGGGAAAAGCGAGCCTTCAGGGCAGCTAAAATCCTCACTGCCTCCACCAAAACCAGTTAGCCCCAAGTTTCAGAGAAAAGATTTCTCTGAGAAAAGAAATGAATGTCGATTGTGTAAAAAACGGGCATATTGCCAGACAGTGTCCCAAACGGACGATCCCTACACAAGGTGGTGCTAGGAAGGAAGGAAGTGGGTTGTTTGTGTGTCCCTGGGAAGCATGCCTGTGAACATGAGGGAACACATGCACCCAGTCATGGTGAATGGTGTACAGACGCAAGAGTTAAGGGACACAGGGGCATCCCTGACATTGGTAAAAGGGGATCTAGTAGAGTCTGGTCAGCTTATACCCAATAAATACAGTATGTCACTGTACAGAACTTTACTGGTGAGGAGAAAACATTGCCACTTGCCAGTGTTCTCCTTGACTGGGGTGAAACAGGGGGAACTGTGCAACAGGTGGCTGTAGCCAAAACCTTAGCAACAGATGTGATCCTGGGCAACAATTTCAAACAGGGGATGGTGTGTGCAGTTACCCTTAGCCAAGCAGCACAGGAAAATTGTAGTTTCCTGAACCCCACAGAAGTCATTGTGGAAACCACTAGGAGGCTGGTTCCCCTGCCTGTGTCTTCAGATGGGGAGACTAATGAAAAGGGGGTAGAAATTTCCCCAGTAGCAGTTAACCCCACAGCTATGGAGGGTTACTCTGAAGAGGGAGGGGTGACCCATTGTCAGAGGGTTGGGATTGACAGTGATCCTGAGTGCCCTGACGCTAGTGCTAGGGACCCTAGTTTAGTGACTGAAGGGGACATGTCCCATGCCTTGGGAATGTGTGAGGAGTTTGCAGTTGCTCAAAGAAGTGACACTAGTCTTGAGAAGCTTAGGGCTTGGGCAGACTCTGACGGAGCACAGGAAAGTGACGGCAGACATAAGGGTTATTGGGAAAATGGACTGATGTATACTCAGGCTGTGCAGACAGAGGGAGGGAGGGGTGCTAGGCAGGCAGCTTGTTGTTCCCCAGGGTATCGTGAGTAGTTGCTCAAGATTGCACATGATATTCCCTTGTCTGGTCATCTGGGAATCATTTGCACTATGCAGTGGTTGGCCCAGAATTTCTGTTCACCTAACTTCACCTAGCAGGTGAAGGAGTATTGCAGGTCTTGTCACCAGTGCCAAGAAATAGGGAAGGCGGGCAAGAAAACCCAAGCCACCCTGATTCCATTGCCCATAGTGGAGAACCCATCCCAGAGGGTGGGAATGGATATTGTGGCCCTTTAAATACCCCCAGCTCCTCAGGGGAGAGATTCATCCTGACTGTGGTGGACTATGCCACCTGGTACCCAGAGGCAGTTGCCCTATCCTCACTGAGGACAGACAAAGTGGCAGATGCCTTACTTGGGATTTTCTCCTGTGTTAGATTCCCGCAAGAGGTTATCACCGATTGAGGGGGTTCCTTCATGTTGGACCTGATGAAATGTTTATGCGAGAAGTGTGGGGTGGTGCAGAGATGCATGACATTGTATCACCCACAAGCCAATGGGCTTCCGGAAAGATTTAATGGTACCCTGAAGTCAATGCTCCAGGTGTTTGCTGAACAGCATGGGAGGGACTGGGAGAAATACCTTCCCCACCTGTTGTTTGCATACAGGGAGGTGCCCCAAGAGTTGACAGGATTTTTCCCCTTTGAACTCTTATATAGACGCTGGGTACATGGGCCACTAGACTTGATCAGGGAGGACTGGGAAGGCAAGCATGCCACCCAGGGAACTCCCATAGTGGATTACGTCCTTAGGTTTAGGGAAAGGCTGAAGGAGCTTATGGGGACAGCCCAGAGCAACCTGGCAGCTGCCCAACAGAAACAAAAAGTGTGGTATGACTGCAAAGCCAGAATTCACTCGTACATGGTGGGTCAGGAAGTCATGGTCCTTATTCCGGTCCAGAAAGACAAGCTGCAGGCTGAGTGAGCAGGATCGTACAAAGTAGTTAGGAAGGTAAATGACGTGAACTATATTATAGAGTTATCTGATAGAAGACAGACAGAAAGGATGTACCATGTCAACATGATGCAGCCATATGCTAATAGGGCTGACGTGGTGTTTGCAGTGTGTAGTCCTGGGGAATGGACGGACGAAAGAGACCCCCTTCTGGACTTGTTGGAAGAAAGTAAGTGGGAGTCCTCTGTGGAGGCAGTAAAATTGTCTCCCCAGCTGACCCCGAACAAGATCCAGGAAGTAAGGGAGGTTTTAGCAGACTTTGCCCCATTGTTTAGCACCAAGCCTGGACTAATCCCCTTAGCGATGCATGATGTGGAGACAGGGACACAGACGCCCATATGGTGGACAGTATATCAGGTGTCAGAGGCTGTCCAAAAGGACATTAGGAGGGAAGTGGAGGAGATGCTGGATTTAGGGGTAATCCAGAGATCCCACAGCCCCTGGGCCTCACCTGTAGTCCTTGTGCCCTAGCCAGATGGCTCTACTCATTTCTGTGTGGACTATCATGGACTGAATGCAGTCACAAAGTCAGATGCCCACCGGATGCCCCGAATGAACGAACTCCTGGACAAGTTGGGAGTGTAGACCTACCTTATGACCATTGACCTGACCAAGGGGTATTGGCAGATAAAGTTAACAGACAGAGCTAGGGAGAGGTCGGCCTTCATCACTCTGATAGGCTTATTTGAATTTAAAGTAATGCCTTTTAGAATGAAGAATGCCCCGGCCACTTTCCAAAGGTTGGTGAACTGGGTGTTAAATGGTGCTGAGGAGTACGCCGTGGCGTATCTGGATGACATTGCCATCTTTCGTGCCAGCTGGGAGGAACACCTGTCACACCTTAGGAAAGTACTAGGCAGGATGCAGAAGGCTGGGCTCACTGTCAAAGCTGAGAAGTGCCAGGTGGCCAAGGGAGAAGAGGCATACCTCAGGCATGTGGTAGACCGGGGACAGCTCCGTCCTAACCAAATAAAAATAGAGGTGATCCAGGTGTGGCCCAGACCAGAAGTGCAGAAGCAAGTCAGGAGTTTTCTGGGGACAGCAGGGTACTATAGCAAATTTGTACCCAATTACAGTGCCCTGGCTGCTCCCCTATCTGACCTGGTAAAGAAAAGGATGCTAATGAAAATTACCTGCGACCCAGCCTGTGAGAAAGCCTTGACCAGACTGAAGGAGGCACTGTGCAGAGCTCCTGTTTTGACAATTCCTGACCATAGCAAACCCTTTATAGTTCAGACTGACACCTCAGATGTGGGTATTGAGGCAGTACTGAGTCAGACATCCAGCCAAGGGAAAGATCACCCAGTGGTGTACCTGAGTAAAAAGTTACTTCCCAGGGAGCAGACGTACTCTACTGTGGAAAAGGAATGTCTTGCCATAGTGTGGGCCCTAAAGAAGTTAGAGCCATACTTATATGGGCAGCATTTTGTGGTATAGACTGACCACAACCCCTTGGTTTGGCAGACACAAATGGGGAAAAACAATGGTATATTGTTAAGATGGAGTTTTGCTTTGCAAGGGTGTGACATGACCATCTTACATAGGGCTGAAGTGAAAAATCAGAACTCAGATGGGTTGTCTCCTGTCTATGAGGAGTGAACCAACTTGGGAAGCTCATCCCATGCAGGGGATAGAGCCCCCAAATTCAGTCTAGCTGGGGAGGATTGTGACACTTAGACAGCTGGTTCTGATTACACTATGCTTTTTGTAATATAAAAATGTGTTATTGAGTGTCTCTCATGAGACATACTGAGACAACCTGTGGGATGACCCCCCCTCAGGTTTTAGCTATAAGGTGTTAGCCTAAAGGCCAGGAGATAATTACAGACTAGAAGAGACCTTAAATTAAGGATCTCCTGTTTATGTGACGTAATTATGGCAGGATAGAGCTCATAAACTTTTATAATGTTTAGAGGAAGAAACCAGGTTATGTCGCTTTGGTGTTAAGTCATAAATGTTCTTTGATATCTGTGAAGGGCAAGTAGATGCACTAGATCAAAGGGGCATATGACCTGCTGAGTGGGGTTGTAACACAGAGGACCCCCCTGCAGTGCACTGTCCACCCCACGGTCCCAGCATCTGGTGACACCGGCATGGCAGATGCCAGGATAGGACTTTAGCATCCCAGACACCCTTGGGGCAGGCCTGTTTGGCTGCCAGGACACCGCTGCGCGGACTCAGTCATGGTCCCACACATCAACCCCTGGGTGGGCATCTGATACCCCCTTGCCAATGCACAGCAAGCATCTGCTGGCCGGCCCTGGTGCGGCCACCCCCGTGACCATGGCGGTCATGGGACTGCGCGGTTGGTGTGATGTGTCTGCTGCCGTGTCATCCACTGCTGTCGCCACATGCAGCGGTGGGGTTGGGGGTGCAGCTTGCATGTGGTGGCACGCATGTGTGCTGTGCTAGTTGCCTCCTCTGTGTGTGTATGTGTGTGTGTGTGTGTGTGTCTGCATGTGCATGTGTTTGTGGCCCAGCCCTGTCTGATGTACGCCCCTATCCCAGCATGCCTACTACTACTGTGCCCATCCTGTCCCCTGTGGTGTGTGCTGTGTGGGCCATGCCTGTGTGTCTGTGTACTCACCTTTGTTGTCCATAATGCTCCCCTTGTGATCGTGTCCCGGTGCAGATGTGCCTGCTGCAGCATTCTGGGGTCCCTTCCTGCTGAGTGGCGCCTGCCCACTGCCCTCCAGAGCTCCTCCACCATCGTCCCCGCTGCTGTCGCTCTCATCTGCCTTGACTACTATTCCATGATCAATGGCCATGTTGTGCAGGATGCAGCAGGCCAGGAATATGCTACAGGCTTTCGATGGGCTGTATTGTAAGGCACTGCCTGATCTGCCTAGCCAATGGGTTTGCATCTTTAACAAGCCAAAGACACACTCGATAATATTGCGCGTGCTGGCGTGTGCCTCGTTGTATTGTTCCTCCACGGGGGACAATGGTTGCCGGTAGGGGGTGAACAGCCATGGCCTCAGTGGGTATGCACTGTCGCCTGTGTGGGTGACAACGTGGTTATCCCTGTGCTCTACTGCCAGCCGCCCCTCCCAGCCACCACATGCACATCATTTCATTTTATTTTATTTTACTTTTTACTCTTGTAGGTCGGATGAGCAAATTGCCCATTTTCACAGATGACAAGCTTTACAGTAAACAAAATAAATACAATAACATATACAATACAGTATAACAATAAACAATTAGACATTTAACAAATACATTCTTGTTGAATGTCTAATTGTTTATTGTTATACTGTGTTGTAAATGTTATTGTATTTATTTTGTTTACCCACCACCCCATCCTCCCTCGCTTGCCCCTGAGGCCGTGTTTGTCGGCCACCCTGGCACATGTCCTGCTCACATACTAGGTGGCCAGTGGGGATGTCTCCCTGCTCAAACCTATGGCACAGTGCAGAACTGTACCATATGAAGGCATCGTGTGCACTCCCAGGTTGTGTGTCACAGACATTGATTATGTGCCCCATGGCATCGTACACCACTTGGCAGTTGATGGATAGGTATCTCTTTTGGTTGGTGTACTCCACACCCTCTGGGCCAGGTGGTATGTGGATGCTGACATGGGTGCAGTCTAGTGCCCCGATCATGCATGGTATGCCTGCCACCCAGAGGAACTCCTGCATGTTTGTCTTATGCTCCGCCTGTGTGCTGGGAAACTGGATGTACTCTGAAGCATGTGGCAGCACAGCATTGAGGACTTGGGTGAGGAGGCATGGCATGACCAACTGGGTGATGCCCGTGGTATCACCCATTGGTCTTTGGAAGGTTCCCGTGGTGAGCAGGCACATCACAGCTGTCACCTTAGTCTCCACTGTCATGGCATGACTACATCTGTTGAGTGCCTGCATCTTGTCAATGCACAGCTCACAGAGCTGCCTCAGAACAGCCCTGTTCAGGTGGTACCAGCCCACAATCTCTGTGTCACTAAAGTTCTCATATGAGATCCTGGCACGGAACCACCTATGTCAGGCATACCACTGCTGGTTCCTTTGTCGGCCACGATGCTGTTCCTCCTGCCTCCTAACTCCCCTCATTATGGCACCCATCAGGAATGGGCCACGGTCCATTGCTCAGTCACTGGGTCTCCCTTGGTGCCACTCTCTACTCTGTCAATCTGTCCATCGGTCACTGTCACTGTCTGTTCCTGTCTGTCTGTCTGTCTCTCTCTCTCTCTCTCCCCGGCTCTCTGGTGCTGTCTCTCTCTCTCTCTCTCTCAGTCCCTCTTTCACTGGGCTCAGTGTTGCACATCTGCTGTCTGTGTGTTTGAGCCTATATTTATTGCCTCAAGTCTGCCTGATGCAGCCTGGGGTTTGCTCCTGACCTGCACCATGCTATCCCATTAAATATGCCATTGTGCCACTTATTCATGGGAATGTCCCCTTGCATTTGCGTTGCATACGTTTTAGTTGCGCATTGGCACAATGGTATTTGCACTGCACCACAGCCTGCGGCTCCCTTTGAATATCGCTCGGTGGTGTATCTTCGCACTTGCGCTGGTGCAACTCATTTACGCCTTGCGCAAGTGCTCTGAATATCTGGGCCCTTATGTCTATTTTCACAAGAAACTGTTTTATTTATTTCATTTTTATTTATTTAAGGAAATCAGAATTACAATCCTTTGAGTCACAGACTCCTTTTCAAAGGCTCCACGTCATGATATAGCAAATAGACATAACAAACAGTGAAATACAAAGTAATCTTGAAAAAAAGGAGTATATACATTTTTGGTGAATTATATACAGTATACATGGGCTAAATGCAAGAGTGAAACAATTAGAGCATATGGGGGAGAAAACTGTAGCTAAGCATAAATCACAAAACATCTGGTGACACAGAGAACGTACATTCAGAAAGAGGACAGGGCATGGAGACAGCAGCTGGGGAGGTGGCTAGCCAGACATCAAGATAGTGGCTCGAGTATGAGACGGGGGCATTGAGAGGAGTGGGATAGTAGGGGGACAGAAGGTGGGAGAAAGCAGGACAGAGTCCATTGTCTCAGTTGGAGGAAGGTTAAGGTGGGGGATATTAGAGGGGAGTAAGAGAAGCAGTGCAGGCAGGACAGAGTCCATTGCCAAGTTGAGTGAGTGTTAGGGGCATGAGGAGAGGAGGTGAGAGCAGAACAGGGATTTTGACAGAGGTACAGAGGAGGTGGATGTGATCGTGGAAGGTAAGGGTGGAGTCGAAAATGATTCCTAGGTATCTGAAGGTGTGCACTTACTCAAGGGGAAGTGAAAGGGAAGTACTGATGTGAAGGGGGGGAGTGCTTGAGCTTGTTTTGATGGTGGGCGAAGAGCATGACCTTGGACTTTTTCTGGTTCAATATAAGCTTGTGCTTGGTGAACCAGGATGGCCTCAGAGAAGGCGGTTTGAAGGGAGAGTTCAAAGTGGGCAGGGTTAGCGTGGGATTCATTTAGGACAGCATCATCTGCATATAGGAGGCTCTTTCCAGAGTAAGCCTTGGGTAGAGAGTTAAGGTAGAGACTGAAAAGGAGGGGTCCAAGTATGGGTCCCGGGGGACACCTGAGAGCACTAGGAGGGGCTTGGAAAGGGTGGTGCAGATTTTTACTTTCTGAGAGCAGTTTGGCAGGTAGTCAGTAAACCAGGTCATGGCTTCTTTTTTTATAATAACATTTTTATTAGGCACGAGGATATTTACACAGACACAGGTTTCATCACATAGATACATTCATTCTACATACAAATTATACATTGGACATTAAACACTGCTCCCAGTGCAGAGACAAATTAATCACATGTAATGAAAAAATCTCATGTCAACATTTCTCAGCTACTGATTTGATTAGCTTCAGGGAACAAACTCTGGATAAGTGCTCAACTGATGTATAGTCCATTTTCTCCATTTTGAATCGAAGGCCTCCACCCTATCCCGTACTCTGGCTGCCATCCTCTCTAACCCATAGATCTCTCTTGTCAGGTTTAGCCACGCTCCCTTAGTTGGCAGCCTATTCGTTCCCTACAATCTGGTTATTACCTTTTTTGCTGCTGATATTAGCAACGTGGTTTGCAGGTATACATTCCTCTCTAATTTTAGGCCAAACAGGGTAGTAGCTGTCAGTACATACCCAGAGGTAAAAAGACCTGGGTTATCGTATATTGCCACTAGTTCCTGCATCACCTCCCCCCAGTAGGAATCCAGCATACTGCAGTCCCAAAATATGAGGCTTGTCCACCTGTACCACTCCACATCCCCTCCAACACTTTCCCTCAGGGTCTCCTGTAAACCTGGCTACCACTGCAGGAGTGTGGAAAAATCTATATCGTAGTTTCCACGCGAACTCTTTCCAATATGGGGATCCCAAGACCATAAGCATAAGTGGGGAGGCTATCCTCCAGTTGGTAACAGGGAGATCTGTCCCCAATTCCAAGGACCAACGAGCCCTAATCGACTCAGTGGAGTTGTCAGGTTTCTCTCCCAGAGCAAGATAAGCCAGGCTGATACAGTGGTTCAAATTAGCACCTTGTCTCTGGGACTGGAGTAGTTTTATTATTAGCGGGGGGTTTCAGCCACTGCTGCCAGTGCCTCTTCCATAGGCTGCAAATAAGATTTTAACTACAAATATTTGTGAAAGAAGCCCTGGAGTATTTTACACTGAGCCTGGAGCTGGGCAAATAAATAAAGGCATCTGGGGCCTAGCAATTGAGAGATATGTTTAATATTATATTTATACCACTGGGACATGAATCTATCTAAGGTATTGGGTGGAAAAGTGCTGCTCACCGCAAGGGCTCTCAGGAATAGTGCCTCCATGGGCAACAATCTTTTATTGAGCACATGCAGCCACTGCTTAAATACCTTGGCAGTATATTCTGGGAATCTAGAGAGAGGGAGACAACCAGGGGGATGTCCAAAGAGACAGTCCATCAAGTCTTCAATGTCACTCCAAGTCATCTCAAACTGCTTCCAGGGCATAATATAATTGGGGCTTATCCAAGAGAGTAAAACCTTTAGTATAGAGGCCCTGGTGTGATCCAGGAGATTAGGCAAATTTAACCCACCTCTATCCTTTGATAACTGTAGCAGGGAGTACTGGATCCTGGAAGAATTTCACTTACATATAAAGCGAGAGATCAGCCTGTTCCAGGCTTGGAAATAAGTCTGTGTTGGAAATAGAGGGAGTGCCTGGAGAAAGAACAAAATCCGGGGAAATATGTTTTGCTTAATAGTTTCTACTCGAGCCAGGAAACTCAATGGTGTATGTGACCACCGTGTGAGGTCCTCAGTTATATTTTGGGCTAGGGGTTCAAAATTTGCAATATTTGCATGTATATGATTTTTAGTAAGACGGATCCCCAGGTACCGCATTGATTGTTTGTGCCACTTAAAGGGAAATGCACGTTTTAAAGCAAGGGAAGGGGTATAGTCATACAATAATACCTCTGATTTTTGCCGATTGATTTTATACCCTGAAACTTTTCCATATATTTCCAATTGTTCTCAAACTTTTGGAATTGATATGTCCAATGAGAATACAGAGAGAGGAATATCATCAGCAAATAATTAAATATTATGGTTTGTGCCTCCCATGGGTATAGCCTCAATTTCTGAGTGGGCTCCAATGGCCTGGACCAATGGCTCGAGATATGGAGCGAATAACAGGGGCAAGAGGGGACACCCTATCGGGTTCCCCTCTGTAGAAGGAATGGGGTCAGAGATAGAACCGTCTAATTTTAAATAGGCCTGGGGGTGTTTATATACATTTTGCAATTGTTGTATAATCTCCAGGGGAAAGCCAAATCTGGACAGCGTAGCCCACAAAAAAGGTCAGGCTACCCTGTCAAATGCCTTTTCAGCATCCAACCCAGTGAGTGTCAGGGTGATCGAACGTGCTATCGCATATTAACTTTAAGTAGATATGTTCATTGCACTGCATCATGAATTTGCTGACCTTTAATAAAGCCTACCTGATCATGAGTGATCAACAAAGGCATGATATTTTCAAGTCTATGTGCTAGTACAGATATATAGATTTTGTAATCAAAATTTAACATTGAGATTGGCCTGTATGATGAAGGATGGGGGAGGGTTTTTATCTTGTTTAAGTATGGTAGGTATCACTGCATATTGCCAAGGGGGGGGGTACCTCCCTCCTGTATCTCATGAACAGCATGGAGTAATCATGGTAGTAATTCCTCCTTATAGGTTTTATAGAACTCCAATGGACATCCATCTGGTCCTGGGGCCCTCTGAGTTTTGGCTTTCCGCAAAAACTCCCTCCATCTCAGTTAACATAATAGGGGCTCTCAGACTATCTATCTGAGAGGCAGTCAGTTTGGGGAGCTGTAAGTTGTTGAGAAATGCCTCTATCTGTTGGATGCAGTCTCCAGACTTTGCCCTATATAGATCCTGGTAATATTCAGCCATGACTTGTCTAATGACCTTAGGGTGATGTTCTAGTTTCCCTGTAGTTGGGTCTTGCATGGCCATAATGCAGGTTCTAGCCTTACGCATTCTGAGTTTACAGGCAAGATTCCTGGCTCCCTTGGGGCCCCCCTCATGGGCTGTAAGCCTGAGATAAAAAAGCTGTTGCTCTACTTTTTGATCTAAGTATTTTTGAATTTTTTGTTTTGTGGTCAATAATTGTACCCTTACAGTTCCATCTCGCTGGGCATACAAAGACTACAACACCTTCAACTCCCTCTGGAGCTGAGTAAGCTGTGCCTCCCTCTTCCTATTTGTTTTTTTGGAATATTCTGTTTATTAAGAAGTTTTTCAGTCATAACATATACCACATACAACAATAGACACTCACACGAATAGACATATTAACATTTCCTCTAAAACTAATAATACATACTGGCTGTTAAATAATAATAAGTAATTAATACCTGAGCGCAGTCAGTCAGCAGATGCTTACAGTCAACAGGTAATTATACCAAATTAAATACATTAAGCATATTGACAAAGTAAGTAAAATAAGTAAATGAACTAATATCTAAATACATAAATAAATAGATACATACATGCAGTTGAGTGTGCAATCCCCCGTCTACCTAAAAGGCTCAATCATACCCACCTCCTTGCCCTCCCGTCATCCTACCCTACTCACTTCATATTCTCTTTATATATGAATACAGTGTCATGAGGGTAAAACACATATAAATCAGAGGTTCAGGGTGGTGATTATTCAAATTAACCAGCAAATCCCTTTCTTTGCACCAACCGCCCTATTGTTGCTTATACATTCAACCCTGTACGCAGCATTATGTTCTCAGACATACTCAGGGATGCTAAAAAGGGAGCCCAGTCCTTCAGGAACACTTCCTCCCTATCCCTCATCCATAGGGTGAGCCTCTCCAAAGCCAGGGAGCGGATAACCATTCTACGCCATTCAGCTACTGTGGGCCTGTTCCCCTCGACCCAGGTATTCTGAATACAGTGCCTGGCCAAAACAAACAGGACCCTTGTGCTCCTCAGCAGAGACAACCACTCCTCTTCCCCTCCTACCACCTTCACCCCGAATAAGCACACCAAGGGGTCTTGAGGTAATTGCCTCCCTGTTATCCTATTTACCTCATATACTACCTCCCCCCAGAACCCTGCCAGAACTGAACACGACCAGAAACAGTGGAAGAAGGTACCCATCTCCTTATTACACCTCTGGCACATTGGGGACACTGTGGGGTGCACCCTGTGGACCGCTGCTGGGGCCCAGTATGCTCTATGCAAGAACTTATAAAAGGCCTCTTTAAACTTGTTACATACCCCTATTTGTTTTTGATGAATGGGCAATAATATCTCCACGTAACACTGTCTTAAGAGTATCCCACTGAATCACTGCTGAGACACCTGGGTCATCATTTTCTTCCAGGATCTGTGGGATACTGTCTTTAACCAGCTGATTAAACTCCGGAGCCCTTAAGTGCATCAAATTAAGGCGCCAAAAGCTTGTTTTATGTCCTCCACCCAGATCAAATCTGGCATATACTGGAGCGTGATCTGATAATATGGTCGCCCCATGCCACACATCCTGTAATGTCTCAAGATGCTCTGTGGTGGTAAACATGTAATGTATCTAAGACACCGCCCCTGGTCCCATAGCTATATGGGTATATTCTCTCTGGGAGGGGAAACAGTGACACCAGATGTCCACCAGCCCCAAAGAAGTGATTGTACCCCTCAGATACTTCTGAAGTGGGTTAATCCTGTGAGGGAGGTGAACTGAGACATCCTTGGCAGGGTTCAAAGTGGTGTTCTGATCTTCCCCCTTCAAAAGCTGTCCCTAGAGGACCTCCAAAAGCTGTGCAAAAACATCTGAGCCAATCTCTTTGAGGTTCCCAGGGGAAAATAAACAGATGCCAGAGTGACCAGGTGAATATGAAGCATGCCCGTAGCAATAGAATATCTTTCTTCTGGATCTATTACCTTCTGGTGGAGATCGAATGGTACCCCTCGCCTGATCAGCATGGCCACCCCCGTCTCCTACCGAAGCTGTGTGATGAAGCTATCACTGTGGGAAACCCTCATTTGGTAAATTTTTCATGCTCAGGAGAAGACAGGTGGGTCTCCTGTAAAAATGTAATTTCAGGGTTATCCCTTCTAATAAATTGTAGCAAATGAGATCTCTTGACTGGACTATGGATCCCATTAATATTAAGGGATAACAGCAGTGATGACTTCCCCATTTTGTATTTTTAACAAGTATTTTATGATGTATAAGGCCAATTTCCTAAAGTTCTCTTTTTCACCTAAAACTGTAAACAGTTCCCTTCTAGGCCTTCTCAACCCAGAGTAAATATATCAGGATAGTTTCCTGCATGTCCAAGTCCTCATTGCCCAGTTTTGACAAATTATATAATACAGCCATAAGATAGGGTACAAAAACTAAAAACATTTTTATATATCCTACACAGACTCACTGATTGATGACAGTACTTACCACCCTGTAGTGGTGGTTTAGTTGTACTCCCAACCATGTAATATTTCCAACTAAACGCAACAAATATCATAATTCATGTTAGCCTTCGAGAGTGGCAAGAATAATAGAATTTTGACTCAGGATAGAGCTTATAGCTCTCATAACTAAGCTTCCAGCCATAACAATGTAACGTTAACTTATTTACATGATCTACAGAACAATTCTGTTGTGACTCTCTAGGTATGGATGGATGTCTACTCTCTCCTATGCAGGAATGAATGTTATTTCCCTGTGGGGGAGACTCACAAAACCAACGTGGGCTCCCAGAACCATATACATAGAACAGCAGCATGTTGCAGGCAGTCAGCACACACAGCTCTAAACAGCACCAAATAAATTGATGTTGCCCAGATATCCACTGCATGCGGCTGTCACCATGTGACCATCTGGCTGAATGCATATCTACAAGTTCACCCCACGGGACCCAACAATGAAATTAAAAGTTGGGTCTAGTAGGGGAGTTCGACTGCAAATGAGAAGTGAAAGCCGAGGCAAATTACAAAGGCAAATATAGATGAGGAAGGGGGGGAGATAACGTTTTCAGTTACTCCTCCATAATTATCCCAAGCTCATTATTACTCTAAACAAAGAAGAAAAATCATGTCACTGTGCATGAGCCACTCGAGTCTGTACTCCCACCCCCATTACCCTTGAGTAGCATCTCTAAATATCATTCTAAAATACGAGAAATCAGCCTTAATAACAGTGTATCTCCTTGTCTGGTTCTTTAGATGGCACATACAGCTGCTCTAAAAGTAAGAGCATACCCCGACTCTCATCGTGGGCTAGAAAGATTACCAGAGTCCCTTTCTCAAACAGTCAATCCAGGGCAGTCCTCTGAAACTTGAGTAAAAGTTTTTTAACATCTTGTAATGTGGAGTAGCCTTGTCTCTTTCTGGATTGCATATTCTGCATCTCTTCCCACACAATTTCTGACTGAAGTGCCTCTGTGTCCCGGGTTTCCGATGTTATCCACTGGGGTACCATGATGTTCTTGACCTGGAGAGCTTTGCTAGTTTCTTCTGGAGTTTCAAATGTTTGTGGGCCTTCAGGAAACATTATTGTAAGTTTTGCAGGATGCGGTGTAAAGAACTTCAACTGCTGCTGTTTCAGGGTATGAAGTATCAGGGCATAGGCCCTTCTCCTTGCTGCTATTTGTGGAGAGCAGTCGTTATCTAAATAAAGATGTCTGCCCTTGTATTGAATGTCCCCCATGCGCCATGCTGTTGACAACAGCTGCTGTTTTACTGTGTAGTTTAATAGTTTGAGCACTATGGAGAGTAGCCTCTGATTGGCCTATTGAGGTTTTGGGGTAAGGGCTCTATGAGCTTGTTCTATGTCCAGTTTGGTGGCCAGAACAAGTTGTAGAAGCATGTCGCGGCCCTCCACATCCTCCGGTTCCCCGTGAATATGCAGATTATTTCTCCTTGACCTATTCTCAAGGTCTTCACATTTGTCTGTTAAGAGCTTTTGTTCATTTATTAAGTGTACCACAACCCTCTCAAGGCTATCAGTCCTTGTATCAATTTCCGTGTGAGCCAACTCTAATTCAGACACCTTCTGATTTATTTTAGCCAGTTTTGTGGATAATTCGGTACGGAAGGTGCGAACTTCATCCCTGAATCCCTTGAATTCTGCCAGGATCGCGGCATTGCTGGGTTGCCCATTGGGAGTTAGCGGGGCCTCCGCCATATCTAGTAGGCTGGATTCACCAGTCAGAGAGTCGTTAGTTTGTCGGGCCTGCTGCACAGCAAAAGCAGTTGATTTTTTCTTTTTCTGGGCTCCCATTCAATTCTGTGACTTCTCTAGTCTCTGTACAGAAAAGTTTTTCTAGTTTTGATTAGTTTTGAGCTGGTTCTGGGAGTCTGTTTCTCAGGTCCCTGGAGCGCGGCCTTTCAGTGCTGCATTCCAGCCAGCAGTTCAACTGGAAGTCAGGCCATGGCTTCTTGGGACAGGCCAAGTTGTTAGAGGGTGGAGAGAAGGAGTGAGTGGTTCATGGTGTCTAACGCCTTGGACAGGTCAAGGAGTACCACACTGGCCAGCTTGCCATTGTCAAGGGCAGAGTGTATGAAACTGGAAAACTCCATGAGGGCAGTGGAGGTGCTGTGGGCTTGTCTGAAGCTGTGTTGCTCGGAGTCAGCAGATAGCAGATTATATTTAAAGAGATATTAAGTGAGTTGGACTGCCACAATGCATTCTCGAGCCTTGGAGAGTGGGGGAAGGATTGATATTGGACAGTGGTTGCTTGGGGCAAGGCAGTCACCAGATTTGTGAATGGGGTAATATGAGCTGTTTTCCACACATTGGGGCACTTACTCAGGCAGAGAGAGAGGTTTAGTAGGGTGGTCAGGGGGAGATGACTTCATCAAGAGTCAGACTCAGTATCCAGAGATCAAGCATGTCACTACTGTGGTGAGAGCCACTAATGGCTTTGAGGAGGTAGGGTTTGGCTTCCAGCAGAGAGAGAATGTAGAAACAGAAAGGAGGATAAGGTAGGGGGCTAAGGAAGGGAGGTGGTTGGGCTGAAGAAATTAGGGGGAGGATAGAGCTGACGTCGGAGAAAGAGGTGTTAAGTGCTTCAGCAACCAGCTGAGGGTTATTAGAGATGGACCCGTTTATGTTCAGTTGGTCTGGGGGGAGATGGTTTTGTCATTTAGGGATTTCAAGCTGTCCCAAAATTTGCATCTGGTGCCCCATGATGCAGTCAGTGCGGTTTGAAATATTCAACTTTAACTATCTGAATGGCCCAAGTGCAGCTATTGCATGCAGCCCAGTAAAGCTGTCTGTCTAGTGGGCTACCTGAGTCGAGGGCTTTTTTCCACAAGTTGTCCTGGCGATGCATAAGGCCAAGTAGGGGCAAGGTGATCCATGGGGTGTCATCACCTTTAACCACTTTCTTAGTGAGGGGAGCAAACCTGTTACAGGCATCACTGAAGGGGCTTATGAAGTAGTATATAAAATGGCAAAGAAATCCCTGTGTCCTGATTGGCTGAGACTTGGTTCTAGCCACTGCAATAAGAGAGTCCCACCACTGGCAAAAACAAGTCCCTGCCAACCAGGGCAACTCACAGCATTCATAAGCCCTTAGCCACCTATTTCCTAGTTTCCATCACAAACATGCTGCAGCCTTTACTCATATACAAAAAGCTTGACTAGGCCCTAAAAAAATAAAAGTCCATTAAATTAAATAAAATAAGTAAATAATTTAATGTTATTTACACTCATGAGCCCTGCTTACACACATGCACACATTTAAAAAATCAAGTACTAGTCAGAGTTTCCATTGCTGGGGTTTCTTTGATTACCATGAAAAATCCCCCTCCTATCCCTACCACTTTATCAGAGAACTCCCTGCTCCTTACCTGACAACAGATAACACTGAGGTTCTGGCTCCACTTCAGGCCTGTGTGTGTCTTTGTCTGTATGCCAGTTGAGCTCTGAAGAATGCTGAATTCATGTATTCCATGCTAACATTCTGTGTGTGTGTGTGTGTGTGTGTGTGTGTGTGTGTGTGTGTGTGTGTGTGTGTGTGTGTGTGTGTGTGTGTGTTGGAGGGGCATTCTACTGCTGGAACAATGCAGAGCTTTGAATTCTTCTATTCCATGGTAAACAATCACACAAAGCATTGAGTGTGAAGAAAGACAAAATTACTGACAGGTGAAAAACATCTGTGGAAGGACTACATTACATTATTTAGCAACATTTTAGTATATTATTTTGTGACTTTGAAAACTTTTACAATGTTCTTTTTTTCAAAGTTGCATATGGGCCCATTTTATATAAGCAGTAAGACATGGCTGGGTGTTGGTAGTGCCTAACTATGCCTCTGGGTGTGCAGATATCTCAGTACTACCAACACCCAGCCATGTCTTATTGCTTACTTAGTGCAGCATCGAGGTCCTGATAGTGATAGACAGATAGACAGATAGATAGATCGATAGAGAGAGAGAGAGAGAGAGATAGATAGATAGATAGATAGATAGAGAGATAGATACTTTATTTCTATAGCGCCCCTTTCCAAAGACTCGGAGCACTTCACAATCAAAACACAATACAACAATTTAACATATTCATAAAATACAAAATGAAAACAAGCAGCCATATCCAGCATAATAAATATAGAACTATCTATCAAATCAAGTAAAATCTAATTTATACTCTACATGTTAAAAGCCTGGCTAAATAAATAGGTATTTAATCCTTTTTAGAAGGTGTTCACCGAGGGTGCCTCCACCAGCTGTTTATGTAGTAAGTTCCATAGGGTAGATGCAGCCACTGAAAATGCTCTATCACTAGAGTGGCACAATCTAACTCTATGAACACTAAGGAGACAACCCTCGGTGGAATGGAGAGCCTGGGATGGATGGCGATGCACAAGGAGATCTTGTGATACAGGGGGGACAGTTACAGTGTGCAAGATAGGATTTTAATTCTCTT
This sequence comes from Neoceratodus forsteri, assembly GCA_016271365.2. Lineage (NCBI taxonomy): Eukaryota > Metazoa > Chordata > Ceratodontiformes > Ceratodontidae > Neoceratodus > Neoceratodus forsteri. The sequence continues at coordinate 201,130,445 of CM057450.1, forward strand.
AGCTTGTCGGGTTTGAGCAGTCTGGTTAGGATTGTATTGGGGTGGTTTTTGTGTTAGGCAGGATCAGGTGAATAGGATGAGGGAGTGGTCGCTAAGTGAGTTGGGAAGGACAGTGACATCAGTAATTTTATGGGGCGGTTTGACAGGACTAGCTCTAGCAAAGTGGCAGTGCCATTGTTTTGATTGAGGCAAGTAGGGCACAAGACAGGTTGGGAGATGTCCAGGGCTCCAGCGCATCTTTATAGTGAGAAGTTGAGGAGGAGAGCCAGTTTATGTTGAGGTCTCCTAGAGTGACTAGCTCTGTTTTAGGAGTTTGGGGAGATAGTCCATGAGTGACTGAAAGGCTGATTTCTGTCCCCCAGGGTGGGATGTATACTACAGTACAAATAAGAGGGGTTCTGGTAGGAACCTAGGAGATATTAAGAGATAGGGCTTGGGCTCCATTTGCTAGCTGTGGGGGGGGTGTGTGAACCTGGAAGTAGTCTCACAAGTAGAAAGCACAGCCACCCCCACATTTGCCAGTTCTGTCGATGGGATGCAGTGTGTAACCAGGGAGAGAGAGAGAGAGAGACGAAGGATTCATGGGTAGATCTGGATAACCAGGTTTCCACTAGTGCAAGGATATCAGGTTGGTGTTGGGCCACCCAAACCTGTAGGTCATTGAATTTTTTGGGAGACTACAGATATTGATGGATGCAATGCATAGTCCAAATGTAGTTGCTTGTGGCTAAATGGATGCGATGGTAGGGTTGGGGTTGGGGTGGATGTTCCGTGATTTTAGAAGGAGGAGGGAAAGAGTTCTGAGCAGCAGGTGGCATAGGGCTTTCTTCTGGGCAGTCGAGGCAGTCCCTGTTTTGGTGTGCTGCGTGAGAAAGGTTGGAATAGGTAGGGTGCAGAGTGTAGGGGGGGGTAAGGAGGAAAGGCAGCCACATGAGGTTGCAGGTTGGGGGGAATGTGGCCAGGGGTGAAAGGGAGGTGGGTGATAAGGGGAGTAACAGGCAAGTGTGGTGTGATGGGGTGAAGTGTGGTTTGGGAGGGGGCTGTATGTAATGGGGGGCTTGGGATGAGGTAAGTGGAGAAACAGTAATGAGGTGCAGGGTGAGGGGTACAAGAAAGGGGAAGAGGGAGACCATTGAAGCAGGGGTGGAGGGGAGATGGATGAGTCACCAGTAGACACATGTTGTTAGGGCAGCCAGGTTGACCCAGTGGTAGGATGGCCGACTTCAGTGTAAGAGGTACAAGGTTCGAGACCCTGGTTGGGAGAAGTGGAAAGTAGTAGCTGAAACAAAAGGGAGGGGGTAGAAAAGGCTGTGTGGAGGTGGAAATAGAGCCAGGGGAAAGATGTAAAGCCTAGGGGAGGAAGCTAAAAAGGAAGGTGTAGTACCACCTCCTAGAGGCCAGGTGGCACAATGGCAGGCAGGGTATTTTGGGGGGTAGGAGAGATGTGTAGAATGGAGAGTGTAGTGAAATAGAGGCAGAGGGGCCCTCTGGTGATGGGAGAGTATAAGCTGCTAATGGGAAAGTGGACACTTAGTCACGTGATGGGAAGGGGACTATAAATTAAGGGACTCCCCTGGGTGGGAGGGTGACTGGGGCAGGCAGGGCATTCAATGCAAAGTGTCAACAGGCTAACACACCCACAGAAAGGTGCTAGTCCTGGGAGGGAGCCAGTATTAACTTTAAGGCTCCTGCGGTCCTAACACTGTGCCCGGAGTGTTTCAGGCCTTCAATATTCCATGTTAATAAGACCAATTTTTGGTCCCTTATTTTGATTCCTTTATGTCAATCTATTTTTAGATGTTCAAGTATGGAAAATCTATTGTTTGTTTTAAGGGGTAGATTCTCCCCATATCTGTTTTTTTTTATTTTGACCTGCATCTCCGAAGACTGACTTAATGTTAGTTAAATAAACTGTGTACTCATTCAGGACATAAGATATCTGGAATACCAAAGTTGCCATTTGAATTGAATTAAAAGTAATGTCAATGTGTGAGTATTTTGAGATAAGTGAATGAACATGGATATATTTTATTAAACTTCTGTTAATATTCACACCCAGAACACAGGAAAGGAAATCAGCTATATCTCTTTTGATAAAGCCTATAGGTTGATTTGTTTCAATTTCCCAACCAAAAACAGAGTCTTAATTTCCCAAACGTTTGCCCTTTTCTTATTTTGTTCTTCAATTACTTTAGTAAAGTTCTGCAATCATTCTTTATCTTTCTTTACTTCTGCTTGTTTTTCTTTTGATTGGACTAAGTCATAATTGGCATTTAAAACAAAGGTTGGAACCAACTGTGATAAAGATAAATACCCTTCTCATGTAATATCTTTTCTTGGTTCCAGATTCTCTGGGTTGTACTAAAAGACTGACAGTACAACAGCTCACAATTTTGGTACTCCTGATTTGGAGGTCTTCATAATAAATATTTTCTTTGCTTGTTCATTTAAATGTAATAAATGTAATGCTGAATCTGACAGTTGGGTCGTGTTTCGAATCCCAAACTACAAATCCCATACGTCTCTATTAAATATTCAGCCCCTGAGGCTATATTTGTACTTGGTGGACATTGGCTAGTTTCTTGTTCTTGACTTTGTGGCTGCTCAATTTGTGGCTCCGCTACAGTACCCTTGGGCTCCCCTCTATCCAACTCCTTTGTACACTTGTGCCCACTGGTATAGAATAAAAAGGGATATTGATACAAATATCTGTTTGTTTTTGGAATGAGTCTTGAACCAGGTTCATTGTAGACATTTTATTGGAGTTTTCTTTCTTGTCTGTCACATTTTTATTTTTACCCTTATTCATCCTTTTATTGTTACCATTACGTTTACCACTCAATGTACAGTATTTGAATTTAAGTTTTTGGTTGATTCTTTCCTTTCTTTCCCTTTTTATTATTTGGTGCTAGTTCTATAATAGACTCCATTGCCTTTTGAAAAGGTGGTGGTAGATGAACTTGATTTGCTTCATTTCTTTTCTGTTGTATTTTATCATGCAAATTGTCATCAATCATTATTGAATAAGTAATAAGTTTGCCTTATTTCATATTAAGAGAATCTAATATGCCCTTATTATGAGTTACTTCACCTCTTAAATTCTCAACTTCCCCTTTTAATATCCATAAATTTTCCATTAATATCACATTTGCCAAATATGGGTTTTTAACTCCCTCTAATAATTCTGGGGACAAGAATGAATTTGTAATATGATCTCTGGGTACTGAATTATCCTTCTCCACAGGTTCTACATTTGGAACAATGCTCTGCCCTTCTATTGGCTGCCAAGAGGGAAGAGAATTGTAGTGAAGGTGATAAGGCACTTAAAGAATCATTAGTTACAGCCAACTGATTCAAATTTTGTAGAGTCTAGTCCAGTTCCTTTAATGTATTGCTAGCACTCTGTACATTTCTTTTCTTAACTGTACCTTCCCCTTGTAACCCGCCATCAATACTCTTCAAGCCCCTTTGTGCTTTAAGGTACTCACTAGCCTTTAGGCCATGTTTCTTATTTTTAAATTCTGTAACTGAATTTGTGGACAACCATCTAAGAGAATCCACTACTTTAGAATCATTAAAATAAGATCTAATTGGGGAGTTTAATGGCTTATCCATTCCGTTAGAGGATTTAAAATCTGGATCAAATAAAACCACAGGCACCAGCAGTTGTACATTGGTCTCAACTGAACTTATAGACTCCTCAGTCCAGCTGTTGACACTATATTGTTCTAGTGTGATCATTTGTTTATCAGTTTCAATTGAAACTGGAGGAAGAAAATTCCCCTCTTCCACATCATCTTGTTAGTTTTGTTTGTTTTTCTCAAGGGTCTCCTCAGTGATATGACACTTACTTGAGATAATAGGTGTTGAACTATCTCTATTAGTTTGAGGGGACCTTTGGAAAAAAATGATGTGATTTTAGGTTGAAAATTCTTAATTTTCCTTTTAATATCTCTCTTTCTTTCAATCTCCTCTATCTCCCCTATCTCATCTAAATTATTTTTCTTTTTGCCATTAACTATCTTTTTGGACCTCTGCTTTACAGGGGCTAGTATGCCGCTTCTTATAGTCACCATTGTAAGACACCCTAGTTTCAGTTTATGCAGAAGCAAGTTAGGCTACAACCAGGTTTAAATTGAGCCCACTCTATTGAGCCTACTTAAGTTAATAATCCTATTCTGGTATATCTGTGCTGAAAGATATACCGGTAGTAACCAGAATAAAATAGGTACAGTAGGTACAATATATTAACATCTGAGTGGTATCTGATATCTTCAATAAATAAATAAATCTTAAATTAATTGCATCTTCAAACCAAACACAAAAACACCAAAATTACATAAAATACAAATAAAAAAACTATTGACTATAAATAAATAATTTATGCTCATAAATGACTGAAATATATCTATAAAAGGTGTCTTATTAGAAAATGATATCTAAAACCAGTTAAAATCTGGCACCAGTAAATTTGCTAGAACAAGATGTCCAATGTCTTATGATCTCTTGGTAAAGCCTTCTGTTGTTTCAAGGATTTTCAAAGATGTTAAGGGATTTTCAGTGATTAGGATAATAATATAGTACTTATCTGAGCCTTTGTTAACATGGAGAAGAAATCAGAACAACGGCTGAATATGTTGAGTAAATAAGCAGCTGACCAGTGTCTGACCGGAGGAAAGTCCAGGATAAAATCCAAATCCAAAGGAAGATAAAATTCCAGCTAGGAACAGCAATTTCTCCACACACCGAGGACCTTCTTACAGCTACAGCAAGAAAGGTCATCTACTAGAATAAAAGCAAAGACTAAATAGTAGCTGTTGGTAAATATACTAAAATAACCTCTAAAATGTTAATCCAAGGCACGCTGTTCTAGAATACACTTGATATAACTGTCAACAAACCTTTCAGTTTAGAATTTGAAGGTTTCCTGATGTCTGTACTTGTAATTGAAATGGCCTATGGCTGATAAAGAATAAGAACAGTATTAGGAATAGAATGCAATATATACAAACAGAATCTCTGTATATCAAGATTTATGCAATAGGAGTGGGCACCTAAACAGTTAAAATAATAAAATAATTCAGTTTATTCTCACTGATGTTAAATAAATCGTGGAACCACCATTTAACACCTTAACATTGATTAACCATGATTAACATTTTGTTATCAACCCCGCCACCAGCACCATTTTCCTGAACTAAAACTCTGCATCAGCTGGCTTGAGTTCCCCAACTCCAATTACCGTACTTACAGTATGAAGACATGGACAAAATTCCAATAAACTTAAAAACAACTGAACAAAGTACTGTATTTCTCTTTAAATAAAAACAATTTTTTTTTGTTATTTCCAACAAGCTGCTGCTTGAAACCTCAACTCCCGCCCCACCTGACACAAAAACTGCACTCTAATTTCCACTCCACTAAAATCTGGCAAAAGCAAAATTACAGTCATATAGCCATGCAAAAATAGATAGCATCCATAACAAAGAAAGGTAGATAGATAGATAGATAGATAGATAGATAGATAGATAGATAGATAGATAGATAGATACTTTTTTATAGCACCCATCTCCATGGACTCTGGGCACTGCACAGTATAAAACATACATTTTATACAGAACATTAGAAAAATACAAAAATACATAGAATACAGCTGGGAGCATACACTTATCTCTCCATCCCATAATCCAACTAAATTAAAGGAGAAGGCTCGTGAAAATCTTTCTAAAACAGTATACTGTGTAATAAAGAATTACTTTTCTACCTTATGGTGTTCTGTGTCGTGCTTTATTATACCCATCATGATTCCATTTTCTATGCCGAAGTATTTTCACTCATAGTATGTTGTGCCCCCGTTTCATATTTTTTAAAGCCCGTACCATCTTTAGGATGTGCATGTGAATTTGGGTTCAGGTAATGCCATGAGACACGTCATCACCGTAACAGTGATTGCCTCTATGGTGCTGTGCAGTATGCTGAAATCAGCTGTGGGTCTCTCAGATATTACGTGGCTCCCAATAGTTAATAAAAGTAGTGAAAAGCTAATATTTGGCAAAGTGTTATTTCACAGGCAGGTGTTCTTATATTTGTGTAGCCCCTTGGAATGTGTCCTTGTGTTTAAACTCCTAATTTTGGATAAGAGGAACACTGCAGTGTAAGTCTGGTCTCCAGATCAGACGAATGCCACGTGATGTTTGTTTTTGTTGTTTGTTTACTTCTTTATGTTAGTTCTCATTAATTATTATGCCCAAGTATGTGATTTATGTATGGTACTTATGCCTTGCATCATTATTTAGTGTGTTTATGCAGTTTATTTACTGTTTGTAATTCATTCCTGTCATTTTTCATGTTCATGTTCAAGTTAGCCTCTATTCCCACTCCATCGCATGACACATTTCCCCGATGTAATGTTTTGTTTATCCACTAAAGTGATAATAAAGGAATAATGTATGACAGGGTGTGTGTTGTGCTGGGATAATGCCATGCCTGGGGGGGTTGTGCACGAGGCCACAGGCTGAGTGCGTCCAATGCCCCAGGCATGGAGTTATCTCTGCATGACACTCACCCTGGAGTGCACTATTCCTATTATGCAGAGGCTTGTTGTTATCCATAAAATTAAAAAAAATATTTTAAAGAATGTTTTTATTAGAGTGGAAAAAATATTTTTGTTTCTTAAGAGGAGATGCAAAAAAAGAGTAAGTAATGATCATCATAGTCCTCTACATTGGTTCACAGTGCTGAGACTAGACCTGTGGCATTATGCTGGGATAATGCCATGGGTCCAGCCCCAAACTTGACCAATCACAGTCCAAGATTCTTTCTTGCCATTGTATAATGAAGGTAATAGTCTGCATCTATTAAACCAGATTGTACTGCTAGTACTGTTCACTGAATTTATTTAAATACCTTAGTGCGTCCTCTTCCCACAACGATGTGCGATCCAAATGTCTGTGTGCACAGTATTTCAGTAATTAGACTAAGAATGAATTGATAAAATGTGTGCACCATGTCAAACTGATGTAGTCTCTTTCTTTGCTGTTCTCCAAAGTTTATATATCTCGCACTCCACCCCACAACCCCACAAAGTTACTTTTCATTTCTGTCAATCTTCATCAAGTATTTTTTTCAGTAAATCACAGCATAATAAGCAATGATACACCGAAGGAAACCAGGACAGTATTTCAGTAGTTCAGCAACAGTTTGATGTGATGTGCCGTTAACCACAAGCCCCCCCCCAAAGTAATTATGCATGTTTCTAGGCTCACAGCCATTTTTTAATGAAAGAAACAATAAGCATTACTAGGACAGATAATGAAATATGTCTTGGTATGAACCTGTATATGTTTCCAATATTTATTTTTGTATGTGTACTGCCATATTATATTTCTTTCTTGACATTAGTGTCATACTACAATGGTGTATGACAGCATTAGGTTTATTGCATTGAGGTGTGAGATGGTGGTGGGCACCATACCTCAGTGTCACCTTCTACATTAATGTTTGTGCACTGGATGGGATATTGTGTGCCATGTATTGTGTAGTACAACACATTGTGGTATAACCTGTAGTATACCTATGCATTGGTAGCACCATGTTAGGTGTGGAGGGGTTACATGAACAGTTAGCATTAAGTATTAGCACAAACCATTCTAGGTGTCTCTGCATAGTATCACCTTTCTATGTGCAAAGTTACAAAATTGGTGGTGTACGCCCATTTCACAAACACTATCCATGGCTCATTGCATGACCTTGGTGTTCCGTTGTGGTCTCTTGCTTTCCAAGTACTTGTGTTGCTGTGAAGCAAGTAACAGTAAGGCACACTGCAGTAATGGGTTTAGCCATGGCTATTGTTTTGGTAATGTGCATACGTAAGCATTTTAGTAACTTGGCACATAGCAAGGTGGTAATCTACATAGACGCCGTGAAATGTTATGCCAATGTAACCACTGCCCTCCATACACTGTTCTGCACATTAGTAGGTATAGTACGACATCTACATTTATTCTATAATGTTCTGTGTAAGCTGCTGAGTAGGTAGCACACTGGACTCTGTAGCTGGAAAAGCCGAAGTCTGTGCATTATAATCCCCACACAAGGCACTTTGGGTAAAGGTTGTAGTACACAATGATTGTGGTACTTGACTCCTGAGTTGCTGTCATTCGGATGATGTCCCATCTGCCTGTTCTGATGGTAGGTCCCGTGGCTGTTAAAAAATCCAATGGCATTCCTCTGAGAAATAGTACAGAAATAACCCTGGTGCCCTGGCCAAATGTCCTCCCATTCCCTAAAAATGGCACCAGCAGCTTAATTAAGCAGTGATGCATGACAGGGGCACATTATGTTGAGATGACAGACCACTGCAGCTGTGTTTAAGTATGAGACAAAGCAGAGTTCTTCCACCACCCCTGAAGGGCCGTTACCACACCATAATGCACTCCCTGGAATTTGTTTACTGTACTTACACGGTCAACTAAAAATACATAATAAATAATAAACAAGCATTCGTCAATGCCAAATGTTGTCTTGCTGGCATTGGCATTGGTAGTGCAGGAGATAGATGCATAATAGGAATGGCAGTGAAGTATGAAACTGACGCCAACCCCATCCACATCCTATAGAGTCTGACAGGCATTGTGATGTGCCTTTGGGTTGTTGGCCATAACGCTCATGCCATTTCACCTCACCCTACCCTGCAGACACTGACAAGTGTTGCAGTGTGCCTTGAGGTCTTCGGGCCATAAGGAAATACACTGAAATGGGTGCTGTATAGGAGAATGGGGTGAACTTTGGGGCTGAAGAGCCCAAGGCACACCTTGATGCCTGTCATTGGCTGCAGGGTGGTTGTGGGGTTGGAATGGTGTGGGCATTACAGCAACAATCCCAAATCACACTCCTGATGCCTATCAGTCTCTACAGGGTGGGGCATTATGGTTGGAAATCCTAATGCCACAGGTGTTTTTTGTTGGTATTTGCATTCCAGATTTTTAACATGGGCTTTTTGTGACCCCACCTCATTAACAGTGGCACTATCAGTTTGTTAGCTAAAAGGTGATTTTGCACAGTGACTGTGCCATTTGGTGCCACAAATGCAAATACACAGTTCGGACAGGATGTGAAAAATGACAATTGTACTGTTCATGAGGAGGTTTAAAAAATGGCAATCTGAAACAATCTGGAGTGAAAATATGAAACACTGGTGAAGTCACGAGCATGCCAAGAACTGCACAATGCATGCCCGTAACACAATTATTTGGGGGATTTTTGTAACCAAAGTTTCAACATTGGCAATTTGGAACCTCTACTCACTGTGATTTTGTTAGCTGGGGTCACCCTTTGTTTGAAAAGTGAAGTGATTGCTAAAAACCACCTGCAATACCCCATTTGTTGTGCTAAAATAGATCTTCCCTTCAGTTCCTCTATGCGTGCCATAAATGGTAACCACACTCAACAGCCTACTTCCTCCTACCCCCTTTAGAATTGCCTTATCTCTGTCACATGCATTCTTAAATTCACCCACTTTTTTGTCCCATGACCCCCCTCAGGGAAGGGCATTCCCTTCACCTCCCTCTCCATGAAAAAATAGTTTCTCACATTGCCCCTGAGCCATCTCCCCCCATCTTCAAATTGTGCCCACTTGTTCTTGCACATCTCTGTTTCTGAAAGTCCTCTTGGACTTTGTTGCTTCCCTTGTGGTACTTGAAAGTGTCTATCATGTCCCCCCCATCATCCTTTTCTGGAGGGTATACATATTAAGCTCCTTTAGTTTCTCTTTGTATGGCTACTGGTACAGACTATGCACCATTTTAGCTGCCCTCCTCCAGACTGCCTCCATCCTGCCTATGTCTTTGCAGAGATGGGGTCTCCAGAATTGCAAGCAGTACTCCAGATGGGGTCTCACCAACTGTCTGTACAGAGGGAAAACTACTTCCTATTTTTCACTGCTGATGCCTCACCCTATGCATCCCAGTATCCTCCCAGCCCTCCTTACAACCTTCTCATAGAAACACAGAAACATAGATGTTGACGGCAGAAGGAAACCGCTAGGTCCATCTAGTCTGCCCATTTGTTTTAGACCTATTTTGACACCTAGTTGCCCTTTGTAGTAGTCTGGGCTCCCCTGCATCTATACCATGCAGTCTTCAATCCCCCCACAGTGTTGGCCCCCACAACTTCTTGGGCAGGCTGTTCCAAGAGTCCACCAGTCTTTCTGTGAAAACAAACTTCCTGGAGTTGTTAGAGAACCTCCCTCCTTGCAGCCTGAGGTCATGTTCCCTGGTCCTGGACCTCCTCTTCTTGAAGTGAAAAAGTTCATGTGCTTGTATCTTGTTAATGTCTTTAATGTACCTGAATGTTTCAATTATGTCCCCTCTCTCTCTTCTCTTTTCCAGGGAGTACATATTCAGTTTCCTAAGCCTTTCCTTGTAGGGCATGTGCTGCATACCCTGAATCATTTTTGTTGCCTTTCTCTGTACTGTTTCCAACCGGTCAATGTCCTTCCTGAGGTGAGGCCTCTAGAACTGGACTCTGTATTCCAGGTGAGGCCTGACCAGCGATCTATACAGTGGTAGTACTGCCTCTCTCCTCCTGCTCGTGATTCCATTGCCAATGCAGCCCAGCATTCTGTTGGCTTTCAATGTTGCCTTCTCACACTGCTTACTAACCTTCAAGTCATCTTAGATTATGATTCCTAGATCTCATTCCTGGTTTGAAGCTGCCAGTCTTTCACCCCCTAGGTAATATTCCTTTCTTGGGGTTTTTCTTTCCTATGTGCATAACCTTGCACTTTTTTGGCATTAAACCTCAGTTGCCACACTCACCAGACCATTGTTCTAGTTTCTTGAGGTCAGCTTCCATCTTGCTCACTCCTGGGGTGCCCATCCTGTTACATATCTTGGTGTCATCTGTGAACAGACACACCTTCCCATCCAGTCTGTTGGCGATGTCTGCTATAAAAACATTGAACAGCATAGGTCCCAGCACTGAGCACTGGTGCACCCCACTGGTCACCCTGCCTCCTGTTGATTGCATTCCATTGGCCTATGAATGGAGTGACAGTATAATGACGTGTATGATGATGTCAGCTTTGACCCCCCCATATCTTGTTTCCTGGCTAGCCTAACACCACTCGCCAGCAGAGTTGGCCTGACTTGCACATTAGTTCTCCCTGAAACTATCCTTCTGATGTCTAAACTTGTGTAACTACTTCTTATTGCTTTACTGCAATATTGCATTGTGATACTGCCTGACGCTGGGTCACTGGACCCACATTTTATGTACCTTCTAAGCTTTGCCACTGTTTATATTCCTGCACTGTTTGTATTCTTCTATTCCTGATGTGGAGACTTTGCAAAAGAGTCATTGACTCAACGGTACAGTGCACTTGAGAGCAACAAGGACACAGCAAATGGCTGCCAACAATTTACTGAATACCAAAGAAACATAAAAAAGAGACGTACAAACAACTACCCCAGCACAAGACCTCAAAATGGACTCTGCATGTCACGCGACCTACCATATAACTATTTTACTCATATAGCCTTTACAGCATTGTGTTCCCTGCCCCCATGGAAAAGCCTCATTTTGAAGAGCTGAAGTGCAGAGCTAGTGTTTGTCCTGCTCTCTTGCTTGTCGTTGGCATTCAATAAATTGTTTATAGCCATTTGATATATCCTTGTTGCTCTCGAGATAGTTTGTTATACCTGCATGCTGCTTGCGAGTTTGTTTCAATAGCAATACAGACCCCGGAGGACTGACCACCACAGGAACTGTATTTCTACTGTTCATGCTTGAAGGGACCTGCAAGCATGCAGATAACAGAAACCGTGCTGTTAGTCCTTTTTTGTGCATTGGTTGCTTTGAAATTTGCAGTACCCTCTATTGGTCTTGAGTCTGTGGGGTCAGGTATGAATATAAGGAAGCCCCTTTATTCTCTGCAGCCTGAAGCAGCCATATCCTCACCGCTTTCCCAAGAAAGGCAGTAACTGCCACCAGATGTCATGGACAGGGTGAATGTGTATCCATTTCCAGTTCGGAGGCAGTCATTGGAGGGTGTGTCTAGGGAGAGTAATCACGATCCAGAAATCCCCAGCCAAGGTGTGCCTGCAGTGTCAGTCAGTGGATAGCTTTGTGTGACAGTGTTTGCTACCTGATAGGTGCATATCCCACCTGCATAGCTCTGCATCTGCAGACAGGTGCGCACAGTCTGTATTCGCCAACAGCTGCCACCTATCCCCTGCACCGCCCCCAGCATGCAGAACTCTGCAGAGTGGCCATGGGCAGAGTTGCTGACCCAGCCGGGCATCCAATCAGATGCCCGGCATGGGTCCCATAGTGGATCTCTTGCACAGCACACTGCTGATCCGGGTGTGTGACTGGCACCCCCAGATCTTCTGGACTCACACAGCCATGGCACAGCGGCCAGCTGCAGCAAAACTCACCATCTCCACCAACATAAAGCACCCGACACCATATAATGAGGCCCTCCTCCACATGCAAGGCACACCATCTGGATAAGGCAGAAGCAATATCCCCCCATTGTCAGCCAGTCCACAGTGGTATACATGATCCCCCAACCACACACACGGTGGCCCAGTCCTGGAGCCCAACAGGAACCCCCTCAGACACACAAGTGCCAAGCACCCACACACCAGACTCGAGACCCGGTACCCCTGCTCCACCTGGGTTGGTCAGTGACTCCCACCACTAACCCTCAGCACCGACAGCCCTGTACCTGCAGAGATGGTGCCATGTCCCAGATGGCCAGTGGCACAGCCCTCCGGACACCTCCTCGGTTGCTGGCCATCCAAGTGATGCTGGGAATGTGCCTCTATAAATAGGCTGCATGCTCCCAGCATCTCTTGGATGGCTGGTGGCCGAGGAGGTGTGCTAAGGGCTGTGCCACTTGCCATCTGGGATGTGGAATCATCTCTGCAGGTACAGGGGTGTCAGTGCTGTGGGGGATGGGGACTCCGAACTCCGATGAGGGCCAGAGGGTGTCAGGACAGGGGGTTGGGGAGGTATACAGGGGTGGCCGATGTGTGCCCACCATAAGTGTCATGTAGGATGTTGGCAATGGCAAGGGGTGACCATACTAAGACAGCCCCCGGTGTGTATGACCATTGTCTGGCAAGTAGGGAGCACTACTGCAAAGGGTGCCATGTACTGGTTGGGGGTAGTATGTGGCAATGTATTGGGCCAGGGCATTGGAGCCTGCAGTAGGGGAGGACTGCATTCAAAGGGGCGAGCTCCTGTGTGTGTGTGTGGGGGGGGCTGCTATGGCAGTGACAGCCACCGTGGTGTGCTGGAATGAGTGGACAGGCACGGTTGACAGCTGCTGGGCTTTGCTCCATGCTTGAGCAGGTCAGTCCTTCAGGTGGGTGTCTGTGTGCATGGCTGTGTGTGTGTGTGGGGGGGGGCTGCTATGATAGGGATGGCCACCATGGTGTGCTGGATTGAGCGGACAGGCACGGTTAATGGTTGCTGGGCTTTGCTCCATGCTGGAGTGGGTCAGCCTTCAGGTGGGTGTCTGTGTGCATGGCTGTGTGTGTGTGTGTGGGAGGGGGTCTGCTATGACAGGGACGGCCATGGTGGTGCGCTGGAGTGAGTGGACAGGCACAGTTGACGGCTGCTGGGCTTTGCTCCATGCTGGAGTGGGTCAGTCCTTCAGGTGGGTGTCTGTGTGCATGGCTGTGTGTATGGCAGTTACGGCAGGATCCCCCCTGCGGTAACCTATCCACTGTTATGTCCCCCCCCACATTGGGCACTACACACCTTTGTGCATGGCACGTAGTGCTGGCACACCCCACACCCACCCTGGTGTGTTTCTGTGTACGTGGTGGGGGATTAGTGTATAGGGGCTGGTGGGACTGTGGCCGCGTAGCACTGCCTCATTTCCTGTAGGACTTTCTTGAGATCTAACCCCCTCCCCGTCATCCTTTGTCGATCAAGATTTCTCCCGAACCCCGGTCACCCCTTTCTCAAATCCAGAGTTTTTATACTGTAGCTGCTACATGTGGATATGCAAAGGAGGCTGTACGCTTTCACAGTGCCAACGAGAATTTGGCCCAGGATTCATAGCAGCATAGAAACACAGAAACATAGAAACATAGAATTTGACGGCAGATAAGGACCGCTTGGCCCACTCAGTTTGCCCATTTCCCTACCTAATGGATAAGCTGCAGATCCTAGTTAACCAACAGCCTACTTCTTCCTACCCCCACCCTCTAGAATTGCCTTATGACTGTCCCATGCATGCTTGAATTCCACCACTGTTTTGACTCCAAACCTCCTCTGAAGGCTGTTCCATGCATCCACAACCCTCTCTGTGAAAAATACTTCTTAAATTACCTCTGAGCCACCCTCTATCTTCAAATTGTGCCCCTTGTTCTTGCACACCTCTTTTTTGAAAGATGCTACCTCTTGGACTTTGTTGATTCCCTTGAGGTACTTGAAAGTTTCTATCATGCCCCCCTCTCCTCCTTTCCTTGAGGCTATACATATTAAGCTCCTTAAGTCTCTCTTCATATGTCTCCCGGTGCAGACCCTGCACCATTTTAGTTGCCCTCCTCTGGATAGCTTCCATTCTGTCTATGTCTTTGTGGAGATTGGGTCTCCAGAACAGCATGCAGTACTCCAGATGGGGTCTCACCAGCTGTCTGTACAGAGGGATAAAAACTTCCTGTTTTCTACTGGTGATGCCTCTCCCTGTGCATCCCAGTATCCCCCCAGCCCTCCTTGCTGCCCTCTCACATTGCTTGCCCACCTTTGGTCATCTGATTATGACTACCCCAGGTCTCTTTCCATTTTGTTGTTGTTAGTATCTCACCCCCATTGTGTACTCTTCCCTGGGTTTTGTTTCCCAGGTGCATTACCTGCACTTCTTAGCACTGAATCTAAGCTGCCACTATTTGACCATTCCTCTAACTCGCCAAGTCCTTCTCATCCTTTCCACCCACTTTGTGCATCAACTCTGTTGCAGATCTTTGTGTCATCTGCAAAGAGACATACTTTCCTTCCAGTCCCTCTGCAATGTTGCTTATAAAGACATTGAAGAGGACGATCTAATACTGAACCTCACGGTGCCCCACTAGTAACCCCCTTTCTTCAGAGTGATCCATGTACTATTACTCTCTGTGTCCTATTCTCCAGCCAATTCTTTACCCAGGCTGTCATCTGGGACCCTCTCCCAGGCTGGCTAACTTGTATATTAATCTTTGTGTGGGACTGTGTCAAATGCCTTGCTAAAGTCTAGGTAGGCCATGTCCACGGCCCCTCCCTGATCTACTGCTTTGGTCACCCAGTCAAAGAAATCTATCAGATTTGTCTGGCATGACCTTCCCGCTGTGAATCCATGCTGCCTTGGGTCCTGTGCCCCTCTGGCCTCTAGATACTTGACAATTCTTTCCTTCAGAAGTGATTCATTTTCCCTACCACTGAGGTTAAACTAACAGGTCTGTAGTTTCCTGCTTCTGCCTTGCTCCCACTTTTGTGAAGGGGAATCATATCTGCCCTCCGCCAGTCCTCAGGTACCACCCCATCCTCCCATGATTTTTTAAAGAGGGTAGTCAGTGGTGTCACTAGTTCTACCCTTAGTTCTTTTAGAATTCTGGGATGAATCCCATCAGGCCCCATTGCTTTGTCCACCTTCAGTTTTAAGAGTTCTTTCAGAACCCTTTCTTCTGTAAATGGGCTGGTATCAACTTCTGTATCCAGAGTGTTTCTACTGTTTGTTTTAGGTACCTCCCCTCTTCCTTTGTAAATACTGAGCAAAAATATTTGTTTAGTATCTCTGCCTTTCACAGTCACCCTCTGCCCACCCTCCTCCTCCCCTCCCTTTATTAAGCCTCACTATCCTTCCTAGGTCTTCCTTCACTCCTGATGTACCTATAAAAGGTTTTATCCCCCTTCTTAACTGAGTTGGCTATCTTTTCCTCGGTTTGGGCCTTTGCTGTTCTGACTGCCTTCCCAGCTTCCTTTTGCTTTAACTGATACAGTTCTCTGTCCTGCTCCATCTGTGATTCCTTGTACTTCCTGAATGCTTTCTTTTTCTCTTGAACCTTCACTGCCACTTCCTTTGAGAACCATAGTGGTTTCTTACATCATTTCATTTTGTTTATTTGCTTCACACAAAGGCTCGTTACCTCTGTGATGACAGTTTTTTATTATTCCCCATTGTTCTTCCACCCCTCCTTCCTGACCATTTGCTAGTGCATTCCTTAGGCACTCACCCATTTTGGCAAAGTCAGCCCTCCTAAAGTCCAGTACTTTTGCCTTTGTATGGCTTGACTCTATTGCTGTGTTTATTGTGAACTGTACTGTTCGATGGTCGCTAGTTCCCAGATGGCTACCCACTTCTACATCTGTGATCCTCTCTTCATCTCCATTTGAGAGAACCAGGTCTAAGATTGCTCCCTCTCGAGTGGGCTCCAATACTAGTTGTCTAAGGCATGCCCCCTGTAGGGCATCTAGAATAACCCCACTCTTCGATAGCTCTCCAACATCTTGTACTACCTACAGCTCTTTATAACACATGTAGAAAGAACAAAGCATTGTGATTGACTGAAAGAGAAGTACAAGAGTGTAATAATCTGGGCCTTAATTACCCTCCTGTACTTCTTTAACTATTGTCAGGGTCATAATATGCAGACCACCAGCTCAGGGGAGCTGGTGGGCAAGAGTTCTACTGGAATACATCCACACTATCACAACTAATGGTGAGGTGGGGCTGGTAGGTGATTTTAATCTGCCAGATTTGATTAGGAGCATACCAGCTGCTGCCTCAGCATGGAGCCATTCTTTCATGCATGTTACCTGTTTACAGTATTCTTTATAGGTACATTAGTAAATGTCAAAAACAATAGAGGTGTGATGCAAAATTATGCATTTGGAGCTCCAGAAAACAAGGAATATTTATGGGAGGGCAGAGAAAATTATGGTCATGAAACAGGGAAGGGATTTGGTGTAACCGTGTGATGACCTAAAGATAGCCAAACAATGTGCCCATTTTTGCCTATCTACAGTATCACCGAAGACCATACTTGATCTCTGCCTCTTTTTCCCTTTACCTTTCCTGCCCACTAAGATTCTTTTATGCCAATCACATGAATTCTTCAACTAAACCACTGTTTTCACCACCACCACCTCAACTGGCCGGCTGTGTGACACTTGGACAGCTGGTTCTGATTACACTATGATTTTTGCAATATGAAATATGTAGTGGGATAGTCTGTCAGGAGAAAATACTATCTTGCTGAAATGACACATCAACCCCAACCCCCCCCCCAGTATAATTTCAAAGGACAGGACGTAGGTTAAACTACAGATATCTGGAATGCAATTAACTTGTCAGTTGCTTTGAAATCAGTAGCTAAACTATGCATTTTATAATGCCCTCAGGAAAATCCTTTGGTTGCACTTGGTGTCAAGAGGAAGCGGCATATGCATTTGTTTGGGCGTCTCCTCAGGAAAAGTCCTTTGATGGCACTTGGTGTTATAAGGAATGGGCATATGCATTTGTTTGGGCATCTTCAGAGGAAGCCAGTTATTTCATCAAAGAGTCTTACATGTCTTTGTGAAGCAGCAGACTGCTCCTGGATGAAAGAAGATGCTAGCAGATCACAGACTAGATTGGAAAGTCATATGAAGAGAGGAGGTTCGCTGATGTCACCTATTTTTTAAAATACCTTATTAGGACATCCTGTGCTATAAATATAAATTTTAATACACCGAGGAGGAGCTAGGTGACCTCAGAGAGAAGGCTGGCTCAAGACTGTTTTTAAGTATGCTGTAGCTGACCTTTAGATACTTACATTCATATACTTGCACTGAGAGAAGGAACATCTAAGAGCACGGAAAGATTATAAGAAATACCTTAGAAAAATAAGTCTAATGGTTAGTAGGAATGTTGCACTTTTAAACCTGTTTTGTTTTTAAGATTGTATACGTTGGGATATTTTGTTCTGTATTTACTGTTTACCTATTTTTATCTATTTTAAAGTAAAGATATATATTTTAAACACAGAAACTGCCTGGTGTGCCTTGAAACTTCTTTTTTTTATAAGTGAAGCTTAGATGGTTAAAGTTGACATTGTGCATGAGCTTATTGGGATACCAAATTGGGAAACAGGAAAAAGTTCTCTGAGGTCTTGCATAGAGTTTTAAGGGCTCATTTTGTAATACCTGGTTGGGTGCCCGTGGTAAAAGATATCTGGCATTTCCCCAAAGAGCAGATTATCTGAGCCTGACAATTGGGTATGCTAGCAAGAGGTTAACAGTTTGAATCCCTCCAGAACTTGGGACAAAAGGTGACTTGAACCCACAAAACAGACAGGAGAGTTACCCTGTTCTGTTAACTGTTCACAATACTATGCTCAGAGGTTGACAGTTTAGGAGTAGAGGGCTGACCTGTTGAGTGGGGTTGTGACAGGCTGTACTAGGACTCAACCACAGATTCTGTTAAGAAGTAGTTCCTCACATCTCTCCTGAATCTACACTGTTCCAACTTCATAGCATGTTCCCATTTTTTAGCTCTAGTTTTTACTAAGAAAACACTTCCCCCCTCCATACCTCATTTACCCATGTAAGGTATTTAAAGGTCTCTATCATACCCCGCTCTTCCAAGGTGTACATAATGAGTTCCTGGAAGAGAGTCAGGAGAGAATGGACATGAAAGAAATCTATAAGCACCTCATGGGGGAAAAAAGGTACAAGAGGGGAGTATTTTTCGGAGGTAAAGGTGAACAAGAAGAAGATGTCATGCAGTGAAACTGGAAGTGGGGGTGAGGATTTTAGGACTGATGTGAGGAAGTACTTCTTCACAAAAGGAGTGGTGGATGCCTGAACAATCTACCAGCAGTGGTGGTGGGAGAGAACAGTGATGGACTGCAAGCATGCACACAACAAGCACAAAGGAATCATAGTAGAAAAGCAAGGGTTAAGTTGACAGAGATCAGATAAGGTCTGCATTGACACATGACAGTACAGCAGTACAGGCAGGGACAAACTTGGCAGATTAGGTGGGCCAAATTGTTCTTATCTGCAGACAGATTCTATGTTTCTATGTCATGTGTGTAGGTTACAATCCCTGCCTTGGTCTTCCTTTTTTCACTCACATACCTAATAAAACTGTCTTGTCCCCTTTCGTTACCTCTTGGGCTATTCTCTCTTCAGTGTGTGTCTTTGAAGACTTGTACCAAGAGTTAACTTGCCTGACAGTCACCTCTCATTTCTCATTGACCCCAGGACTGTGATGTATGTCCATAGTTCTGTAAAGGACCTCTTTATGACCACAGAACATTTTCTCTATCTGATTTAGGTAGATGAAGACAACAGTAGTAGACTCCTCCCTTGAGCTGCAGTGTTTGGCTATCCATTGCACTTATTTGGCCTTCACTGCAGGCAGGCAAATCACCTTACCTGCAGTAGCATCATGGTCCTATGATGCCTCTCCAACTTTCCTGCTACCTTTACTGTGGAGTCCCCTATGAATACTACCTTATTACCACACTATTCAGCCTTTTCCTTCCTTCTCCACAGCAGGTGACATGCATCAGTGGGGAAAAATGTTGTGGCTAAGGTTTCCACAAAACTATCATAAAATTCTACAGAAATACATGCACGTGCTGGCCCGTAGGCACAGCAGTTGTGCTACTGCTCGTGAGGCCAGCGACCTTAATTCAGGAATGGACTAGGGTTGCCTGAAGCCCGGCCAGGGGGAGGAGGCTGAGCGTCCCATGGACTGCTCACCTCCTCCAGTGGGAGGAGGGGAATCTTAGCTCAGTTTGATCTGTAGTGGAAGCTGGAGGTTTGGCATGCCCAAGCCATACAGAGGGTGGAACATGTCAGACGCCAGCATTGGCTTTGGTGTCAAATGCATGCCATGCCTCCAGGGGGGGAGTGTATGCATGAAAAATGCCTTGATCAGGCACAATACTGACTAGAAAGTTAGGTAGGCCCTCGCCACCAGCTGAAGGAGCAGCTGAGGAGTGAGGACCCTGATGAGGACTAAGGTATGGAACCGGGAGGGGTGGCTTGAGGGGACTGGCTGTCCGCTCCTACTCTGTCCCCACCAGGGAGTAAGCCATGGCAATGTGGGGGGACCCTCTGAGCTTGTGCTGTGGTGGTTCATTGGGTACAGTGCCAGGGTTCGGAGTGGGGATAAAATAGAAATTGAAAAACAGAAATGCATGCAGGTTAACTTGGAAATGGATTTTGTCTGCTTAGAACTTGGCCATTCTTTAAGTAAGAGATCAGACAGATAACATCACAGCCACCTTTTGAGGGTCTTATGACCCTTCTATGATTGGTGACATTTCTAGCATTAATTTTACAGGGGCATGTCTGGCCCAGTGGCACTAAAGGCTGAGGCACTGGACGCCACACCTCACCCACATTCAGGAACGAGCACGAGGGTAGTCAGAGAGGACATGGATCTACGTTTCTCATAAGGTGATATGCCCTCACAGTCATATCAAACATATTCAGCCATGTCTGAACACTGAGGGAACAGCAAGTCAACTCTCTTTGTATATTGTGTTGAGTCTTGCTGTACATTACATTAGCATGCATGAGCATCACACAATATGACTTCTGAGTCTGTTATATAGCACAAGCACTTTCAATAACAAACATTTCCGAATACTGAGGGAACTAGCAGTGGTGACTCTTTCCTGCAGAGTTTAAAACTGCTTCATTAATTTAATTATATTGCTGGCTCTCAGTGCTGCCAAGTTTTTTTACATTTTTATCATATGTGTATGAAATTTCATATTTATTTTCATGTACATTTTTTGCTGGTTTCTGTAATAACTTCTGTATTTCTATTACTTATTATCCTCCCACCCTAACCTTAGTATCCCTTACTTATTATCCTCCCACCCTGACCTTAGTATCCCTTACTTATTATCCTCCCACCCTGACCTTAGTATCCCTTACTTATTATCCTCCCACCCTGACCTTAGCATCCCTTACTTATTATCCTCCCACCCTGACCTTAGTATCCCTTACTTATTATCCTCCCACCCTGACCTTAGTATCCCTTACTTATTATCCTCCCACCCTGACCTTAGCATCCCTTACTTATTATCCTCCCACCCTGACCTTAGTATCCCTTACTTTATTATTCTCCCACCCTGGCCTTAGTATCCCTTTCTTATTATCCTCCCACCCTGACCTTAATATCCCTTATTTTATTATCCTCCCACTCTGACCTTAGTATCCCTTACTTATTATCCTCCTCCCACCCTGACCTTAGTAACCCTTTCTTATTATCCTCCCACCCTGACCTTATTCTCCCTTGCTTTATATGACTGTGGGCATAGCCCAACAAGAGTACTACATTCAGAAAAGGGATGATGTCATCTTTGCCACCAAACAACATGATAGAGTGTTAAAAATAGATTCTTCCATTGAAGCCTCATTATTACGCTGCCTCTGTGTGTGTGTGTGTTTGTGTGTGTGTGTGTGTGTGTGTGTGTGTGTGTAGAGGAAGCTTTAGTGTACTATTTTATCTCTGGCTTGAGGAGTTAATTGAGCCCACAGAAAGTTAACTAGTTATCTTCTGGCAGTCATTCTGTGTCAGATTACCAATGGATAGTACAGACATCATAGAAAGCTATTGGAAGTAGAATGGGTTAAACACTTCCTGGAACTTTCTGCATAACAAATACGTTCTGCTGTTTCCCTAGGCCTAAGTGAACACAACACATCATTAATCCATTTGACACCACCATCCTAAAAGCAGTCAGTGTGCTATTTAGCAGAACATTGCATAGCAAGAGTCCCAGTGTAGCCTTTTTCCAAACAATATACCAGCTTCATTCTCAGAAAGGCAGTTTTGGGCTACTGTTTATATTCTACTGAATGTTCTTAACCTGCAACTTGTGACTATAGGTATTTACAACCAAATGACAGTAACCACATTTGCTTTACTTGCAAATAGGTAGGCATTTGTGTGTCTAATTTTTGTTTGACTTACTGTAGGTTTCACATAGAATCTGATAAGTTCACAACATGCTGTATTGTGATTCAGTGAACTGATAAATGGGGATTTTGGTTGCTTTTGCAAATTCATTTTTCCTGACCATGGATGTACAAAAACAAACATTTCTCAACAACATTTAAAAAAATAAGGAGTTTAGCAGTAATTTAGTTGACATGGTGTAAAGTGCTGCTCCCTGGAAAATTACCTGGTTTGGGGGAGGGGGCTGCCACAAGCAGAATGGGCCTTCATGGATGGGGAAGCTCATGGCAGTAGAAGAGGCATGATGGCATTAAAAGCTTAATGGTGTGAATGTAGAGGCACCAATATTTGAGCATGACTTTGGTAGAGGACTAAGTGTGACTTGGGGTTGGGGGATCATCAGGAATTGAGTGAGTCTTGGTATTTTTAGCATAATGGTTTTCTGAAACTTCAGCCTTCAATGGGTTAGACTCTGCATCCATCTGTACAGTATGTCACTAAGCCACATGCGGTGGGGTATGGGTAAAACCCAGCTCACCAGACCCAGACCAGAGCTGTAAAATCTGAACTGGGCACAGCTTGTGCAAATATTGCTGATCCACTCACTCCAGATAATCTGGTCTGGCTTTTACCTATCTGATCTGGTCCTGACTGTTCTGGTTTTAACCATGCCAAGGAAGGGTTGAAAAGCAGACTTCCAGGAGCAGACCAGATATGTAAAAGTCAGACTGAACAGTGC
Source organism: Neoceratodus forsteri (assembly GCA_016271365.2). Taxonomy (NCBI): domain Eukaryota; kingdom Metazoa; phylum Chordata; order Ceratodontiformes; family Ceratodontidae; genus Neoceratodus; species Neoceratodus forsteri. Next base: position 201,153,142 of record CM057450.1, read on the forward strand.
AGCGAGAGTGACTGGACCAGCAATATTTGTGCTAGTTGCACCCAGTATGGCCAGTTTGGATTTTTACAGAACTGCTGTGGTTCAGGTCTGTCAGCCCAGTTTTTAATCAATTAATATTTCTTTTATACTGAGAGGCATGTGAGCAAGCATGGCCATTTACACAAATGTCTATTTTAGCATAAAAAAAGAGCAGGACACCAGGTCAAACAATTACATAGTGAAACGCAGTATAAACAGGTCTAACATAAACAGGTCTTATACTGGGATCTTGAAGGACAAACTGAAGAAAGGGGAGGCAAATAACTAACAGTGATAAAGTTACAGCATGAGATATAGTTGGAGGTACAGTTCAGAAACATGAACAGTTGGGTGATACATCAAAAGGAAGACGTGCACATCCTGTAGCACCCAGATCCTGCATTCTGACTAGCATTTCCGCTGTATGATCTGCCACAGCCGCAAACACTGGGCCAAGGATTGTGCGCCTTGTCAATCCTTCAACAAGGCCAAAAGTATTACACAGAAAAAGCATGAAGCCCACTTGCTGGAGAAATGTCTAGCTTTGATGGAAAAGGAGCTGCAGAATCTGCAGGAAAAGGCTTCTCCAATGCCAGAACCCAAAAAGAAAAAAAAGGACAAGGAGGGGCACTGACACCGGGATAGGTCTCCATCCACTTGACTTAACCATCGGGCACCACTGACACCAGAGGGGCCTCCACTTTGGTAAGTATCCCTATTGCCAATCTCCTACTGTTCTGGCAGATCAGACCAGGACCTCTCTACCTGCTTTACTCATGGTGCAGTTGGGCCTCTTCTTGGATGATGGAACCCCTATAGTGCTCCTTATGCCTATATCTTCTTCAGGGTCTATCGCCAGTAGCCAGGTCAATAAGTTTCTCCCCAAACCCCACCAAGGAACACATGGACATAGTCAGTAAACTGGACTCCAGCTCTGCTGTTACCTGCATGGCCCAGGCTGATACGTTGGACATTAGTTCTTCTGACATCTGCACTGCCTCAACTGATAAGTCGCTCCCTGGTTCCTCTGGAGACTGCACAGCTGGGGTTCTACCATCGGGGTTGCAGTATACCCCTGACATCAAACTGAGTCAGCTGCTGGACATCCAACAGTCTTCTGAGGGTTCCTCGCTCCTACTGACACAGCCAGACCCTCTGGGCATGCCTGCCTGAGGTGGGCACTAATCTAGAGGTTCTTCCTCCTTTTCCAGGTCAGTCTCTTCCTGATTCATACACTGGGCCTGTTTTTAATTCCTTTGGGGACTTTCCAGCGGGACCTCCTCAGCCCAAGCCCCCCTTGGACAACCAGGTTCCACCGTGTTGGACTCCTACTCTGCAGGCGACAGTGGGTTGTCTGCCAGGTTCTACTCAAGCCCCGACATCAAGCGACCCTTTGCCAGGTCAGAGTATGTCTGGAACTCCAACCATTCCACAAATTCTGAATAACTTTCCATCAGGCCCCTGGCACAGAATCTCCCAGTGCTGGACATTCCTGTGTCTAATCCAGTGCCAGCCCCTTTGAATGTCCCTACAGGGCTGACACCTGGTCCTTCTGGACCTCCTGCCAGGCCTTTGACCCCACCTCCTGCCAGACCTTTAGCTCCGCCTCCAGCTAGACCTATGGGCAATGTTCCAGGCTATCCGCCTCCACAATACTCAATGCACCCCTTGCCAGGGTATCCAATGCCTGGTCAGTAACCCCATTATGTACTGGGGTACCAGACACCAGGCTATGTCTAATCAAGAGTGTGCACCTTCTGGCTTTCCCTACTCCTATCAGGCTCATGGATACCTTCAATATCAGATGCCAAACTATCCATTATACCAGACTCTTCATCCACCACCTCCTCCTCAGCTTCAGGCTCTGCCTCCACAGCAGCCTCAGGCTGATATCCAGGCAGTGTTTCAAACCCTGATTTATGAGAAGAGGACTCAATGAGCCTTCGAGATTGACCATCAGAACCAGAGGCGGCCTCTACTCCTTCCTCCTTTCCAACCCCCAAGATAAGCCTCTCCTGTGTATTTCTACCTTTCTGGAGAAGGCTGCTCTAGACACCAGGTCAGGGATAAAACCCAGGACACTCCTCTAAAAAGGGTACAGACTCCCAGCAGGCACTCTCTGAACTCTGACTTGTCCTCCAGCACTGGGTATGCATACACCCATAGAGCCTCAGCCTAAGGAGTCCCCGGAGTCCCCACCAGAGGACCCTTTCTTTGCAGAATTCCTCATAACTATACAAAACACCTGTGGCTGGGCTATCCAGGAACAGGATCCAAAATGAAAAAGGCTTGCTGAGCATCTAGACATGACTGACACAGCTCCAATGCCAATATTGCCTTGGACTGGGCCCCATGAAGATAGGACATCCACTATCTGGCAACAGCCTTCCTCCATTCTGGCTGTCTCAAAAAACACAGACAGGATGTACCACAACCCAGATGGGGTCACACACATTACTGGCCATCCTAATGCAGACTCAGTTGTTATTGTACCTGCCCACAACAGGTCCTCTATAGAAACATAGAAACATAGAATTTGACGGCAGATAAGGACCGCTTGGCCCACCCAGTCTGCCCATTTCTCTACCTGATGGATAAGCTGCAGATCCTAGTTAACCAGCAGCCTACGTCTTCCTACCCCAACCCCCTAGAATTGCCTTATGACTGTCCCATGCATGCTTGAATTCCACCACTGTTTGTGACTCCACAACTTCCTCTGGAAGGCCGTTCCATACATCCACCACCCTCTCTGTGAAAAAATACTTCCTTAAATTACTTCTGAGCCGCCTAAGATATGAGCATTTCTCCTCCTGATAAGGTGTGTAAGCAGTTGTATAATTTCAGTCACAAGATTCATTCCTCCTCTACTTGTGCCCTTAGGTCCCTTAATTATGTGGCTTATATGGTTTCCTATCAGAAATTTTACCAGGCCTCACTCGAGTCAAAGATGGAAGCTATCCAGGATCAGAAGCTTGAGGCTGAGATTGCCAAGACCATGAGAATGGCTAAAATCTTCTCTCATCATGCTCTCCAGGCCACTTATGACACAATAGACTCAGTTGCTCACACCACATCCACTGCTGTCTGCATTAGGCGACATTCATGGCTCAGGATCACTAGCCTGGCACAAGACATCCAGAACTCCATACTGGATGCCCCTTTCAGGGGATCTGTGTTACTCAGAGGTGACACTAAGGAAGGATATTATCACTGAAATGTAGGACTGAGGTAAATCCATCCATGATGTCTGCTTCATGTACCAAGAAGGTTACAAAGGCAAACAGTCTTTTCTTTAGCAACAGGGATGCCAGACCAAAGAGACCCCTGCCAAAAGTCAGGCCAAATGCTGACATCCAACATCAGAAACCCCTATTCCCCAGCCATGTCCCAGAATCCCCCCGGAGGAGCTGCTGACTCCCTCACCTCAGCCTCCTGACTTGTGGGGAACCCCCTGTCTCCTACAGATCACTAGGGGAACCAGTGGAGGAAGAAGATTTTCCCTCCACCTTCTGGGGTCACAGGATATAACCATAGACTCCTGAATTCTTCAGTTAATAGCAATAGGGTTCCTAGACAGGTCTCTGGACAACCCCTCAGTCCTCTCCCATTATTCTCCAAGGCATCTGTCTCTGATATGGGATGAGATCCAGGCTCTTCTGCAAAAGTCATCCATAAACCCTGTGGCTCTGGCACAGATAGGAAGGGTACTACTTTCATTTTTTCCTAGTGCCTAGTGCCCAAAAAAGAAGGGTGACCTAAGATCCATCTTGGATCACAGCTTGCTTAACCTGTACATTGAGTACAAGAGGTTCTGCATGCTCACTGTCCAGGGACTTCCACTCCTGCTCTACAAGAGCCATTGGCTTTATGTGCTGGACATGCAGGATGCTTACCTGCACATCCCTGTCTTCCAGGCCCAATGCCACTTTCTGCAATTTTCCTTCAGGGGGAAACATTACCTGTTGAATGTGCTCCCTTTTGGCCTATCCTCAGCACATCTGGTTTCTACCAAGTGTCTAGCGGTGGTGGCTGCAGCCCTATGCCTCATAGGGATCCAATTGTGCCTGTATCTGGATGATTGGCTTCTATTGGCCCCATCACAGAGCAATCTGAGTGAGTCACTCTTCTCCACCCAGGACTTCTTTTTCTGACTTGGAATAACAATCAACTATCCCAAGTCCCACCTCTCCCCTCCCAATGCCTACAATTCATTTAGGGTACTGCTGGATACTGTCCAGGGCAGGGCCTTCCTCCAAGAGATGAGAGTGGAGACCCTGCAGGATTAGGCCAGATTAGTTTTATTTATTTTTTGTTGACTGGGTAAGTGCACTAGACAAATCCTGCCTATTTTCAGGCACGACCCGGGGGGAGGGGGATACAGATGAATGTCAACTGACCTTGAACCAGATTAAGCTGTTGGTGGTATTTTTAGTGAATGAGGGAAATTTGGCCAGGACACCGGGGAAATTCCCCTACTCTTTTCGATAAGTGCCATGGGGTCTTTAACATCCACCTGAACTACCACCAATCCAGGCAGTGGCCAACTCAAGCTGGACCACAGCCTGGTAGATTCTCCCATCTTCTCAGGATAATGGCAGCTGCAATCCCTACAGTTTCTGTAGCCAGACTGCATATGAGGGTGACCAATGGAGTTTTCATGTCCAATGGGATCAGCGGCTGGACAACATAGACCACAGAGTCCTAGTGTCCTGGTACGTGAAGAAGGATCTTCTTTGGTGGCAGGAGTTGTCCAGTCTCTCCAAGGAGGTTCCTATTTCAACCCCCTGCTCCTACCATGACCCTTACAATGGATGCTTCATGTCAAGGCTGGGGAGCCCACCGAGGAGACAATCAGACTCAAGGAACATGGTCTCAGCCGGAAGCATCTCTACATATCAGTGTGTTAGAAATAAGGGCAGTACTGTATGCCCTCAGGCCTTCCACCCTCTTCTATGTCTGGGGACACTCCTGATTCAGGCCAACAATGTGTCTGTGGTCTGGTACCTGAAAAAACAGGGAAGCACTCACTCGTACCCTCTATGCTGGGAGGCAATGAGAGTGTGGTATTGGACAGTCCAGCATGACCTCTGCCTGACTGTTGTCCATGTGCCGGGTAAGCAATAAGACATGACAGGGTGTGTGTTAGATACTTTAACACATGGCTAGGAGGCATAGTGAGGCACGAGGCCACCGGCCGAGTGTGTCCAGCCTCCTAGCCGTGTGTTAAAGTGTCTAACACACAGACCCTGGAGTGGCTTATTGCGCTTATGAAATGGGCATCTACATTTTAGATGCATTAAAAAATTAAAATTATTAGTATTAAGTAACAAAAAAGTGATTTTTTGGTCTTTATTTTAAATAAAATAGTTCCTCCGCCTGGATGTTTTTTTTTTTAGACTTAAAGTTTGTCCTACTGTGGTCCCCATAGCCACTAACACAGTTGTATGACAACAGCCAGACACACACATACCTATTCTCCCAAATCAGGAAGAGAGCGAGCAAGTCATTCATATCATCGAAAAACAGTTTGCACTCGTGTGTCATTACTATCTCTTGGTTGGGGGGCACAGGGCCACCCAGTTTTGCCGGACAATGACAACTGAATTTAAACTATATGTTTTCTCTACAGTGTTTAAAGTAGAAGTGAGTGACGCTCAAAAGGTACTCACCACCACTCCACAGAAAAGTTGCAGAAAGTAACTTGCCTGATGTGCCTGTAGCTGCACAGACCCAGAAGTGTGTCACTAGTGCAGCCCGCTCGATTCGCTCTCCAGAAGCTGTAAGTCTCGCACTCTGCTCTTCGAGTACTCTGGCACTGCCAGCAGGCAGGCTGGGGATACAGCATGACATACATTTCACTTTTTGCATGCGTTTCAAACAGAATGATACAAAAAATAAAAAGCATGCAACGCTGTTGTAAGGGACGAATGTAGCGAGCGTCCATCAGGTCGGACGTTTAGGAGAGCGAGCATAGTTGGCAGTAGTAGTGGCACAATCAAGATGGCCGATTTTTTTTTTTAACATTCTATTTGGCCACTTCTCTAGGATCAGTGCCCAGCTGGCAGAGCCTGATCTTGTTTGTGTGGTGTTAGACACATTAGCACACTCTTAGGGACCAATAAAAATGCTTGCTTGCTGCCAGCCATTTCCTAAGCATCAGCAACATCCTTGCAGACAGTCTCAGTCCCACCACTGTCAGGGCTCATGAGTGGGAGCTAAATTAAGAGGTAGTTGAAAGCTTATTTGACCTGTGGGGTTGGCTGGAGATAGACCTCTTCATCTCCCCATCCAACTCAAAACTACTCAGTTGTTGTTGGCTCGTTCTCAGGCATGGTGTTTTCTGGTGAGATGCACTGTCTCTGTGCTGGACAAGGAGGTTCTTGTATGGCTTTTCTCCCTTCCCAGTGCTTCAGAGGGTTCTCCTGAAGCTACAGGTGAAGGGGGCTCACATGATTCTAATAGCCCCTCTTTGGCCTCATCAGATTTTGTTCCATCTGCTTCAACAGATATCGATGGAATCCCCAGTACCTCTGCCTTTCCGCCATGATCTTCTGATTCAGGCGCAGGGCAGACTGGTGCATCCAGGCCTCACATCCCTCCACTTGCATGCGTGACACCTTTGAACACATGTGGAATAACTCCCATTGTTATTATTGTTCTACAAAAATTGTCAACTGTGCAGACACATTTGTAAAAATGAATTATAATAGTGAGACTTTTTGAAATGTTATCTGACTTACCATACTCATGCTTGTCTACGCACTTACTCAGTCTCCTGCTTGTTTCTGTCCTTGTAATAACTAATGCCTGTTGCTTCATATCAAGGGGTTGTTGATGTTCATATTGTGTGTGCCTGGGGTAGAGCAGCAATAAAAGATAAATCTATGCAATACACTCAATAACACACCTACCCTAGTTTACTTTTACCTGATGCCCATTTTTAGGCCTTGTACAGTAATATCTTCTTTTAAGAGAACAACTTGCAATGAAATGTGTAAGATTTACATTAACATTTGGTTATATGCACTTTTATATTACACAAATTATGTGTGTGAACTGTATAGTAATCTCTAAAAAAATCAATAAAGAACATCAAACGTCTTCAAAAACATGTCCCAACATTGTGTTTATCTTCCACCTTGTCACAACATGTAGTTGTCTCAGCAGTGTTTTCAGTTAAGGTACAGTACCTTCATGTATATGATGGCCCAGTTCTGTTGAGTTGATTGCTATAACAATGCATAGAATAAAATGTGAAACATATAGGTAACTGTAATACAGACGGTGGCATTATTTTTATATCTGCCCTTTCTCAATGTACCATACTTTGATTCAGTTAGTGTATGCAACAGCAATTCATGTTTATGTTTAAGCCCATGAAACACCCTTATCTAGTTAATGCATTCACAGTCGTAGTGGCTCTGCCAGACCTTGTTTTAATTAAAAGTTAATAGGTCATCGATGGCCTGGTTGGCCTAGAGTGGCAGTCGCGATCAAGATGGTAAGTTCATTAGGATTTGGTATATTGGTAATTGCTGGTATGTAATTCTAAATCAGAGGGAGAAGGGAGCATACAAAATTCAAATGTCTGCCGGTCTGTTGAGGGACTGAATCCTCCAGCTCCCATACTCCTCCACCTTCAAGTTGTCCTCCTACAGCTGAGAGACCTCACTTACCCGATCTTCTCTGGACTTTAGCTCCACGTCCTCCTCTCCGACCAAAATACTGACCCTGTTCACCAACCGGCATGCACATCCTCCTGACTCCCACCTACCACGGTGATCAACAACTAATCTAGTCTTGGCCCTTCCCTATTACTGCCTGGGCTCACTGGTGGTACCCACTACAGTACTTGTCTTTTCATTATCAAGATGAGCTGACTAAGTGAACATCACCAAACTGAGGAACTGCCAACCCCAGCACAACACCAGTGGTTCATACAGTGCACAGACCTGGTAGTGTGGTGGGGTTAAGGTTTGTGATTGTAGGCGGGCAGTGCACAGAGTCTGGAGAAAATTGATGGTGCCAATGCCATGGTGGCTAGATGCATCTCTCTTGACCAAACCTGACCTCCTCCTGTCCATTAGTGACTTTGCTAACCGGGATCCTTAGTCTGGCATTTAAATCAATGTATTCATGCATGCAAATATGGAACAGCTGACAAGGACCCCCTAGAACTTGGGCCATATGCACTTGCATACCTTGCATTAGTGTAAATCCAGCTGTGTGTGTGTCTGTGTGACTGTATGTGTGCGTGTGTGTGTGTGTGTGTGTGTGTGTGTGTATACTGCCCATATTGTAATAGGCATGCAGCTGAGTGCCACCTTCTCCAATTGGCCTACCTTTCCATTATGGCCACAATGTCCACCACATCCACTGCCAAGAGAGCCTTCAGCTCTGCCATTCTATTCCTTGCACTCCTTGCATTCAGTAAGACCACCCTCCTACCTGTCTACTCCCCTTCCCTAGCCGTATTCTTTGCCCCCTTTATCCGTCCCTGTGCCCCTTCGGTTCTGCCTTTTCACATAACAAGAGGAGTGAGCTCACTAGGCTCTCCTTTCTGAGTTTCTAGACACTTACACAATTAGTGGGCTTCTACCCCCCCCCCACTTCCTAGTTAAAATCAACCTTTGTTGTTGTATACCCTGCTATACACAGTTGCAGTACTTCCTTCCACTACAGGCTCAAATGCAACCTGTTCCCAGTGTATAGGTCACTGTTTTCCCAGATCGTGCCACAGCCTGACACTAATCCATACTCACTTGTATTGCACCAGTCCTTCAGCCACCCATTGAACTCATCTATCATTTTCTTCATCACTGTACTCTCACATGGTACCAGAATCATCTCTGAGGATGCCACCGACACGGCCACTTTCTCACATTGCCTGCCCAATTCCTCAAATCTCCCCTTCACCTCTTCTACCATCTCTAAAACTAAATCATTGGTACCCACGTGCATCACTTTGAGTTTTCTTCATCCCCCTCCATGCGCACTTGAGAAGTGTTGGGCTGCTGTCAACTATGCAATAATCACAGCCAATATACAACTATGACTTTTTCCCCCTCTGACCCATCTGACCCCATACAGTATTGATTCCCCCAGAAGTAGTACCCCATCCTCATGTCCCTCACCCACCCACCTCTATCCGTACCATTAGAAACTCCTGCATCTGCCCCCCCTGTTATCTCCCCTCCTGTTGTCGCCTGCCCCATTGCTTCTACCTGACTTCTCCCCTCCACCCTACTTCCTCTCACAGCCTGATTCCAAGCTCCTGGGCCTACACTACCTTTCTCTCCCACCCCCTAATCTCTGACACCTCCACTTCTACCTACAATGCCAACAATTCAAACCTATTTCTTGTTACCCCTGCAGTGATGCACATCTCCTCCTTCCTCCTGCCCTGGGCATTTCCTCCACCTACTGCCCCGCTGCTCTCCTTGCTCTCCTTGCTCTCCCTCCTCACATCCTTATGGGATTTATTACTGCTGGACATCTTCTGCTTTTCCCAGCTACTTCTCTTCAGGGTCTCCCATGCACTTGTTTTTCCCTCCCTCACCATCTCAAGCTCCCTCCAGAGCACCTGTATCTCTCATCAAGTCTCCTTAGTCTGTAACAAATTGGACAACCTCCCAATTTATTTACTGTAGTAATCCATACAGCTGCACTGCAACCATTGCACCCCCCCATCCTCCCTGTGCCTGCCAACCTGCCACCACAGTGCCCCCTATTCCACCCATTATTCCACTTTCTCATACCACCCTTACCCATGCCCCTCCATCCCCTCGTGCAATTACACCAGAGTGTAATTGGGGATGTCCGATTTGTAGTGCTATGTTTTTATTGTTTTCGCTGTTGGAGCATCCACACCATTTATTGACACCATGATTTTGTTGGGGGAGGGGTTACTTTAGGTTATTTAACTGTATGCTGATTCTCAGGAAATCTCCATATTACAGACCATGAGGTAAATATGTAAATCTTTGAAAATCTTTGTGTCACTCTACAACTGCACTTGAATCACACCTATAGTGTCTTCTGCATGACAGCACTGGTCTCATGGAGAGGAGCGAAAGGCTTCAGACTCTCCACCGTAGAGACAGAAGCAACTGAGCAACATTGGGGTGTACATCTGTGCAATGTCACAACAGCAATATCTCCACCCTGTGTGGTACCTCCCTCCCTCATCTCACACCCGCCTACTAGAGTCTGCTCCACAGTCCAGAACATAGGTGTCCGTTAGGGGAGAGGAGTGGTTGCTGCCTGCAGATAATGACCACTGGGTCCTGCTTTGTAGAAGGCTCAGTTATGCCTTAACCATATAGAGCTCCAAAGTCACAAACATGCTGCACAGTTGGAAACACCATCTCACTCGGAGGACTTCCCTGGAGCTGACTCCATCACAGGTGTTGCAGTATGTCAGATAACTCTACTTGTACTATATCCTCTCTCAGTTCCCCATGTCCTGTTTTTCTGGGGGTTTTTTTAATTATATTTCTGCCAAGTGCTTTAATATTGCCCACTTCTGTCTCACAGCCTCTCATCCCTGTCCCTTGCATGGCCCATAGGGGGTCAACAGATGGTATTTCCTCCTAGAGACCTTCAGGCTAAGGAAAGGAATGGACAAGAAAAACTATGACAATATAGTCTTCACAAATGTTCATTTATGAACATGGAGAGATGAGTGGAAGCTGATGGCCTCTGTGATGCATTTAAAGGGATCTGTCATATTCCCTTTCCTGCCTTCCCCTCTTAAAGGGTGCACATATTCAGTCCCTTTACTCACTTGTCATGCCCCTTTCGTACATACTCTGCATAATTTTAATTACCATCCTTTGCACTGCCTCCACTATGTCTAAGACCTTCCAGAGCTGTGGTCTCCAGGACTGGACACAGCACTACCGAAGATTTCTTACCAACGATCGGCAGAGGAGCAACACCATTTACCTCTTTCAATATGGTGATACCCATCCCTATGTACATGTAGATCATCTAATATTATTATTACACACTGTTTATTTAACACTATTATCCTATTGCTTCTGCTCAACTGTTTGTCAACTTCACTATGCCCCCTTTTATCTGTCATCACTGTTTGTCTGCCACACCAAGGTCATCACCCCTGCAAGGTCATCCGGAGGCATTAACATCTGCCCTCCTGAGGTCCAGCACCCAGGTCCAGCACACTTGCATGTGTGTGGTTTTATTCGGCTGCCATCCTTATATTGCACCACACTGCACAGTGATCACTGGTCCACAGGTGGCCCTTACCTTGACATCTGCAACACTATCCCTGCTAGTGAGTTCAAGCTCCAGTATTGGTTCATGTACTAATTTCCTCTGGAATGACATGCTGCAGGGAATCCATGATTTCACTGTTTTAGCTAAAACTGCAGCTGGGAGGCTAAAATCTACATTCGGCAGATGTTCACCCCTCCAACGGCATCACCTCTGCCTTGTTTTCCATCTTGCCAGTCGCATCCACCATAACATTCACTAACTTCTGGAGGAAGCATTAGGTGATGGGGGGAAATAAAATAAATGTAGAGGCAACCAATGAAAGACAATTATATAAATGCATACAAAAACGGCCAATAGCAGAATGCAGAGAGTGGGAAATGATACAGCAATGTAACACTCAGATGTGTGAACTTATGTTTTTTTTTATTCAAAAAATGACAAGGACAACATTTAGTATGCTTTAAACTATTTTTATTACTATTAGACACTGTCAGCTACTGTTCAGGTATTATTCACACATGGCTTCAAAGCATACTCATTCTTAGCCTCTGGATAGTGCTGCGGTGCATGTACATGACAATAAAAATATTCCCCACATTCCTGAGGGGAACCAAAGTACAACGCATGCATTGCACGTGGGACAGAACTGGCCACGACACACAGGTTCAGCTGTTGCAACGATGACATCAGAGGAAACACTTTGGGATAGCAAAATGGAGGAGAAACAACCAGAAAACTATTTTTATAACAAGAAAATGCTCTAAAAAGTGCAGTTTTGACAGGAAACGAGGTCGGGGGAGTGGGAGAGGCTAATAAACAGATCACCAGCTGCAAATGAGTAAACTCACACTGCAAATGATGCAAGACTTCTTTAAAAATATTAATAAAAAGCTTGCTGGATAAATATGTTTTGAGGTCCTTTTAAAGGCTTCTACCGAGTGGGCCTCCCTTAAATAACCAGGCAAGGAGTTCCACAGGGTAGGTGCAGCCGCTGAAAATGCTTTATTTCCTGAACGCCGCAACCTAATCCTGGGAACTCCCAGGAGGCCTCCCCCGGCAGAATGGAGGGCCTGGGCCGGATGATAAGGGACAAGGAGATCTTACAGATAGACTGGACCACTTTCATGCAGAGTCTTATAGGTCAACAGCCCTATCATGAACACAACCCTCCACCAGACCAGCAGCCGGTGCAGTCCGCGGAGGACCAGGGTGATATGTTCACACATTTTCACCCCCATCAGCAATCTGGATGCCACATTCTGCAACAGCTACAGTCTGTGGAGGTTGCCTCCAGATAACCCTAGGTACAGGGCATTACAGTAGTCCAACCTGGAAGTGATGAACACATGCACCAGTGTGGTCAGGTCATCAGGCTGGATCAGGGCTTGAATTTGGGTGATATTCCTGAGATGATAAAACCCACTTCTCATCACAGCCAACACCTGAGCATCACGTGTCAGGCCGTAGTCCAGGATTACTCCCAAATTCTTCACCTGTCTAGATGGGGCTAGCGGCATACACACCCAGCACAAGATCAAGGGTAATACTACACAAACCCCTTCCCCGATGACCTGGCTCCACAATCAGTACCTCAGTCTTGCCTGGGTTAAGCCTAAGCCAGTTGTGAGTCATCCACAAATGGATTTCCTTGAGGCAGCTGTTAAATAAAGACTCTGACACATGGGTATTGGGCACGCAGGACAGGTACAGCTGGGTATCATTTGGATAGCAGTGAAATTCCAGCCCGTACCGCCTGATAATGTCCCCCAATGGCAGCATGTACACCCTGAACAACAGAGGTGACAAGATCGAACCCTGCAGAACACCACAGCACAGAGGCTTTGGGTTAGATGAGGCAATTCCCATAGTCACCCTCTGCACCCTGTCAGGTATGACCTGAACCAGTTGATAACATTACCAGACAAGCCACACCAGAACTGCAGGCAGTCAAGTAACACCTCATGGTCCACAGTGTCAAATGCCGCAGAGATGTCCAGGAGGACCAAGATGGTATGGTCCCTCCTGTCCCTCACCATCAGGAGATCATTTAGCACCCTCACCAGGGCCCTCTCCATGCTATGTCCCACCTGGAACCCAGATTAAAAAGGTTCATATGCAGAGAAAGTGGCAAGATGTCTCTCCAGTTGTATGGCCACCACCTTTTCTATAATCTTCTCTGAAAATGGGAGGTTCAAGATGGGTCTGTAGTTGCTGAGGCAGTCCGGATTCAGAGATGGCTTTTCCAAAAGGGGTCTAACCAAGGTCTCTTTCAGGGCCAAAGGGAAGATCCCACTCCTCAGTGAACTCCAGATGAACTCAGCAACCACAGGTGCAATCAGGTCCAAACATTCAACCAAAAGGCGAGTTGGACCTGGGTCTAGATCACAGTGTGCCAACTGCAGCCTCAAGATTATCTGCACCACCTCCATAGCCCCAGTCAGCTCAAACTCATCCCAGACAGGAGGAGTGTTACCGGCACAACTCAGGCCGGACTCTACTTCCCTTTCCAGAGACGCTCGATGAGACCTCAGCCCTGATGGAGGACACCTTGTCGGTGAAAAACAGAGCTAGCTCCTCACACCTCATGCGAGAACCTGCCCCCCAGCACGTAGACAGGCTGGTTCTAAAAGTCTATCCACTGTACAGAACAGCTGAGTTGGTCTGTTTCTCGCTGCAGCAATCTCCCTAGACAGAAATTCTGCCTTTTTAAGGGAAATTGCCCCTGATAGTATATAAAATGTGACTTCAGGGCCAGTTTGCTCTCCACCAAGCCAGATCTCCTCCAGCGCCTCTCTAACCTCTTTCCCCTAGTCTTTAAACCTCAGAGATCCTCATCATACTAAGGAGGTATCCAACGAGAAGACAGGGGCCGGACATGCAAGAGTGCGATTGAGTTAAAGGCTGCACCAACAGCCCCGTTATAGGCCGCCACTGCTTCCTTTGATCCAATCACACAAGCTGCCCCAACAGCCAATAGGCAAGGCAAGTTTTATTTAAGAGACACCCATCCCGGAGACTCTGGGCACCGAACATATTAAAACTTCATACAACAGTCATGATAAATACAAAAACAACATAATGTTAAACATTAATATATAATATTCCAGCAATTAAAACAAGATTTACTACCCTCACCAGGAACCAAATTCAGAATAGCCAAAAGCTAACTTAAGCATGGATAGGCAATAGGTTCAGTACCACCAACAGGTCCTCTGAGGATACTCCTCTTAACGGCCGGTACCAGACCATCTCCACAGGGGCAAGACCATCTGGGAGGGGGGCCCTAAACATGAACCCCACAGTGCTATGATCCGATCAAACCACTGCATCTACACTAAGGTCAGTAATATCTAGGTCAGAGGAAAAAAACAGGTCCAATGTGTGACCACCTGAGTGTGTTGCTGTTGCTACCATTTGTGTCAGGCCCAGTGCTCCCATGCGCCCAAGAAGGTTGATTCCAAACTTTAAGAGCCTACCATCGACCTAGGCATTGAAGTCCCCCAGGATTAACCACCTGGGGACTCCAACACCAGGCCATTGACAAGCTCCTCGTTCTCCTGTAAAAAATTCCCATCACTTCCTGGGGGTTGCTACAGCAGGAGGACACTGAAGCCCACACCAGCACCTCCTCGGGTGGCTACACATTCAAAGGACCATGTAAGACCCACAGGTAGCACCGTGAGGTTCAGGCTAGATTTAAAACAAATGGCCACCCCCTCCCCCCCACTTCTGCGATCCTTCCTCGGGCTGTGTATTATTAAGTGCCTGGATGGCACTTCTGCCTCCAAAATAGGGGCAATATTTTCATCCAGCCAGGTCTCTGTGATGCAAGCCAGGTTGATCGAGAATATTAAGTCTGCCATTATGGCAGTCTTGTTCTTCATCAGCCTGGCATCACACAGCACAGCACAGCTCAAGCAGGATGAGGTGGAACAGCCAGATCTGCTATCTGCCCACACTCTAAGGTGGAACCCTTGTGTACCAGGTTAAAATAGTGCTGCCAAAACAGCACAAGGATAACTCTGTGGTCTAAAGCACAGAATGAATTACGGCGACAGTAGTGTAATAGCGGTAGGAAACTACCACTGTCCCTGTTGCTGACCAGGAATTGGAGATAGGGCTAAAGAGGTCGAGCTACTTCTGTGGTGGAGTGGCTAAGGAACAAGCACCTGGTGCACTGTAGAGCTGTGAATCGGGGTTTTATTCCCCATTTCATAAGATGTTATATATATTTTTTTTTAAAACTACGTTCCCCACACCTGTGTTTCCCCTTTTCCCCCTCATGGTTAATTTAGTTGGGGGGGTGTAAGGGGGCAGTGCCCCCCCACGTTGGGTGTTTCTCATTTCTTCCTCTGGTGCTCATGGTTGTTGTTTGAGTCGGTATTTTCACCGACTCTGTTTTTTCATTTCACTGTTTTACTGTGGCATTGTGCTGTACTATTGTCCGTGCAACATTGTGACCCCATGCTGCAAAGAAATACTCACACGCCAATGTCTATTTACAAAATAACTTTCATTTACATAAGTGCATACCTCACCATTACCTCACTAGAGATGGTGAAATAACCGTTGGACCTCATCTATGACACCACAGCAGGTGACCGCATGAAACTCCCACTTTTTTTTTTTTACAAACTCAATCTCACTTTCTTTTGCAATCTTAGTCTTTTGCGGTCTTTGATTCTTTCCGTCACCCACAGTTCTTGAGGCTTCCTGCTCACCTATCTCTCTGGCAGGGTGGTGATGCGGAATTTCTCTTCCTCCCCGAAGCCCTTGTCATGTGAAGTACCTTAGGGCTGATCTTGTCACTGATGTTATTCACGGTACATATATACTGCCCCTGGGAGAGCTGATTTGGCATTACAGTGTGGGTCTTTCACTGCTATGTAGATGTTACCCAACTGTATTTGTCCTTTGCCCCTGGAACACACAACACCGTGGAAGTGATTAACAACTACCTGGCTGAGAACAATGTCTGGATGTCCTCCAGCTGACTGCAACTGAACCTGGGCAAGACAGAGGTACTGGTGATTGAACTAGGTCACAGGCGTGATGGGAGTGATTCTGGAGTAGATACAGTATTATGTCTGGGATCTGCTCTGTTGATGGCCTCCCCTAGGGTGCAGGATCTTGGCATTATCCTGGATAACAGATTGACTCTTGAAGCTCAGTTGTCTAAAGTGTTTTTTACCACTTGAGGAGTATTGCTAGGATTCAGCCCCTAGTTCTGCCTGAAGACCTTCCAACACTGGTGCATGCCTTTGTTACTTTGAGGCTTGATTTCTATAATGCTCTTTATTTCAGGGTCCTAGATGGTCCCTCCACTGACTGCAGCTAGTGCAGATTGCAGTGGCTTGGTTGTTGATGGGCCTGGCTAGGTCCAGTCATGTGACTCTAGGCCTGGGGCTTTGCACTGCCTACCTGTCAGGTGGAGATCCTCTTCAAAGTGGGCTTGCCTACCTGCAATGCCCTATGTGGGCTGGGCCTGGGTTATCTGGCTGAGTTCCTTACACCTGCTACCTCTGCCCATTCCCTCCGCTCCTCAACTAGGGGTCTCCTTAATGTTCCCAGTGTTTGGCTCAAAACACCTGGCAACTGTGCCTTTAGTGTCACTGGGCCAGTCCTGTGAAATACTTTTCCAGCTACTGTCAGGAAGACTCTAACAGTCGAGTTGTTCAAAAAGGGGCTAAGGCTCACTTATTCTGTCTGGCCTTTCCCGATGAGGACGACTGACCTGCATAAGTACATGAGTTTTAACTGTGTTGAGAATTAGTTATTACTGTAACTATTGTTTTATACTTGTTTTATATAATGTATATGTTGCACTGACCTTACTTGTTTTAATGTGGGGCACCCAGAGCCTCAGGGATTGGGCACGTTAGAAGAAAAATTTGCCTTGCCTTTGCCTTGCCTGACACTCCACTATGCCATTCATTCCAACAGACACCCACATCATTCTGCATTCAATTTTTGAAAAGGAAAACATTTAGAAACATGAAGAAAAAAATAGGTTTCACCTTCATAACTGCAAAACTCCATCCGCACTCATTCTCACAGATGCACCACAGTCTACATCTTGTTATCCTGATTACACTCGCTAAGCCAGTCCACCAGTTTTGACTGAATATTTGTGGAACTCTGCTTTCTCAGCCAATCAGCAGCTCCTTTATGACATCAGCACAGTGCAGAAAGGCACAACAATCAGGCAAAGCACAAAAGTAATCACAGAAACTTAAAAATATTTTATTTTTACTCACTACTGAAAGCTTCATCATATAAAGCAAACAAGCCCCTGCCTATTGCATAAATGACATTTGTGACGGGGAGTTTGTTGGATAAATTATTTCTTTTCAGTTGTTCCATTTGCCATTGGGCACATCACTTGTGGCTTACTCCACTCATAAAGTAACCCAAGTTCAAACAGCACTTATGAAAATAAATCATTTATCCAACAACTCCCCATGGCAGATACCTTATTTATAAGACTGAATTCTATATTATGTGATTTTAAATTGTAATGAATAACATTGTCAAACAATAAACGTTCGGTTGATTGAGCTGCCAGTTTATTTACTTTGCCATTTGAATGCCCCCTCATAAATTCCACAATTGTTATGTTTGTATTCATAAAATAATATGAGTGATGCATGCTTGATAAGTGATTGCATGTGCAAATAAACTTTTTATCCATGTGTCGGGTGTCTGTGCGATACAACACAGAATACATTTTAATGCCAGTGCCAGTCTTGATCTAAAATATCATATTACTGTACCTACTTATAATTTTATAATTAAATAGGTATTTTTAGCATGTTAATCATCCATACATATTGATACAATAGTGTGTTTATTCATTATTTGTCATAATTCATTACTGGTCAGTCAGATTGTGTGATTATTTGGAGGGAGTTCATGCTTTTCTATTCATTTCTGCAGTGCTTTTCAAGATGTCCATACTACAGGCTTGTGCTGTAATACCAAAGTGAGTTTTCTTAGTATTCTTGTCTATGTGAATATTACTTATACTTTACTGTTATTTTCCTTTAATTCTCACACAGTTTCTCATTTTCACATTCTTGTCAATAAATTATATATTTTAGTTCAGTGTGTACCAAGATGTCTTATTGTGTCATGTACGGTTGCGGACATGAAAGCAAGAAGGAATGTGGGAGTAATTTGTTTCCATAACTCACAAGACAGAGCCACTGTACCAGCAAGACTGGGGTACATTTCTGTAAACAGAAGGATTTTAAGCATTCAAAGTAAAGTTGGATCATCTCTGCTCATTTTAAATGTTCATGTTATGAGTGAGATCCAGATAAACTTGTGGAACTGGGGTGAACAAATGCCACGGTGACGTTCAAGGCAGGTGGCATGCTGTCAATATTTAGTCCTTCTACCATGCATGTTGCATAATTATCAGACAAGAAAAGGACACTGTACTTGAAGTCAACTATATCAAATCTAGATATGTAAATGTTTTATTAAAAATATAATCTTTTCTCCATAATCATACGTGCAACATTCTACAGGTCACATAGTGGGCCCCCCTCACCCACGTAGAAGATAGAAATGCCATTCTCCAGGAGGCCAAATTCCTCTCAACAGTCAGTGTGCATGGGTATGGACATTCTGTCAAGGCCCTTGTCATACATTTGAAAGAGATGAGACCCCATCTCCTGAGACAATAAATTGTTTAACTGATTGCTTAGGAACACCTGATACCTGTTTGCCACCAGCATTCTGTAGCTTTGCAGCATTAGATCTAAGTACTTTGTCTCAACTCACTCCTGCTGACATGTTAATAGAACAGTATTATGACCCTATCATCTGACCAGGTTTAAATGCATTACAGAAAGGGGAAGATGTATCCAAGTTGCTTCAAATTTAATAAACTTTATTGAAAACATAGACACAAAACAACTGGACATAACTCTGCACTTTCATTTGTGAGACTGCACTTTATTTGTGAATTTACTGTGATTCAGGGGAGCAGTTTGGACTATTGCCAATTCCATTCAATTCAGTGGGTGCACCTAGAAGGGGCGGGGGCTCCTGTGTACAAATTCCTGTCTGAACTTTATTCCATTAAAACTGCTTCTGAGATGCTGACCCGAGATAACAACATGGCTGCAGGTGAGAGCTGGCTATTTGGCTGAAGACGGGAGCAGCGGTTCATTTATGGACGTAACTCTGCATTTTCATTTGTGAGACTGCACTTTATTTGTGAAATTACTGGGATTCAGGGGAGCAGTTTGGACTATTGCTAATTCCATTCAATTCATTGGGTGCACCTAGAAGGGGCGGGGGCTCCTGTGTATAAAGCTACGTGCCTTTTAGGCATGAGCGCTGTGGCACGAGTGAACTGAGTGGCGCGAGCACCACTCGGTGAAGAAAATTATAAAAAGAAATAAAGGATTTGGTAATTATATTAGTTTTAATTGTTTTAAGATGGGCTATATGTTAAAATGTTTTATAATAGGGTACATGGTGTGGGGTCTCTGGGTGATGGACGGAGATCAGTGCTCGGGGGCTGGCATAGTAAAAAGGGATAAGAGCAATTTGATCATGGGGATTTCAGATCATCATGTAACACAGTATTTATTGACTAAAAGACGTAATCATTTTACAAATGAACTGAAACAATCTCTGAGACAGTTTTCTCCATGTTATTTAGGATATAAATTGAGCCTTAGTAAGGGCCATCTACTTTGCCTATTATTATTAATACGGAGTGGTGATATTGAACAGAATCCAGGACCAAATGAAAATAAAGGATTGTCCATGGTACATGAAAATGTTAGAAGCTTAACTAATAAAATTGATGACTATCGGGTCTGGGTTAAGGAAACCAAATATGATATAATAGCATTATCAGAAACCTGGCTTCATGGAAATATACATGATGAGGAAATTCAGTTAATGGACTATAAGGTAATTAGGAAGGATAGGGGGAAAAAGGTGGTGGGGTTCTGTTGTATATTAAAAACAGTTTAGGCTCATTTCAAACGTTATTAGCAACTAATCATGAGGGGGTAGATGGTTTAATGATAAAAATTGATTCACTGAGGTTAGTTGTAGAAGTGTTTTATGCCCCTCCAAAGACAAAAGTAAAAACATTTGATTCTTTAGCAGAGATTATTTTGGACAAGATAGGAGATCTGCAGGTTTTGATAACAGGTGATTTCAATTCAAATTGGTTACAATCCAGGGGTGCAAAATTAAGAGAAAGTTTTGCAACATTGGGATTGGATCAAATAATACAAAATCCAACCAGATCTACTAACAATCAATCTTTGGGCTCTTTACTGGATCTGATATTTGTATCACAAGGGATACAGGTTTTGAGACAGAAAATACTACCTTTGAATTTGAGTGATCATAATCCACTAGCATGTGTAGTTAATATAAATAAAACAACGAATATAAATAAAACTACATATTGGGTAAGAGATTATACTAGGTTTAATGAGTTAAAATATAGGAATTCTCTAATAAAACAAAATTGGGAAAGGATCTTTCTTATTCCAGACACTGAATTAGCCCTTCAAGAGTTTAATGAATTAATGTTGTCGTGTATACAGCAACATGCACCTAAAGTAAAAAAGTTAATTAAAGATAACCAATTACCTTGGATAACAAATAAATTGATAAAACAACTAAGAATAAGAGACAGAGTATGGAAAAAAGCTAGAAAGAAAAAGGAAATTGAGACTTGGGAAAAATTTAAATATTGGAGGGATAAATGTAAAAAAGACATAAAGAGAGCTAAAGTACAATATTATTTGACTAAGTTAAATAAGGCAAGAGATCCAAAAAATTTTTGGAGGCAAATCTCTAATTTAAAAGATCCCATAAAACAAAGACAAAAGATCAGTCTAAGTCAAGGAGAAAGTTTGATAAAAGATCAAGAAGGAGTTGCAAATTATTTTAATGCATACTTTATTGATCTGCCTGATTTAAACGTCCCTAAGTTCATTAAAAAGACATCTGAAATTTCTCTGGATAAATTAAAAAGAAATAAAGAATCAATAAATAAGATTGATCTTGGATTTAAATTCAAATTTAGAGATGTAATGGCAAATGAAGTAGAGAAGGAATTGAGAAATTTGAATGTCTCAAAATCTGGAGGTCTAGATGAAATTGATGCTAAATTTTAAGATATGGAGCTGACATTACTGCTCCAGTTGTTATATATTTATTTAATTGGAGCATGCAATGTTCTGTGGTCCCAAAGGTATGGAAAATAAGTAAAATAATACCAATCTTTAAAGGAGGGGAAAGTACATTGGTATCGAATTATAGACCAATTGCCATATTGCCCATATTGTCTAAAATTCTGGAAAAATCAGTTCATATACAATTGACTCAGTATTTAGAAGATAATCAATTATTGACTAGTTACCAACATGGATTTTGAAAAGGGAAGTCAACAAGCACGGCCTTGCTTGATTTTAATGATTTGGTAACAACATCAATGAACCAGGGCAAATGTACAGGGGCTGTGTTTGTTGACTTAAGTAAGGCATTTGATTTAGTTCAACACAAACTCTTGTTGATCGATCTGTTTGAATTGGGTATTCAAGATGAAACACTAGCGTGGATTAAATCATATTTATCTGATCGAAGACAATGTGTTGTTTTGGGGGAAACTGCTTCAGATCAAGGTGAAGTTTCTCGAGGAGTCCCACAAGGTTCTATTTTGGGCCCCCTCTTATTCAATGTTTATGTGAATAACCTTCCAAGGCAAATTGGAAACTGTGGATGTCAGAATGTATGCAGATGATACTGTAATAGTTGCATCTGCTGATAATATGGATCAATTAACTCCTAAACTTCAACAGGATATAAACTTATTACAGACCTGGTTTAATAACCATGGTCTGTTATTGAATTCAGAAAAAACTCAAAGTATGGTATTTGGAGGTTTGAAAAATAGAGGGGAAACTTGAACTCTATATTAATTTAGCAGGGAACAAACAGATTACAGTAGTTGATACTTATAGATATCTGGGGGTACAGATTGATTGTGGTTTACAGTATTCAGAACATGTTAGTATACAAGTGAGAAAGGTAACTCAAAAATTAGGGGTATTAAGAAGAGTAGCAGGGAGCCTGACAAAGAAGGTAAGGGAGAAAGTGGTCGGGCAGCTATTAATCCCAGTTTTAGAATACGGGTCCATATTATATATGCATTCTGGCACTACAGTATTAAATAAAGTAAATCAGGTTTATTATAAAATGAGTAAATTTATAACAAGAAGTAGGCATGGTGTGCATCATTGTGATTTATATGAAAAATTAAATTGGTTAGACCCAAAACAGAGAAGGGTCTATATTTGGTATAAACAGTGTTATCAAAACTTGAAAGATGAACCTAGACATTGTTTGGTTGACCATATTATATTTAAAGATGATAGGATATTAACTATGCATACAAGATCCTTTGGTAAAGAAATCCCCATGATTAGATCTCAGAATAGGTATGGAAACGAAATGCTCCAGAATACAGTAGCTTATTATTGGAATAAATTGCCCCAGAGATTGAAGGTAATTACAAACTCATCCATATTCAATAAAAAATTAAGGGCATATTTGCAATTATCATGTACCTGTTTTAAGTAAAAAAATTGAAATGTATTATGAAGTGATGTTTTGTATAATTGTATGTTATTTATTAACAGGACTTTGTTGAAAATGGGACTGATGTCCCAACAAATGTATTCCTGTAGAAAAATAAAATTTTACAAACAAACAAAACAAGACCAGATAGCGGAACAGGATGTACTGAAATTAGAAGATGTATCCAAAATGCAATCAAGTGATCAATGTACTGCCTTGTTATTCCAAGAAGAGCCTGAATTCCAGCTCAAAGACAGATTGTTGTACAGGGAACTTACAGACAGTCAAGGTGCCAGTACTCCCTTCTAACTTCGAGAATGTGGTTTTAAAAACTCTCCATGATCAGATGGGACATTTGGGTAGCGTGAGAACTTTAGACTTGGCCGGTGCACATTTTTATGGCCCAAGATGGGTATGGACATTGAGCAATACATTAAAACTTGTGGCAGATGTCTTTAGCGAAAGGCACAACCTCAGTAAGCAGCTCCTCTGGTTAACATAACCACCAGTGCACCTATGGAACTCATTTATTGAAACATATTGGAATTAATACCTTTGAGTCAGAGATGCCTTTACAAAGACTCCACGTCATAGAAAACAATACAAAGCTACAGTGTCAGACATTACAGTGCAGACAGTGGTGTGGGAAGTATCACACCTTACAACTTGATACAGAGTATAGAACAAACAGACAAATGTGGTACAGGTTACTTACAACGGTCAGAGACTAGCTTACAGCCTGATTCCCAGAACATTGGAAATGTGCTTGTTGTCACTGTTCATTTCACCAGATGTGCTCAGGCCTACCCAACAAAAGATCAGAAAGCCAGCACAGTAGTTAAAGACTTAGTGGAGAAATTATTTGTTCATTATAGTGCTCCTCAGCGTATACATTCCAATCATGTCAGAGACTTTGAAAGCCGTTTAAATTAAAGAAATGTTATCTGTCTGGGGCATTCGAAAATCCAGGACCAGTCTGTATCACCCACAAGGAGACCCTCAACCTGAAAGGTTTAATTGAACATTGTAGATATGCTTAGCACCCTGCATCCAAAAGACAAACCAAAGAGGAGCCAACAAATCAGTGCACTCGTCCACATATATAACTGCACAAAGAATTTGATTTGTTTGATGAAATTTATTTTTATACAGGAAACAAATCATTAGGACATGTGTCCCATTTTCAACAAAGTCCTGTAAAGTCTTGTCATGAAAAGAATGACGCCAAAGTTTTCTCCCCTTACCATCTTATGTTTGGTCCCGAAGCTCGACTACCTCTTGACATCTGATTTTGAGTGTCTTTCAATGGAGCATGTTCAGAAATAATTGCAACGTGTCCAAAAGCCGAGAGTACAACTAAACTATGCATATCAACCCGCCCACACCATGGCTGCCAAGAAAAACCTAGCAAACAAAGTGTGTCATGACAAAAGGGTCAAAGCTCAAAAGTAGCAAGCTGGGGACCAAGTACTAATGAGAAATCTGGGATTCCAGGGACAACATGAAATTGCTGACAGATAGTCACCAGCCCTACATCATAATCAGTAAGCTAGCTGGCTTGTCAGTATACAAAGTACGTTCAGAAGGTGACTCTAGGGCTGTAAAGACTATTGATAGAAATGATCTGTTACCCATTGGGCAAATAGTTATGGACACTGTATTGCCAGATCCTGCTCCAGCAGGTCCTATCACCCACTCTGCTACATGCAAGCAACCAAACCTCAAGTTATTGCTGACCCACAGTTGCTACCATCTGCTTCAACCAGTAGAGACCATGATGGTGTTGATTCAGATGACGATGAAAGCAATTTTGGGACTGTCTTCTTTCCTTCTTTTGATCTAGCTCAAGTATTTCGATAAAGGAGACAATCCAAGTAATCCAGTAATGCCAGGTCATCCTGATTCCTGAATTGAACCCATACCTTCTGACAGTGACTTACAAAGTGTGATTTCTTAAGTAGACACCTCTTTATGCCTGGTGGAACTATAAGAAACTGAAATATTGGATTCTGATCAAGAAAATTGTGGCCCTATAGTGAGCCTTTAATTAATGCTAAAACAAGTGGGTCTAGTGAACTAGTTCACATGCCAGACAATATTGGTATTCCTGCAAGTGCTAACAGTGTGTTGGATGGTTTGAACTTTGTTGACATCTCTCTCTCAGATGAACCTGAGTCTCAAGAATCTGAAAGTTCAAGTGCTACACCAAGTGCAAGTAATGCGTCCAATTCTGAACCTCAGCCAAATACAGTGGTACCTCTTTCTTCAGAAGCTGTCTTATTGGTGGACAATGAGCCCGGAGTAGCTACCCTGAATGCCAATACTGAAAGAGAAGTGCCAGTGCCCCTTTCACCCAGATGTTCAGACAGAGCAGTAAAGCCAGTGGTTCGACTCACGTATGACGCACCAGGAATGCCTGTAGATCTGCCCATGAATGTAGTTCACAAAGGGGTATATATTACAGCAAATTCCCTGTCCAAGCTTGTGTTCAGTGCATCTTCCTAAGTAATAGTTAAGCCTTCCACTGAGTATTTTAGGGGTCACCCTTACAGAGTTAGAGGGATCAGTTGAAAGGTGCTTGATTTCTGTGTTGATCAAACAAATGCTTACAATTTAAAGGCAAACAGGTTAAATGTCATTCTTATGGCTAATCAGATGCAAAAAGGGTGTAATTACTGAATGTAAAGTGTCATGACAAAGTGCTAAATGACTAAATTGTACACTATATTTAGAATATACCATTTAAAGTAATAGCATGCTGATGTGCCGACCGCCTATTTTGCCATCGGCCAGAAAGTGATTTTTCAGTCCTGGTACCCCTTCTAAGCCCAGTGAGGACTGGCAACCAAATTACTGCAGCTTAAAAGCTGTTTGGGGGGAAAAAATAAAGAGCTTGTTGAACAGGGCTAACATGGGGCTCATTAATATGCATGAGTCCTACATAAATATTCATGAGCTGCTGTCTGCCACCTGGGGGGTCAGTACTGCAGTGGCACTGACTTGAAAACTAAGAGAGGTAAGTGTAAATGAGTGTGATTATTCAACAGGGCATAAAAGGGGCTACATTCTTTTGGGGACTTATTAATAAATAGCTTTTATCCAGCTGCACTAGAACTTACAAAGTGAGGAACGGTTTAGACTTCATTACATTAAATACATCATCCACCATTTTGGGGGTCCAATAACCAGTTATGAGCATGGATTTCAGTCAGAGACTCCTGTGACATAACAAGAGACTTGTAGAAGAGAAACGGATTATTTCTGACACCTAAAAATCTAACTAATTAAAAGACTGAAACTGTAATTGACAGCTTAGGCTGCCAACCAGATTCCTTGAAATGTGCCCTTATTTATTTATTATTAATTTTATTTATTGAAAAGTTTCACCAGGAAGGCACACTGAGCAATCAGGATTGCTAGTCTCCCAGTGCGTCCTCAGGAGGGGTTACAAAAGTAGGAAGATATAAGTGCATTTGCCAGTGCTGGCTACATAGAATACAATAAAATATAATACTTCACAATCCCTAAGCGAGATGAATGGGATAATTACATAGTTGATGAAAACAGGAGTGATAACATTTTGCACAGGTAGAACATAAGACTTACGTGCCGATACTTGCTGAGGTTGAGTGAAGGCAAGCAAGAGCATGAGTAGACATAGAACAGTAGTGTGAGAGTTGAGGAAGATTGATTAGCGCAGGTGCAGTTTGGGGAGAGGTAGTTTAGTAGGACTGAGGATAAGGATGAGGGAGATGAGGGGTGATGACATTAAGGTGCCAATGAGTTCCAGAGTTTAGGGAAATGATATGAAAATGCAAATTGTCCTATGGTTGTGCAGCAGCGAGGGACCGCCATGGTGCAAGATTCAATAGATCTGAGAGAGCGATGGGGGGAGCAGGAAGGGCAGTAGATAGGTCAGAAGGTATTGTGCCAAACCAGAATTTTGAGATAAATTTGGTGCAGTGGGAGGAATGTCTGCTGTCCAGTGATTGGAAAGCCAGAGAGCGGTAAAGATTGCAGTGGTGGTTAAGCGGGTGTGAGTCCAAAGCAAAACTACAGAAAGAGGTAAAAAGGGTATCTAATTTTACTAGGGAGCACTTGGGGGTGGCACTGTAGACCACTACACAGTAATCAAAAATAGGTAATATCATTTTCTGAACAAGTTTGCACCGAGCCATAAGAGGTAAACTGCTATGGTTCCTGTACAGGGCGCCTAGCTTGGGGTGCAGTTTTTTCAGGATGGCATTGACATGACCAGAGAAACTGAGGTGCTGGTCTAGCCAAACCCCCAAGGTAGCTGAATGAGAATGTGTCCTCAAAGTTAGTCCCACCTAGGGTGAGGTAGGAGAGTAGGGGGGTTATTCTGGAGAGTCTCTGCCTAGTACACAAGGTCATGGAGACTGTCTTTTTGGTGTTTAGGAAGAGTTGATGAGAGTGAAGCCAATGTTGAACCTTGTTAAAGTCAAGTTGTGGTCTGGTTACAACATCAGAGGGGGAATGGCAAAGGTTTGCAGGACACTGTCTTCAGCATACATATGTATGGAGAAAGATGAACAAACTGTTGGGAGGTCATTAAGGAAGATGGAGAATAAACATGGGCCATCAGTGACCCCTTTGCACACCAGTGTGTATTTGAAGAAGGGGTGGATATTGCATCAGTTATCCTCACCGATTGTATCCTACCTACCAGGTAGGCTCTGAACCAGCTGGTGGAAGAGTCAGACAGGCCGGGTGAAGTAAGGGTGTCAAGAAGAAGGGAGTGTGAGACCATGTTGAAAGCCTTGGTGAGGTCGACAAAAGTAGCCGAGGTAATTAGACCACTGCCCATGTCTGTGAATCTAAGAAGGGAGGTAGTGGTAAAGTGTTTTTTTCCTAAAGCCAGCTTGGAAGAGAGTGAAGAAGGAGGAGCCAGATAGATAGGAGGAGAGCTGGGATAGGACAAGATGTTCCTGGAGCTTAGCCAGAACAGGAAGAAGTTCAGTTTAGTTCAGTGTATGTAAATAGTAACATCAGAGAGGAGTTATATTCCCAAAACTATTTACAGCTATATAAGAAGAAAAATGTATAGACCAAATATTTACAACTATACTGGATCATAGATCAGATTAGGTAAGAAAAGTACAGTGTGAACAATATACAGACAAAGCAGAAATGTTATGGGTGAACAATACAATGGATGAATAAACTTAAAGCAGTTATTGTATGTAGAACAGGACACTGGACGGTAATTGTTTGGAGTGGAAGTGGCACCTCCCCTTGGTAGAGGGAGGACAGTAGCATGTTTCCAGTCAGCAGAGACAGATGCAAGAGAGAAGGAGAGGCTGAAAAGGTCAGCTAGCAGTGAGGAAACGGCAGAAGCAGAGAGATATAACAGTTTAGGGTCGAAACCATCTGGTGACCCACCTTTGGAAGGGTTGAGTGCAATGAGGGCTTTAAAAACATCATTTGGTGAGACTGGGAAGAAGGAGAAGCTCCTAGTTGGGGGTGAGAGGAGTGGGAGGAAGGATCTGGGGCGGAGCTATGGGGGAGGGAAGGAGGGATGAGAGGAGGACGGTTGTGCAGGATGTGAAGTAGGAGTTGAATTCTGTAGTGACTGAGAAATAGTCAGAAATGAGGGAGTTATTTACTCTTAGGAGCGGTGTGGGAGGATTTGACAGTGGAAAGAAAAGAAAGTGAACAACCTTCCAGAACCTGGAGCAGTTGGCTATGTTAATTTGAAATGAGGAGCAGAAGTATTCTGCTTTAGCAAGCCTGATGGCTTTTGTGCAAGAGGTTTGTAGTGTACAATATATTCTAAGGTCATTTGGTAGATTGGTCACTTTGTGTGCTTTCCAGGCCTGATCTCGGGCATGTTGACAGGCCAAAAGTTCAAGGGTGACCCATGGATGGTGGCTCCCACAGACTGTGGAGCACCATAGTGGGGCAAGCTTGTTCCAGGTATTGAGAAAGTTATTCTTAAAATAGGCTAATGCATGGTTGATAGAGTTGGCTGATACAATTGGTGACCAGTCTGATTGTGTTAGATCATGATGTGGAGGGGTGAGATCGAGTGATTTGTAGGGACAGATCATCAGTATTTTGTGGGGAACTTTTGGTCTATGAATCTTGTGAACCAGGAAGATTGTATGATAATCACTTAAAGCATCAGGGAGAAGGCCTGACCGAATGACACGGTGAGGGTAAGAGGTGGGGGCCCAGTCTATCAGTGAGTGGTTAAGGGTTTTATGGTTGAGATGCACAGGTTCATGAATTAACTGTGTATGGTTAGGGCCATTAGCTCATTACGTGTTTTCCCTAGGGATGAGGACAACCAGTTGAGTTTGAAGTCACCCATTAAGTAAAGTTCACCTAATGTTGTGTGTGACATAATGGTGGTGATGAGATCGAGGGCAACTGCAGAAGTGAGGCCAGGATGGCAGTAAATTGCTGTTACATAAATGGAGATGAAGAAAGGCAGGGACAGTTTTATAACTAGTGCCTCATAAGCAGAGGGAACAGATGAGGATGGGATAGTAGTGACTCAAAGTGAGGAGGAGGAGGAGGTATAATTTGCCAGTCCACCACCTCGGGTTGCTTGGTCTTGACAAGATAGTATATAGCCTGGCATAGTGATGGCGGTGACAGGGATTGTTCTGTTTAACCATGTTCAGATAGGATGAAAATGTCAGGGTTTAGTGAAATAGCAAGTGGTTGCAGCAAGTCGAGTTTTGGAAGGAGGCTCAGTATATTTAGGTCAACGACCTTAAGTCCTTGAGGGAGGAGTGGAGTAGCTGAAGATGTTGACCTAATGTGTGAGTGACTGTGCAGTGGACCAGTGGTATGGACAGTATCTGGTTGGGGCTAATATCCCCAACAGAGAGTAGGAGTAGTGCAGTAATGATGTAATGGAGTTTGGTATTCTTATACTAGGAGCAGGAGCGCATGGCATGGGGGGTGTTGGTGGGGGGGCTAGGTGATGGAGGTGGCCATGTAATTATTTGCAAAAGTAGGGCATATGAATATGACATAAGTATGAGTGAGGCGAGTGGCCTGACTGAATAAGAGTCCATTTTAGTTTGATAGTGGATGGAAACGCCATCAAGGGAAACTTTGGGTTGAGCAGAGAAGGAGTACAGTGAAGGGGTAGGGGTATGGTGGGCTTGGCAGTAAGGTGGTAGGGAATATGGTGAGAAGAAGTAGAACTGTGGATAGGCACAGGATAGTAAGCATTGTTGTGGATAAATCCTTTAATAAATTAGCTCTTTGTTAAAGGAGGCACCAGTAAAATAGGAATGAGCGCCAAAAGAGGGGAGTTTAATCATGAAGGTAATTGAACTCCCTCTAGTGGTGTTGGAGCAAAATGAGCAGATGGGAAACCTGACACTTAGACATGTAATGAATAGAGCTCTATATAAGAAAAGCGCAAAGTGGTGCAGGAGAGGCGGGAGGCCAGCCAGCAAAAAGCGCCTGTGGGAATTTCAACTGCGGGTCTTAGAGCGCGGTTGGTGGTTTGGTCAGGGACAGCCGCACTGCTCAGAGGAGCGTTGAAAGGTCCAGGGAGGAGGAAGTGCCCAAAGTTGGGCCTCTGCTAAAGGAATAATTAATGTTTTAGTTGGTGGGGGGGGGGCAGACAGGTCGAGAAGACAGAGATCAGCAGGGTGGGGTACAGCAAATTAACAGGACAATAGGAGAGTACAGAATGGCTAGGGTAGAAAAAAAAGGCAGATATCACAGCACAGTACTTTTACTTAAAACACACTTAACATTAAACATTAAAACTTAGTTGGACTACGAAATTTAAACAGCAGATAAATAAATTTTGTAGTAAAATTGGTAAATAATAATGCAAAGGTGTCATCGGAGCTTCAAAGTGTAGAGCAGCCAGTAAGAAAATGCTCACAAAGGGGAACAACCAGTCAGAAGTACAGGAAGAAAGGTGCCTGAATCTGATTGGTTAGCTGGAGCACCATGCCTTTCTTCTTTGAACTACCGGCTGTAGAACACTGGTGACAGCTTGGTCAGGGCCAGCCACATGCTCAGAGGAGCGTTCAGAGGTCTGGGAAGCAGGAAGTGCCTGAAGTCAGGCCGCTGCTTTCTTCTTTCATCTGCAGGCCACAGAGCACGGGCAGTGGCTTGGTCAGGGCCAGCCGCACCGTTCGAAAGAACGTTCATAGGTCCGGGAAGGACGAATCACCCACAGTCGGGCCTCCACTAAAGGAATCAAGGAAAGAGCTGTGAATAAATTAATGTTTCAATTGGTGGATATGGGGCAGACAGGTCGAGGAGACAGAGATCAGCAGGGGGTGGACGTAGAGCAAACTTACAAATTAACAGGACAATAGGAGAGGAGACAGAGTGGCTAGGATAGAAAAAAAGGTAGGTATCAAAGCACAGTACTTTTGCTTAAAACACACTTAGGTCAGGGCCAGCCACACTGTTTGGAGGAACACTGAAAGGTCTGGGAAGGAGAGAGCACCAAAAGTCAGGCCTCTGCTTTCTTCTTTCAACTGCAGGCCATAGAGCTTGGGCAGCGGCTTAGTCTGGGCCAGCTGCACCGCTCAGAGGAGCGTTGAAAGATCTGGAAGGAGGGCATGCCCGAAGTTGGCCTCCTCTTTCTTTTTTCAACTACAGCCATAGAGCATGGATGGCACCTTGATCGGGCCAACAGCACTGCTGGGAGGAGTGTTGAGAGGTCTGGGAAGGAGGGAAAGCCTGAAAATAGGTGGATCTAGTTGTGATTCAGCTCAAGACATCAAGGAGAGAGGAGCCTGTGTGGCTCTGTGCTGCCTTTTCACAGAAGAGACCTGCATCACCTCTTGTAGGTAATCCTCCAGTCCAAAAGGGGATTAGAAATTGGAACTGCCTGCCAGCAGACCAGAAAAGGTTGCCCAGCAAGTTAGCTGAGATTTCAGCTGGCCACAAACCGAAGAGAAGAGAAGAGAAGAGAAGAGAAGAGAAGAGAAGAGAAGAGAAGAGAAGAGAAGAGAAGAGAAGAGAAGAGAAGAGAAGAGAAGAGTAGTTTGATGTTTCTTCTTTTAGATGTGCTGAGGCCTACCGCGTGTGAGGAGACACTGAACCAGGGTCTCCTGTGCCAAAATTCAGCAGCCATTCCAGTCAGTAGAGACTTTTCCTTTTAAAAGCCCAGCAGGAGGGTTGGTTCTACGATGCCCGTTCGACAGTTTTGTCAACCTGCATCACAGCGACAGAATTTACAGTATGTCAACCGCAAGTTGCAGTCTACATAAATCCTGATTGACTCATTGTCCTTTTTTCTATATGGGGGCTTCACCCCCAAATCTGCCATGCAGGGGTCTCTGCCCTTTCACCCCCCCATTCTATTTATAATCAACTCTGAGTCAGAGTTGATTCAGGAAGGGGGTGCAGGACCAGGAGACAGTGTGCCCCTGTCTCTGGCACACCAACACAGTGACCTGTCGGCAAACTGTCAATTTTGTCGCCAACATCATAGAACGCGGTGTTGGTGTTACTGTTGGGGGGTATACCTGGAGGGTTCACCAGCACGCAGACCCAACTTAGCCATAAAAGAGATATTTTCTTCCTCTGGGCCTATGCTGCTGACGGCCTAGAGAGACTGTTCCTGTACCCTCTTCAGCATTGCAGTGAGAGACCAAACATGGTGAGTCAGTCCCTGCATAGCAATCAATTTCAGGTTATGGCCACCTTCAGGAAAGGGCCCTGAAGAGGAAGTGATTTGT
The DNA here is from genome assembly GCA_016271365.2 of Neoceratodus forsteri. Taxonomy (NCBI): domain Eukaryota; kingdom Metazoa; phylum Chordata; order Ceratodontiformes; family Ceratodontidae; genus Neoceratodus; species Neoceratodus forsteri. The sequence goes on from CM057450.1 coordinate 201,185,718, forward strand.
GTCGGCCCAGGTCTCCACCAGCTTTCAGATGGAGCACCAGGTCTTCATTTTGTCAGCCTTGTCATGTACTAAATGGGTACAGTAAGTAAAACCAGGGTAGCTCCCTGCAATGAATAATCAATTGTTTAATGGTACCATCTGATTTTGTTTATCAGGTTAATGCGCTTAAAAGTGACTAGACTATCTGGCCCCGGATATAAATGGTTTATGGTTTCCAAATGTACTGCTTTCAATGAATCACTTTTCTTTCCATCAGGGGTCCCAAAATGAGCTGCAATGCCAGCCAACCCACGGCACTGCCTCAGGCATGCCTGTGTTCCACTCTGGGTACCCAGTAGTTGCTAGACTGATAAGTTCAGGGATCAAAGCCTTGACAGATATCCTAGCCTGCCTTAATTGTAGCAAAGTAGTCATTTGCCTAATTTCTCACCCCTGCCTTGTTCACGTTCCCCTTAATAAACCTGATTTACTGTGTTGCTGCTAACCTGGCCTGTGAGCATATTATTACCTGGGTGAAAGTTGATAAAGTATTGCAAAGCATATTGAAAGTGCATACTAGCATTGCTGCAACTGTCTTTTGCAGGGGGTTGACGGGCACAAGCCAGAGTTCCAGACCCTGTTGGTAAGTGGGTTAAATGTGAGCATCTCATGATTTTGTTTTTAATTTAAAACAGTATTGGAATTACAGACCTTTGAGTCAGAAACTCATTTACAAATGCTCCACATTAAGAATGCAACAGATAACATAATACAAAGTAACAAGCAACAAACAATAGTGATTCAAAGTAAAGGTACAGCGAGAACAAGTCCTATACATAGGGGTTGTTAAGCAGAGATAACGTGTCATGAGAAGATAAGTCCGTTAGATACTAAAACAATGAGGATAATCCATGCGGACACCTGAGTGGTGAGATGGGTGTCCCACCTGGATGAGAAGTGGGGTGGACGGTCCCCACTAAGTGCAGTTACAGTTGCGGGAGGAAAGAAGGTGGCACCAAACTGCATTTTTGAAGGGTTCAATTTTATGTTTTCATTAAAATGTCAGGTGGAAGGGAGTTTAAACAGGATGGGGCTGTATAGGAAAAAGATCTCTAGGTCAGTGAAGTCCTGACTGGGTACCTGGAGAGTTGGTTTGGTGGAGCTGTGGGTGTACACAGTGGGGAGGGATGGCTTGAGGATCACTGTTACTCCCAGAGGGCTTAGGTCAGAATCTATTTTTTTTGTGAAGAGACAGGTCTGGTAGCACAGCCTCTCATCAAAATTGAGGATGTTAGTCATTGAGTAAAGTGTATAGGTAAGGGTAAGCCTGTCAGACCCAGTAGGTAGATTACAGCCCTTATTGAGCGATATTTTGATGTTTTTGAGAGCGGTGCAGTCTGCTACCCCATAGATCAGAATTCCATAGTCCACAAGGGATAGCACTGAGGAGGTTATAGCCAGTCTCATGGCATCAGGGGTAGGCAGTTCCTCTGTCGATATAGCAGGCCAATACGAGTGTTGTCTGCCGAGCATAGTGTGCAGATATGCTCATAAAAGGAGAGAGCCTAGTCGAAAAGCAGGCCAAGGTATTTATAGGAGCAGATCTGCTCAAGTGGGAGGCAGGAGGCAGACAGAACAGAAAAGGGGGCATCCTTTAACTTGTTTTGATGGTGCACGAAGATCATGACCTTGGACTTTTTTAGGTCTGTGGTCCAGGAACCAGAGTTCAGCTTCGCTAAAAGATTTTTGGAGGGTATTTTGTAGGCAGGTAGGATCCTTATGCGATGCAAAGAGTACCGCATCATCCGCATACAGAAGCATTTTTCCTGAGCATGCTTTGAGAAATGTATTTAGATACAAGTTGAAAAGCAATGGCCCTAGAATGGATCCCTGAAGGACACCTGAGCAGACCTGCATGTTGTTAAAGAGAGTGTCTTTAATTTTCACGTACTGCGATCTGGCAGTGAGGTAGTTGGTGAGCCAGGCAAGGGGGCTCTCCAAGAGACCTAGCTGGGAGAGAGCAGAGATGAGAAGGGGGTGGCTAACGCTATCGAAAGCTTTCGATAGGTCAATATAAACTGCGCCAGCAAGTTGCCCTTTGTCTAGGGCAGCATGAATGAAGTTTGAGAATTCCAGAAGGGAGGTGGTGGTGCTGTGCCCTTGTCTAAAACCATGCTGCTCAGTGCAGAGTAGGTTATAAGTGTTAAGATGCTCAGTAAGTTGCTCTGCAACTATTTTTTCCTAGGACTTTTGGGGGGGGGGATTGATATGGGCCTGTAGTACCCAGGAGTGGTATGTGTGGTAAAACACGTGGGTAGTGACAACACAAAACACAAGGAAGTTTTGAAGAACACACTGAACTTTGTGTGTCAACAATTTATTTAAGGAACTAATCTCCAAATTAAATATATTCTTACTTCAGAAAACAAAAGTAAAGCAAAACAAAATCAATTTGTGTTTTTCCTGAACTTCAGTATTCCCAACTGGAGTACTGCCACAGAGTGGTGCCTTTAATGTATCAGGACCACTATCCTCTGTGCATAAAGCCTATCTGCCTATAGAAGAACTTTGCAAGCTTTTTATATCCTAGAGCTGCTGACGTCAGTGATCACCTGATCTGCCCCCTATTTCTAATACAGAAAATTATCTGCTCTAATACAAATAATGGGGCAACATCAGGTACCAAATAACTGCTCTATCATTATTTATCCTAATACAGTATGTTTATTGATTAAAATCAAAAGAGAATCACCCCTATTGTAAGATGCATAATCAAGGGTCACTTAAAAAAATAGCCCCTCCTCCTCTAAGAATGACCTCACATCATGCCTGGTTTATAAATATAGTCCATCAGGGGGCCGCTGGCCCTAAAGGGGGGATTTGAGTCAGACTACCTTAGAGATACTAGGACAATAGGTAAGACTTTACCTTGCTTTTATGCTGTGTTTAATTTTGCTATTCCCAAAGTACCGGTGAACAAATGTAAGATGCTTACCCGGTATCCTAGAGATGCATCCGAGTATTAACATGCAGAAATTATGGGTTACCTCCAATCCCAGACTGTTTATTTTAAAATACAGGCATACATGCTAAGTAACTTAACTTAAAACTTATACCCATTTTGGTTCACTGTACACTGTCTGAAGTTTTCGGCATCTCTCTGCCTTGCGCCAGGCATTTGCAACCCCACCACTTTTAGGACAAATTTTCGGTGGTCTAGTTCTGCAAAACTCAGGCTTAAGAGGAGTCGGAAAGAGTAACTACAGTAGATCCTCCAAGAGCTTCTAAGCCTGCTTATCTCTTGCTTAAGGTAAATGAGAGTCTATTTATATTTCTGCGCTGAACGATGTCACCGATTTATATATCGGTTGCCCCTCTAAATACATAAAATATCAAGGGAACACGTCACAAGAATTGCACAGGGGCTACTCGGGTTAATTTACAGCATCCTGAGCAATTTTAATATGGTCTTTGTAACAGTCAGAAAAGAGATAGTATTTATTTACATTAAACTGAAGGGGGGGGTTAGAAATGTAAATGGCATCAGTGTAAATAGTATTTGAAAACCAAAAATGTTTTTAGATTCTGTGCAAATATATCGCTGACCCAGCCAGCAACATGGGTATTTAAACCACAAAGTAAGTTATATTAAGGGTACTGTTTTTATCTTTGGAAACCACTTGGACATAAAGAGAAACAACAGAGGGGTTAGGTAGAGTCAAGATACCATATTAGGAGGCCACCCTAGTATGGTAGAAAATAAGAAAATGGTCAAGAGAGGCCAGAACAAGATCGAGATAGTACTACTGCAGTAGATTCAGAAAGGGGTTATAGGAAAAGAGGTTGTCCAGTGGTGCCAAAGAAAAATGAAAAAAAGGGGGTCCCTACACCTTCACAGTATGGTCACCACTTTTATGTTTAGGAGTGACAACTACAGTCTTCCAGGCATGGGGGAACTGGTCGAGGCAGAGTGAGCAGTTGAGAAGGTTGGTCAGAGGGGAGAGTGCCTCTTCAGGAACTAGGCATAAGATTTTGATGTTCAGTGAATCATTACAGTTGCTGGCCCCAGTCAAGGCTTTGATCAAGTAGGGCTTCGCCTCACCTGGGGAGAGGGCACGGAAATAAAAAGGGGAGTGGGTGGGTGATCGGGGACAGGATCAAAGAAATTAGCAGACAGTACTGAGCTGAGGTCCAAGAAAAAGGAGTTAAGGGTCTCAGCAATGCTCTGAGGGTCAGAGATGAAGGTGCCATTATGGTAGAGTTGGGACGGGAGGAGGTGGATTTCCCATTGAGCTCCTTTCTGTTGTCCCAGAACTTATGGACAGAGCCTCAGAAGGATGCAAGGGTGGACCTGTAATAGTCTGCTTTGGCTTGGCGGAAGGCCCAGATACATTTGTGGTGGGCCGCACAATATGCTTGCTTGTCCGCAAGTTTTCCAGAGTTGAGAGCCCTATGCCAGAGGTTGTCCCTATGCTGCATTTAGTTGATGAGAGCAGGCATGATCCAGGGGGTGGGCTGATTTTTTAAGAGCAGTTTAGAGAGGGGAGCAAAATTCTCACAGGCCACATTAAATGACTGGATGAAATAACTGATAGCAGAGTCAATGTCTGTGGCACACTTAAAAGGCAACCAGTTCCAGCTTGCAAGGTGCTCTTTTAGCTGGGCTAGTTTGCCAGAACATAGGCGCCACCGATAGATGAATTTGGGTATTGGCTTCTGCACTTTGCCAGACCAGGAGAATATAATGGGGGAATGGTCACTTAGTGCATTTGGCAGGATGGTGGTGTCAGTGATTTTTTGGGGTCTGTTAGATAGGAGAATATCATACAAGATAGCAGTCCCATTGCTTGAGCGCTGAGTGGGAGCGGTAGCCAGTTGGGTGAGGTCAATGACTGCACAGGCATCTCTAGCCTGAGAGGAAGAGCTGGCAAACCAATTAATATTAAGGTCCATTAATGGTCAAACTGTTTGGTAATCTAATTGTTAAACACTGTAACTGTTCAGGTTCTCATAAAGGGTCACTAGGTGGGATTGTGGGTGGTATTAGCTTCCCAGAGGGCTGTACCTACTGTGATAGTTGCCCATGTAATTTCTCTGGGTGGAGACACCATAATTATAGCACTACTACTGGTAGGGCCCCCCATACTAAGTAGTTATGAAACCAGGCCCTTCAGCCTGTTGTTAGGAATACAGGCAGGGGTAAAAGCCCTTGGTGTAACAGCACCAGGGTTACAAATAAAAACAAAATCAAAAGATGAGTTATAGATTTGGATTAAGGCAACTAAGAAATACAGAGCAAGATTTGCAGTTCATCCAATCAGGGATTTTGGCCCAAATGAGTAGCCGATCAGGCCAGGGTATAAAGAAGCATCAGAAAGTTAAAGTTCAGATAATAATGTTCACCCGAGTACCTTTGACTGAAGTCTGAAGTCCGATGGTGGCAAGTCGTGCCACCATGGAGCACACGGTGGTCAAGGCATGCAGGAGGGCAAGGTGTGGGCAGCAGCCATTATGTGAGCCACATATCGCCCCAGGAGTCATCAACAGCACCCGGTTAGGGGCTCAGCTGACCTAAGGAGGAACAGTGGGAGAAGAGAACTTTAGGAGAACAGAAATCGGGGGTGGGGTATCAGATCTGGAGGCAGATACCCAGCTGGGGGTGGGAAACAGACAGTGGCAAACAAAAGACAGAATGGAAAGAAATCAGGGAAGGAGGAGATCAGAAAATTGTTTAACAAAGAAAGTACGAGAGGGAGGTTTAGGAGCACTCAGCAGAGATGCGGCAGATGGCCTCTGAAAACCTTTGGCACAGTTAACAGAAAGGGGTTGGGGAAGAGAGAGTCTGAGAAGGGGGAAAGCTAGGAGTGTTGAGCTGGGTTACAACAGGCAGGCTCCAGGATACAAGTGTACCAGCAAGGTTAGGGTATTTAGGGAAAGGAAGCGGGGAGCGGAGAGCAAGCCGGAAGATAAGGCAAAAAATCAACTTCAAGCAGTTTCCAAAATCACTTAAAAGCACATTTTCCACATTAACCTAAACTCTAAGCATAAAAACAGTTACAGGATACACAGTTGTAAATAAAAACACAATAAAACGATCAGGTATAGAGATTAAGCAGCTAAGAAATACAGAGCAAGATTTGCAGTTCAACCAATCAGTTGTTTCTGCCCAAGTGAGCAGCCAATCAGTCAGGGGCACAAAGAGGCACCAGAAAGTTACATTTTAGATAATAATGTTCAGCCCAGGGTACCTTTATCTAGGGTCTGAAGCCCTATGGTGAGAAGCCATGCCACCGTGGAACGCCCAGTCAAGGCACACAGGAGTGCAAGGTGCGGGCAGTGGCTGTGATCTCAGCTGTGCTGCAGGAGTGTCCGGCAGCGCCTGGTCAGGAACTCAGCTTATCCAGGGAGGAAGACAGGGAGAAGAGAACTTCAGCAGGACAGAACACGGGGGGGTAAGGTCTGACAGATATCCAGCGGGGCAGGAGACAGATAGTGGCAAACAAAAGAGAAGAAAGAAATCAGGGAAAAAGGGAGGGGTTGAGAAAAGGGTGTTATAAAGAAAGTACAGTGGGGGTTAGGAGCACTCAGCCGAGATGCGGCAAGCAGCCTCCGAAAACTTTAGGCAAAGCTAACAGAGAAGGGTAAGGGGAAGAGAGACTCTGAGTAGGGGGGGAGGCTAGGAGCTTTCAGCTGGGTTACAGCAGGCAGGCTCCGAGAGGCAAGTGTACCAGCAAGATCAGGGTGTTTAGGGAAAGGGAGCAGGGAGCAGAGAGCAGACAGGAAGATGACGCAAAAAATCAACTTCAAACAGTTTTCAAAATCACTTAAAATAACATTTTGCACATTAACTTAAACTCTAAGCCTAGCAAACAGTTGCAGGATACACAGTTGTGAATAAAAACACAATAAAAAGATCAGATATAGACTTGGATTAAGGCAGCTAGGAAATACAGAGCAAGATTTACAGTTCAATCAATCAGGGGGTTTGACCTGAGTGAGTAGCCAATCAGGTCAGGGCACAAAGAGGCACCAGAAAGTTACAGTTTAGATAATAATGTTCAGCCCAAGTACCTTTAGCTGGGCTCTGAAGTCTGATGGCGGCGAGCCACGCCACCATGAAGCACCCGGACAAGGCATGGAGGAGGGCAAGGTATGGACAGCGGCTGGTATGTGAGCCACTCCGAGCTGCAGGAGTGGCCGGCAGTGCCCTGCCAGGAACTCAGCTGATCTGGGGAGGAAGGGAGTGAGAAAAGAACTTTAGCATGACAGAAATTGGGGGGGGGTGTCAGGTCTGGAGGCAGAAAGTCATGGGAGGGGAGACAGACAGCAGCAAACAAAAGACAGAATGAAAAGAAATCAGGGAGAGAGGGAGGGGTTGAGAAAATGGAATAATAATGAAAGTATGAGGCAAAGGGTTAGGAGCCCTCAGAGAGGGGTAAGGGGAAAAAAGAGTGTGAGTGGGCAGGGGGGGAGACTAGGAGCATTCAGTCAGGCTATGGCAGGCAGGCTCCGGGAGACAAGTGTACCAGCAAGGTCAGGGTGATTAGGGAAAGGGAGCAGAGAGCAGGCATGAAGATAGTGCAAAAAATCAACTTCAAGCAGTTTACAAAATCATTTAAAATAATTTGCACATTAACTTAAACTCTAAGCACAACAAACAGTTACAGGATACACAGTTGTAAATAAAAGGCAGCTAAGAAATACAGAGCAAGATTTGCAGTTCAGCCACTCAGGGGTTTCAGTTCCAGTGTGCAGCCAATCAGATCAGGGCACAAAAAGTTGTCAGAAAGTTAAAGTTCAGATAATAATGTTCAGCCCAGGTAAATTAGGCTGGGGTCTGAAGTCCGATGGTGGCAAACCATGCCACCGTGAAGCGTCCAGTGAAGACATGCAGGAGGGCAAGGGGTAGGCAGCAGCTGTCATATGAGCCACAACAAAGAAGTGGCCAGGAGTGCCCAGTCAGGGGCTCAGCTGATCTAGGGAGGAAGAAAGGGAGAAGAGAACTTTAGCAGGACAGAAATTGGGGGGGGGGGGTGTCAGAGGGCAGGAGACAGACAGTGGCAAACACGAGAGAATGGAAAGAAATCAGGAAGGGAGGGAGGGGTTGAGAAAATTGTGTAACAAAGAAAGTACAAGGGGAAAGGTTAAGAATGCCCAACCGAGATGTGGCAGGCAGCCTCCGAAATCGTTTGGCATAGCTAATAGAGAGGGATCAGGGGAACAGAGACTCTGAGTGGGGGGGGGGTCTAGGAGCATTCAACCGGGTTATGGCAGGCAGGCTCCAGGAGGCAAGTGTACCAGCAAGGTCAGGGTGTTTAGGGCAAGGGAGCGGGGAGCGTTCAGGATGATAACGCAAAAAATCAACTTCAAGGCATTTCCAAAATCACTTAAAATAACATTTTCCACATTAACTTAGAGCATAAAAAACATACAGGATACACAGCTGTAAATAACAACACAATAAAAAGATCAGATATAGACTCGGATTAAGGCAGCTAAGAAATATAGAGCAAGATTTACAGTTCAATCAACAAGGGGGTTTGACCCGAGTGAGCAGCCAATCAGGCAGGGACACAAAGAGGCATCAGAATGTTAAAGTTCAGATAATAATGTTCAGACTGGGTAAATTTTGCTGTGATCTGAAGTCTGATGGTGGTAAGTCGCGCCACTGTGGAGCACCCAGTCAAGGCTCGCAGGAGGGCAAGGTGTGGGCAGTGACTGTGATCTGAGCCATGCCTTGCCACAGGATTGGCAGTAGCTCCTGGCCAGGGGTTCAGCTGATCTAGGGAGGAAGAAAGGGAGAAGAAACCTAGTGGTACTGGAAATTGAGGGGGGGTCAGGTCTGAGACAGACAGCCAGCGTGGGATGGGAGACAGAAAGTGGCAAACAAAGGAGAGAATGGAACTTAATCAAGGAGAGAGCAAGGGCTTGAGAAAATGGTCTAATAAAGGAAGTATGGGGGGGAGTTTAGTAGCGCTCAGCCAAAATGTGGCAGGTGGCCTCTGAAAACTTTTGGCATAGCTGATAGAGAGGGGTAAGGGGAAGACAGAGTCTGAGTAGGAGAGGCTAGGAGCATTCAGCCAGGTTATGGCAGGCAGGCACCAATAGACAAGCATACCAGCAAGATGAGGGTGTTTAGGGAAAGGGGCCGGGGAGCAGACAGCAGGCAGGAAGATAAGGCAAACAAGCCTTTGTCAATGCTAAATGTTGTCTTGCTAGCATTGGCATTGGTAGTGCAGGAGTTAGACAGATACATAAAAGGAACGGCAGTGAAGTATTGAACGGAAGTCAACCCCACCCTACTCTGCAGAGACTGACAGGCATTGGGGGGGTCTTTGAGTTATCGGCCATAATGCTCACCCTGCCCTGCAGACACTGACAGGTGTCGCGGTGTGCCTTGGGGTCTTCGGGCTTTGTACTCACCCCATTCCACAAGGAAATATGCTGAGACAGGTGCGGTATAGAAGAATGGGGTGAACGCTGGGGCCAGAGACCCCAAGGCACACCTCAGTACCTGTCACTGGCTGCAGGGTGTGGGTGGAATGGCATGATCACTACAACAGACGATCCCAAGTCACACCCCTGACCTATATCAGTCTCTATAGAGTAGGGCGTTATGGTTGTGTAACCCCCCTGCAAATGGGGGTTCCCAAAAGACTTCCAGGAGCTTGCTTGAATGCTCCAAGCCTGAATGGTGTTTGGCATTTAAGCCATTTATCAGTGAGTGTTTTTAGAGCCTCTGGTACTGTCTCTTTAAGAGCTGTCTGCTTGCAGACATAATTAGTTTGTATGGGGGACTGTGTGCTTCTCTGAGTACCATGAGCTGCTGCTAATTCACTTCATTTTGCAGTCACTAGGGTGCAAAGGAACCTATCTGAAAGATGTAACTGTTTGCCAGAAATTATTTGAGTAATAATGAAATTACAGTTTGTCTAACCTGCTTTCTTTGCAGTCAGAACTGTGTCTGCTAGTTCCCCATTCTAGTTTTGAACTGCTGAACTGGACCAATCAGTGTGGGGTAAGCTAGCTCTAAAATGGTGCCTTGACGAATCAGAACTTGGACTCATAATCTGAGCCAGCCACAAGAGGATTGTATGGGCAGTGACTCTGGGAGATGTAGTTTAGACTTCAGTGCCTTTTGGACCAACAGCAGCAGTCTATTGTGAGTGACAGCCAATCCAGTCAAGAACTGGGAGGAACTCAAAGGAAGTGCCCAGTTTTGTCAGTTGGAGCTTCAGTTGAGCTTTGGCAGTGAAGAAGAAGGAGCCCTGTGCTTTTCAGTGTGCAGTTTTAGTCAAAAACGTGTAAGGCCCAGAGTTCGGTCTGCAGCTTGTGTAACAGCTTGTTAGGACTGAATCGTCCTGTGAAAAGAATCAAAGGATCTCTGAAGAGTAGAAACCAGGCTCACCCTGTAGAAGACTGGAAGAATTGCTGAAAATTGCACTCGGTCTGTCAGGAACTGAATCTGCTGTGTGTTCTCCCGGTATTGTGCAGTAATTGCGATCGGGATACAGATGCAGCCTGCCTGGTATAGTATTCTTTTATATGGATGTGTGAAGAGGTTTGTGTACCTCAAGTTAGCCCTGCTGACATTGAAGGACCCTATCTTATTTGGAGGTCGTGAGTACTAATTCAGGGTTGCTCCCTGTTGAATTGCCACATTAAATCCAAATGGAATTACTGTACTGCTGACTGTTTAATTCTCCTTTCTCTGTGTGAAAGGGCCCTACCAGCTGCCACGGTTTGGACTAGCCACTGGGCTTGGGTACCCAGGACAGTAACTGATAGGGATAGGCCTGTGCACAGAGCCATAGGTAGATTATAGAGTGATAAGCTAATTAACCTGATTTCCCCTGTCCTTGTTATATCCCCAAATAAATCAGGAGCTGCTTGTTTCAGCAAAGTTATACTGCCTGAGGTATTTGTCTATGTTAAAGTACTGTACTGTGATTGTTGCACTGTATCTCATTTCACAGGAGGTCCCAGTGCCGGAACCAGACCTGGAGGTAAGTGTATACTGTGAAGGTAATTCTGATATATTGTGTGGGCCACTAGTGGGAAGAAAGGGGGGTTGCAGTGTCCCAGAGGGCTGTGACCAAGTTAGTTTAACTATTGCAAACCCTGACCTCTGGGTGGAGGCACCCACCATTGGATCCAGGCCCCTCAACCTGTTAGTGGCAAATCAGGCAGGGGTAGTAGCCCCTGGGATAGCGCCATCTAGGGGTTACATCTTGGAGGCACCGCTGGGATTGTGTGTCCTCTAGTGGCCATATTTACGAACCACTGTTAAGAAAAAAATGGGTACCCCGACAGAAGTGGCTGTGCACCGGCTGGTGGAGTGGTGTACTGGGGAGGAGATCGACCCCCAAAATGCTATGCTTATCCTGGACATCCCCCTGGGTATCAATATGGACACTGTGCAGGAGTACTTTCCAAGGTGGAAGGTTTACAAAACCCTGTGGTGGGTCGGCATGCTAATCTGCTCACCCACACTTTCCTGGCCCTAGTAGAGTTTAAGGATCCCAGATAGCTCCAAAGTGCCACAGACCATTACCCCAGAGGGAGCCCTCACTGCTTGGAGAGTGATAACTAAGGACAGTAAAGACCTGGGGAATCACGCCCCACCACTATCTGAAACTTTGAGGAGAAATTTGCTGAATGGTTGCTGGGAGAGGGAAAACTGTGGAGGACTTGAAGAAACTATTCTTGCCACCTGGGGTGTTCCTCCCCAACACCCTCTCCTGCTCCAGTGCCCGTAATGGTGTCTGAACCAATGCAGACTCCTATTTCTGCACCTGCCATTAGTCACGACTCTTCCGAAGGTTGAAGATCTTCTCTGGCACCTCCCACCCCCAAGGGAGGATGACTGGGAGACCTGGATAGACTATGTTGCCCCCAAGTGCTAGAATGGCAATGCTCGGAAGGTGAAAAGCGAAAGGGTTAGTGAGAGCCTCCGAGGTCCTGCCCTGGCTACCATCCTGCTAAACGGGCCAGTAACCCTGAAGCGACTGCACAGGCCTATCTTGAGGCCTTGGAGAATGTGTATGGGAGCCCAGATTCTGATGAGGACCTATGGTGGAGAGTAAGAGATGCACAACAGTACCAAGGGAGTTGTTGTCTGTGTATGTATCTCGGCTGGAAAAATTGTTGCAAGAATGCCTCAGAAAAGGTAGTTTGCCAGCGATTGAACTGGACCGAACCAGGCTGGACAGGATCCTAAGTCTGCCCCTTCTCAGAACTGCTGTTGCTTCAGTTACACCTGGCAGATCGACTGGAATCCCCACCCTCCTATGATGAGTTAATGAGAGAAATTCGAGGAGTTGAGAAAGACGACCTCGGGAGGGACCTGCACCAATAGCTGCGGCTACACCCGAAAGTGACTGAGGGTGACCCATCAAGTGAAGTTCAGGGCAGAGGTTGGCAGTCAATGAGTGCTCTGACAAGGAAAAGATATGTCACAATGGGGCGTAACTGTTGAGAGAGATCCGGGAATTCAAAACAGTCCCTTTATGAAGGCCACGCCTGCAAGCACGGGCCCTGACCTATATCCGACAGTATTCTGTTATGGGGTGGGGTACCACCATGTATCTCCTGCTGATAACAGCTCGAACTCGATTCCTTGACCATGGAAGTGGAGAAACTGACGAGATGTCTCCAAATGCTTATCACGCCGCAGACAGAGATGGCACCAAGGTTTCCAGTTAGTAATACCCCGCCCTGGCTCCCAGTGTGGCTCCGCCAGCTCAAACTCCAGAAAGTATGTTTTGCTATAATTGTGGGAAAGATGGGCACATGAAAAGGAATGCCAGTCCCAAAAGACACTGACAAAGTTGCATATAGGCTACAAGGAGAGCTGGAGAAGAAATCAGTGGTTAAGAGGTGCACGACATGATCCAGTGAGGCACCAAAATGCTAATTCACGTCCTTTGTGGCAAGGTCAGTTGCCCAGGCCCCCACTACCTCTCCAGACTGGTCCAGAATAGTGGTCCCCTCCATGGAGACCACTGTAAAGGTGTAACTGTGTCTACAAGAGCTATATTAGACAGTGGCTCCTAAGTGACAATTATGTTCCAAGATTGGTATCAGAAGCATTTGTCAGACGTATCCTTACAACCATTAGAAGGACTGCATGTATGGGGGTTAAGTGAAGGCCTACCCTATTCGGGTATATCGAATTGGCTGTCTTTTCCCACCTCCGTGGCTGGAGTGGCGAACAAGTAGAGACCCTAGCCTTAGTGTGTCCCCCACTGGACTGTATGATGGTGTCCCTTTGTTGATTGGAACAAATGCTCATATGTTCGGAAGGCTGGCACAGTTGTGTTATGAAAAACAGGGTCAAAGACTAGTAGAGCTTTAAGAGTTCCGCTTTAATTAAGAAGGCCTATGAGGCACAGAGAGATGCTGAAAAACAGAACCAGAGGAACCGGTCGGAATTGTATGGAAGAAGGATCCTGAGTCTCTGATCCTCGCGCCCAAATGCCCAGTGTACCTTACAGGAGAGGTCCGTATCAGAAAGGATGTTAAGAATAAAATATTAATGTTGGATGCACCAGGCGATGGAAAATTGCCAGAGGGACTGCTGGTCAAGCCTAGTATTTTGCCCGCTAGAGCCCATGCTTATGCCAGAAGGGTAATGGTCCAAGTTCATAATGTGTCTGAAAGAGACATTCGAGTAAACAGAGGTTGCATCCTGGCTAATGTGCATTGTAGCAGACACTGCAGTGCTACCCAGCAGCAAGGTTCAAGGAAGAATGACAGAGTAACGCCTGACTTGTTTGATTTCGCGACTCCCGCTGCCAGCTGAATGGAAAGTGAAGATCAGTGAGAAGCTTGCCCAGAGAGACCAGGTGTTTCTTTAAAGGAATGGGATGTAGGTGCAAGGAGCTGAGCACAATATCCGCTGCATGACGAAGACCATTTCGTGAGAGGTCTCGACGCCTGGCACCTGCTGACATAGATGATGGAGACGGCATCTGCAAGAGATGTTAGCTGCTGGTGTAATACAAGAATCCAGAAGCCTTATGCTTCCCCATTGTGGTAGTGAGGAAAAAGAATGGAACAGTAAGGATGTGTGTGGATTATGCACCTTTTAAACCGGCGGACTATCCCTGATCAGTACACAATGCCCCGCATTCAGGATGCTTTGGACTGCCTAAACGGGAGCAAGTGGTTCTCTGTGCTGGATCTCCGCAGTGGGTACTATCAGATCCCGATGGCCCCAGAGGACCGTGAAAGACAGCCTTTATCTGTCCGCTTGGCTTCTATGAATTCATGAGGATGCCTCAAGGGTTTCAGGTGCCCCAGCCACTTTTCAACGATTGATGGAGCGTGGTGGGGGACATGAACTTACTAGAGTGCCTGGTATACCTAGATGATGTTATTGTGTTTGGCAGCTCACTGGAGGAACATGAGAGCAGATTATTTAAGGTATTGGACCGACTGGAGGACTTTGGCCTTAAACTGTCCATTGATAAGTGTCAATTTTTTCAAACATCAGTAAAGTATGTAGGACACATAGTATCCACCGAGGAATAGAGACCGACGCCAAAGTTGAGGTACTTGACCACCTGGCCACAGCCCAAAATCTAAAAGAACTGCAAAGATTCCTGGATTCTGTGGTTATTATCGGCGCTCATCAAGGACTATTCAAGAGTGATCCGCCCTTTACTTAACCTTACTCAAGGGTATCCCCAACCCACAAAAAATACCAAAAGTCAGCATCCTCAAGACTGAAAGAGTGTATTTCATCCGAGTGAAGTATTTGGGGCCCGCTGGACTCTGATTGTGAGACTGCTTTTCATGAGATCATATATCAACTTACCCATGCTCCAGTGCTGGCCTATGCCGATCCAAGAAAACCTTACGTCCCTGCACACTGATGCTAGCTTGCAAGGGTTGGGGCTGTGTTGTACCAAGAGCACGAGAATGGCCTGAGACCAGTGGCCTTTGCCAGTAGAAGCCTGACCCCATCCGAAAAGAACTATCCTGTACATAAGTTAGAGTTCCTAGCTTTGAAGTGGCTATGTTGACCAATTCCATGAGTACTTGTATGGGGCTAAATACTAGTAAAAACTGACAATAATCCTTTGACCTATGTGCAGACCTCAGCTAAGTTGGATGCCACTGGCCATAGGTGGCTTTCTGCATTATCTACATATGACTATGCTCTCGAATACCGAGCAGGTCTGAACCACATAGATGCTGATGCTCTCTCCCGAGGCCTGTTCCCAGAATGATTGGGTCCGATTACAGAACTCGACATTCGGCACTCTGCCGGAAGTTTGACAGGGGAACAAATGTCCACGGACGAGTGGACTGCATGGTGGATTGCTTGGGAGCCTCTGAGAATTGCATACTCAGCTTATTGCCACTTTTCTGCAATAGACATTGGTGCACTGCCTCAGCTGGACAATGACAGTATTCGGCGGCTCAATCCCACGATCCCATGATCAAAGCAGCTTTAGAAGCCCTCTATGCAGGAAAGATGTGTCCAAATTACGCTCCACTGATTTGAGAACTGCACTGTTATACAAAGAAGGTCCTAAGTTGAAACTGATCAATAAACTGTTATACAGAGAAACAGTAGACAGAGGGGACAAGTAGACAAACAACAACTAGTGCTGCCCACTGCCTTCGAGACTCAGTACTGAGGTCCTTGCACAACCACATGGGGCACCTTGGTATAGACAGAACACTTGACTTGGTGAGATCCAGATTCTATTGGCCTAAGATGGGGCTGATTGGAGCAACACATTCGAACTTGTAGTCGCTATTACAGAGGAAAGCTTATTCCAGAGGGCTGCCCCTTGTTAACATCACCACCAGTGCACCCATGGAGCTGGTCTGTATTGATTTTCTAAGTTTGGAGTCAGATCAAAGAAATATCAGTAATGTGCTGGTGGTCACTGACCATTTCACGAGATATGCCCAAGCTTTCCCACCAAAGACCAGAAAGCATCCACTGTGGCCAAAGTACTTGTAGAAAACTTTTTGTTCACTATGGGGCTCCACAAAGAATCCATTCTGATCAAGGAGAGACTTTGAGAGTCGTCCTGATCAAAGAGATGCTTTCTCTGTGGGGAGTGCGAAAGTCCAGAACCACTCCTTACCACCCCAGGGGACCCACAGCCTGAACGTTTCAACCGCACTTTGCTAGATATGCTAGGCACCCTGCACCCAAAGGACAAGCCTAGATGGAGCCAACAAATTAGCACCCTGGTACATGCTTATAACTGCACCAAAGTGATGCCACTGGATTCTCCCTCACCGTCTGATGTTTGGAAGAGAAGCTCGACTACCAGTAGATGTGTGTTTTGGGGTCTCTCCTGATGGGGTTCAGGCTGACAACTATTTACAGTATGTGCAAAGTTAAAGGCCCAGCTAACTCATGCGTACCAACTGGCTCAAACCATGGCTGCCAAAGAAATCTGGCCAACAAAGAAAGGTATGATAAAAGGTGAAAGCACAGGAACTCCAGGAGGGAGATCGGGTATTGCTAAGAAATCTGGGATTGCATGGCAAGCACAAGATTGCTGACAGATGGCACCATCTCCCTCACATTGTAGTGGGCAAACTAGATGATCTGCCAGTGTACAAAGTAAGGCCTGAGAATAATTCAAAGATGTAAAACAATGCATAGAAATCATTTACTGCCCATTGGACAAATCTTAATTGAGTCTGAGCCCCAGAAGATGCCCCTCTGGACCAGTGACTAGAGCTGCTGCTAAGAAAAGATCAAGAAAGTCTGCACCTACAGAAGCAAAGTTAAAGTGTTCCTCCACAAGTCCCAGTTGAGCATGACTGTCAGTCCATATCGGAAGAAAGTGAGAGTGACTTTGAATACTATCCTTCTTACGAACTGAGTCAATTGTTTCGGGCAATCCCTAGTCAATACTGGAGACAAAGCTGGGCCTTCTGGACTGTTTAAGCCCTCAGCTTCATCCCTGGAGCCAATGCTCCCAGAAAGTGAAGTGCAAAGCATCAGATCAGATGAAATGGAATCATTGTGCATGGTTGAACTGTTTGAGCTTTCAGGGAGGAAATGATAGATTGGGGCAGACTGGTGATACACCGAACAAGAAGAGTATTTTGAGTGCCCTGACAGTCCACTGCCAGTGTCCGAAAGCTCTCCATGCGAGCCAAGTGTTGTGGACTCAGAAACTGTAACTCCTGGAGCTGAAAGTGCCCCAAGTTCTAGCCTCTACCCCATGGAGACTCCCCGACAAGTGTGGACAATGCTGAAAATGAGGCTCAGAGTGCAGAGACTGTAACAGTTCCCCCTAGAAAGACTGGTCGAGCTGTAAAGCCTGTGGTGCACTCAGTTATGATTCCTTGGGAGGCCTGTGGATTTGCCTCTCAATGTTGTCCATAAAGGAGTGTATGTGTCCCCGAGCTCATTGCCCAAACTGGCGTCAGTGCTAACTCCAAGTTACTTGTATTGCCCTCTTTAGTATGGTGCCCTTGCCCGTTCCAGCCCCAAGGTAACTGATAGGAAGGCCCTCTTCAGGTTTCATGTACAAGAGGTAATAACTTGAGTTATGGTACAATGTGTATGTAATACTGTGTAAAGTGACATACTGCAATGTTTCAGAAATGTGTTCTTGGTAAAATGATATATTGACTGATGATTACATGCGCAGCTAATACAAATGTATATGGTTGCAGTTGAAACTTATGGTACTTGCTTGACGCGGCGTCAAGCTTTCCCAGGCCAGGAAGGGTGTAACCCCCGCAAATGGGGGTTCCAAAGACTTCCAGGAGCTTGCTTGAATGCTCCAAGCCTGAATGGTGTTTGGCATTTAAGCCATTTATCAGTGAGTGTTTTAGAGCCTCTGGTACTGTCTCTTTAAGAGCTGTCTGCTTGCAGACATAATTAGTTTGTATGGGGACTGTGTGCTTCTCTGAGTACCACTTGAGCTGCTGCCAATTCACTTCATTTTTGCAGTCACTAGGGTGCAAAGGGAACCTATCTGAAAGATGTAACTGTTTGCCAGAAATTATTTAGAGTAATAATGAAATTACAGTTTGTCTAACCTGCTTTCTTTGCAGTCAGAACTGTGTCTGCTAGTTCCCCATTCTAGTTTTGAACTGCTGAACTGGACCAATCAGTGTGGGTAGCTAGCTCTAAAATGGTGCCTTGACGAATCAGAACTTGGACTCATAATCTGAGCCAGCCACAAGAGGATTGTATGGGCAGTGACTCTGGGAGATGTAGTTTAGACTTCAGTGCCTTTTTGGACCAACAGCAGCAGTCTATTGTGAGTGACAGCCAATCCAGTCAAGAACTGGGAGGAACTCAAAGAAGTGCCCAGTTTTGTCAGTTGGAGCTTCAGTTGAGCTTTGGCAGTGAAGAAGGAAGGAGCCCTGTGCTTTTTCAGTGTGCAGTTTTAGTCAAAAACGTGTGTAAGGCCCAGAGTTCCGGTCTGCAGTTGTGTAACAGCTTGTTAGGACTGAATCTGTCCTGTGAAAGAATCAAAGGATCTCTGAAGAGTAGAAACCAGGCTCACCCTGTAGAAGACTGGAAGAATTGCTGAAAATTGCACTCGGTCTGTCAGGAACTGAATCTGCTGTGTGTTCTCCGGTATTGTGCAGTAATTCGATCGGGATACAGATGCAGCCTGCCTGGTATAGTACTTTCTTTTATATGGATGTGTGAAGAGGTTTGTGTACCTCAAGTTAGCCCTACTGACATTGAAGGACCCTATCTTATTTGGAGGTCGTGAGTACTAATTCAGGGTTGCTCCTGTTGAATTGCCACATTAAATCCAAATGGAATTACTGTACTGCTGACTGTTTAATTCTCCTTTTCTGTGTGAAAGGGCCTCTACCAGCTGCCACGGTTTGACTAGCCACTAGAGCTTGGGTACCCAGGGACAGTAACTGATAGGGATAGGCCTGTGCACAGAGCCATAGGTAGATTATTAGAGTGATAAGCTAATTAACCTGATTTCCCTGTCCTTGTTATATCCCCAAATAAATCAGAGCTGCTTGTTTCAGCAAAGTTATACTGCCTGAGGTATTTGTCTATGTTAAAGTACTGTACTGTGATTGTTGCACTGTATCTCATTTCACAGGAGGTCCCAGTGCCGGAACCAGACCTGGAGGTAAGTGTATACTGTGAAGGTAATTCTGATATATTGTGTGGGCCACTAGTGGGAAGAAAGGGGTAGCAGTGTCCCAGAGGGCTGTGACCAAGTTAGTTTAACTATTGCAAACCCTGACCTCTGGGTGGAGGCACCCGCCATTGGATCCAGGCCCTCAACCTGTTAGTGGCAAATCAGGCAGGGTAGTAGCTCCTGGGATAGCGCCATCTAGGGTTACAGTTGGAACCCTAATGGCCCAGCTGTTTGTTGTGTTTTTGTTCCAGATTTTTTAAATAAGATTTTTGTGACCCCACCTTATGAACAGTGGCACTATCATTTCATTACTTAATCCTGAAAGATGGTTTTTGCACAGCGACTGTGCCATTTGGCACCACAGTTGCAAAAACGCATCTCTGGCAAGATGTGAAAAATGACAGCTGTACTGTGGATGACATCCAGGTCCTTGCCATGAAGATACTGCTTGGAGCACAAAACAAAAACCTGACAGTGGCATCAATCTGTAGCCCCCCCAAGCTGACCAACCAAGGGCTAAACCCCATACTAGACTTCATACACTCATTCAATCAAAATGCAGAAACAATCCTGCTTGGTGACTTCAGTGTGAACTGGTCCTCCTTCAGTGTGAACAAATATAAGGACGCACTGACTGCTGCTAACTTCTCACAAATGGTCCAGTTACCCACAAGGGTGAACTACAGAACAGGTACTACCACCCTTCTGGTCTGGGTTCTCACGAACCGCCCAGATCACATCACGAAAACGGCAGTTCTCTCCGACAATTTAAGCGGCCACTCCCCAATCCTTTGCTTCTGGTTGAACAAATACACTAAGCCTCCTCCCAAAGCTATTAACAGCAGTAGATTTATCCCTGGTCATCTTGGGTCTCTAAAAACACTCCTATGAGACCATGATTGGTCTCTGATAGACACAGCCTCCAACATTGACACTGCTCTTGAATATTTTATCCACAGCTTTAACAGCGCCTGTGATGTCCATGACCCATTCAAAAAATGCAAGATTAAAGCCGTCAACAACCCTTGGATTAACTCTGATCTTCTGGAACAATTGAGGTCCCGGGATCATCTTTGGCATCTGGCCAACTTGACTGACACCCAGGCTGATAGCCAGGCTTACAAAGCAGCAAGAAATGCCTGTACTAGAGCAATTCAAAAAGAAAAGGCAAGATACTACTGGAGCGTACTCGCTAACTCATGGAAAGACAGGAAGATGTTTTGGGTGAATCTTTCTGAAGTTTCAGGGCATATCCCCAAAGTACCACTCTCTATGCTCAACGCAAATGGTAGCCTCACTCTGAAACTGATTACCATGGCTAACGCTTTTAATGCGGCATTCACCGATCTTAGTCATGTGCTTCCTCTAACATTCTTTGACCCCCCCCCCACTGGACTCTCCAGGCTTGGACAAAGCAAGAATAACACAGGGCCCATCCACCTTTCTACTTTAAAACTATCTTGGAGGTCCTAGCCAAAAAACAACTGCTCAAAGTGCTTGGGAGATCCAGATTCAGTGACGACTCCCTAGACCTGAAACTCCTTGCCCTCACCATTGACAAAGTCCTGACCCCGCTCACCAAAATTCTCAACCAATCCCTAATGCTTTCTCAGTTCCCCCAAATATGGAAATCTGCTGTTGTGATGCCAATTCACAAAAGTGTGGATAGGACCCTAACCTTTAACTACAGACCCATCTCCATTCTTCCCCCTCTATCGAAAGCACTGGAGAGAATAGTTGCCAATCAACTTACAGAATACCTTGCTAACCACAACCTGCAATGTCAGGAGCAGCATGGTTTTTGTAAAGGACCTAGTACCACCACAGCTCTCCTTGAATTCACCACTTACATCCATAATGCTCTGGATCAGGGAGATCTTGTCAGCGCCGCCTTCATTGATTTGACAAAGGCATTCAAAACTGTCAACCACTCCCTGCTATTTGAACAATTATCTTGCCATGGCCTCTCAGGTGACGTCACATGTTGTTTCCAAAGCTATCTTATCAACCGAACCCAACAGGTCAGAGTTGGTGAGTCCCTCTCACCCTCCCGTCCGATTCACTCTGGAGTTCCCTAAGGGTCCATCTTGGGTCCCTTGCTTTTCAGTATTTTCCTGAACAATCTCCCTGCATCATGCCCTAATAGACTCCTGTTACATGCAGAAAATACAGTTATTTTCACCTCCCACCCTGACCTGTCCCTCCTACAATTGTAACTGCAAACAAGCTTTATGCAAATGGAGACATGGTTTAAATCTCAAAAACTCATACTAAATCACAAAAAAACTAAAACAATGATGTTTCATGGCATCCATAACAAACCTAAAAACAAATGTCTATCTATCACAAACGGTGAAGGGATGTTGCTCGAACATGTTCAACTGTTTAAATACCTGGGGATTACCCTCAACAGCACTTTGTCTTACTCAGAACACGTTGAGAGCATTGCCAAGATCGTGAACACATGCATAGGACTTCTCTTTAGACATAGGAGTTGCCTCACCAATGAAGGCCTAAGCATTGCCATTCAGAGCTCTGTTATATCAGTAATCAACTATGGGCTTGTGATCTATGGCTCTGCCACTGACACCGTACTTCGACGAATAGCCATTGCCCTTAACAAGGCATGTTGTCTACTGACCTCTGCTCCATGCCTCTTACATACCTGTGAAATCTACAAGCAAGCAAATTGGCTCCAACTCCCCAGCAGACTCAAGTACCAGACCTGTATGCTAGCAAGAAAGATTACCTTAAATCTCCTACCCTCAAAGGTTCAGTTCTTACTGGCCACTAGCTGCGGCCTCCGCCTAACCAGGAGCTCAGAATATCTTACTTTTCTGTTCCACACTGCTCACTACCCAAGGATAACGCCTTTACATACAGAGCCTAATCCTGGTACAACTCGCTTCCACCTGCTGTTACCAACGACACTACCCCTGGACACTTTCAAGTGCTACCTGCATCAGCACCTTGTCACAATGGCCTCCTGTGAATGTTTCTCCTAACTAAACTTACTCTCCTTCCTCTAATTCTCCCCCAAGTCCCTCCCACCTTTACCCCCTCTTTCTCCTATCTCCTTCCTTTTATTTCCTACTATTATCTACATTCCTCCCATAGCTTCCTCTACATGTAACTACCATCTCTTCTAGCAGCTTCTAATTTATTCTAGTGAACCATATTACAACTGTGTTTCTAAGATCATGAATATGTTGTTCACCCACACTTTGGCATGTCTCTTTCCCCTTTAAATCTTGCCGGAAGTCTTCAAGCTCACTCCTCCCACCTACCCATAGTATATACCTTGGCTCCGCCCCATGATGCCAGATCTTCCTTTCCGCTGGAAGATACTGGTTGTCTCCCTCGTACTCATGCATATTGTAGGCCCTGGCTTTCAAAACTTTGGTTTTACCGAAATTAAAACTTGTTCAAGATAGCGACCGCGCTTGCGCATCATTGATCATGGAGGAAAAATCTTCCCCTGGATTTTGCTGGTGTCCTTACGGCCAAAAAATATTGTGCACTAATCCCCACCTCACGTGCATCTACTGCCTTGACCATGGCCATGACACCTCATTCTGCAGCTTCTGTTTGGCCTTCCATCCCAACGTCCTGGACGACCGCCTGGCACATCTTAAACTGGGGAGACTGGAGCAGAGGAACTCTCAGGTGGAGTCCAAGGAGGCTAGGTGGTCGGTTTCTGTGGCTGCGGGTTCCGCCAAACAGCTGGAATGCATGAAGGCATTTGAGGAAGAAGCTGCCCACGCTTCTGACACGCAAAGCTTTTTTGTTTCACTAAACCTGGGCTCCACATTCTCAGGCTCCTTTAGGGAGTTGTGCCAGTCTCTCCCCATCCAGGGAGAGGCACCAGTGGGCTCACACTCCTCTCAATCCTGTAAACAGGATAAGGAACCGAGCATGTCTTCGTGTCACCGAAGTCGCTCTCGGGACCGAGAGAGGTCTCAGTCCCAGGAACATGCGATCTTGACCTCGATCGAGATCACTTCCTCGGCTGCAGGCTTCACAGACCTCACTGCCGGGCCAGCCGACCCAGGATGCGCTGATGAGGTCGAGATTGTTCTCGATCCTATCAACCTGCTGTCACCGGCTCTGGTCAATGACCTTTAGAAAGGACTCGGGTCCTTGTCCTCCCTGATGAGGAGTCCCAGCCCACTGGTGTCCCCATCGAGGACCCGGTTCCAGACCCCTGGGTTTCACCGGTTCCCCCAGTGTCCCCTGAGCAACCTAGTCAGCTTGCTTGGTCTCGGTCGAGGTCCAGAACCCCCTCATCCAGATGGCCAAGGAAGAGCTATAAGCACTCCAAAAAGAGGCGATGTCACCAGTCGTGCTCATCCTCCTTGGATGAGGAGAGACACTGACGGAAACTCTGTCGGTGCTACAAGGACCTCATGTGGCAACAGCTGATATTGTCCAGGCACAAGTCAACTTCAACTCCTACCTCAGAAATTACTTGGCTTTTGCCTCCTAGGCTGAAGCCAACCCCTCGGAACTGAAGCCTTCTTCCTGCCCGCAGGACTGGCATGACTGCCTATTCGGCCTATACCAGTCTCTCCACCAATAGTGGAGGAACCACCACCTAAGCAGACTGTGTAGGGGCTTTTCCAAGAGGACTGACCAGACACCGGGCTTCCCCGATGTCTGTCGGTCACGGTCACCCTGGACTGCCCTTAGCGGGTGGAGGGTGATTTGGGCAGCAGACTGCTGTACCCCAGCTCTTCAGACTCGGACGTCACTGGGCTTAACTCTCATCCTGGGGATTATGAGTCATCCATTGGCCTAGGGATGGAGGAAGGCCCTTCCTCCTTCCAAGGAATTCTTTGCCTTATCTCTGGGTCCACAGGGATGCCCCTGGAACCCATCTAGAAAAAGGCGGATTACCCTCTTATGGACATCCTCAGGAGAGGAAATACCCCAATGGAGGCCTTTCCTGTGGCCAAGGCCATTGTTGGTCCAGCACTCGAACTGTGACAGCGTCCTGTCTCATGTCCAGCGCTGTCTGCCCAAATGACCTGCAAGTACGCGGTTCCCATGGGGTCCCTTGTGGGGTTCACAGAGCACCCTTCGTCTGACAGCCTGGTGACCGCCTCTGTGTTCAGGTGTGCTGGCAGTTCTGCTGACACTGACCGACCTCCTGACAAAGAGTCCAAGCTCTTGATCATTCAGCAGGAAGGTCTATGCAGCTTCTCCTTGGGCTTTCATCAGGCAAGTTCATCCATCATCATGGCACACACCTCTCATGCCCTCCTCGGGTCAGTAGACATAGTCCTCTGACATCTTCCCGCAGACATGCAGGCCATGGTTAAGCAGGTCAGAGACCAGGGTCGAGCTGTTGCCAAACAGCAGCTCCAGATAGCCCTGGACATTGGAGACTCTTGTGCCTGCTCGATTGCTGCCACAGTTGCCTGTCACCACAGGGCTTGGATGAGGCTCTCCTCCTTCCTGGCAGATACTCAACACAAGTTAGCTGATGTGCCCTTCCTCGGGACCAACTTGTTTGGCCCAGGAGTGGCCAGTCACCTACAATGTATACAGCA
The DNA here is from genome assembly GCA_016271365.2 of Neoceratodus forsteri. Lineage (NCBI taxonomy): Eukaryota > Metazoa > Chordata > Ceratodontiformes > Ceratodontidae > Neoceratodus > Neoceratodus forsteri. Next base: position 201,210,364 of record CM057450.1, read on the forward strand.
GCCAAATGCCACCTTGGACGCCACTTCTGCTAAGAGTTCTTCGGGCAAGAACCAGCAGAAGAAAAAGAAGAAGCCTTTTTGGCACTCTTCCCCTGTGGCTCATCAGTCTTTCTTCCAAGGGGGACAGCAGCATCAGCAGCAGGCTCAAGCTTAGTGCCCTCAGCCCAAGCCTGGACCCCAACAGGCCCGTGGGAGGCCAAAACTCAGGTCCTGGAGCTTCCTCCTACAAGCCTGCTCAATGACAAGGTGGGATTGCACTCCTATTCCCATCACACCAGCTCTGGGTCTTCCTGGGGGCTGACTCCACCACTTCCTTTCCGCCTGGTCTGCTATCAGCATGGACAGGTGGGTTCTCAGTGGTCGGTCAGGGACTGCCTCTAGAATTTGAGCAATACCCTCCCAGCTGAGCCCACGCCTCGGAAGAATGGATTTGCACACACCCAGTCGGCTCTTTGAGACGACATCGCTCATCTCCTCCTTAAGGAGGCAGTGGCTCTCATGGCGGATCCTTCAGCAGACCCAGGCTTTCTCCAGGTACTTCCTGGTGCCCAGCGGATGGGGGCTGGTGCCCCATTCTATATCTCCATGACTTGAATAAGTATCTCCGGTCATGCACCTTTCAGATGGTCACTCTGTCCCAGATCATACCATCCTTGGAGCGAAACATGTGGTTCTGCTCATCGGATCTGCAGGATGCATTCTTTCACATCCCAATCCACCCATTCCATAAGCGTTCCTTTGCTTCATGGTCAAAGGACCCTGCACGAGTTCTGAGCCATGCCATTGGCCTGTCCTTGGCCCCATGGGTCTTACCAAATGAATTGCAGTGGTGGCAGCCCATCTCCAGCATCAGGGGTCAGAATTTACCCCTACCTCAATGATTGGCTCCTTGCAGGTTCCACCCGACGGGAGGTGGAGAGGTCCAAGGATCTGTCCTCCAAACCTGTTCCCAACTCGGCCTCCTGATCAATGAGACCAAAGTTGGAACTCATGCCATCTCAGGTGATGGGCTTCATTGGGCAGAGCTCAACTCTTGTCAAGCCAGAGCTCAACTCCCAGTGGACAGGGCAGAAGTTCTCTTCTCCTTTGCCCAATCATTTCTGGTTGGGCACTTGCGCCCTGCCCAGGACTTTCTGCACCTTCTGGGTTACATGGTGGCATGCACCTCAGTGGTCCATTGGGCCTGGTTGCACATGCACCCCCTCCAATGGGAGCAGGCTGCCACAATTACTTCAACCAGCTGATCACGGTAACCCAGAAGATGTGGGATGCTTTCCAATGATGGACCGCCCCAGACCGGTTACAGGAAGGGATCCTGCTTGTCTGCCCCTAGCCGACGGTCGTCCTCATGAACGATGCCTCTTTTATGGGCTGAGGAGCCCACATGGGGGACAAAAGGGCCCACGGGTTTTGGACCCCGAGGAGTCCCAATGCAACATCAACCTGTTTGAGCTCAGAGCAGTCAGACTGGCACTGTCAGCTTTCACTCCTCAGCTCCAGGGTCAAGTGGTTCAAGTCCAGATGGACAATACCATGACCATGTACCAGATCAACAAACAGGGCGGCATGCACTCCCATCTGCTTGCAAGGAGGCTCTCCACATCTGGACCCTGGTAAGCCAACTGGAGGCAGATCTCCTAGCCATCCATCTGGCAGGAGCCTCGAACCAGCTGGCGGATGCTCTCAGCTGCATAGGCCCGACATCCCACGAGTGGTCTCTCCATCCAGAGGTAGCTTATAGCCTGTTCTCCCTTTGGGGCAAACTGATGGTGAACCTGTTTGCCTCCAGGGAAAACATCAAGCTGAGGCTGTTTCATGCCTGCTCCCTTCAGCAGGGCTCACTGCAGGGGGGTGCCATCTCGAGGCCGTGGACCCCAGGCCTCCTCTATGCCTTCCCTCCATTTCCCTTGATCCACAAGGTGTTACTCAAGGTGAGGAAGGACAAGGCGAAGGTGATTTTGGTAGCCCCAGACTGGTCATGCCAATTCTGGCATCCAGATTAGGCCCCTGGAGTGGCTTTGTACATGCCCGGACCTGATATCTCTAAATCAGGAGGAGGCATACCATCTGGACCTTCAATCCCTACACTTCACAGCCTGGTATCTGAGCAGCTAGAATTCCAGGCTTTGGGTCTTTCCAAAGATGTCTACACTGTGGTGGAGACATCTAGAAAGGAATTGACCAGGAAATGTTATGCCTTCAAATGGAAAAGATTTTCCATTGGGTGTCAGGGTAAGGGCCTGGACCCTCTGTCCTGTTCTGTGGCTATCATTCTCAACTACCTTTGGTCTCTCTCTCTCCAAAGGTGGTCTGCGGTCATCGACCCTTAGGGTGCACCTGGCAGCCATTTCTGCTTACTTGTCATGGGCTAGTCAGCTGACATTGGTGCAGGAGACGTGGTCGGGCACTTCTTTAAGGCCTGGATCACATATCCTCAGTCGTGAACCTCCACCTCTGTGGGATCTACTGCTGGTATTGGTGAAGCTCATGGGCAAGCCATTCGAACCAATGCACAAGTGTAAACTGTCACACATAGAAACATAGACTTTGACGGTAGATAAGGACTGCTTGGTCCATCTAGTATGCCCATTTCTCCTCAGGATAGGCCGAGATCCTAGTTAACCAACAGCCTATTTCTTCCTACCCCCCCAAGAATTGCCTTATGTCTGTCCCATGCATTCTTGAATTCTCCCACAGTTTTAGACCCCACAACCTCCTCAGGAAGGCTGTTCCATGCATCCACTACCCTCTCTGTGAAATAATAGTTCCTCACATTGCCCGTGAACCGCCTTCCTTCTATCTTTAAATTGTGTCCCCTTGTTCTTGCACGTCTCTTTTTCTGAAAGATGCTACCCTCTTGGACTTTGTTGATTCCACTGAGGTACTTAAAAGTTTCTATCATGTCCCCCTTCTCCCTTCTTTCCTCAAGGGTATACATATTAAGCTCCTTTAGTCTCTCCTCGTATCGCTTCTCTTGCAGACCCTGCACCATTTTAGTTGCCCTCTATCCTATCTATGTCCTTGCGGAGATGGGGTCTCCAGAACTGGACACAGTACTCCAGATGGGGTCTCACCAACTGTCTGTACAGAGGGATAACAACTTCCTGTTTTCTGCTGCTGATGCCTCTCCCTATACATCCCAGTATACCCCCAGCTCTCCCTACTGCCTTCTCACATTGCTTGCTAACCTTAAGGTCATCTGATAAGATTACCCCCAGGTCCTTTTCCTTTTTTGTTGTTGTTACTACCTCCCCACCCATTGTGTATTCTTCCCCTGGGTTCTTGTTTCCCAGGTGCATTATTTTGCACTTCTTTGCATTGAATCTTAGCTGCCCAACCTTGCCAAGTCCCTTCTCATCCTTTCTATGCCTCCTTGTGTATCAACCCTGTTGCAGATCTTTGTGTCATCTGCAAAAAGGCATACTTTTCCTTCCAGTCCCTCTGCAATGTCACTGATGAAGACATGTCATTGAAGAAGGCCTTCCTGGTGGCTATCATGTCTGCCAGAAGGACATGGGATCTCCAGGTGCTCTCGGTGGACTCCCCTTATCTGGTCTTCCACAGGAACAAAGTTGTCCTGTGCCCCCACCCGAAATTCCTTCCGAAGGTGGTGTCAGAGTTTCATTTTAATCAGGTGTTGATGCTGCCGGTATACTACTCTGATTACACCTTGGAGGTCGAGTACAGGCTCCATACTTTGGACCTTAGATGTGCTGTCTCCTATTATAAGGAGAGGACGGCGGAAATTCATGGAGAGGTTTGCCAGCTGTTTGTCAATTATGCTGAAGCCGCTTCTGGCAGACCTGCAGCCTCATGGCTCAAGCCCCATAATTTGGATGCTGAATTAATAATCCCTGGCTACACACTAATTCGTCAAGACCACCAGGGTAACAAAGGGGGCAGAGGCATTGCAATGTTCATTGCCGATCACCTTCAGTTCACCCCTATCCAGCTCGCCATGCACACTCTCAATAGACTCGCTACTGATTAAGCTCTCACTCCCACACTCTATCCCTATTTACATAGCAGGGTCATACTGTGCCCCCAACACCCCTGTGCCTCTCATAATGGCCCACCTAAGCACCCTTAAACAGCTAGGTGCTGGGGGAGACCTCCTTATCCTTGTTGTCTTCAACTAGAACTGGCTGTCTAGTGCAAGCTCCAAGCTTTGGAGCCATGTAGCCACACTAAATATGTCCCAGCAAATTTCTGAACCAACACGTTTGAATCACAAGTCCTTAAACCACTCCCTACTTGATTGAGCACTCACAACACATCTGCACTGCATTCTCGACTCAGAACTCCTCCCTGTCTCACTAAGTGACCACCACATGATCTACGTAGTAAGAAAAATATTCAGGCCCAAAGCTACCCCCCCACCCCGTATCTTGCTAACCAAGTCCTGCAAATCCCTAGACCTATCAGCCCTTCTGAATGATCTGTCCAACTTGGACTGGTCTTTCATCCCTCAGGCCTCCTCTATCGACGCTGCCCTTGACTGGTTCAAATCTAACTTTCTCGGTGTGTGGAACCACCATGCGCCGCTGCGAAGGACCCATGTCAGAGGTGCCCACCTGCCCTGGGTCACAGCCAAAATTATCGACCAGTTACATGCCAGGGACCAAGCATGGCTAGCCTACAGGGCCTCAAATACCCAGGAAGCACTTCAGTTCTACTGAACACTCCACAACTCCTGTACTAGGCTCCTACGGCAGGCCAAAGCGAGCTACTTCAACACCTCCTTCCACAATAACCTAAATCACCCAGCAAAATTCTGAAATCTATCAAATTGCTTCTTACCTCCCCAGCCCAGCCCCCACCCCAGCCCTAAATGTAGATGGCTCCACCATCACGGACCCAAGCGGATGGCCTCAGTCTTTAACACCTTTTTCACCAGCTCGCCCACCTCTCTCACATCCGCTCTCCCCCATCTCACCATATCCCACCTATTCCTCCTTTCACTCACCTCCGGTTTCGCCTTCGCATGGTCACACCTACAGAAGTGCTAAAAGCCCTACAGGCACTCAACCCCAGCAAAGGTAAATGTCCCTGGGTCTGACTCCAAAATGCTTTACCTATCTGCCCCTGCCATCACCTCCCCCCACTGACCGCTCTCCTCAATCTCTTTCGCTTGTTTCTATACTATTCAACTGGAAAAGTGCTACTGTTATCCCTTTCCCAAAGGGGAGACCTGTCTCACCCGAGCAACTACTGCCCTATCTCCCTATTCCCCACCCTGGCCAAAATCCAAGAGCACCTTGACCAGCTCTGCTCCTTCTCAATGCCTTTTCTTCTTCACACCCTACCAATCTGATTCAGGAAGAAGCATTCCACTGTCACCTCCCTCCTCAGGTTCACTGACGCTGTCCTCATGGGTATGAACCATGGGCACATCACCTCGGCTATTTTTGTAGACCTCGCCAAAGTGTTCAATACCGTCTCTCATACCCTGCTATTATCCAAACTCACCCAGGCAGGTCTCTCGAACACCTGCACAAATTGGTTCAGTTCCTACCTAACTGGCAGATACCAATCCATGAGAATCGTTCATTGTACCTCAGCCCCCTCCCTGTAACCTCTGGAGTCCCCCAAGGCTCAGTACTTGGCCCGATCCCGTTCTACATTTTTCTGAATGACCTGCCCTCAGTATGTAACTGCACATTCATTCAAATGTACGCCGACGACATGGTATTGTATGCTGCTGGTCCTTCACCCTCTGAAGTGACCACTACACTGCAGGATGACTTCAATGCTGTCCTGCTCTGGTTTCAATCAAACCAGCTCTTCCTCAATCCCAAAAGAATGGTCTCCCTAACCTTCGGTACATGTCAGAGGCTCACCTGGTTCTCCACTACACCCATTTATCATACTATCAATGGGACTCCTGAAGGCCTGCATCTCCTTCCGGTACCTTGGGGTCTGGCTTGACCAGCACCTTGACTTCTCGGCTCATATCAACTCCTTACACAAGAAACTGCACCCAAGCTGGGTGCCTTATGCTGTAACAAGGGCTGCTTACCACTGGCAACTCACAAAGCAATCCTACAACACATGATTCTCCCTATAATTGACTATGGTGACGTAGTTCACAGTGTCGCCTAAGTCCGCCTTGCATGGCTCGATCCTCTTCCATTCCTTCTGCCATCTTGCCCTGGACTGCACTCCCTCTGTGCACCTCTGTGACCTCTACAAGATGCTAGACCTCCCCTCGTTACAGGACTGAAGACTTACCCACTGTGTGAAGTTAACTCCCCTCCTACATAGAGCCTGACTTTGCAGTTCAACCCCCCTCGGCATATTCTCTAAGGAACACTGACTCTCGGTTACTGCATGTTCCTTTAATGACCACAGCCAAAGGCCAGGCCACTTTCAGCTACCGTATGCCTAAACTTTGGATTGCTCTGCCAGCTGACATTAGTCACAAAGACACCACTCAGCGGCTAAACCAGTTCCTCGAGTCATCCTTCTCTCCCTCCTGCTTGTGCAGTCCTCTCCACAGTAATGCCATATATCCCCCCCCACACCTAATTCTTTTCCACTTTTGACCCTCACCACCCGCCATGCCCCAGGCCCTAGCCCAGAGTCTGGAGAAAATCTGGCCTGTAATGCCCAATAAAACTCACAAATGTCCTCCCAGCGTTATTTATTCTCACTCAGATTGCTCAGTTGATTTGTGGGATCACTGGAATTGCAAGTAGTTAGGTACTGTGTTAGCTGTTACCTAGTCTCTGTTTGGTATTGTATAATCCTGTTTGCTCGGTACTGAAAACCAGCTGTATTGTAATGCATTTGTCTCAATTGCTGTACTTGTCATCTCCCATTCCCCAGGATGCATTTGGAATCGAAGGTACTCTGCTCAGTGTGCCTTTCTGGTGAAACTCTATATAAATAAATAAAATAAACAAATGGACCATTGCAAGATGGATTATATCATGCATAGGTCTGTGCTATGAGTTGGCGGGCAAGGAACCTCCCAGAGGGATAAGAAGAGCTCATTCTACCCGCCATACTGCTGCATCAGTGGCTGCTTCCAGGGACATCCCTATCCAGGAACTCTGCCGGGCTGCTACCTGGAAGTCAGCAAACACCTTTATCATCCACTACCACATCGACCTTGAGTCATGCCGGGATGCTGGTTTTGGGGCCTCGGTTCTCCAATCTCTGTTTCCTAAGTAAGGGGTGTGCGCCTTGCCTCCCTCCTCCTCCTGGAGAACTGCTAGGAGTCTGCCAAGAAGTGTAGATGAACAACACATCCATGATCCTAGAAAAACAGGTCACTCACCTGTAACAGTAGTTCTAGGAGTGGTATATGTTGTTCATCCACATGGACCCACCCGACCTCCCTGGCTGTGGATGCACACAACCTGGCTTCCAGCGGCTAAGATCTGGCATCACTGGGCAGAGCCGAGGTATATACCACCCAGGTGGGTGGAAGGAGCCAGCTTGAAGACTTCCAGCAAGATTCAAAAGGAAAGGGACATGCCAAGAAGTGTGGATGAACAGCATATACCACTCCTAGTTTTTTTATTGTACATATGTTCTTGAATAATATACACAAATTACTGTAACTTAACATACATACTGTGAATCATTGCACAAATTACAGTAATTCCATATGAAAGCTTTAATGTACCCAACAAAGCATATGGCTGCTTGAAACTACTGTACTTGTTATTGTCCTCACTATGTTCTGTATTGTTTCCCAGACGTGGAACCTTTGTAAAAGAGTCCTGGCTCAAAGGTGTCTTCCAAAATAATAATAAACTAAATAAACTAAATTGTTCATGAGGTGGTGTGAAAAAATGGCAATTTTGAAAATCTGGAGTGAAAATATGAAAAACTGCTGAAGTTACAAACGTGGGTAGAAACTGCACAATGCACACCTGTAATGCAATCATTTTCTGGAATTTTTTTCATGAAATTTTCACAATGACCATTTTATGTTTGCTTGCATGCATGTGCAAGAAACAAAGTGCCATCATCCGAAGTCTGAGGTGTGTCACCCCTCCTCTATTCAGTCAGTGTTGGCAGGCGCCCCTGTCCGCCATCGCACGCCTGGAGCTGTCTATGACAAGCTCCAAAATGCAGTGGCATACAGTTGAAAGGGGGAGCTACGCTTCAGTAAGCGCGATAAGATATTGCCTGCTCATGCGCTCCCCTACACACACACACACACACACACAACGCGCCTACATGCTCCTACCACACACTCTATAGTTGACGGGGTGCCAATCCCCGGCCGGCTGTGCTGCGCCCCCAAAGTTTTCCAAATGCCATGCTGGGTGCCCACCCCAGCGTGGCAACTCAATGGTGTAGCCGATGGAGGTGCCCAACTCTGGCTTCACTGTCTCCTCCCAGAGCACAGGGTGTCATGTTGGGAGCCCACCCCAGCGGGCAACAATGCCATGGCCAACGGGGTGCCCAATCCCCGCTGGCTCCACGCCCTCCCCAGCTATCCTTCTGCCACGCTGGGAGCCCACCCCAGTGTGGCAAATGTCCCGCGTCGGCTTTTTTGCTTTTTAAAAACCTGTAAAGAAAAAACAGTCCCACACAGTCTTTCTGCCCACCTCCCCACAACCTGCACCTACCCACTGTGCACCCTGCCTCCCCACACCCCCCTCACCCCATACTTACCTCCGGAGCTCGGTGCGATGATCTTCGTTGGACCGGGAACACGTCTGCACTCTTCAAAGCCGACTGCGAACTGAGGAAATGCCGGTAAGCTGTATAATGGGATAGATAGAGGGTTTTCAACTTTGTTGCATATCTCAGGCACTTTTTGGAATTTTTGCACCAAATTTTCAACATGGAGTTTTTGGTAGCCCTTCTCATGAATGCTGTCACTGTCATGGCGTTATTTGGGCCAGAAGGGTGACTGCGAAAATCACCTTTCGACTGATTAATGAAATGACACTGCCAGTGTTCATAAGGTGGGCTCTCAAGAGCTTATTTTGAAAATTTGGTGGAAAATTCCAAAAAGACTGTTTTATGAGCGTGGTTACAGTTCCTACGCATGCTTGTAAGTTCATATTTTCAATATTTTCACCCAGATTTTCAACATTGCCATTTTACCACACCTTCTTATGAGTAGTACAGCTGTCATTTTTCACATCTCACCTTAAACGTGTTTCTCATTTCATGAAGCATAATGGCGCAGTCTATGTAAATCAATATATGGGACACATTAATAAAATCACAGTGACACTGTTCATGAGCAGAGGTCTTAAATGGCTATGTTGAAAATTTGGTGAATAAATTCCAAAATGACTGCTTTATTAGCTGCAGCAGTTCCTACACACACTGTAAGTTTTAATTTTCAAATATTTTCACCCAGATTTTCAACATTGCCATTTTACCACACCTCCTTATGAGCAGTACAGCTGTCATTTTTCACATGCAGTCAGTGTGTTTGCAGGCACGGCCCCAGTTCCCCAATCACTGCTGCAGCTGTCTATGAGAGCAGTTGAAAATGCAGTGGCATACAGTTGAAAGGGAGAGCTCCACTTGAGTGAGCAGAGCTCCCCCCTCCACACACACACACGCGCGCACACGCATGCACACTGCGTGCTCATGCTTCTACCCTCCGCCCACACTGTATGGCGGCCGGGGTGCCTAATCCCCGCCGGCTCCACGCCTCAAAGATCCAGGTGCCACGCTGGGAGCCCACCAGCGTGCAAAATATTTATGGCCGACGGGGTGCCTAACCTCGGCCAGCTGCACGCCTCAAAGCATCCAGGTACCATGCTGGGAGCCGACCCCAGCGTGGCAATTGATGTTATGGCCGACGGGTGCCCAACCTCTGTCGGCTCCAGCCCCCAACAGTTTAGCTGCCACGCTGGGAGCCCACCCCAGCGTGGCAAATGTCCCTTGTCGTCTTCGTCCCTCGTAGTCTTATTAAAAAAAAACTGCAAAACCAAAAACTGTTCCTCGGCGCTTCTCCCTGCCCCTGCCCCTTCCCACAACCCACACCCACCCACTGCGCACCCTGCCTCCCATTGCACAGTTCCTACGCACGCTCGTAAGTTCGCGAATTTTCAATATTTTCACTCCAGATTTTCAACATTACTATTTTACCACACCTCCTTTTGAGTAGTACAGCTGTCACTTTTCACATCTCACCCAAACGTAGCTCACCATGTAGCACACAATGACGCAGTCGGTGTGCGAAATCAATGTATGGGGCACATTAAGAAAATCACAATGACATTGTTCATGAGCAGAGGTCTTAAAATGGGTATGTTGAAAATTTGGTGAAAAATTCCTAAAATGACTGTGTTATGAGCGTGCGATGTGCAGTTCCTACTCACGCTCGTAAGTTCGCAAATTTTCAATATTTTAACTCCAGATTTTCAACATTGCCATTTTACCACACCTCCTTATGAGCAGTACAGCTGTCATTTTTCACATCTTGCCCAAAATGTGTTTTTATCCATGAAGCACACAATGGCGCAGTCGGTGTGCGCAATCAGTGTTTGGGACAGATTAAGAAAATCACAGTGACACTGTTAATGAGCAGAGATCTTAAATGGGCATGTTGAAAATTTGGGAAAAAATTCTAAAATGACTGTGTTATGAGCGTATGCTTCAGTTCCGACGCAGGCTCGTAAGTTCGTGAATTTTCAATATTTTCACTCCAGATTTTCAACATTGCCATTTTGCCACACCTTCTTATGAGTAGTACAGCTGTCATTTTTCACATCTCACCCTAAAACGTGTTTCACTTCATGTAGCGCATAAGGTTAAACTGCAGTCGACGCGAAATCAATATATGGGACACATTAAGAAAATCACAGTGACACTGTTCATGAGCAGAGGTCTTAAAATGGGTATGTTGAAAATTTGGTGAAAAAATTCTGAAAATGACTGTTTTATAAGTGTGCTACGCTAGTTCCTATGCGTGCTCGTAAGTTTGCAAATTTAATATTTTCACTCCAGATTTTCAACACTGCCATTTTATTACACTTTCTTATGAGCAGTACAGCTACCATTTTTCATATGCCGCCCAAAATGTGTTTTCACACATGTAGCACACAACGGTGCTGTTGGTGTGCAAAAACAATGTTTGGGACAGATTAAGAAAATCACAGTTACACTGTTCATGAGCGGAGGTCTTAAAATGGCTATGTTGAAAATTTGGTGACAAAAGTCCATAAAATGACTGTGTTATTTAGTGAGCATTGTGCAGTTTCCACGCACCCTGGTAAATTCATGACTTTGTAATATTTTAAGTCCAGATTTTCACCAGTGGCATTTTTCCACACTTCCTTATTTACAGTACAGCTGTCATTTTTCACAACATGGCCAAGTGTGTTTTCACACTTTCAGCGAGAGATGAGTGGTCGCTGTGGGAAATCATTGCTCGGATAGATAAACAAAATCACAGTGACACTGTTCATGATCGGAGGCACCAAATGCCTGAGTTGACAATCTGCTGTAAAAATCCCCAACCTAATTATATTATGGGTATGCTGTACGGTTTCTATGTACGCCGTGACTTCACCATTTTTCTAAGTATTTTACTGCAGATTTGCAACATTGCCATTTTTACACCTCCCCATAAACAGTACAGCTGTCATTTTTTACATCCTGTTCGAATGTTTTTGCACCTGTGGTGCTAAATGCAGTAGTCGCAGTATAAGCAGCTGCTAACAAACTGATATTCACCCTGTTCATGACGTGGTGCAAAGAAACCATGTTGAACATTTGGAGTGAAAATACCAACGAATGCCTGGGGTATTTGGGTTTCCAACTATAACGCCCAACCCTCTAGAGAATGACAGGCATCAGGGGTGTGACTTGGGATTCTTGCCTGTAATGCTCATACCATTCCACACCCTGCAGCCAGTGAGAGGCATCAAGGTATGCCTTGGACTCTTCGGCCCCAATGTTCACCCCATTCTCCTATATCGCACCCATCTCACCATATTTCCTAATGGAATGGGGTGTGCATAAGGGCCAAAGACCCCAAAAAACACCGTGACACTTGTCAGTGTCTGCAGGGTGGGGTGTGGTGAAATGGCATGGCCGTTATGCCTGACGACCCAATGGCACACCCCAATGCCTGTCACCTCTGCAGGGTGGTGGTGGGTTGGCTTCAGTTCAATACTTCACCGCTATTCCTATTACGCAGCTCTGTAACTTTACACTACCACTGCCAATGCCAGCAAGCAAACATTCGCATTGACAAATGCTTGTTTAACCTCACCTCACGAACAGTGGTACAAGTGATAGACAAAAGTACAGGAACTCAGACACTGGCAAACATGAAATAAGAAATGCAGAATGGAGATCCTCAATCTGAAGGATAGCTGTGTTAAGACACGCCTATCTGTTTAGACACTAGCAGATTCAGTTAGAGATACTGAAGTATTTCTAGCAAAATAGCACTGTTGTGCAAAGTCAAATGTTATGCAAACCCTGATTTCAGGTTACAGACCCAGAAACTGTCATTATGTTGCTGGTTTAAGAATTCAGTTCCAGTGTCAGTGGGAAGAAGTACAGGAGCTCTGTTCCTGCTGCAAAAAGGTACAGGAACTGAGTTACTGTGCATTCCTGTTCACTTTCATCACTGTTCATGAACAGTGGCACTGTGATTTGTTAATCTGTCCTGAAAGTTGATTTCCCACAGAGACCACAACATTCTGTGCCATAGGTGCGAAAAATTTCCGAAGGATGTGAAAATGACAGCTATACTGTTCTTAAGGAGGTGAAAAATGCAATGTTGAAAATCTGGAGAGAAAATATTAAAATTGATGAAGTTATGAGCGTATAGAAGCTGCAAAATGCACACTTGTAACACAGTCATTTTTGTGTTGCTTGCACGCATGTGCAAGAAACATAGGCCATCATCAGAGTTTTCGGAGGTGTGGCACCCGCCTTCCAATGCAGTCAGTGTGTTGCAGGCACGGCCCCAGTACCCCAATCACTGCTGCAGCTGTCTATGAGAGCAGTTGAAAATGCAGTGGCATACAGTTGAAAGGGAGAGCTCCACTTGAGTGAGCAGAGCCCCGCCCACACACACACACATCGCGCACACGCATGCACACCGCGCTTCGCGCGCCTGCACTCCCACACTGTACGGCCGACGGGTGCCCAATCCCGCTGCCCCAGTACGCCCCCAAAGATCCAGGTGCCACGCTGGGAGCCCACCAGCGTGGCAAAATGTTTTATGGCCGACGGGGTGCCCAACCTCGCCAGCTGCACACCCCAAGAGCTCAGGTACCACGCTGGGAGCCCACCCAGCGTGGCAAATTGATGTTGGTGGCCGACGGGAGCCCAACTCTGCGGCTCCAGCCCTCAACAGCCTCCAGCTGACACGCTGGGAGCCCACCCCAGCGTGGAAAATGTCCCTTGTAGTCTTCGTCCCTTGTAGTCTTATTAAAAAAAAAACTGTAAATACAAAAACTGTCTCTCGGCGCTTCTCCCTGCCCCTGCCCCTTCCCACAACCCACACCCACCCACTGCGCACCCTGCCTCCCATTGCGCAGTTCCTACGCACGCTCGTAAGTTCACGAATTTTCAATATTTTCATTCCAGATTTTCAACATTACTATTTTACCACACCTACTTTTGAGTAGTACAGCTGTCACTTTTCACATCTCACCCAAAACGTGTTTCAGCCCATGTAGCACACAATGACGCAGTCGGTGTGCGAAATCAATGTATGGGGCACATTATGAAAATCACAGTGACATTGTTCATGAGCAGAGGTCTTAAAATGGGTATGTTGAAAATTTGGTGAAAAAATTCCTAAAAATGACTGTGTTATGAGCAGCGATGTGCAGTTCCTACGACGTCAGAAGTTCACAAATTTTCAATATTTTAACTCCAGATTTTCAACATTGCCATTTTACCACACCTCCTTATGAGCAGTACAGCTGTCATTTTTCACATCTTGCCCAAAATGTGTTTTTATCCATGAAGCACACAATGGCGCAGTCGGTGTACACAATCAGTGTTTGGGACAGATTAAGAAAATCACAGTGACACTGTTCATGAGCAGAGGTCTTAAAATGGGTATGTTGAAAATTTGGTGAAAAAATTCCTAAAAATGACTGTTTTACGAGCGTGCGTTGCGCAGTTCCTATGCACGCTCGTTAGTTCGTGAATTTTCAATATTTTCACTCCAGATTTTCAACATTGCCATTTTGCCACACCTTCTTATGAGTAGTACAGCGGTCATTTTTCACATCTCACCCAAAACGTGTTTCCGCCCATGTAGCGCACAATGGCGCACTCGATGTGCGAAATCAATATATGGGACACATTAAGAAAATCACAGTGACACTGTTCATGAGCAGAGGTCTTAAAATGGCTATGTTGAAAATTTGGTGAAAAAATTCCTAAAAATGACTGCTTTACGAGCGTGCGTTGCGCAGTTCCTACGCACGCTCGTAAGTTCGCGAATTTTCAATATTTTCACTCCAGATTTTCAACATTGCCATTTTACCACACCTCCTTATGAGCAGTACAGCTGTCATTTTTCACATCTTGCCCAAAATGTGTTTTCGCCCATGTAGCACACAATGGCGCAGTCGGTGTGCGAAATCAATGTATGGGACACATTAAGAAAATCACAGTGACACTGTTCATGAGCAGAGGTCTTAAAATGGCTATGTTGAAAATTTGGTGAAAAAATTCCTAAAATGACTGTTTTACAAGTGTAGCTATGCAGTTCCTATAGCGTGTCGTAAGTTTGCAAATTTAATATTTTCACTCCAGATTTTCAACATTGCCATTTTATTACAATTCCTTATGAGCAGACAGCTACCATTTTTATATGCTGCCCAAAATGTTAGACATGTAGCACACAACGGTGTTGGTGTGCTAAAGCAATGTTTGGGACAGATTAAGAAAATCACAGTTACACTGTTCATGAGCGGAGGTCTTAAAATGGCTATGTTGAAAATTTGGTGACAAAAGTCCATAAAATGACTGTGTTACGAGTGAGCATTGTGCAGTTTCAACGCACCCTGGTAAGTTCATGACTTTGTAATATTTTAAGTCCAGATTTTCACCAGTGACATTTTTCCACACTTCCTTATTTACAGTACAGCGGTCATTTTTCACAACATGGTCAAGTGTGTTTTCACACTTTCAGCGAGAGATGCGGGTCGCTGTGGGAAATCATTGTTCGACAGAGATAAACAAAATCACAGTGACACTGTTCATGATCGAGGCACCAAATGCCTGAGTTGACAATCTGCTGTAAAAAACCCCAACCTAATTATATTACGGTATGCGCTGCACGGTTTCTATGTACGCTCGTGACTTCACCATTTTTCTAAGTATTTTTACTGCAGATTTGCAACATTGCCATTTTTTACACCTCCCCATAAACAGTACAGCTGTCATTTTTTACATCCTGTTCGGAATGTTTTTGCACCTGTGGTGCTAAATGCCGTAGTCGCTGTGCATAAGCAGCTTCCGGCTAACAAACTGATATTCCCCCTGTTCATGACGTGGGGTCACAAAGAAACCATGTTGAACATTTGGAGTGAAAATACCAACGAATGCCTGGGGTATTTGGGTTTCCAACCATAACGCCCAACCCTGTAGAGAATGACAGGCATCAGGGGTGTGACTTGGGATTCTTGCCTGTAATGCTCATACCATTCCACACCCTGCAGCCAGTGAGAGGCATCGAGGTATGCCTTGGACTCTTCGCCCCAATGTTCAGCCCATTCTCCTATATCGCACCCATCTCACCATATTTTCTAATGGAATGGGGTGCGCATAAGACAAAGACCACAAAAACACTGTGACACTTGTCAGTGTCTGCAGGGTGGGGTGTGTGTGAAATGGCGTGGTTATGCCTGAGCGACCCAATGGCACACCCCAATGCCTGTCACTCTCTGCAGGGTGGTGGTGGGGTTGGCTTCAGTTCAATACTTCACTGCCATTCCTATTACGCAGCTCTGTAACTTACACTACCACTCGCCAATGCCAGCAAGCAAACATTCGGCATTGACAAATGCTTGTTTAACCTCACCTCACTAACAGTGGTACAAGTGATAGACAAAAAGTACAGGAACTCAGACACTGGCAAATACGAAATAAGAAATGCAGAATGGAGATCCTCAATCTGAAGGATAGCTGTGTTAAGACACGCCTATCTGTTTAGACACTAGCAGATTCAGTTAGAGATACTGAAGTATTTCTAGCAAAATAGCACTGTTGTGCAAAGTCAAATGTTATGCAAACCCTGATTTCAGGTTACAGACCCAGAAACTGTCATTATGTTGCTGGTTTAAGAATTCAGTTCCAGTGTCAGTGGGAAGAAGTACAGGAGCTCTGTTCCTGCTGCAAAAAAGGTACAGGAACTGAGTTACTGTGCATTCCTGTTCACTTTCATCACTGTTCATGAACAGTGGCACTGTGATTTTGTTAATCTGTCCTGAAAGTTGATTTCCACAGAGACCACAACATTCTGTGCCATAGGTGTGAAAACACGCTTCGGAAGGATGTGAAAATGACAGCTATACTGTTCTTAAGGAGGTGTGAAAAATAGCAATGTTGAAAATCTGAGAGAAAATATTAAAATTGATGAAGTTATGAGCGGTATAGAAGCTGCAAAATGCACACTTGTAACACAGTCATTTTGTGTTGCTTGTACTGCATGCAAGAAACATAGGCCATCATCAGAGTTTTCGGAGGTGTGGCACCCGCCTTCCAATGCAGTCAGTGTGTTTGCAGGCACGGCCCCAGTGCCCCAATCACTGCTGCAGCTGTCTATGAGAGAGTTGAAAATGCAGTGGCATACAGTTGAAAGGAGAGCTCCACTTGAGTGAGCAGAGCCCCTCCACACACACACACGCACAGACACGCATGCACACTGCGTGCCTGCGCCTACCCTCCCCCACACTGTACGGCCGACGGGGTGCCCAATCCCCGCCGGCTCCACGCCCACCCAAAGATCTCGGTGCCACGCTGGGAGCCCACCCCAGCGTGGCAAATGTTTATGGCCGACGGGGTGCCCAATCCCAGCCGCCCTCAAAGCATTCAGGTACCACGCTGGAGCCCACCCAGCGTGGCAAATTGATGTTATGGCCGACGGGGGTGCCCAATCCCCTGTCGTCTCCAGCCCCCCCCAACAGCCTTCCAGCTGCCATGCTGGGAGCCCACCCCAGAGTGGTAAATGTCCCTTGTAGTCTTCGTCCCTCGTAGTCTTATTAAAAAAAACTGTAAAAACAAAAACTGTCCCTCGGCGCTCTTCCTGCCCTGCCTTACCACAACCCACACTCCACCCACTGCGCACCTGCCTCCCATTGCGCAGTTCCCACGCACGTCAGAAGTTCAGGGATTTTCAGTATTTCACTCCAGATTTTCAACATTACTATTTTACCACACCTCCTTTGAGCAGTACAGCTGTCACTTTTCACATCTCACCCAAAACGTGTTTCCGCCCATGTAGCACACAATGACGCAGTCGGTGTGCGAAATCAATGTATGGGGCACATTAAGAAAATCACAGTGACATTGTTCATGAGCAGAGGTCTTAAAATGGGTATGTTGAAAATTTGGTGAAAAAATTCCTAAAAATGACTGTGTTATGAGCGTGCGATGTGCAGTTCCTACGCAGGCTCGTAAGTTCGCGAATTTTCAATATTTTCACTCCAGATTTTCAACATTGCCATTTTACCACACCTTCTTAGAGCAGTACAGCTGTCATTTTTCACATCTTACCCAAAATGTGTTTCTACCCATGTAGCGCACAATGGCGCAGTCGGTGTGTGCAATCAATGTTTGGGACAGATTAAGAAAATCACAGTGACACTGTTCATGAGCAGAGGTCTTAAATGGGTATGTTGGAAAATTTGGTGAAAAATTCCTAAAATGACTGTTTTATTTAGCGTATGCTATGCAGTTCCTATGCACGCCGTTAGTTCGTGAATTTTCAATATTTTCACTCCAGATTTTCAACATTGCCATTTTGCCACACCTTCTTATGAGTAGTATAGCTGTCATTTTCACATCTCACCCAAAACGTGTTTCCGCTCATGTAGCGCACAATGGCGCAGTCAATGTGCAAATCAATATATGGGACATTAAGAAAATCACAGTGACACTGTTCATGAGCAGAGGTCTTAAATGGCTATGTTGAAAATTTGGTGAAAAATTCTAAAATGACTGTTACGAGCGCATGCTATGCAGTTCCTACACGCTCGTAAGTTCGCGAATTTTCAATATTTTCATTCCAGATTTTCAACATTGCTATTTTACCACACCTCCTTATGAGCAGTACAGCTGTCATTTTTCACATCTTGCCCAAATGTGTTTCCCCATGTAGCAATAATGGCGCAGTCGATGCCTAAATCAATATATGGGACACATTAAGAAAATCACAGTGATGCTGTTCATGAGCAGAGGTCTTAAAATGGCTATGTTGAAATTTGGTGAAAAATTCTAAAATGACTGTTTTACAAGTGTAAGTACATGCAGTTCCTATGCGTTCGTAAGTTTGCAAATTTAATATTTTCACTCCAGATTTTAACATTGCCATTTTAATACACTTCCTTATGAGCAGTACAGCTACCATTTTTCATATGCCTCCAAATGTGTTTTCAAGACATGTAGCACACAACGGTGCTGTTGGTGTGTAAACACTGTTTGGGACAGATTAAGAAAATCACAGTTACACTGTTCATGAGCGGAGGTCTTAAAATGGCTATGTTGAAAATTTGGTGACAAAGTCCATAAATGACTGTGTTACGAGTGAGCATTGTGCAGTTTCCACGCACCCTGGTAAGTTCATGACTTTGTAATATTTTAAGTCCAGATTTTCACCAGTGGCATTTTCCACACTTCCTTATTTACAGTACAGCTGTCATTTTTCACAACATGGCCGAAGTGTGTTTTCACACTTTCAGCGCAGAGATGCGTGGTCGCTGTGGGAAATCATTGTTCGGGACAGATAAACAAAATCACAGTGACACTGTTCATGATCGGAGGCACCAAAATGCCTGAGTTGACAATCTGCTGTAAAAAAATCCCCAACCTAATTATATTACGGGTATGCGTTGCACGGTTTCTATGTACGCTCGTGACTTCACCATTTTTCTAAGTATTTTTACTGCAGATTTGCAACATTGCCATTTTTACACCTCCCCATAAACAGTACAGCTGTCATTTTTTACATCCTGTTCGGAATGTTTTTGCACCTGTGGTGCTAAAGTCGTAGTCGCTGTGCATAAGCAGCTGCTAACAAACTGATATTCCCCTGTTCATGATGTGGGTCACAAAGAAACCATGTTGAACATTTGGAGTGAAAATACCAACGAATGCCTGGGGTATTTGGGTTTCCAACCATAACGCCCAACCCTGTAGAGAATGACAGGCATCAGGGGTGTGACTTGGGATTCTTGCCTGTAATGCTCATACCATTCCACACCCTGCAGCCAGTGAGAGGCATCGAGGTATGCCTTGGACTCTTCGGCCCCAATGTTCAGCCCATTCTCCTATATCGCACCCATCTCACCATATTTCCTAATGGAATGGGGTGCGCATAAGGGCCAAAGACCCCAAAAACACCGTGACACTTGTCAGTGTCTGCAGGGTGGGTGTGTGTGAAATGGCGTGGCCGTTATGCCTGACGACCCAAAGGCACACCCCAATGCCTGTCACTCTCTGCAGGACGGTGGTGGGGTTGGCTTCAGTTCAATTCTTAACTGCCATTCCTATTATGCAGCTCTGTAACTTCTACACTACCACTGCCAATGCCAGCAAGCAAACATTCGGCATTGACAAATGCTTGTTTAACCTCACCTCACGAACAGTGGTACAAGTGATAGACAAAAAGTACAGGAACTCAGACACTGGCAAATACGAAATATGAAATGCAGAATGGAGATCCTCAATCTGAAGGATAGCTGTGTTAAGACACGCCTATCTGTTTAGACACTAGCAGATTCAGTTAGAGATACTGAAGTATTTCTAGCAAAATAGCACTGTTGTGCAAAGTCAAATGTTATGCAAACCCTGATTTCAGGTTACAGACCCAGAAACTGTCATTATGTTGCTGGTTTAAGAATTCAGTTCCAGTGTCAGTGGGAAGAAGTACAGGAGCTCTGTTCCTGCTGCAAAAAAGGTACAGGAACTGAGTTACTGTGCATTCCTGTTCACTTTCATCACTGTTCATGAACAGTGGAACTGTGATTTTGTTAATCTGTCCTGAAAGTTGATTTCCCACAGAAGCCACAACATTCTGTGCCATAGGTGTGAAAACACGTTTCCGGAAGGATGTGAAAAATGACAGCTATACTGTTCTTAAGGAGGTGTGAAAAAATAGTAATGTTGAAAATCTGGAGAGAAAATATTAAAAATTGATGAAGTTATGAGCGTGTATAGAAGCTGCAAAATGCACACTTGTAACACAGTCATTTTGTGTTGCTTGCATGCATGTGCAAGAAACATAGGGCCATCATCAGAGTTTTCGGAGGTGTGGCACCTGTCTTCCAATGCAGTCAGTGTGTTTGCAGGCACGGCCCCAGTTCCCCAATCACTGCTGCAGCTGTCTATGAGAGCAGTTGAAAATGCAGTGGCATACAGTTGAAAGGGAGAGCTCCACTTGAGTGAGCAGAGCCCCCTCCACACACACACACACCGCACACGCATGCACACCGCGTGCTCATGCGCCTTCCCTCCCCCACACTGTACCAGCCGACGGGGTGCCCAATCCCCATCGGCTCCACGCCCAAAGCATCCAGGTGCCACGCCTGGGAGACCACCCCAGCGTGGCAAAATGTTTTGGGCCGACGGGGTGCCCAATCCCCGTCAGCTGCACGCCCAAAGCATCCAGGTACCACGCTGGGAGCCCACCCCAGCGAGGCAAATTGATGTTATGGCCGACGGGGGTGCGCAATCCCCTGTCGGCTCCAGCCCCCCAACAGCCTTCCAGCTGCCACGCTGGGAGCCCACCCCAGCGTGGCAAATGTCTCTTGTAGTCTTCGTCCCTCGTAGTCTTATTAAAAAAAAAACTGTAAATACAAAAACTGTCCCTCGGTGCTTCTCCCTGCCCTTTCCCACAACCCACACCCACCCACTGCGCACCCTGCCTCCCATTGCGCAGTTCCTACGCACGCTCGTAAGTTCGCGAATTTTCAATATTTTCACTCCAGATTTTCAACATTACTATTTTACCACACCTCCTTTTGAGCAGTACAGCTGTCACTTTTCACATCTCACCCAAAACGTGTTTCCGCCCATGTAGCACACAATGACGCAGTCGGTGTGCGAAATCAATGTATGGGGCACATTAAGAAAATCACAGTGACATTGTTCATGAGCAGAGGTCTTAAAATGGGTATGTTGAAAATTTGGTGAAAAAATTCCTAAAAATGACTGTGTTATGAGCGTGCGTTGTGCAGTTCCTACGCACGCTCGTAAGTTCGCAAATTTTCAATATTTTCACTCCAGATTTTCAACATTGCCATTTTACCACACCTCCTTATGAGCAGTACAGCTGTCATTTTTCACATCTTGCCCAAAATGTGTTTTTACCCATGTAGCACACAATGGCGCAGTCGGTGTGCGCAATCAGTGTTTGGGACAGATTAAGAAAATCACAGTGACACTGTTCATGAGCAGAGATCTTAAATGGGTATGTTGAAAATTTGTAGAAAATTCTAAAATGACTGTGTTATGAGCGTACGCAGTAGTTCATACTCACGCCGTAAGTTCGCGAATTTTCAATATTTTCACTCCAGATTTTCAACATTGCCATTTTACCACACCTTCTTAGAGCGTACAGCTGTCATTTTCACGTCTTACCCAAAATGTGTTTCTTCCCATGAAGCGCACAATGGCGCAGGTCTGTGTGCAATCAATGTTTGGGACAGATTAAGAAAATCACAGTGACACTGTTCATGAGCAGAGGTCTTAAATGGGTATGTTGAAAATTTGGTGAAAAATTTCCTAAAAATGACTGCTTTACGAGCGTGCATTGCGCAGTTCCTACACACGCTCGTAAGTTCGCGAATTTAATATTTTCACTCCAGATTTTCAAAATTGCCATTTTACCACACCTCCTTATGAGCAGTACAGCTGTCATTTTTCAGATCTTGCCCAAAATGTGTTTTTACCCATGTAGCACACAATGGCGCAGTCGGAGTGCGCAATCAGTGTTTGGGACAGATTAAGAAAATCACAGTGACACTGTTCATGAGCAGAGATCTTAAATTGGGTATGTTGAAAATTTGGTGAAAAAATTCCTAAAAATGACTGTGTTATGAGCGTGCGTTGTGCAGTTCATACGCAGGCTCGTAAGTTCACGAATTTTCAATATTTTCACTCCAGATTTTCAACATTGCCATTTTACCACACCTTCTTATGAGCAGTACAGCTGTCATTTTTCACATCTTACCCAAAATGTGTTTCTACCCATGTAGCGCACAATGGCTAGGCGGTGTGTGCAATCAATGTTTGGGACAGAGTAAGAAAATCACAGTGACACTGTTCATGAGCAAAGTCTTAAAATGGGTATGTTGAAAATTTGGTGAAAAATTCCTAAAATGACTGCTTTACGAGCGCGTTGCAGTTCATACACACGCCGTAAGTTCTCGAATTTTCAATATTTCATTCCAGATTTTCAACATTGCCATTTTACCACACCTCCTTATGAGCAGTACAGCTGTCATTTTCACATCTTGCCCAAAATGTGTTTCTGCCATGTAGCACACAATGGCGCAGTCGATAAGAAATCAATATATGGGACACATTAAGAAAATCACAGTGACACTGTTCATGAGCAGAGGTCTAAAAAGGCTATGTTGAAAATTTGGTGAATAAATTCTAAAATGACTGTTTTACAAGCGTATGCTACGTAGTTCTATGCGTGCTCGTAAGTTTGCAAATTTAATATTTTCACTCCAGATTTTCAACATTGCCATTTTATTACACTTCCTTATGAGCAGTACAGCTACCATTTTCATATGCCCTAAAATGTGTTTTTGCACATGTAGCACACACAGGTGCTGTTGGTGCTAAAGCAATGTTTGGGACAGATTAAGAAAATCACAGTTACACTGTTCATGAGCGGAGGTCTTAAAATGGCTATGTTGAAAATTTGGTGACAAAAGTCCATAAAATGACTGTGTTACGAGTGAGCATTGTGCAGTTTCCACGCACCCTGGTAGGTTCATGACTTTGTAATATTTTAAGTCCAGATTTTCACCAGTGGCATTTTTCCACACTTCCTTATTTACAGTACAGCTGTCATTTTTCACAACATGGCCGAAGTGTGTTTTCACACTTTCAGCGCAGAGATGCATGGTCGCTGTGGGAAATCATTGTTCGGGACAGATAAACAAAATCACAGTGACACTGTTCATGATCGGAGGCAACAAAATGCCTGAGTTGACAATCTGCTGTAAAAAAATCCCCAACCTAATTATATTACGGTATGCGTTGCACGGTTTCTATGTCCGCCGTGACTTCACCATTTTTCAAGTATTTTACTGCAGATTTGCAACATTGCCATTTTTAACACCTCCACATAAACAGTACAGCTGTCATTTTTACATCCTGTTGAATGTTTTGCACCTGTGGTGCTAAATGCCGTGAGTCGCTGTGCATAAAGCTTCGGCTAACAAACTGATATTCCCCTGTTCATGACGTGGGTCACAAAGAAACCATGTTGAACATTTGGAGTGAAAATACCAACGAATGCCTGGGGTATTTGGGTTTCCAACCATAACGCCCAACCCTGTAGAGAATGACAGGCATCAGGGATGTGACTTTGGATTCTTGCCTGTAATGCTCATACCATTCCACACCCTGCAGCCAGTGAGAGACATCGAGGTATGCCTTGGACTCTTCGGCCCCAATGTTCACCCCATTCTCCTATATTGCACCCATCTCACCATATTTCCTAATGGAATGGGGTGCGCATAAGGGCCAAAGACCCCAAAACACCGTGACACTTGTCAGTGTCTGCAGGGTGGGGTGTGGTGAAATGGCGTGGCCGTTATGCCTGACGACCCAAAGGCACACCCCAATGCCTGTCACTTCGCAGGGTGGTGGTGGGGTTGGCTTCAGTTCAATACTTCACTGCCATTCCTATTACGCAGCTCTGTAACTTCTACACCACCACTGCCAATGCCAGCAAGCAAACATTCGGCATTGACAAATGCTTGTTTAACCTCACCTCGCGAACAGTGGTACAAGTGATAGACAAAAAGTACAGGAACTCAGACACTGGCAAATACGAAATATGAAATGCAGAATGGAGATCCTCAATCTGAAGGATAGCTGTGTTAAGACACGTCTATCTGTTTAGACACTAGCAGATTCAGTTAGAGATACTGAAGTATTTCTAGCAAAATAGCACTGTTGTGCAAAGTCAAATGTTATGCAAACCCTGATTTCAGGTTACAGACCCAGAAACTGTCATTATGTTGCTGGTTTAAGAATTCAGTTCCAGTGTCAGTGGGAAGAAGTACAGGAGCTCTGTTCCTGCTGCAAAAAAGGTACAGGAACTGAGTTACTGTGCATTTCTGTTCACTTTCATCACTGTTCATGAACAGTGGCACTGTGATTTTGTTAATCTGTCCTGAAAGTTGATTTCCCACAGAGACCACAACATTCTGTGCCATAGGTGTGAAAACACGTTTCCGGAAGGATGTGAAAAATGACAGCTATACTGTTCTTAAGGAGGTGTGAAAAAATAGCAATGTTGAAAATCTGGAGAGAAAATATTAAAAATTGATGAAGTTATGAGCGTGTATAGAAGCTGCAAAATGCACACTTGTAACAGTCATTTTTGTGTTGCTTGCACACATGTGCAAGAAACATAGGGCCATCATCAGAGTTTTCGGAGGTGTGGCACCCGTCTTCCAATGCAGTCAGTGTGTTTGCAGGCACGGCCCCAGTTCCCCAATCACTGCTGCAGCTGTCTATGAGAGCAGTTGAAATTACAGTGGCATACAGTTGAAAGGGAGAGCTCCACTTGAGTGAGCAGAGCAACCCCCCTCCACACACACACACACGCGCACACGCATGCACACTGCGTGCTCGTGCGCCTACCCTCCCCACACTGTACGGCCGACGGGTGGCCCAATCCTCGCCGGCCCACGCCCCAAGCATCCAGGTGCCATGCTGGGAGCCCACCCAGCTGGCAAAATGTTTTATGCCACGGGGTGCCCAATCCCTGTCGGCCCAGCCCCCAACAACCTTCCAGCTGCCATGATGGGAGCCCACCCCAGCGTGGCAAATGTCCCTTGTAGTCTTTGTCCCTTGTAGTCTTATTAAAAAAAAAACTGTAAATACAAAAACTGTCCCTCAGCGCTTCTCCCTGCCCCTTCCCACAACCCACACCCACCTACTGCGCACCCTGCCTCCCATTGCGCAGTTCCTACGCACGCTCGTAAGTTCGCGAATTTTCAATATTTTCACTCCAGATTTTCAACATTACTATTTTACCACACCTCCTTTTGAGCAGTACAGATGTCACTTTTCACATCTCACCCAAAACGTGTTTCCGCCCATGTAGCACACAATGACGCAGTCGGTGTGCGAAGTCAATGTATGGGGCACATTAAGAAAATCACAGTGACATTGTTCATGAGCAGAGGACTTAAAATGGGTATGATGAAAATTTGGTGAAAAAATTCCTAAAAATGACTGTTTTACGAGCGTGCGTTACGCAGTTCCTATGCGTGCTCGTAAGTTTGCAAATTTAATATTTTCACTCCAGATTTTCAACATTGCCATTTTATTACACTTCCTTCTGAGAAGTACAGCTACCATTTTTCATATGCCGCCCAAAATGTGTTTTCGCACATGTAGCACACAACGGTGCTGTTGGTGTGCGAAAGCAATGTTTGGGACAGATTAAGAAAATCACAGTTACACTGTTCATGAGCGGAGGTCTTAAAATGGCTATGTTGAAAATTTGGTGACAAAAGTCCATAAAATGACTGTGTTACTGAGTGAGCATTGTGCTGTTTCCACGACCCTGGTAAGTTCATGACTTTGTAATATTTTAAGTCCAGATTTTCACCTGTGGCATTTTTCCACACTTCCTTATTTACAGTACAGCTGTCATTTTTCACAACATGGCCGAAGTGTGTTTTCACACTTTCAGCGCAGAGATGCGTGGTCGCTGTGGGAAATCATTGTTCGGGACAGATAAACAAAATCACAGTGACACTGTTCATGATCGGAGGCACCAAAATGCCTGAGTTGACAATCTGCTGTAAAAAAATCCCCAACCTAATTATATTACGGGTATGCGTTGCACGGTTTCTATGTACGCTCGTGACTTCACCATTTTTCTAAGTATTTTTACTGCAGATTTGCAACATTGCCATATTTTACACCTCCCCATAAACAGTACAGCTCTCATTTTTTACATCCTGTTCGGAAAGTTTTTGCACCTGTGGTGCTAAATGCCGTAGTCACTGTGCATATGCAGCTTTCGGCTAACAAACTGATATTCCCCCTGTTCATGACGTGGGGTCACAAAGAAACCATGTTGAACATTTGGAGTGAAAATACCAACGAATGCCTGGGGTATTTGGGTTTCCAACCATAACGCCCAACCCTGTAGAGAATGACAGGCATCAGGGGTGTGACTTGGGATTCTTGCCTGTAATGCTCATACCATTCCACACCCTGCAGCCAGTGAGAGGCATCGAGGTATGCCTTGGACTCTTCGGCCCCAATGTTCACCCCATTCTCCTAAATAGCACCCATCTCACCATATTTCCTAATGGAATGGGGTGCGCATAAGGGCCAAAGACCCCAAAAAACACCGTGACACTTGTCAGTGTCTGCAGGGTGGGGTGTGGTGAAATGGCGTGGCCGTTATGCCTGACGACCCAAAGGCACACCCCAATGCCTGTCACTCTGCAGGGTGGTGGTGGGTTGGCTTCAGTTCAATTCTTCACTGCCATTCCTATTATGCAGCTCTGTAACTTCTACACTACCACTGCCAATGCCAGCAAGCAAACATTCGCATTGACAAATGCTTGTTTAACCTCACCTCACGAACAGTGGTACAAGTGATAGACAAAAAGTACAGGAACTCAGACACTGGCAAACAGAAATAAGAAATGCAGAATGGAGATCCTCAATCTGAAGGATAGCTGTGTTAAGACACGCCTATCTGTTTAGACACTAGCAGATTCAGTTAGAGATACTGAAGTATTTCTAGCAAAATAGCACTGTTGTGCAAAGTCAAATGTTATGCAAACCCTGATTTCAGGTTACAGACCCAGAAACTGTCATTATGTTGCTGGTTTAAGAATTCAGTTCCAGTGTCAGTGGAAGAAGTACAGGAGCTCTGTTCCTGCTGCAAAAAGGTACAGGAACTGAGTTACTGTGCATTCCTGTTCACTTCCATCACTGTTCATGAACAGTGGCACTGTGATTTTGTTAATCTGTCCTGAAAGTTGATTTCCACAGAGACCACAACATTCTGTGCCATAGGTGTGAAAACACGCTTCCGGAAGGATGTGAAAATGACAGCTATACTGTTCTTAAGGAGGTGTGAAAAATAGCAATGTTGAAAATCTGGAGAGAAAATATTAAAAATTGATGAAGTTATGAGCGTGTATAGAAGCTGCAAAATGCACACTTGTAACACAGTCATTTTTGTGTTGCTTGCACGCATGTGCAAGAAACATAGGGCCATCATCAGAGTTTTCGGAGGTGTGGCACCCGTCTTCCAATGCAGTCAGTGTGTTTGCAGGCACGGCCCCAGTTCCCCAATCACTGCTGCAGCTGTCTATGAGAGCAGTTGAAAATGCAGTGGCATACAGTTGAAAGGGAGAGCTCCACTTGAGTGAGCAGAGCTCCCCCTTCCACACACACACACACGCGCACACGCATGCACACTGCGTGCTCATGCGCCTAACCCCTCCCCACACTGTACGGCCGACGGGGTGCCCAACTCCGCCGGCTCCACGCCCAAAGCATCCAGGTGCCACGCTGGGAGCCCACCCAGCGTGGCAATGTTTATGGCCGACGGGGTGCCCAATCCTCCATCACCTGCACGCCCCAAAGATCCAGGTACCACGCTGGGAGCCCACCCAGCGTGGCAAATTGATGTTATGGCGACGGGTGCCTAACTTCTGTCGGCTCCAGCCCCCCAACAGTTTCTCAGCTGCCACGCTGGGAGCCCACCCCAGCTGGCAAATGTCTCCTGTAGTCTTCGCCTCGTAGTCTTATTAAAAACTGTAAATACAAAACTGTCCCTCGGCGCCTCCTGCCCTTTCTCACAACCCACACCCACCCACTGCGCACCCTGCCTCCCATTGCGCAGTTCCTATGCACTGTAAGTTCGCGAATTTTCAATATTTTCACTCCAGATTTTCAACATTACTATTTTACCACACCTCCTTTTGAGCAGTACAGCTGTCACTTTCACATCTCACCCAAAACGTGTTTCACCATGTAGCACACAATGACGCAGTCGGTGTGCGAAGTCAATGTATGGGGCACATTAAGAAAATCATAGTGACATTGTTCATGAGCAGAGGTCTTAAAATGGGTATGATGAAAATTTGGTGAAAAAATTCCTAAAAATGACTGTGTTATGAGCGTGCATTATGCAGTTCCTACGCACGCTCGTAAGTTCACAAATTTTCAATATTTTAACTCCAGATTTTCAACATTGCCATTTTACCACACCTCCTTATGAGCAGTACAGCTGTCATTTTTCACATCTTGCTCAAAATGTGGTTTTACCCATGTAGCACACAATGGCGCAGTCGGTGTGCGAATCAGTGCTTGGGACAGATTAAGAAAATCACAGTGACACTGTTCATGAGCAGAGATCTTAAAATGGGTATGTTGAAAATTTGGTGAAAATTACTAAAATGACTGTGTTATGAGCGCAGCAGTAGTTCCTATGCAGGCTCGTAAGTTCACGAATTTTCAATATTTTCACCAGATTTTCAACATTGCCATTTTACCACAACTTATTATGAGCAGTACAGCTGTCATTTTCACATCTTACCCAAAATGTGTTTCTACTCATGTAGCGATAATGGCGAGTCGGTGTGCAATCAATGTTTGTGACAGAGTGTGAAAATCACAGTGACACTGTTCATGAGCAGAGGTCTTAAAATGGGTATGTTGAAAATTTGGTGAAAAAATTCCTAAAAATGACTGTTTTACGAGCCTGCATTGCGCAGTTCCTATGCACGCTCGTTAGTTCGTGAATTTTCAATATTTTCCCTCCAGATTTTCAACATTGCCATTTTGCCACACCTTCTTATGAGTAGCATAGCTGTCATTTTTCACATCTCACCCAAAACGTGTTTCCGCCCATGTAGCGCACAATGGCGCAGTCGATTTGCGAAATCATTATATGGGACACATTAAGAAAATCACAGTGACACTGTTCATGAGCAGAGGTCTTAAAATGGCTATGTTGAAAATTTGGTGAAAAAATTCCTAAAAATGACTACTTTACAAGCGTGCGTTGCGCAGTTCGTACACACGCTCGTAAGTTCGCGAATTTTCAATATTTTCACTCCAGATTTTCAACATTGCCATTTTACCACACCTCCTTATGAGCAGTACAGCTGTCATTTTTCACATCCTGCCCAAAATGTGTTTCCGCCCATGTAGCACACAATGGCGCAGTCGATGTGCGAAATCAATATATGGGACACATTAAGAAAATCACAGTGACACTGTTCATGAGCAGAGGTCTTAAAATGGCTATGTTGAAAATTTGGTGAATAAATTCCTAAAAATGACTGTTTTACAAGCGTGCGTTACGCAGTTCCTATGCGTGCTCGTAAGTTTGCAAATTTAATATTTTCACTCCAGATTTTCAACATTGCCATTTTATTACACTTCCTTATGAGAAGTACAGCTACCATTTTTCATATGTCGCCCAAAATGTGTTTTCGCACATATAGCACACAACGGTGCTGTTGGTGTGCGAAAGCAATGTTTGGGACAGATTAAGAAAATCACAGTTACACTGTTCATGAGCGGAGGTCTTAAAATGGCTATGTTGAAAATTTGGTGACAAAAGTCCATAAAATGACTGTGTTACGAGTGAGCATTGTGCAGTTTCCACGCACCCTGGTAAGTTCATGACTTTGTAATATTTTAAGTCCAGATTTTCACCAGTGGCATTTTTCCACACTTCCTTATTTACAGTACAGCTGTCATTTTTCACAACATGGCCGAAGTGTGTTTTCACACTTTCAGCGCAGAGATGCGTGGTCGCTGTGGGAAATCATTGTTCGGGACAGATAAACAAAATCACAGTGACACTGTTCATGATCGGAGGCACCAAAATGCCTGAGTTGACAATCTGCTGTAAAAAAATCCCCAACCTAATTATATTACGGGTATGCGTTGCACGGTTTCTATGTACGCTCGTGACTTCACCATTTTTCTAAGTATTTTTACTGCATATTTGCAAGATTGCCATTTTTTACACCTCCCCATAAACAGTACAGCTGTCATTTTTACATCCTGTTCGGAATGTTTTGCACTCTGATGCTAAATGTCGTAGTCGCTGTGCATAAGCAGCTGCTAACAAACTGATATTCCCCTGTTCATGACGGGGTCACAAAGAAACCATGTTGAACATTTGGAGTGAAAATACCAACGAATGCCTGGGGTATTTGGGTTTCCAACCATAATGCCCAACCCTGTAGAGAATGACAGGCATCAGGGGTGTGACTTGGGATTCTTGCCTGTAATGCTCATACCATTCCACACCCTGCAGCCAGTGAGAGGCATCGAGGTATGCCTTGGACTCTTCGGCCCCAATGTTCACCCCATTCTCCTATATTGCACCCATCTCACCATATTTCCTAATGGAATGGGGTGCGCATAAGGCCAAAGACCCCAAAACACCGTGACACTTGTCAGTGTCTGCAGGTGTGGTGTGGTGAAATGGCGGCCGTTATGCCTGTTACCCAAAGGCACACCCCAATGCCTGTCACCTCTGCAGGGTGGTGGTGGGTTGGCTTCAGTTCAATTCTTCACTGCCATTCCTGTTATGCAGCTCTGTAACTTACACTACCACTGCCAATGCCAGCAAGCAAACATTCGCATTGACAAATGCTTGTTTAACCTCACCTCACGAACAGTGGTACAAGTGATAGACAAAAAGTACAGGAACTCAGACACTGGCAAATACGAAATAAGAAATGCAGAATGGAGATCCTCAATCTGAAGGATAGCTGTGTTAAGACACGCTTATCTGTTTAGACACTAGCAGATTCAGTTAGAGATACTGAAGTATTTCTAGCAAAATAGCACTGTTGTGCAAAGTCAAATGTTATGCAAACCCTAATTTCAGGTTACAGACCCAGAAACTGTCATTATGTTGCTGGTTTAAGAATTCAGTTCCAGTGTCAGTGGGAAGAAGTACAGGAGCTCTGTTCCTGCTGCAAAAAAGGTACAGGAACTGAGTTACTGTGCATTCCTGTTCACTTCCATCACTGTTCATGAACAGTGGCACTGTGATTTTGTTAATCTGTCCTGAAAGTTGATTTCCCACAGAGACCACAACATTCTGTGCCATAGGTGTGAAAACACGTTTCTGGAAGGATGTGAAAAATGACAGCTATACTGTTCTTAAGGAGGTGTGAAAAAATAGCAATGTTGAAAATCTGGAGAGAAAATATTAAAAATTGATGAAGTTATGAGCGTGTATAGAAGCTGCAAAATGCACACTTGTAACACAGTCATTTTTGTGTTGCTTGCATGCATGTGCAAGAAACATAGGGCCATCATCAGAGTTTTCGGAGGTGTGGCACCTGTCTTCCAATGCAGTCAGTGTGTTTGCAGGCACGGCCCCAGTTCCCCAATCACTGCTGCAGCTGTCTATGAGAGCAGTTGAAATGCAGTGGCATACAGTTGAAAGGGAGAGCTCCACTTGAGTGAGCAGAGCCCCTCCACACACACACACACGCCGCACACGCATGCACACCGCGTGCCTCCGCGCCTACCCTCCGCCCACACTGCACGGCCAGCGGGATGCCCAGTCCCCGTCGGCTCCACGCCAAAGCATCCAGGTGCCACGCTGGGCCACCCCAGCGTGGCAAAATGTTATGGCCGACGGGGGTGCCAATCCCGTCAGCTGCCGCCCCCAAAGCATCCAGGTACCACGCTGGAGCCCACCCAGCGTGGCAAATTGATGTTATAGCCAACGGGTGCCCAATCTCTGTCGGCTCCAGCCCCCAACAGTTTTTCAGCTGCCACGCTGGGAGCCCACCCAGCATGGCAATGTCCCCTGTAGTCTTCGCCCTCATAGTCTTATTAAAAAAGCTGTAAATACTAAAACTGTCCCTCGCCGCTTCTCCCTGCCCTTTCCCACAACCCACACCCACCCACTGCGCACCCTGCCTCCCATTGCGCAGTTCCTACGCTCGCTCGTAAGTTCGCGAATTTTCAATATTTTCACTCCAGATTTTCAACATTACTATTTTACCACACCTCCTTTTGAGCAGTACAGCTGTCACTTTTCACATCTCACCCAAAACGTGTTTCCGCCCATGTAGCACACAATGACGCAGTCGGTGTGTGAAATCAATGTATGGGCACATTAAGAAAATCACAGTGACATTGTTCATGAGCAGAGGTCTTAAATGGGTATGTTGAAAATTTGGTGAAAAATTCCTAAAATGACTGTGTTATGAGCGCATGTTGTGCAGTTCCTACGCATCCGTAAGTTCGCAAATTTTCAATATTTTAACTCCAGATTTTCAACATTGTCATTTTACCACCTCCTTATGAGCAGTACAGCTGTCATTTTTCACATCTTGCCCAAAATGTGTTTTACCTATGTAGCACACAATGGCGCAGTCGGTGTGCAATCAGTGTTTGGGACAGATTAAGAAAATCACAGTGACACTGTTCATGAGCAGAGATCTTAAATGGGTATGTTGAAAATTTAGTGAAAAATTCCTAAAATGACTGTGTTATGAGCGCGCAGCAGTGTCTCTACGCAGGCTCGTAAGTTCGCGAATTTTCAATATTTTCACTCCAGATTTTCAACATTGCCATTTTGCCACACCTCTTATGAGTAGTATAGCTGTCATTTTCACATCTCACCCAAAACGGCTTCGCTTTCATGTTTGCTGCACAATGGCGCAGTCGATGTGCTAAATCAATATATGGGACACATTAAGAAAATCACAGTGACACTGTTCATGAGCAGAGGTCTTAAATGGCTATGTTGAAAATTTGGTGAAAAATTCAAAAATGACTGTGTTATGAGCGCATGCTAGCAAATTCCTAGGCTCGTAAGTTCGAATTTTCAATATTTTCATCCAGATTTTCAACATTGCCATTTTACCACACCTTCTTATGAGCAGTACAGCTGTCATTTTTCACATCTTACCCAAAATGTGTTTCTACTCATGTCGCATAATGGCGCGGTCGGTGTGTGCAATCAATGTTTGGGACAGAGTAAGAAAATCACAGTGACACTGTTCATGAGCAAAGGTCTTAAAATGGGTATGTTGAAAATTTGGTGAAAAATTCTAAAATGACTCTTTACTGAGCGCATGCTATGCAGTTCCTACACACGCCGTAAGTTCGCAAATTTTCAATATTTTACTCCAGATTTCAACATTGTTATTTTACCACACCTCCTTATGAGCAGTACAGCTGTCATTTTTCACATCTTGCCCAAAATGTGTTTCCGCCCCCATGTAGCACACAATGGCAGTCGATGTACTGAAATCAATATATGGGACACATTAAGAAAATCACAGTGACACTGTTCATGAGCAGAGGTCTAAAAATGGCTATGTTGAAAATTTGGTGAATAAATTCCTAAAAATGACTGTTTACAAGCGATAGTTGCGCAGTTCTATGCATGCTTGTAAGTCCTGAATTTAATATTTTCACTCCAGATTTTCAACATTGCCATTTATTACACTTCCTTATGAACAGTGCAGCTGCCATTTTTCATATGCCGCCCAAAATGTGTTTTTTGCACATGTAGCACACAATAGTGCTGTTGGTGTCTTGAAAGCAATGTTTGGGACAGATTAAGAAAATCACAGTTACACTGTTCATGAGCGGAGGTCTTAAAATGGCTATGTTGAAAATTTGGTGACAAAAGTCCATAAATGACTGTGTTACTGAGTGAGCATTGTGCAGTTTCCACGCACCCTGGTAAGTTCATGACTTTGTAATATTTTAAGTCCAGATTTTCACCAGTGGCATTTTTCCACACTTCCTTATTTACAGCTGTCATTTTCACAACATGGCTGAAGTGTGTTTTACACTTTCAGCGCAGAGATGCGGGTCGCTGTGGGAAATCATTGTTCGGGACAGATAAACAAAATCACAGTGACACTGTTCATGATCGGAGGCACCAAATGCCTGAGTTGACAATCTGCTGTAAAAATCCCCAACCTAATTATATTACGGGTATGCGTTGCACAGTTTCTATGTACGCTCGTGACTTCACCATTTTTCAAAAAATTTTTACTGCAGATTTGCAACAGTGCCATTTTTTACACCTCCCCATAAACAGTACAGCTGTCATTTTTTACATCCGGTTCGGAATGTTTTTGCACCTGTGGTGCTAAATGCCGTAGTCGCTGTGCTTAAGCAGCTTTCGGCTAACAAACTGATATTCCCCCTGTTCATGACGTGGGGTCACAAAGAAACCATGTTGAACATTTGGAGGGAAAATACCAACGAATGCCTGGGGTATTAGTGTTTCCAACCCTAACGCCCAACCCTGTAGAGAATGACAGGCATCAGGGGTGTGACTTGGGATTCTTGCCTGTAATGCTCATACCATTCCACACCCTGCAGCCAGTGAGAGGCATCGAGGTATGCCTTGGACTCTTCGGCCCCAATGTTCACCCCATTCTCTTATATTGCACCCATCTCACCATATTTCCTAATGGAATGGGGTGCGCATAAGGGCCAAAGACCCCAAAAAACACAGTGACACTTGTCAGTGTCTGCAGGGTGGGGTGTGGTGAAATGGCGTGGTCATTATGCCTGACGACCCAAAGGCACACCCCAATGCCTGTCACTCTGCAGAGTGGTGGTGGGGTTGACTTCAGTTCAATACTTCACTGCCATTCCTATTATGCAGCTCTGTAACTTCTACACTACCACTGCCAATGCCAGCAAGCAAACATTAAGCATTGACAAATGCCTGTTTAACCTCACCTCACGAACAGTGGTACAAGTGATAGACAAGAAGTACAAGAACTCAGACACTGGCAAATACAAAATACGAAATGCAGAATGGAGATCCTCAATCTGAAGGATAGCTGTGTTAAGACACGCTCATCTATTTAGACACTAGCAGATTCAATTAGAGATACTGAAGTATTTCTAGCAAAATAGCACTGTTGTGCAAAGTCAAATGTTATGCAAACCCTGATTTCAGGTTACAGACCCAGAAACTGTCATTATGTTGCTGGTTTAAGAATTTCAGTTCCAGTGTCAGTGGGAAGAAGTACAGGAGTTCTGTTCCTGCTGCAAAAAAAAATTTGGTGAAAAAATTCCCTTCAGATGTTCTGCAATATTACTAATGAAGACATTGAGCAGAACTGGCCCCAGGACTGATCCCTGCAGCACCCCACTGGTTGCCCCCTCTCCCTAGACTGCACACCATTTACTACCACTCTCTGCCTCCTGTCTGTTAGCCAGTTTCTAACCCAGTTTACCACCCTTTCCCCCATGCCCAGTCTACCCAGCTAGTTTATCAGCCTCCTATATGGGATGGTGTCAAAGGCTTTGCTGAAATCAAGGTAAGCATTGTCCACTGCCCCACCCTAATTCACTTCCTTTGTCACCCAGTCAAATAAATCAACCAGATTTATCTGACATGATGTACCCACTCTGAATCCATGTTGTCTGTGGTCCTGGGCTCTGATGGCTTCTAGATGCCCCACTATCCTTTCTTTAAGCAATGTCTCCATGATGTTCTCCACTACTGAGGTGAGGCTGAATGGCCTATTGTTCCCTGCCTCCTCCCTGCTGCTGGACTTGTGTAGAGGGACCCACATGTGCCCTCCTCCAATTCACTCGTGTTGAATGACTCAGTGAACATGGCTGCTAAAGGTACTGCTATCTCCCTTCGCAATTCTGTTAATATCCTTGGGTGTATGCCATCTGGTTCCATCGCTTTGTCCACCTTCATTTTAGTGAGCTCCTGCAGGACTCTTTTGCCTTTGAATGGACTACTGTCCACCTCTTCACCCCCTTGGCAACTGCTGTACTGCTGTGGCCCTTGCCCCTCCCACAATTCCCTGAATACTGAACGGAAAGACACAGTGGACGTCTTGGGAGGAAGGCATGGAACTATCACTTCCAAATGCCTAAACAGCACATACAAGCAAGCAACATTCGGCATTGACAAATGCTTGTTTAAAATGTTCTCACCAGATTCATAATATGGCCTTTTTGGGACCCCCCCTCATGAACAGAGGCACTGTTGTTTCGTTAATCGGTCCCGAAAGGTGATTCCACGCAGTGACCATGAAATCACATTTCAGGACTGAGAAACTAAATGACAGTGACATGTTCACGAGGTAGGGTCCTAAGAACCCCAAGTTAAAAACTGGGGCCAAAATTCCAAAAAATGACTGAGCTATCAACCTAAGTTGAACCCCCCCCCCATTGCCTCCCATTATAAAGCTCACCGTCATTACTTCAGTTTGCAGTTGTGCTTTGAAGAGTGCAGTCGTGTCCAGTTCAGAGAATATCATGGCTCCTGATCTCTCAAGGGTAAGTAAGGGTGCGGGGGTGGGTGCAAAGAGGGAGGGGGAGGATGGGGAGAGGGACGAGGGAGACAATGGTTGACCAATTTCTTGTTTGCACTGGAAAAAGAAACATGAGGGAAGGTTTTCTTCATTTACAGTTTACACACAAAAAATATAGGTACACTGGTGTGGGCTCCCAGTGTGCCACAATTTGATGGGGGGGAATGATGATGTATTCTGACATGGTGACTGGGTACCCGATGTCGGCAAGGTGTATAGATGGGTTGGAGGGGATCACGCATCCAATACCAGGAGTGCGCATCCCGGTATCGAAAAGGAAAGGGAAACTTTTTAACCAGGAAAGATACACTAAGAGGGGGGATGCCGACACGGGGATTGGGCACTCCTATGTCGGCTTTTCTGCAGTGTGAGGCAGGCAGCAGGAGCCACCATGTTACAGTGTGCAATATAACGTGTGTGTGGGGGGGACATGCCTACACGGCACAGTGTGCCACAATTTATGGGGGAAGATGCCGGGATGCCAACATGGGGATTGGGCACCCTAATGTTGGCTTTCTGGGGACTGTGTGGCGGCCGACAGGAGCTGCCATATTTACTGAACTGTTTTACCAGGATACCAAATAATGGAGGCATGTCTGCTGCTGCTGCAATGACTAACCTGTCTCTGATTGCAGCAGCAGATTTGTTTTAACTCTGTGGCTTTCTCTCAAACTGCTGTCTTCAGCAGCATGCTCATTGGTTGGCAGCTGAGGAACACACCCACTAAAGTCTCTCCTGCATTGGCCAACACTGACACACCTCTGAAACAAGCTACTGCCACAAGATGCTGTTTGCGCATGCACGCAAGCCAACATAAAAATTGACTTCAAGCAGTTTCCAGAATCACTAGAAATAACATTTTGCATATTAACAAACTCTAAGCAGAAAACACAGTTACAGGATACACAGTTGTAAATAAAAACACAATAAAAAGATTAAGTATGGTCTTGAATTAAGGCAGCTAAGAAATACAGAGCAAGATTTGCAGTTCAGTCAATCAGGGCTTCAACCCGAGTGAGCAGCCAATGAGGCTGGGGCACAAAGAGGCGCCAGAATGTTAAAGTTCAGATAATAATGTTCAGGCTGGGTAAATTTAGCTGGGGTCTGAAGTCCAATGGAGGCAAGATGCGCTACCATGGAACGCCCAGTCAAGGCACGCAGGAGGGCAAGGAGCAGGTAGTGGCCATGATCTGAGCTGCACCACACTGCAGGAGTGGCCAGGAGCGTCCGGTCAGGAGTTCAGCTGACCTTGGGAGGAACAAAGGGAGAAGAGAACTTTAGCAGGACAGACAATGGGGTGAGGGGGGTGTAGGGTCTAGAGACAGATAGCCAGCAGTGGCAGACAGTGGTAGACAAATGAGAGCATGGAAAGAAATCGGAGAGAGGAAGGAAGGAGAAAAGGTGTAATAAAGAAAGTATGGGGGTATTAGAGCGCTCTGCCAAAATGTGGTAGGGGGCCTCCAAAACTATTAGCACAGCTAATAGAGAGGGGTAAGCGAAGAGAAAGTCTGAGTAGGAGGAGACTAACATTCTAGATGGGTTACGGCAGGCAGGCTGCGGAGACAAGTGTACCAGCAAGTTCAGAGTGTTAGAGAAGGGAGAGGAGAGCAGAGCAGGCAGGAAGATAATGGAAAAATCAACTTCAAGCCATTTCCAAAATCACTTAAAATATCATTTTGCACATTAACTTAAACTCTAAGCATAGCAAACAGTTACAGGATACACAGTTGTGAATAAAAACACAATAAAAAGATTAGATATAGACTTGGATTAAGGCAGCTAGGAAATACAGAGCAAGATTTGCAGTTCAACCAATCTGGGGTTCGGCCTGAGTGAGTAGCCAGTCAGGCCGGCAGAGGCACCAGAAAGTTAAAGTTCAGATAATAATGTTCAGCCCGTGTACCTTTTGCTGGGGTCTGAAGTCCAATGGCGGCATGCCACGCCACTATGGAGCGCCCAGTTATGCCATGCATGAGGGTAATGTATGTGAAGCAGCCATGATCTGAGCTGCACTGCTGGAGTGTCCAGAAGCACCCAGTTAGGGGCTCAGTTGATCTCTAGCTGGGTCCTGAAGTCTGATGATGGCAGGCAAACTGTGCCGCCGTAAAGCGCCTGGTCAAGGCATGCAGGGGGGCAAGGTATGGGCAGTGGCCATGGTCTGAGCCATGCTGCTAGAGTGGCCAGGAGCATCCGCTCAAGGGATCAGATGATCTTTAGCTGGGGTCTGAAGTCTGATGGTGGCAAGCCGTGCTGCCATGGAGTGCTCAGTCAAGATACATCTGTACCACGCTGCACCACAGGTGTGGATGGGAGCACCCAGTGAGGGGCGCAGCTGATCTAGGGATATAATATAGTATAGCAGGGTGAATGACATTTGAGTCAGGATAATTCAGCGATAGAATCTGTAATGAAAAAACACATTATAATTTAAATCAGTATACTGTATTTTTCTCTATCGTAAATTAAATGTTGTCAAACAGCAGGTACTGCCAGTGATGAAAGTGAACAGGAGCACACAGGAAGTCAATTCCTGCATCTATTTTTTTTTTATTTGGACACAGAGTTCTTGTACTTCTTTCAACTGAATATTGGAACTAAAATTCTTAAACCAGCAACATAATGTCAGTTTCTGGGTCTATGACTTTCAATCAGGGGTTACTGTCACAAAATTTAACTTGTACAACACATGTAATTTTCCTAGAAATACTTCAATATTCAACTGAATCTACTACTAGCTATATAGGTGCTGTATATGTGTACTGATAACAGTTATCTTTTATTCAATTGCCGATTGTTTTTAACCAGGTGAGACACTACGTTGAAAGCTTTTTTTTTTTTTAACCTTATATTTATGCTCCTAATCTACCTCCTCCCTCCACTCTCTCAGACATCTTCAGCCTGTGGACTTGCAACTGCCATGGTCTGCCCCTAGAGTACCCCCAGTTCCACACACACACACTTGAAGATTCCTGATATACCCCCCGGGTAGGGGTGGAAAGGGATCCTCCAAGCTCACCTCTCCAAACCAACATACTGTGTCTATGCATGTAGAGCCGGCAGGCACAGCAGAGTCTGCCCAACAAGACAGGAGGCATCCCCAGAGAGGTGTCGTCACCTAGGAGGGACCGAGGAGTTTTTCCCAATTTCCTTCCCCCGACATCAGCGTGCAATGAGGGGCTATTAGCTAGGAGGCATGCTGAGACGTACCTCCTGCTCCGCCCCTCTGCAAACATCCACCCAATACCCTTACTGCTCTCCACCTTACCGTGCTGTCCACCTGGGCTCGTCTAGGTGGCAGCATTGCACATGAGAGTCTGCAGTTAACCCCCCCCCCCCGGAAAAGGAGAGCAGCCATCAGGCGCTCTATCCTTCTCCTTCGGCGACACGATGACCGTGCTCGTTCCAACACGGTCGCCCGGCATGGTACGGCGCGCATGCCCAGCCCGCCTTAGCGCCACTGGCCGGCTTAGCTGAAAGCTTTATACAGATGCAACCTGGGAGCACAGGGAAGTTAGTGACTTGCTCAGGGTCACACAGTATATGCAGTGGAGGCTTGGGATTCAAATTCAGGTCTCCAGATTGGCAGCTCAGAGCCTTAAACCACTACAGTATACTGCCTCCCAAACATAGCTAGTGCAGCATAACAAACTAGCCAATATACCTGTAGACAATGCAGCATAACAACGTTTTTACAGGGCTGATTTCATCCTAGCGATGTTCGACCAACACTATAGGGTTGTTGTACTGCAGTAGTGACAGTATGTTGTGATGCAGTAGTGATGTTAATACTGCAGCATAACAAATCAGAATGCAGTCACACATCGAGCCAATCAAGCTGGAATATTTTTTTAGTAAACTTGAACTTACAGAAACAGCTGCAGCTGTAGTTGCTAGTTGCAAGGTGAATCAGCAATTTGTGCCCCCTACACCACCAACCCTCTAGTTTCTACTCCCACCCACAACAGCCAGTAAAGTGAAAGGAAGCGGAGGGTCTAACAGACATGAATGCTCATACACTATAAAAGATAATGCATGGGTATCCATACACAGATAAGTCTGCATCTTCATCTTAAGTTTTCTGTGGCAACCAGAATCCCGATTCCACTTGTCATAGTAACCTCACAATGCAGACACAAGCTTGTTGTGCATAGCGGCCCATATATTTTACACTCTATTTTGAGTTAAGCCAAAGTGTGTTTAATTTGTACAACATAAGTCTAACAATTATAGCTTTTTAAATTAGCTTTTTTGTGTTTGTGATGATTTTACTGCCACAAGTCTGTGAGCTTGCATCGTTTTCTTTCCACTTGTCAATTTGAGACGCCATCTCAGAGAGGTGTTGCAATCAAAAGTGTCAACCATTAGGGTCTACGGATCCCACTAAATGAAATTCATAGTGCACTGCCACGTGTGGTCTTTCCTGAAGGTCAAGAAAGCGCCTTGATAAGCTGCCCTCTCTAGAGAGAGAATTATGGCTTCTATGGGGACACTCTATTACCCCCCCCGACAGTGGGGGCTTGCTTTCTAACAAGGGTCAGCAGTATTGAGTGCGGCTGTGCTACAGCTGCATTAGCTGTCAGCCCCAGAAAGTTTCTTTTTTCAAACAAGGACATTAAACCCACACTCACGATGCCTTCACCAATCTAATGTTCTATGTAGCTCTAATGCAGAATCATGAGAAAGTCTTCTTGAGCAAACTGGAAGACGGATGCCAGAGCTGTGTTCTGAAGCTGCATATGACATTAATATCAGAGCAATCGAGAAACTGTAGAGTCTTGCCGGAAAGTCATAGTATTTGCAGCACAAGTAAGTAGACACTTCCCCCTCATACAGTGAGAACTGACTGGATTGGACCAGAGGGTGGAGGCCAGGCTCCGCTGGATCCTCAACTATACTACCACAATGGATGGACATGGATAAAGATATGCCTGACTAGGTGCAGTAGTAGCAGCTGCACAGTCCCCGATAAACACAATCATTTCTTTACTCCACTAGCATGATTGATTCTCCATCTCCAGTCCCTGGGCCATGCAGCCTCAGTGACTGGCTAGACAGAGCAATGTCACCAAACAGTGTTGCTGCAAGTGCTGTATACTTTCCAACCTGATACAGTAGTTAAAGAGGGATGTATTTCCCTATATTCCCTCTCTCTCCCTAGCTCCGTTCCTGGGCTCCCATACCATACCCCAAAGCACATCTCTACATCAGTGGGCAATAGGTGTCAGCAACAATAAATGCCAGTAGTTGTCCAGGCACCTGCATCTGTGAGATGATGCACCCAGAAATGCTCATGTCGCATGTATCTGGGCATCACTGATTGTCGATCTTCTAACAGAGCTTATGTTCATGGTAATGTGATGATCAAATAGAAACACAGCATCTGACAGCAGATAAGGACCACCTGATGCACCCAGTCCGCCCATGGTTTTACCTTACCTATTCTGTCACCTCAGATCCTACTTGATCTCCAACTCCCTCCCCCTAGCTTTCCACTAAGATTATCATGTCCCTATCCCATGCATCCTTGAATCTCACTACTGTTTTTTTTTTGCCTCCACCACCTACGCTGGAAGACCTTCCAGGCATCCATCACTCTTTCAGTGAAGAAGTACACCCTCATATCTCTCTTAAATTTACCCCTACAGCTTCATTGCATGTCACCTATGTATACCGTCAAGGAAAGGAGGGAGGCCGGGACATGATAGAAACTTTCAAGTACCTCAAGGGAATCAACAAAGTCCAAGAGGGTAGCATCTTTCAGAAAAAGAGATGTGCAAGAACAAGAGGGCACAATTTGAATACAGAGGGAGAGGCAACTCAGGGGCAATGTAAGGAAGTAATTTTTCACAGAGAGGGTGGTAGACACATGGAACAGCCTTCCTGAGGAGGTTGTGGGGTCAAAGACAGTGGGGGAATTCAAGAACGCATAGGACAGATATAAGGTAATTCTGGTGGCTGATAGGAGAAAGTAGGTTGTTGGTTAACTAGGATCTGCAGCTTATCCAATAGGTAGGGGAATGGGCAGACTGTGTGGGCCAAGCGGTCTTTATCTGCTGTCAAAGTTTATGTTTCTCTGTATCTTTCTCTCTGAGAAATGCCCCCCTTCTGTACTGTATTTACACTCATTCTCCATCACACCCCCTTCCAAAGTATACATACTGAAGTCTTCAGTTTCTCATCATAAGGCTTTTGATGCATCCCCTGCACTATTTTAGATGCCCTGCTCTGGACAGCCTCCCATCTCTATCCTTCCTGAGATGGGGTCTACATAACTGGACACAGTACTCCAGGTGGAGTCTCGACAGAAATTTATACAGTGACAACAGCACCTTCTGCTGACAATACCCATCCTTATGCACCCCAGCATCCCACTGGCCCTACCAACTGCTTTGTCATACTGTTTTGCTACTCTGAGGTCATCAGATATGATTACTGTCAAGCCCATTTCCTGTTCGTTAACCATCAGTACCTGTTCTCCCATTTCATACTCCATCTTTCAGTTTCTGTGCCCTAAGTGCAAACTTTTGTACTTTTCCACATTCAAACTCAGCTGCCAAGTTCTTGACCAGTTTGAGTTTTCTCAGGTCTCTGCGCACTTTCCACCCCTCCAAAGTGTCAACCCTACTGCAGATTTTGGTGTCATCCATAAAGAGGCAGAGCTTCACTTCTAGCTCATCTGCAATGTCACTCATAAAGACATTAAAGAGGACTGGTCCCAGTACTGAGCCCTGAGACACCCCACTGGTCACCTTCCCTTCCCTGGAATGAACTCAATTTACCACCCCCTCTATCTCCTATCCCTTAAACAATTTCCTACCCAGTTTACCACCTTAGGACCCACCCCAAAGATGCCCAGATTCCTTACAAGGCTGCTACCTGGAATGGCGTTGAAAGCCTTTCTGAAATTAAAGTAGGCCCCACTTTGATCTATTTCCCTGGTTACCAGTCAAACAAATCTATCAGATTTGTCTGCCATGACCTCCCTTCCATGAATCTGTGTTACCTCAGGTCTTGTAACCCAGTACATTCGAGGTACTCCACAACCCTTTCCTTCAGCTGTGACTCCATTAACATCCCACCACCGATGTCAGACTGACCAGAGTTGCCAGCCTCCTTGCTTCTACCACTTTCATGAAGCAGGACATGTGCCCTCCTCCAGTCCCCTGGAACCTCGGTTTCCAGTGATTTGTTGAAAAGGGCTGTCAGAGGTGCAGCCAGTACCTCCCTGAGCTCCCTCAACAGGGGTCGAA
Organism: Neoceratodus forsteri; assembly: GCA_016271365.2. Lineage (NCBI taxonomy): Eukaryota > Metazoa > Chordata > Ceratodontiformes > Ceratodontidae > Neoceratodus > Neoceratodus forsteri. Next base: position 201,254,333 of record CM057450.1, read on the forward strand.
ATTAAGTTACTGTATGCAGCCACAAGCCAGCAGAGCTGGTGACTGGGAAAATCCACAAGCCCCACAGACTTTTCCACTGGCCCAGCTGATGTATTTATTGAAAAATGTTTCCTTCTCCAATACAAGCTCCCAGAGCTAGTTAAAGGAAAATGTTACTAGCTGATACAAAAATCTACCAGCATTTGGCTAGTCCTCTGGTGCCAGTTGTCACAAATGCACTCCGCGGGTCAGGCCCCCTGCTTCCACAGTGCCAACCTCGACATACAATAGTGTGAACAGTAGACAAACAGGATAACCCTTCTGTCTGTTGTGAGTCTGAATCACCTACCAGTCTCGAGTCCTGGGGGTCAAATGTGAACTTTATGCTAGCATACTCAGTTAACAGGCTCAGATATGTACCCTCTTCGGGGGATACAGTACAATCCTCTGCCCAGTGGCACCTAGCCAGGTTCCCAAAATGTACCCTTGTGGCTCAGTATGAGACCTAGGCATATTCTTACCTTTTGCCAGATAGTAATACACCTGGTTGAGCTCTTAACAGCTGTCAGAATTAAACACTGGTTCAGCATTCACATGCAGAAGAACTGAGAAAAGTGCAAGCAGATTTCAAAGAAAATAAGTTTACTAAAAATTGTTAAATAGGTAAAATATCAATCACAGAACGATTATATCAATAATTTACAGTCACATAAAATAAATGGGAAGTTACAGAACACAAAGATGCCTACCACAAACACTTAAACGTTCCCGCTGAATTATCCTTCTAAAGTGCCTACTTACCAGTCCACAGAATAAGTGTGTCTTTGAGTTTCAGAGTCCTTCTGCACCAATTTCTCAGAGCAAGCAATATTCAAAAGTCAGTTTTCTCCACCTTCTGGTATTGTCACCCATGAGTTCACCGTTAGAGCTGTGATATATCTGTAATCTGAATGTGGATTTATCCACAAGGATATATGTTATTACTATGAAAATCAACAGCTAGCAATTCCCCAAAATATGAGTCTCTGATCAAAACATTCCCTTTGAGGTTGCATAACCCCACAAAATGTCACTAGTTCTCTGCTAGGTGAGAAAACCATAAAGAATCAGCCAAATGACTTCCCTTCCTGCTAGGGTCATAAAGTTCATATTTAGTTCCTAGCTTCAAAAGCAGGAGCAGGTTATAACGGCTAATAAACTGTCTCTCTGGAAGGAAGGCTTTAATTAGTGATTTCACTGGTCAGTTTAACGTAATGCTACTTCAGAAACACTGGCACCTTGGGGATCAAAGGTCACTTATTACTGCTAGGCTGTTTTCTTGTCTAAGCAGACGTTCACATATCATATATATTTATATCACAATTTATAAATATAATATTAAGGAGATGGCAGGGCATCACACCAGTTTCGACCCGTCTCAACACCCTTGAGTGTATCCCATCTGGCCCCATAACTCTGTCCACTTACATTCAGGTTTGCAAATCCCGTCTGGACTCTCTGCTCTGTAAATGGACTTTTGTCTACTTCCCTTCCTCCAGTGCTCCTGCTGCTTTTATGTGGCCCATCACCTTCCCCTTCCTCTGTGAAGACGGAAGAAAAGCATTTGTTTGGGATTTCAGCTTTTTCCTAATCCTCCTCTGCACAGTCCTTATTAGTTAATCCCTTGGATATTTTTTCCTCAGTTTGTGCTTTCGCATTACTCATTCCCTGCCTCCCTCAGCTTTTCCTGGTACACCTCCCAATCCTCATTTTTCTGCGTCTCTTTATACCTCTTAAATGCTACCCTTTAGCCATCACCTTTTCAGCCACGTAGCAATCTCTTTTTTTCTCTTGATTTTGCTCACTTTCTTTGCACAGAAGTGAGTTGCCTTCACTATGCCGTTCCTTAACTTAGCCCACTGTTTTACCACCCCATCCAGGTTATCCCCACCTGCTAGGTTTTCTCTGAGGCAATCACCCATTTTTATGTTTGCTTGTGTGCGCCGTGCACAAGAGACCTTTTGAGATAGTAGAGCATTGCAGAGGTGTGGCAGTGTTGTGGCCAATGCAGTGGACGCTTTAATGGATGTGTCCCTTGGCCACCAATTAATGCTGAAGTTGCCAATAACAGTAGTTTCAGAGCAAGTGCCATACTTGAAATAAATCTGCTGCTATAGTCATGGGTAGTTTCATCATTGCAGCGGCAGCCCCCCTCCCCCCCAAAGCAGGCACATAGCAGGACAACAAATTTAAATGTTAGCTCCCTCCCAGTACTGCTGCCCACCCCACACCCTCTGCTCTCCATCCCCTGCTGACATTGGGGTGCTCAATCTCCATGTCAGCATGAATCCCCTTCCCCCATTAATGTGGCACACTGGGAGCCCACCCCAGTGTGACAAAAAAATACTTTTTTGATGTTTCCAACACTGGGATGCATACTCCCTGTGTTGGATGTGCCACCCCCATGCCCCTATGTTCTCCAGGAGACCTCGGGGTGCCCAATCCCTGGGTCAGCATTGATCCCTTCTCCAGTACTCTGGCACACTGGGAGCCCATCCCGGTGTGCCGAAATCCATTTTATTAATGATTCACCAGTAAAAAATAAAACAGTCCCACAATGTCTTTTTTTTTAAACCTGAAAAAAACAAGAAAATGATCCCCCATCATTCCTGCCAACCCCCTCCCCCAACCCACACTCTCCCTCTGTGCACCCCACCTTCCCACACCCCCTCACCCATACTTACCTCCAGAGGTCGGAAGCAGCAATCTTCGGTGGACCGGGAACATGTCTGCACTCTTCAAAGACCAGCTGGGAACTGAAGAAATTACAGTAAGCCCTACAATGACAGTCAATGGGGTCACCTTAGATTGATATCTCAGTCAATTTTTGCAGTTTTGGTCCCAAATTTTCAACATGGGGTTCTTGAGAGCCCATTCATGAACACTGGCACTGTTTTATTTTGTTTCTTGGTCCCAACAGGTGGTTTCACGGTCACTGAGGGGAATCACCTTTCGGGACCAATTAATAAAATGACAATGCCACTGTTCATGAGGTAGGGTCCCAAAAGACCTTGTTACAAATTTTATGAAAAAAAATCCAAAAATTACTGTGTTACAAGCATCTGTTTTGCAGTTTCTATGCACACTTGTAACTTCATCAATTTTTAATATTCTCACTCCAAATTTCGAACATTGCCATTTTTTCACACACCCTTATGAACAGTGCAGCTGTCATTTTTCGCATCCTTCCCAAAATGTGTTTTTGCACCTGTGACGCAGAATGTCACAGTTGCTGTGTGAAGTCAACTTTCAGGACAGAGTAATGAAATCAGTTCACTATTCATGAGGGAGGTACCAAAAGGCCTATGTTGAAAATTTGGATGAAACATTTTAGAATGATTACTGCTTATGAGTGTGCATTGCAGAGTTTCTACGCACACTCATAACTTTGTCATTTTTTCATATTTTCACCATTGCTATTTCTTCGTACCTCCTCATGAACAGTACATCTGTAATTTTTCACATCCTGCCCAAAATGTGTTTTTGCACCTGTAGCACCAAATCGCACACTCACTGCATGAAATCAACTTTTGGGATTGAGTAACGAAATGATATTGTCATTTTTCATGAGGTGGGGTCTCAAAAAGCCCACAATGAAAATTTGGAGCAAAAATACTAACAAATACATGGGATGTTAGGGTTTACAACCATAACACCCACCCTGTACAGACTGACGGGTGTCAAGGGTGTGACTTGGGGACGTGGGCTGTAATTCTGACCCCATTCCACCCCACCCCAACCCCCACCCTGCAGTCACTGACAGGCATCGAGGTGTGCCTTGGGGTAGTTGGCGCTAACGTTCACCCCATTCTCCTATACTACACCCATCTCAGCTTATTTCCTTATAGAATGGGGTTAGCATAAGGGCCAAAGACCTCAAGGCACACTGCAACACCTGTCAGTGTCTGCAGGGTGGGATGAGGTGGAATGGCGTGTGTGTTATGGCTGATGACTCAAAGGCACACCCCAAACTCCTGTCACTCTCTGCAGGGTGAGGGTGGGGGTCGGCATTACTTCAATACTTCACTGCCATTCCTATTATGCATCTCCCTAACTCCTGCACTACCAATGCCAATACCAGCAAGCAAACATTTGCCCCTTAAGATGTTTGAATGTTTCAATCATATACTCTTTCTCCTCCTTTGCTCTAGGGTATACATATTTGAGCTCCATTAATCTGTCCTATGATTTTGATGCAGTCCTGGAGCATTTTGATTGCCCTTCTCTAGACTGTCTCCATTTTGTTTATATCCTTGTGCAGGTGGGGCCTCAGTACTGCACGCTGTACTCTAGATAGGGCCTAACCAGTGTCTTCTAAAGAGGGATTCGTCCAGCTTCGCCGTGGTGGTGATGTACATCAGGGGGTTGTTGTCCGTGCACACGGTGAACAGGATCCCATACAGGTACTCATGGAACTTTTCCGTCACCATCCATTTCAATGCCAAGAACTCCAGTTTATGAACCGGGTAGTTCTTTCCAGAGGACATCAAGCCATGGCTAGCAAATGCCACAGGGCAGAACCCCCCATGATACTCCTGATACAGGACAACACCCAGCCCAGTTAAACTGGCATCTGTGTGAAGGAGATAGGGCTTAAGGGGATCCATAAATGCAAGGACCAGGGCCTCCCCAGCCACCAGATGATCTCTCTGAAAGCATTCTCACATTCCTGTATCCAACATTCCCCAAAAGGTTCCCCAATGTGCAGATAGAAACATAGAGACATAGACTGTAATGGAAGATAAGGACCGCTTGGCCCACCTAGTCTGCCCATTACCCTACCTAGAGGACAAGCTACAGATCCTATTTAACCAACAGCCTATTTCTTCCTACCCCCCTCACAAAAATTGCCTTATGTCTGTCCCATGCATTCTTGAATTCTCCCACAGTTTTAGACCCCACAACCTCCTCAGGAAGGCTGTTCCATGCATCCACCACCCTCTCTTTGAAAAAATACTTCCTCACATTGCCCCTGAGCTGTCCCCCCATCTTCAAATTGTGCCTCTTGTTCTTGCACATCTCTTTTTCTGAAAGATGCCACCCTCTTGGACTTTATTGATTCCACTGAGGTACTTAAAAGTTTCTATCATGTCCCCCTCCCTCCTTTCCTCAAGGGTATATATTAAGCTCCTAGTCTCCTCATATGGCTTCTCTTGCAGACCCTGCACCATTTTAGTTTCCTCCTCTGGACTGCCTCTATCCTGTCTATGTCCTTGTGGAGATGGGATTCCAGAACTGGACACAGTACTCCAGATGGGTTCTCACCAACTGTCCCTACAGGGAGATAACAACTTCCTGTTTTCTGCTGGTGGTGCCTCTCTTTATACATCCCAGTATCCCCCCAGCCCTCCCTACCGCCTTTTCACATTGCTTGTGAACCTTAAGGTCATCTGATATGATTACCCCCAGGTTCCTTTCCATTTTTGTTGTTGTTACTACCTCCCCCCATTGTGTATTCTTCCCCTGGGTTTTTGTTTGTTTCCCAGATGCATTGTTTTGCACTTCTTTGCATTGAATCCAAGCTGCCATACTTCTGACCATTCCTCCAACCTTGCCAAGTCCCTTCTCATCCTTTCCACGCCTCCTTGTACATCAACCCTGTTGCAGATCTTTTGTGTCATCTGCAAAGAGGCATACTTTTCCTTCCAGTCCCTCTGCAATGTCACTTATAAAGACATTAAAAAGGACTGGCCCCAGTACTGTACCCTGTGGTACCCCACTAGTAATCCCTCTTTCTTCAGAGTGGACTCCATTTACAAATGCTCTCTGTGTCCTGTTGTCCAGCCAATGTTTTACCCAGGCTACCACCCTGGGAACCACTGCCAGGCTAGTTAATTTGACTATTAATCTTTTGTGTGGGACTGTGTAAAATGCCTTGCTAAAGTCTAGGTAGACCATGTCCACAGCCCCTCCCTGGTCTACTACTTTGGTCACCCAGTCAAATAAATCAATTAGATTCATCTGACATGACCTTCCCACTGTGAACCCCTGCTGCCTTGGGTCCTGTGCGCCACTGGCCTCTAGGTACTCAACAGTTCTTTCTTTCAGAAGATTCCATCACTTTCCTACCACAGAGGTCAAACTGACAGGTCTGTAGTTTCCTGCCTCTGTCTTGGTCCCACTTTTGTGAAGGGAATCACATCTGCCTTCCTCCAGTCCTCAGGTACCACACCATCCTCCCATGATTTGTTAAAAGGTAGTCAGTGGTGTCACTAGTTCTCTGCTTAATTCTTTTAGAATTCTGGGGTGAATTCTATTTGGCCTCATTGCTTTGTCCATCTTCAGTTTTAGGGAGTTCTTTCAGAACCCTTTCTTCTGTGAAGGACAGGGATCGACCACCCTATCCAGAGTGCTTCTATTAATTAGATTAGGCACTCCCCTCCTCCTGTTTTGTGAATTCTGAACACAAGTATTCATTCAGTATCCCTGCTTTTTCACTGTCCCTCTCTGCCCACCTACCGTCATTCTATTCAGCCTCACTATCCCTCCTTTTGTCTTTCTACGCTACCTGATATACCCATAAAAGGTTTTATCCCCCTTCTTAACTGAGTTGGCTATCTTTTCCTCAGTTTAGGCCTTTGCTACTCTGACTACCTTCCCTGCTTCCTTCTGCCTTAATTGGTACAGTTCTCTGTCCTGCTCCTTCTGTGTTTTCTTATACTTCCTAAATGCTATCTTTTCTCCTGACCTTCACACCACCTCTTTTGAGAACCATAGTGTTTTTTTCTTTTGTTTTGATTTGTTTATTTGCTTCACACAAAGGCTTGTTGCCTCTGTGATGGCAGTTTTGATATTTCCCCACTGTTGCTCCACCTCTCCTTCTAGCCTGTTTGCTAGTGCTTTTCTAAGGCACTCTCCCATCTTGCCAAAGTCAGCCCTCCTGAAGTCCAGAACCCTCACTTTTGTATGGCTTGACTCTGTAGCTGAATTTATCGTGAAACACACTGTTTGGTGGTCACTCGTTCCCAAATGGCTACCCACTTACTTGTGACTCAGACTCCACTTATAACTGTCGGAGATAGGGAAGCTCCCAAAGTTGAACAAGGATGGGTCTATATCCTCCCCCAGGTCTTCCGCTGGGGCAATGGACATGGCTCCATCACACTGAAAGATAGTTGCCAACACACAACCCCTCTGGATGGTCACTGGCCTTTTTGACTCATTCCAAACTCTCACAGTAACTTGCAGGGCAAGGAAACTGTCCTGGAAGGGCAGCACTCTTCTCTGGACCAATAACCTGATCGGCAGACTACCCGGAGGTGGGGTGTCGAGAATGAACGCAGTCCCTGTGGGAGATCAGTTGAACCAAGCAATGCTCACCACGCAGTATTCGGTGCCTGGGGGGAGAGTTAGCTTCTTCCCATCCCCAGTGAATCATACCGACCACCCCCACTGGGATCACTCTGTACCTCCAGCCCTACCTGTATCACAGTGGCTTTGACAGAGTGGCTGATGAGTTTGTCTACCCCATCCCAGTGAGAGCACTTATGGGCCAACCACTTAACATATTGGCATTGGACCCAATGAGCACGGGGTGTCAGACATGTCTTCGTTCAGGGCAGATGAGTGCAGGGCCTCTATAGTAGGTGGGGGTCTCTCTCCTGAGTCGGGAAGGAATGCAGACCACACAGTACCCATCATAAGGGTAATCTGTGCTGCCTATACCCCAAAGGGACAACCTGGAAAGGGGTAGGAGGGGTAGGTGGGTCCGGTGCTGGTCGTAAAAAGGCTGGTGGATGATGGTGACCTGGGACTTGCTATCCAGTAAAGTGGAACAAGTCACCCCCTCCACCAAGACTTCAGTGTCTGCTGGAGGACTATAAGGCCCATCGGTATACCCTGGTTTGGAGGTATTTGAGGGTCGATCCACAAGGTGGAGCAAGGCTATTTTGGGGGTGCGGTCACTCCGTTACTGGTCCCTGTCTAAGTTTTCCTGCTCCTGGTGTTTCTCAGCCACCAGCTGTGGGTTCACCTCCCTGTGGCAACCCTGCCACGTATGGCCACCCTGCACATACCTGAAACAGAGCCATACATCCTGGGGCCCCAAGGACCACTGAGGACCTGGCCGAGGGGACGCATAATTAGGGGACAGTCGCTGAGCATCAGGGGCTACCAGGGCAGGAAAAGAGAAGGATTCTGTGGCCAACTGCATGGTCCACATCTTGTCTTTCATACCCTGGACCTCCTGCAGGATAGATCCCTGGTCCAGGGGTCCAGCAGGTTTGGGCAGGGCCGACTCTTTGGGCTGCAGGGCAGCACTGCTGGTGGTGCATGCTGGCACCCCCACCTCCTGTTGGTCTTTCTCCTCCTTGACCTCATCCAATAACTGCTTGAAAGGGGGGGCTCACCTTTCTGGGCCCACAGCCTGAGGGTGACCAAGGTCAGCCTGGAGTGCACTGCCCTGTGCATTATCTGCTGTAGCCACATCTGCACAACTGCTGACAGTGGATCGTGTCCAGCTTCAGCCAGCTTATGCACCACCGTCTCCACCCGGATGATATACTGGGAGAGCCTCTCACCCGTATGCTGCTTGGTGTCCCACAGCTGGCCCAGCACTGCCTCCTTCTTTCTCAACCACTCCAAACGACTCTGCAGGATGTCCAAGTAGTCCTGGGAACACAGTGAGGTTGGCTGGCCCATAGTGACAGAATTACATCCAGCACCATACTCCGGAGGCTCTCCAAGACTCCGTTGCACTTTTCCTCCTCAGAACACCCACAGACCTGGATCATCTGGGCAGCCTGGCTGCTCCAGGGGTGGAAATCATGCTCCTCTGTGGGCTTCAGGAGGCCATGGAAAAAGTCACAGACCACTTGTACTGTTAATGGGCTGTCCCCATAGAGGGAGGCAGCCACTTAGCAGAGTCATCGGGGCCCCTGCCCCCTGGGGCAGAATCTAGAGATCCTGCAGGGTTTTACCTTTCTCTTTAAGCCACACCCTCACCAGGCTTCAAAACCTTCAGCTCCCCACTCTGGGGCCCAAAGGGCCCTGCCCCCTGAGGGCAGGTCGCTGGATATACTTTTTTTTAAAAGGACCCAGATCTCTTTGGACGCCTCCAGGGTGACATTGGGGGGCACTTGCAAAGAGTCCAAGTCCTTCTCCACCTCCACGGTTATATCCCTACACCCCTTAACCCTGTTGGTCATCACCCTATGAATCTTCAACATCCCACAATCAGGCAGGGACTCTTCTAAGATCCCTAGTAAGTAATGCCCCACTGCCACATTGCGCACCAGCAGCATTTCATGGGAGTCAAGACCCTCAAAGTCATACCAGTCCTTGATGTCCTGGAAAGCCATTTCCCTGGTCTCCACCAGTGTGGGTAAACCACCCACCAAATCAACCACAAAACAACAAACAAAATAATATGAAAACAGAATTAGATGGAGGGGTCAAAGAGTCAACTATAGTTGCATCGAGGCAATGGGCAGTCCTGGGGTCAACAGAAGATCTCAGCGGTGCCTCCACTTGTAACAGCTCCCTTTTTGCTCACACTCAACTAGGCTGCCCTCAGCATTTTCGGGGTCTCATCGCATCTCCTCCTCCAGGGGCCATGCCTGAGTCCTGACCAGATTTCCTATGGTGCCTTAGTTCCTCCACCCAGGGACACAATGCTGCCTCCTGTAGGAGAAACAGGTTAACACCCCCCAGGAACAATAATAGATACCCCTGCTGACTGCCCCCTATGGCCCAGTTGAATCTACACTCCCTCCCCACAATAGCAATAATAAAAACACAAACACACAGAGGTAGGTGACCCACAATAATCCTGCTTTATTTAATACACTTATAATACAGAGGAGGTGAGGGCTATCCCCTTGATTCTCCACACAATTAAAGCACACACCCTGTCGGACCACCACCCCCTTGGGTGCACCCAGCACACTCCAAGATGGTGAGTACCTCTACTCCTAGTCTGTAGGCCTGCCATTTCTCATCAGAGCCCTTGCACAACAACATGAGTTCAAAGAGATCCTGGCAGATGCAACAATAGTCTCCCAGTGATGCAGCTCGGGTACTTACGGTGCCCTTAGAGGGTGAAGACACTTGCTGTCCACTGCACTGCAGTCCACGAGAGTGAGGCACCATTCTTCACCTGCCTGACTTTTCCAATTTCACCCACAGACCTTTAGACACGGGTTTCACCAGGCAGGCCTGTTCGTCCATCTTCCCTTTGCTCCATGGGTCTTGATACTGGGGAGGGGGACCCAGTAATTCAGTTCCCATCAGGGAGGGCCTTGACTGCCCTGTCCCTTCTTCCCAGAACTATTACCTGGCAGAAGACACTGACCCTGGTGAGGCTGGGTCCCTGAGGCCCAAAACTGACAGTCACTGAGCCTTCCAGCCCAAACAGTCAGCCTCAGTGCCCTCAGGGAAGAAGCCCCCTGGGTCTTCCTCACACTGCAACAGCTGCAGTCTTCCTCCTGCTCTTTCCCTTCTTGTAGTTTGTGGACAGCAAGGAGGGAGAGATGCAGCCAGAGAGCCCCTACCAGGCAGGCAGTCTTCTTAGCTCTGGTTTCTCATGGGGGTCTAGACTTTCTCTTCCTCTGGTGCGCTCTCTCCCCTCTCCTTCCACTTGGCACTTCTTTCTCTCTCTCTCTCTCTCTAAAATTCATGCCACTGTGCCTTTTAAACCCCCTAGCTCCTGTCCTGTTTCCATTGGCCATCAGCCCCCATGTGACTTCCCTACTACCTGTGGGAAATTTCCCAGCAGCCCTAGGTCACCTGGATGCATGGGGGCCACCATCTTGGTTTTCCTTCCCAGTCTGGAGGATCCCGTCACTTGCCTGGGTGATTTAGCCCACAAACCGGGCTGCCCTATGGATATTTCATGACCGGAGTTCGTCTGGTCACCATGTGCCTTTTCCCCAGTCCTGCTGCATGCTTGGGGGCCAGGGAAACTATCTGTTTTGGTTGGCTGCCTGGCCATGGGGGGGGAGCTTGACTCCTTTAACTGTTCTCGGTTGTCCTTGCACATGCTCAGAGTGTGTAGGACCACCATTTTAAACAAAAAACCCTCTCTCAGTTCACGTGGCCCTGAGCCTTCAATCCACCCCCAGCCATGCCCAGGATCAGCTAACCCCATCTGATGGCCTGAATCCTACCCCAGCTCCATTCCAGCCCTGAGGTGGGTGAGGTGCCCCGAAGCTGAGGCATCGTTGGCCCGGGAGGTCACCGTGCGTGACTTCCACCAGCACCACCAGGGATCCAGCACTGGGGAAAAGAAGTCCAGGGGCACTACGGCTGCCACCAAAGGTAAGCCTGACTTGGGGGTCTTACAGTTGTAAACTACAAGTTACTTGAAACATATTTTTTTATGGACTGTTTTGCCTTCTCAGACTATTGTTCTCCAGACTTCTTTATTGTATAAGTCTCACATCATTATGTATTCATCCTGTGTACCCATATTCTGCATTATGTATGCTTTTTTCGTATTGTACCTTATACTTATCTTAACTTCCCAGGTTCACCTTGAAAATTAGTTCACTCAATAGTGTTTTGCCTGGTAAAATAGAGATTGATTGATTTGCTCTACACAGAGGCTACAAGTACTAATCTCTGTATGAGTTGCATGACAGAACTGTCTCAAGCCATTGCAGACAAAAAATAAAATCAGAATAGACAGCATTAATATCCTTATGTTTTCTTCTGCACTGTTGCTGCAGTGACATCAAGGAATGGGAGGAGTTGTATTATAAGTGACTCGTGCGTGTAAATGGAGGTTTGCTCTACACTTTTCAACCTTGTGTCAGAGCTTCAGACTCTAGAAATGTGTTGCAGCAGAAGAAATGACTGATCTCTTATTGACATAGGCACAGTAATTGATGTAATATATAACAATTACATCAGACATATCCAAATCAGAAATACACAGGAGTCTTCTCCTTTAATTCTAAGAAGTTCAACTGTAATTGTTTTTTAAGAGTAAATTATTACTAAATTAATATTATACTCAGATTTTAGAAGTATATATTATTAAATACTTTTGAATGATAAATGAAGACTTTTCAATACTTGTGTTTGTTTTATATGCAAGAGTGTTCATTTTCATTCTGATCATGAGGCATAACCTTTATTATTATGCACTGAAGATGGCAGGTGTCATACAAGGGCATCATTAGCCTCCTAGCTCCTTTCAATTACCTTAATTATGATCACTTTTCACAGTTACTTTTGCTCTATTAAGAATGCTAAGACATTAATACCATCTATCAAACTTTAATGCTCTTCAAAGTACAATTTTTTTGTAATACTACTGAATGATAAATGAAGATTACAGTCAGCCGAGTAGTTCAAGGATTTAAATTAGCCAGTCAAGGTTGGGTACATTACCATCCATTTCAGTTCTACTAAGCAAGGAGACAGATAAAACAACCAGCAACACCATTGAATTTTAGAGAAGATAAGCAATCAAAAAATGTGGGGTTTTACCTAGAAATAACATGGTGCAAAAAAAAGTTGGCAGTGTACCTTTAAAAGTCTATACTGAACTACATTGTGAGGGATAATCTCTGAGGCACTCCACAGTTGTGACGTAATTGGTTGTGTACACCTGATAGGTTGCTTGATGCACACGTGACTTTAAAGAAGTCTGTCCCCCTTCTCCTGGGGGTCTGCCCTCCTCTGATCAGTTTTAAATGTGCATGTACAAGAGGTTGCAGCACACCCTAGAGCTCCAGTGTGCTTACTATAAAACAACATTTCACCTTTTAAGGTAAGATCTTTATTGGATACAATTACTCTAATAATGCCTGGGAACAATATTAGTGATTCAAGATGAAAGAATAAAATACAACAGTATGACTTAACAGACAGATAACTGTAGCCGGATAAGCATTTAGTGGAAAAAGAGTTTATCACATTGCGTCTAATGTCAACGTCAGTTTCCTATAATGGTTTAAAGTAGTAAGAAGAGAGCCTGTGAAATGCAAAACCTGTGCAATATCTTATAAAAAGGGGAATGTGTTCATAGCTACCTGGAACCCCCTGCTAGCGGTCCCAGGAGCTATATTACTGGCTGAAGCACATAAACAATATATATGTGTATATATATATATATATATATATATATATATATATATATATATATATATACACACACATATATATACACACACACATATATATATATATATATATATATACACACACATATATACACACACATATATATATATATATATATATCACACACACATATATATATATACTGTATATATACACACACACACACATAATATATATATATATATATATATATATGGATATGTGAGGATGTACTGTGTGATACATGATTTATTTTCACGGTGGGCAGTGACCGCTGCTGACATCACGACTGGCAGAGCGTGGCGTAGCCACGGTGGTGGTACTGCGGTCTCACTGCCTATCAGTAAAATAAATCATGTATCACACAGCACATCCCCATATGTTCGGATTTATGCAATAGGGCGGAGATTGTTGAGTGAGATGCTGGTTTTGTTTGACATTTTGTTTAGTTCGCTTCAGCTTTTAGTTTTAAACTGGACTATTTATGTCATTTTACTGCCGGCTAAGTGTAAATGTGAATATCTTCTATGTTTTTATGAATGGGGTTAGTTGAACTTTATAATTGGTTGGGTGTCGTCGTGTGTGACTTTTGATTGGATGGCTGCCATAACTGAAAATACGTTGATTGGTCTGAGCGTCACTTAGCTGGTTAATGCTATTGGTTGATGGGCGTGGTTCCATGCTGACGGGGCGTGGTCAAAGTCTATTGTGCAGGTTTTAATCAGTATGGAGGGAGGCGTCAATGGAGCAACATGTGGAGCAGCGTGTCTTGGAGTGGCCTTCAAGTACTGCAGGAAGGAATATCGTGGAGTTCGAGGATGTGCCTTTCATCTATGGGGAGTCTGCACCTTTCGTTGTGGAGTCGGGGACGGTGGTTACACTTTTCATCATCAGGGACATGATGTGATTTATCTGGGGATACTTTGCATGGTAGTCTTCATCTTGGCATCTTCGAGGAGGCAGACCAAGACATATCGGTGATAATTGGAATTATTTTTATGGGATTTTCTTTTTTTGGGGGGGAGGGGTCGGATTACCACATTGAAGAGTGGACGTTATTGTGACAAACAATTTTTGATTACACCCTTTTTCACCCTTGTATTTGCTGGATTATATAACCATTTCTGACATCCATGGACGAGGACTACCGAAAAGTGAGCAATTTTTAATAATTTATTGGGAACAGCTATACATAAAAAACAGCATCCTAGACAGGCACTAGAAAAATATAGCAAACCATAGGAGTGTTGAATAAATTGTTTTCAGATATTGGTTAGATAGCAGGGAAACAGGAACAAAACCTTTTTTGCTTCAGTGTTCATGCTTTTCCATTAGCTGATTCTGGAGGGAATTTCTGCATTTTGACCACAGCTTCTGTTTGTTTTGGGTGGTATGGCATCTCCGGTTTTGCTAGGATGGGGAGAAAAAAAATGTTATAGATCACGGGCTGGATATTCAAAAGGGTTGCGCCATGTGCAATAGGGTTGCACCTGTGCAAGTCCGAGATTGCGCCATTCTGCCATATTCAGCAGGAGGCAGTTGTGCCCCCACCAAGTCAAGCTGAGCAACAGCGCAATGCTAATGAAGGCATGCTGAACCGGAGGAGGAATCATGCCATAAACTGCACAGCCGATATTCAGCGGGCTGTGCAGAGGTGTCTGGCGCAACCCAACCTGCACCTGCACAACTTTGAGCAAAAAAAAAGGAGTAAGTCGAGGGCCACCCACGGGTGAGCTGCCGCATTGCAGGGCGCACACAGCAGCTGCCACCTGTGGGTGGCCCTCAACCTACCCCCTGTGCCCCTGCAGCCCAATCAGGGCATATAGTAACCCCCACCCCCGACTGGCCTGATTGCGGCAGTTCAAACATCCCCACCCGACTGGCCCAATCACGGCAAATGTTTAAACATCCCCCATCCCTCGACTGGCCCAATCACGGGCATAAGTGACATAAAATCCCACCCCCACCAGCCCGATCGCGGGCGAGAAAACAGTTCAACCCCCCAAGTACATATCCCTGGTGGTCCAGTGGACCTCAAGCCCGATCGCGGGCAAAATGCCGTCAACCCCCCAAGTACATATCCTGGTGGTCCAGTAACCAAGCTCGATCATGGCAGTACAGCATTCAAACCCCCAAGGACCACCTACCCTGGTGATCTGAGTGGCCCCACCCCACCCACCCACCATGGCCCACCACCCCCCCCAGTCAGCCGGCAGGCGGCAGCATCCCACCGCTTGCCGCTGACTGACTGCCTGGTAGGGCTGCACTCTCATTGGTTCAGAGCAAGAGCCAATGGCGGGCGCAGCCCATACGCGCTGGCAGTCCAGATATGTGAATTCATTCACATATCTGACTGCCTTGTACGGTATGGCTGCACACCCATTGGCCCCGCTCAAACCAATGGCATGCAGCCCCACCGGCAGTCAGTTGGCGGATCGCGGAGCGGCAGGCGGTGGATGCTGCCCCGCCGCTGACGGGGAGGGTGGTGGGACTCCATGGGGTGGGTGGGGGCCACTAGATCACCAGGTAGGTGGTCCTGGGGGTTTGAACGATTTCTGCCCGCTATCAGGCTTGAGGTCCATTGGACCACCAGGGATATGTACTTGGGGAGTTGACGCATTTCTGCCCGCGATCGGGCTTGAGGTCCACCTGGACCACCAGGGGTATGTTCTTGGGGGTTGAACTGTTTCTGCCCTCGATCGGGCTGGTGGGGGTGGGATTTTATGTCACTTATGCCCTGATCGGGCCCGGTCGGAGGTGGGGATGTTTAAACTTTTGCCTGCGATTGGGCTGCAGAGTGTCGATCGATGGCTGTTGCCTGGCAGGGTGCCAGCGCAGAGTCTCGAGGATGCGTACCATGCTACTGGCATGCAAATGGGGCCATAAAAGATGCAAATGCCCCCGTGCCTTGCATGAATTATGGCCCCGTTTGCATGTCTTTTGAATATCGGAAGTTTGCGCATGGCGCAATGGTACTTGCGTTGAATGCTCCGCTCTGACCACTTGCGGTGGCGCAAGTTCCACTGCGCCATGCACAGTGGCTGTGGTGAGGGTGATATTAAAAGTTGCTCAATAGCACAACTCCGTTGAAGATCTCCCCGGCCACACCCTCAGTGCAACTATTTTAGTAGCACAAGGCTTGCGCCACAGAATAGTGCAGTTTGAATATCTAGCCCCATGTACTTCTTTTTTCACAGGTGAAATGAGTTTACACATTGTCCTTTGAGTGGTTGTACAGTATAGATGCTTATACATGCTTACCTGTTAGTCTGTGTCAGAGTCGGAATATAAAACTTTTGGTCGTGGTCTTTTTCTTGACTCGAACTGATGGCCTGTGCAGGTTTGGGAGGGGGGAGAAATACGTAATTTATTTTTTTTTTTTTTATTAGTGTACTCTACATTACTACTGTGTTATGTTGCTATGGCTTTTGTGTGGTTGGGTGTATTACCTTGGACTATGTTAAATGTGATGTTTCTTGCTTTTATTCTAGGACGGTTGAAGCAAGGGCCCAATACTTCACTTAGGTTCTCTGTTATAGTACTTTGTGCAGCTCGTTTCATTGGCTCTGCTTTTATTATGGGTTCTGGTTCTCCACTTAGTATTTTGGAAATTTGCTCCTGTTTATTTTCATTCATTTTAGAATAATCATTTATACTGCTCAGCTGTTTATGCCCTGTTACCTGGATTATGTCAGTTGGTGCAACTCCAGAGTCAGTAAGCTTCGAATTAAATGCTCTCTGGCAGAGTGGTTTGTTAGATTTTTCTCTGTTTTAATCCCTGCTTTGTTAACCATTGTTTTTACTAGTATGGACAACTTGTTTACTCCAACTGGTTGGTTTTTGTACCAGGTTGTTGGGTAATAGTCCTTAGCATTGGTGTCGAGTGCTAGAAAAAATGGAGACTCTGGGACTAGTGTCTTTTTTGGCCTCTTTTCCTTGTACAACAAGTAGTTACTTATGGGTATTTTTCAAGCCTTTCCGGCAGTTGGTACGCTCCTGGCTTTATTTTCCTGGTGTCTTTTGAGTTTGAACCGGTTCTTGTCTTGGTCTGCCTTTCTCTGGAGTACTGCAAATAACAATTGCCATTTTTGTCTTGTTGTAATTCTATGTCTCCCCACTTTATATTTCGCATCTTAGTGTTGCCCCTGACTCCAAAATACACACTTATTGTCAACCACATAGTGTTTAGCAAGGAGTCAGGGTTGTGGGGGCCAAGCTGTTGCTTTTCATATAGGATTTCAATTACATTGTCTGTTAATTCGTCGGCAGCCTTGGGTCTTGAACCCTTGCCCTCACTCTTTAGATTTTTTTGCTTAGACAACAATACCTGTCTGGCTTTTTCAAAAACGAGTGAGGTTGACAGTGAACACGGATAATCTTTGCCACGTAGGAATCGTTCAATGCTTTGAAAAATTGAACGTAAGGTTAGGAGCTCATAATCAGAGCCTTTTTTTTTTTACAATAGATGAAATAGTGGCAGAGATAATTTTGTAAGTCTGCTGGTGATATTTCTTGTAGGACCTTGGTTACATTTAGTTTTTCTCTGAGGTAATTTGTAAATAAGGACACATCTGCATGGGTTTTTCTGGCAGTGTGAACATTTTTTGTCCTGTCTATGTAATTATTTATCTCTGACAAATCTATTTTTGATGTTTTATTTGTACTTGCTGTTACGGAAGCACTTCTGGTTTGCGGTTCATGCTGAAGTACACTTGCTGGATCCTCAAGGGGTTCGGTATTCATCTCGATTTGTGTCAGTATCTCCTCAAGCTCCAAACTAAAGCTGCTATTTGCCCCACTGTCTGTCAATTCTTTTTCAGGGGATTTACGGGTGTTACTCATTGATATTGGTCGCTAATATTTATTTTACTTTTTACTATGGCTGCCGTCGGATGGTGCTGCTGTTGATATCGGGACTTGAGTTGGTTGGCGTGCAGACTACTCGACTTGTGCTAACTGCCTTTTTTTTGTCATTACTGTTTGCTTCGTGGCACGTGCTTGACAGAGAGGTACAAGTTATTATTTTTCTTTTTCCTAACAAGTCCGGCTGCCTCTGCTTTGGTCTGAGTTGTCAATCGAAGCTATGATGTGTCTACTGTGGTGATAAACTTAAAATGACGTGTCTACTATGAGTATAAATGTTAAACTTTGAATTTATACACATAGTAGCTGAGATACACAATATATACACCTAACAAGAAATATTTATTTATTAGCTTTTCTTTACTGGGTAAGCACGCTAGACAAGGACTGCCTATTTTCAAGTGCGACCCGGGAGATTACAAGAGTAGGTTTATGAGCAGAATGAGAACAATTACAACATAGTGAAATACAGGCATTGAACAGAGTGAAACAAATAAACAAGTACTGGATAATCAAATAAGCATATACATCAAGGTAAGAACATACAAGCAGTAATAACAATTTTTGGTATAACACATGGGCTTTTAATGTGGACATCGGGTGGTTGTCCTGGTATAAGGAAGATAAGTGCTGAGGTGCAGGAAACCACAAGAGGGAGTTTCCCTATTTGAGCTCGGGGGGAGGGGGTTAGGAACCAAGGAAGTGGATGGAGCACACCTAGGTCCAACCCATGGTTCACGGTACCAAGCAGCCTAGGGACAGTTACAGGCTGAGGCAGACTTCAGGTACGACCAGAGGGAGCTCTTAAACATGAGATGGGTGGGACTACGTCTGATGGGCACAAGTAGAGTATTCCAGAATCTAGGGGCACAGACAGTAAAGGCACAATCACCTACCAGAGTATGAGTTTTTGGGACACAGAGAGGGGGACAGAACAGCTGACTTGAGCCGATATGATGATAGAGCCAGTTGGAGGAGTTGAGACAAGGTAGGTGGGGTGACATTACAGACAATTTTGTCTGTAAAGCAGCCCAAGACAAAGGAATGATAATTATTTGGGGACGTCCAATGTAGGTTTTTGTGTAACTCACAGTGATGGGTAAGCCAAGGGGCAGCAAGGGCAAAATGGCAGATATTATTATAGGCCACATCCCATTTTGTGAGACTAGTTTTAGTAGTGAGGGTAAAAGTAAGTAAAAGTAAGTAAGTAAAGTTTATTTTAAGCTTTTGAAATCAAAGCGCTATACAATAATTAATTACATATAAAACATACAGATAACGTAACAAACAACAATAAAATATAATTCCAATTTCAAATCAGTGCAATAACTACTCCTCATAAGCCTTTTGAAATAAGTATGTTTTGAACTCTGATTTAAAGCTTTCGACGGTCAGGCAGCTTCGTATCCGACGAGGTAGAGAATTCCACAGGGTAGGGGCAGCATAAGAAAACGCTCATGCCCCAGATGTTTTTAAATGAACCCTGGGAACCTCTAGCAATCCCTCGTCGGTGGATCTGAGTGAGCGGGAGGGATGGTAGGGAACAAGTAGATCTTGCAGATATTGCGGTCCCTGTTCGTGTAGGGCTTTAGGGCTACTAAAAGTAGTTTGGAGAAGTAGTGCTTAAAACCTGGCTCCCCTACTAGCGGTGCCTGTGTTACTTTACTGACCTGTTATATTCTGGAGACCCTACCAGCATCCTGAACTTGCAAGGAGTCTTTCATTATCCCTTCAGCACTCAAAATACCCCAAAATCTGTTTAAATGGCCTGCACTATGATCAGGATAGGCTGGAATAAAAGTCCCAATTTTAAACATGCCACGGCCAGTTTCATGATCCATTTTGCCTCCCCAGTACTTCCATGCTCAATCGAACAATCTACAGACCAAAATGGAGCCACTAACATGTTATTTTATGGTCCGAGGTCCTGCTCCTTACTCCTTACAGTATGGCCATGTCTCCCAGCTCCACGGAGTGTCTTCCTCACTCTAAATCTTGTGCAGCACGAGAACTGCATCCCAGTTGGATCGCTACACTCATGAGATTTCAGACACCATCTTGGAGGGAGATTCCTCCACAAGGGCTCAGGGAGAATAGGAGACCTAGCGACTGGCAGTGAAATAAAATGCAGTAGGCAAATGCTTGGAGCTTGTTTAAATGAATTGTGGCAAAAATACACTGCCTCTAGTATGACATCCCGATAGATACTGCAATGAGCTATAGAATAACAGCCACTGACATGCAGCCATAAGACTCCCCCCCCCAATTTAAAGGCACAGGCACTCTGATTACAGACAGCAGCAGACTAAGGCTATTACTGGACAGATTTGAAGCTCCCATAATAACACTACGGGGAATGAATGAGATAAATGCCAACTTTAACAAACAACAATAAAATATGGCCATGTTTTTTCTGTTACACATCCACAGATTACAATGGCAAAAACAAAGAGCTGCAAACAGTGCAATGTTCCCTGGCACATAAGCAGCTGGGAAGGCTTTATGCATCCTGAGTTGGGGAAACCCATACCTAGTGACCAATGAGGATACAGGGGAGCAAAACAGTGCAGGTGCAAATACTATACTGCCTAACCCCACAAAACCTAAACACAACGCAGAGCAACATATGGATGCGACCACTATAATACTACAAAACAACCAACTGATGCAAGCACAACAAGAGGTGCTAGCAGCCACGCTACAGAAACTAAATGAATTGGCAAATCCTCAGCCAAGCAACCCCCTCCTCCCAAAAAAGAGGGCTACAAGCAGCAGACACAGACCACTAGAGACTGTTGTGACAGAATTACACCCCACACCAATGGAGACAGATCACGCATCTGAAGAGGAAGGGAATTGGAAGCAGACCCACAAATGCTGACAGCAAAATGGTGCTTCCTGGATCAAATACCAGCACTGCTGTGCAATATCATGGCCACTGTGGGCTTCGACACACCAACCCCTGCACCAGCCTCAAAACTACTCCCATCCTTGCAACTGCTGTCTAAACAAGCAGATTTCTTTCCAGTATGTGAGTCCATTGATGAAGTGGTCCTAAAGGAATGGGAACCCACAGAACCAGCCTGGATCCCCGAGCGCCAGGTCATGGGACAGCATGTACCCCCTACAGGCTGACAAGCTTGCACTGTGGTGCACACCCCCAACAATAGACCTTCAAATAGCATCACTAGATAAGAAAACGGTCCTACCAATGGAATCGGCGTTAGGTCTAAAAGACCCAGTCGATAGAAAACTGGAGGAGACACTGAAGAAAAATGTGGAATTAGCAGGCTAAGGTGCGAGAGCGGCATCTACAGCCACATAGGCAGCGAGAGCACAATTAACTTGGCTACAGGAAGTAATGAAGGCAAGTACCCCAAATTCACAGAGGCTGAGCTATTGGAAAATGCCATACTCTCCACAAAATACCTCACTGACATGGCAGTAGGTTTCCTAAAAATCAATGCCAGATCAGCCGTCCTAATTAATAGGGCATGCAGATCACTGTGGATGAAACTCTGGGATGCAGACAATGAATCAAAGGCAATGGTACATAAGCTGCCATTCAAAGGAAATCTGCTATTCGGAGAAGGTTTAGAGAGATATCTAAAAGGGAAAGAAGAAGGCAAAGCCCTGAATAAGGAACAAACCAACAGGACCACATACCTACCGGCCAGACAAAGATTTAGATCTCAGTCCTTTCGGGAAAAGAAGAGCAAACTACAACTACAGAGGCTCTAGCTACAGACAGACAGACACACCGCCACCCACTATGACAGGTATAGAGGGAGGGAACTAACCAAAGAGGCAGAGGAAATTACACATAGCAGAAGTCAGTCAAGACAATGTGTATCCCTCTTACAAACAATCCTGCACCACACCCATGGGCACAAAACTTCTAAAATTTGCATACCTATGGCAAAGGTCCACAACAGACAAGTGGGTATTGGAAATAGTGAAAAAGGTTACTCAATAGAATTCAATCAGCTCCTGAAACTGGACAGACTAGTAACATCCCCAGTGTCAAGACACAAGATAACCCTGCACAAGTGCAGACAATGATACAAACATACGAAATTTGCCAGCAGATAAAGGCCTAGAGGTCTATCAAGTCTGCTTGAATGTGCAGCTAGCACCCCTTATTCTGCAGCTGCCCCTCCCTTCCACCCTTCCCCTTCATTGACCCTCCCTTGTCCTGTCCCATCCCTTTGAAGCAGTCCACTGTTCTACTGGATACCACTTCTGCAGGTAACGATTCCACCCAGCCACCACCTCTCTGTAAAAAGTGTCTCCTCATCTCCCTCCTGAACCTTCCTCGCTCCAGTCTCATATCATGGCCCCTGGTGTCCCTCCCTTCCCTTACTTAGAACAGCCCCTCTGTACCTGTCTTGTTTATTCCTTTCATGTACTTAAAGGTTTCAATCATGTCCCCCATCCCTCCTCTCCTCCAGTGAATACAAGTTCAACTCCCTCAGCCTCCTCTCGTATGAAAAGTCCCCCAGCCCCTTGATCATCTTTGTCGCCCTGCGTTGCACCCCCTCCAGTAACTTAATATCCCTCTTCAGATACTGGCACCAGTACTGCATGCAGTACTCCAGGTGCAGTCTAGCTAATGACCTGTACAGTGGCAGAATCACCTCCTCCTCCTTGAGGATATACCTTGCAATACAACCCAGCATTTTGTTGACCTTTGCAGCTGCTTTCTACATTGTGCCGAGTTGTTCATTGACCCTGTAATGAGCACCCCCAGATCCTTCTCCTTCTCTGTCTGGGCTAGCTGCACTCCTCCCAGCTGGTAACTCCTCCTTGGGTTCTTCATCCCAAAATGCAGCACCTTGCACTTTTTGGCATTAAGCCCAAGTTGCCAGGTGTCTGACCAAGTTTCAAGCTTTTCCAGATCATCCTGCAACCCCTGCCCTCCCCCTAGGTCATCCACCACCACTCCTACCTTGGTATCATCAGCAAACAGACTGATCTTGCTCTTCATGTCCAATGATATGTCTGCAATGAATATCCCAAACAACACTGGGCCCAACACCGAGCCCTGTGGAACACCACTCATCACTACCCTTAGGTGTGAGAGCTCCCCACCCACCACCACCACCATCTGTTGCCTTCCCTGAAGCCAGTTTCTACCCATCTCACCAGCTTTGCAACTGCTCCTGTGCCTACTAACATACTTGCCAGCCTTCCATGTGGCACTGAGTCGAATGCCTTACTGAAGTCAGATACTGGACATCCACTGCATGGCCCCTGTCCAGTTGCCTAGTTACACAGTCATAGAACTCCACCAGGTTGGTTTGGCAAGATCTGCCCTGTATGAAGCCATGCTGTCTGCTGTCCTGTAGTCCTTTGGCCTCTAGGAGGGCCACCAGCCTCTCCTTCAGGATAGTCTCCATTAGCTTACCCATGGATGTGAGGCTCACTGGTCTGTAGTTTCCCGGTTCATCCTTGGGGCCACTCTTGTGGAGGGCACCACATGAGCCATCCTCCAGTCCAGAGGTACACACCCGAATGTAGTGAGGCATTAAAATAGGGTTCGCTAAAGGTCCTGCAAGGACCTCTGCCAGCTCCTTCAGTATCCTGGGGTGGATGCCATCTGGGCCTGGCGCCTTATCCACCCTCAGTGCCTTCAAACCCTCCTGAACTCTGCCCTCCATGATTTCCTCATCTGTCACCCCCGTTTCTGCCATTAATCCCCCTTGGGTGTCACCCTCCCTTCTCTTTAGTAAATACTGAGCAGACGTACTCATTTAGTGCTTCTGCCTTATCGCACCCTGCTTCCACCCAAACCCCTCCTTCCTAATCCTTACTATGTGGTCCTTACAGCTCCTTTTCTCCCTGATGTACCTAAAGAAGTCTTTCTTCCCCTTCTTAATGCCTTGTGCCAGCCTGAGTTCCGTAGATGCCTTGACTCCCCTTACTGCCCTTGTCATCTCCTTTGATTCCATCAAGTACTCCTCCCTGTCCTCCCCTCTCCCTGTTTTCTTGTACTTCCTAAAGGCAGCTCTTTTTCCTTCTTACCTTTCCATGACCTCCTTACTCAGCCAGCTCAGTTTCTTAGCCCTAGCCTTCCTGCTCTGGGCCTTGCAGCAGGTTTTGGTTGCCTCCATTATCCCCAACTTTATGAGCTCCCACCTCTGGTTAGTGTCCATACTAGATTGAATTCTAGCCAGGTACCTTTTTATCACTTCCCCCCTCCTCCCAAAGTCGGCCTTCCTGAAGTCCAGCACTCTTGTGCTAGATTCCACTCTTTCCTTGCCCATATCCAATGTGAGCTATACTGAGTGGTGGTCACTCCCTGACAGCGGTTCCTCCACTGTAGGTTCTCTCACAAAGTCCCCATTTGCCAGTACAAGGTCAAGGGTATTCCCTAAACTGGTTGGTTCACTGATCATTTGCAGCAGAAAGCTGTCCTGGAAGGCATCCAGCAGTACCTGCTCCTTCTGTTCCTGGTTGTTGGGTACTCCAGTCCACCCTGGCATGTTGAAGTCCACCACAATCACCACACTACCCTTCTCGTAGGTCCTCTTAATCTGTCCGCTAGTTCCCTGTCTAACTCCTCCGTCTGAGATGGCGGCCTGTACACCACTCCCATTCTAAGAATTCTATTCTTGGAATCCTGGATTTGCATCCAAAGTGACTCTGTACTACCCTCCCCTTCCTCCCTTACACACTTCAGTCCTTCCTTCACATACAGTGCCACACCTCCTCCTTTCCCAATCACCCTTTCCCTATGAAATAACCTGTACCCTGGTACTGACAGGTCCCAGTCATTGTATTAGGTGGCCCATGTTTCTGTGATGGCTGCAATGTCCACCTCTCCCTCTGCCATGAGCACCTGTAACTCTGCAGTTTTCCTCCCAAAGCGCCTAGCATTAAGGGAAACCACCTTCCACCCTTTCCCCCCATCCTGCCCTCCTTTACTAGCATCACCAATAGTACTTGCCATTTGTCCTTTGTCACTGTTATGAGGGGCAAGCTCATATGGTTTCCCAACCTGTGGTCTCTGCATGTCTTTTGCCCAATTGCCACCCCCGCTCCTAGTTTAAATTCCCTACTTCCTCTATGTACTCCTCCATCCTCTGTTTCAACACTTTGTTTCCTTCCTCACTCAAGTGTAGTCTGTCTTTGGCATAGAGACTACTGTCCTCCCAGGTCCCTCCCCACCCCCTTCAACAGCCCATACCCTTTAGCACAACACCAGGTTCTTAGCCATCCATTAAATTCCTCTATTCTCAGCTTTCTTGTTGTGCTTGCCTTGGGCACTGGAAGTATCTCCGAAATAGTTACTGATCTTTCTGCCCCCCTCACATAATTGTCCTAGTTCCTCAAACCTCCTCTGGACTATATCTACTGTCTTGTTAGCCAGGTCGTTTGTCCCAAGATGTATAATTAAATGAGGCTTGTTTCTACCCCTTCTAGCATATTTCAGAACAGATTGTTCCACCTTTCGCTGTCATTCCTGGCATGGCCTCCACCCAATTGCGACTATGCCTCTCCCTTGCTACCCCACCTGACTCCTCTTAGTATTGAGTCCCCAGCACTAAAATTCCACCACTCTTACTCCCTGCTTGCTTCCATTCATCTCCTCCCTCCCCTCTCCTTTCTGGCCTCTTCTTCCTACTTCACATTATTTACCCCTTTTGCCCCGGTTGCAATTCTTCCAGCAGAACTTTCCCCCGCTCCGGTTTGGTCCAGACATTTATCAATTACTCCTCTAATTTCATAATTTCCCTCCTCCACCTTCTTCCTCTCTAGCAGTGCAAAACTATTTTCTAAAGACCCTTCACAAATGCCCGCTCCCTCTCTCTTCATAGTACCCTGTTCTCTCCTTTCCACTCTATGACTTTTGCCACTTCTTCGCCTCCCCTCACAAGTCCCTATCTCCTTCTTCCATTTGTCTTTTGTCTCCTGACCTGGTTTTCCCGGCAATCGTTCTTTCTGGCCTGGGCCACCTTGTCCCTGCTTCCCTTCTTCTGACCCTCTCCTCACCACTGTTGGCTTAAACCGCCTCCTCATCTCCCATTCTTCCTCCCTCCAGTATTGGGCTAAACCCACCCCAGTCTGCCTTGCCTGTCTTAGTTCCTCCTGCAGACCCTCAATCTCCTTTCTAAGTTTCTATGTGGTTGCACACAACATCCTCCCACACTCCAGGCAATTTTAGAAAGACTGGTGCACCACAGTTGTTGCAGCCTACCACCCTACCCATTGCGTCGTTGCCCACCAGCGACCCCCCACCCTTCCACAGATGCAGGATACCAAACACTCCCCCAGTCTCCTCTCTCCCCACCCATCAGTGCAAAACATTCTTTTCTTAATTTCCTACCCTTTTGTTGTACATATTTAGACAGATTGAGCAACTGCTTTTATATTCCTATCCTTCCTATCCACACCCAAAAGAGACTTTAAGTTGCTATTGCACAATCGTTCTCAAATTCTACCTCCTTTCCACAATGCATGCAATAGCAATGCAAAGAAGTAACACTGAAAGCTCCTTGATTTGCAGTTACTTCCTTCCACTGAGATAGCAGTCACCTCTTTACTCACTGTTGTTCCTTTCCTGGATGTCTGCTTCTGCTATGACAGGTGCATATCCTTTGCCCGTTTGAGGAAGTGATGTCAGAACCCCTGGTATAAAGGAAATCATGGACCAGTGGCAGGTGGGGTGAGGGGTTGGGAGGTGGGACCAGCCCAAGTCTTCCAGAAATAATCAGGTAGCTGAGGTCCCTGGTCAGACCATTAGCACCCTTCCCCCACTATGCACTAACCTTTGCAGCTAGTGAAGCCAGCAAAAATGAATCACAATTCTACTCAAAGCCCCCAAAATAGGTTTGCTGCCAAAAGAAACAGGTCTCCAATTCAAACAGCTTCACCAACAGCACATCAAAATAGGCTTGAAATTAGAAGATACAGGTCTCTGATTCAAAGAAAATGAAAATTACGTACCTACCATAATTCTGATCTTTCTGTGTATTTTCACCATTCATCACAGGTGGGTACTGGCCGGAGATCAGGACCACGCGGGAGCTTTTTTTTTTTTAAAAGGGTAGGCAGAGCTGACACATCATTGGTGCCGCCCTCGAGGCCGACGTACTGCGTGGCACTTGAGGGTTGGCCTTTAGGCTGTGTCGACTCCGCCTGCCTACCAGTTCTGAGTTGCCATAGAGGTAAGAGGAAGGGATGGAGGGTGGGACAAGAGAGTCCAAGGGACAGAAAAAGGAAAGGAAAAACTGAACTAAAAGGAGAAATAACGACTGAGAGGACAGCAAAGAAGAGATGAGACTAAGGGGATTGGGTAGGGTCCCAATCTCTGGAAGCGGAAGAAGGGAGGGAAGGGAGGGGAGAAAATTTAGGAGAAAGTGAGAGGTAACAAGGTATCCGAGACCATTGTCCATCACCAGATTGTATAGGAACTGCAAGGAGTAGCAAAGCCTCTGCCAGAATTCAAGGCACAGAATAATGGCAAATACCCCAGAAGCAGAGTCAGTAGTCTGGAAGAAGGACAGGTACAGGATTTAATACTCTCAGGAAAGATGTTTGTGAAAAAGAGATTTTTTTTTAAAACAGTTGGATGGAAACCAGAAGGAGAACAGGAGGAGGGCAACTATCAACTCCCACCCCATCGGGGTGGAGACATGTAGTAGAGAAGGAGTGCCCGAGCTGTACCCTTTAAAGGAGAATACCCCTGTGTGTCCTTTACTTTACCCCACTCCAAAAGGAGAGGGGAGCACAGAGGAGGGGGCCCAGAGACTGAGGCCCCAGGGGATGGTGGGGTTGGATGAAAGGTGAAGATACACAGAAAGATCAGAATTATGGTAGGTATGTAATTTTCATATCTTATCTGTGTCAATCTTCACCATTCATCAGAGATGGGTGAGTACCAAGCCCCTGAAGGGGTTGTTTCTTTACACCCTAAGGGACAGAGTCCCTTAGCCCTCAGTGGGTGACACACTAAGGGGACCTTCTGGACCTGGGGAGACCGAGAGTGGAAGAGCGAGACGGGTCCCCCAGAGGGGAAGGAAGCTGCCCCAACAAGCGCCGTCTCGCTCTATGGGTGAAGAGGTAGGTTCCTTGGTGGGCAGAGCAAATCACCCTACACTGGGCCAAGGGTGACAACCAGGAAAGACGTAGCCACGCCGATCTCCTGGTGCAGATCGCTGTCCCTACAACCCTGGTAGCTACCTCATTGGCATCATAAGATGCCCTCACTTAGTGCCTTGTAGCTCCAGGCCACGTGCAGAGAGCACGATGGCTTGTCTGGTTTGCTCTGAGTCAGGCAAAGCAGCTAGGACCTGACCTAGCGTGGACCACAAGAACCTGTTGTAGGCTGCATAGTGGGCCTGATGAGTGGAAAAAGAAAGGAGCAACCATGCCGAGTAGAAGGTCCTCCTCCCCCAAAAATCAAAATCCGAGGAGTCTTGATCTGGGGGCCGGTCACGGTGGAGGGCGCGAAGCCCATCAGGGGTGTCCAGATGCGTCTAGCTGGACTGCGGATGAGGCATAGAACCTGGAGACTCCGGGGGAGCGCAATACCTCCAGCTGAGGTCCCTAGGGGCAGGAACTCCAGAGAAGGGCCTCTGCCAGAAACGCAAGGATGCCTCCCGAAAGGGAGCAGGCCAGGGTGGCACCACAAGGGTGGCCTCACCATAATCGCCTAGAAAGGAGTGTGCCGCATGCTCAGGATTGCTAACAGAAGAGGGAGAAAGGTGCAAGTCCTCCAACATCCTCACGAGGAAGCGCTGATACTCGGAGAGATCAGCAGCCGGAGAGATGTGGACAGAGGATTCCTCTCCCCCTGAAGAGGGGGATGAGGAGCTGGAGTTCACCATACATTCCAAGGGTGGCTGCACGGGGGGAGGTTGAAAAACATGGCTATCCATAGCCCTAATGTAGGCAGGGAACCAGGCAGCCACCGCTCTGAACTGCTCCCAGGTGAGAGGGCCGCTAGGACCAAGAATGCCTGGGAGCGCTGGAGAATGTGGCAGAGGGATAGGGGCAGAGTTGAGAAAAGAAGTCAGCTGACCTCTGCCAGGGCTAGGGAGTGGACCATGAGCACCGGAGGAGGGTGCCCCGGAAGACTCCACAGCCGACAGCTGTACAACCACGTTGGTACTGCCTTGGCTGCATCCAGAAGAATCCCCCCAGTGAGGCGACCGGGGCCATAAAAGTCCAGAAGGACGGTCCCCTGCCTCAAAAGAATGGGACTCCCTGAAGGAACCCGAAGGGGAAGGGTGGAAATCCGCACTTCGGCTTTGCCTAGGGCCCGGGTGGACCCCAGAGAAACGCCGACGAGCCGACCCCACACCCCTCGACCCCTCAGAGTCTGAGAGAGTCCTCCTCCTTGAGAGGGCCAGCCTAGGTAGCTGGCATCTCTGGGCAGCCCCCGAAGGGGAGACCCAGGGAACAGCACCCTCCCCTCCTGTAGGTTTCTCGATGGGCCCCAAAGTTGGGTGATCAAGACACACCACTGGAGGGGTACCACCACCGAGGGGTTGATGAAACCCCCAAGGCCAGGTTGCAGAGCAATGGTGGCACGCACCACTGCCTGCTGGTCAGCACCACTGACCCTAGCCTCGGGGGCCACCTGACTCTCCTCAGTAGGGGGCTGGCTTCGACTCATCAACGAGACCATGGGAGCGCCCTCCTCCGCAGACAACCCCAAAGGGTGTGACTGCCCGTCTGACTCCGAGCTCAACTCCGACTCCGAAGAGGTAGAATCCGAGGCTCTGAGCCAAACAGTAGGTGGGTGGGCGAAACCAACTTGCCAGAGGCCTGGCAGCCAGAGCTGTGTCCGAGATGGCACCTCGTTCTCTCTGCAACCCTCGCCGGGCGGATCTGCAGAAGGCACCAGGGCAGCTCGGGCCAAAGGTCCAGAGCCAGGGCCAGACGCGGCGCCGTCAAATCCACCAGCACCGGAGGCGGTACCAGGGACAGAGATGGCGCCGACAGCAGCCCCAGCAGCAACCTCAGTGCCGAAGACAACACCGCCAGGCCCCTCAGCGCCGCGAGCGGCACCGAGGACCGGAGTGACGCCGACGACAGCCCCGAGGGCAGACTCGGCGCCGGACACGGGCATCAATTGGTTTTCAGCCGCAAGCGGCACCGAGAGTGTGGACAGCGCCAGGATGGCACTACAGCTGGAGCCGAAGGCCCTACAGCACCGAGCCATGCAGGCACGGGTGCCGTGGCTCAACCCTCGCACTAAGGACGGGCGCAGGAGAGACATAGTGAAAGAGACGGATCTCTGTCCCACGGCACTGCGAGCAGCATCGGCACTGTGAACGGTGCTGACAGGGCCCACGGTGCCAGTGATGAGTCAGCCGACATCAGCGCTGACAGCTACGCGCTGCCGAACAGCACCAAAGGCTCCAACAGTGCTGACCAACAGCATCGAGGACAGCGCCGACCTGGGCCTTCTGAGCCGCAGGAGTGACACCTGGGGAGCCTTCACCCCAAAGGGCGATACATGGCTGCGCCTCCCCGCCCGCCCCGGGAGGGAAGTGGGATCGCCTCCTGCACCACGGGAGGAGCTCGTAATGGCCAGGCTACAGTGCTAAGGCTCCCTCCTCCTTGGTCCGTATAGAACCGGGAGGAGACCCGGAGGAAGGGCCGAGAGAGCGTGGCTTGGCCAGAAGAGTGTGAACCCTACCCCGGAAAGTTGGTGGAGCTCGCCCCACTTTCAATGCGCGCTGTTCTAGGATGCGGCGGTCCATGGAGAAGCAGGCATCGCACGAATCCATGTCATGAAGCGGGCCAAGACACACAAGACACCAGTCGTGCTGGTCGTGACAGAACATTTTCTAGCTGGTAAGGGCACCGACGCATGGGGCCAAACTCCGCCTTAGAAGACTTTTTGCCCTCCGACTGAGACATGACCCATGGAGAAAAACACCACAAACAGACTCAACGTCGAGAATTTCAAATAAAGGAAAGATCTTACCGGTGACGCTGAGTGGAGGCAGAACCCAGAACCGTAGACGACCGACGGACTGAACGTAGATTTTTTTTTTTCGAACAGGCTGAAGGCCTAAATTGCGAAAGCTTCCGCAGGCGACCTCAATGGCGGAGACAAGAACTGGTAGGCAAGCGGAGTCGACACAACCTAACGGCCAACCCTCGAGCATCACGCAGTACGTCGGCCTCGAGGGCGGCGCCAATGCTGTGTCAGCTCCACCTACCCTGACCTCTGGCCAGTACCCATCTGTGATGAATGGTGAAGATTGACACAGATATGATCAGCCCCTGTTAAATCACACCTAAAAGGTTTTAAATCAGAAGAAATAGGCCTCTACAAATGTAGCCTGCTACACAGTGAAACATCAAACAATTGAGCCCACTTGTAGCCACCAAAACAGTTTTCAAAATTCCAACAGCCCCAAAACAATACCCTGCTAGCCCCTTAGAAGTAGTAAGAAATAAAATAAAAAACCTTCTACCAAGTAAAATCCAAACAATGTAAAAACAGCAAGAAGCTACTGTATTGTAAACGATCTGATCCTTTCCCTTCTAGTTCCTAATGACCTATGACCTATTCATGAACAAGGCCATTGCCAAGGTACCCAATCAAGAAAAAGAGAAAGGAGTCTATTCCATATTCTTCATGGTCCCCAAAAAGACCAGAGGTCTTTGACCAGTGCTGCATCTCAAGTACTTAAGCAAATCTGTGAGATACACACCATTCAAAATGAAGACAATCAGATCCACACTCAGAGTCATCAGACCAGGAGACTTTCTCACGTCACTCGACTTCAAGGATGCATACCTACACATACCAATGAGACCATCCCTTTCCCAAATCCTATGGTTTCACACACTAGAAAACCATTACCAATACCAGGTACTTCAATTCAGCCTGGCCTTGGCACCATGAGTGTTCACAAAGTGTCAGTCATCCTGGTTGCAAAACTAAGGGAGCAGGGCATCCACATGACTCCATACCTGGATGACTGGCTCATCAGGACAAGGTGCCTACAGCAATCCACCAGGGAAATGAAACAGGTGGTCACTTGCCTACAGGAACATGGATGTAATAAACCAATCCAAAAGCAGCCTAGCCCCATGCCAGTCCATAGGACATCTAGGAACCCTCATTGTCACCGCAAGAGAACTGGTGTTTCCATCCAGCACCAGAGTGATACCAATTATTACCCTAAAAAGACAACTACAAAACACAAAAGAACCTACACTACTATTCATTTCTCAAATACTGGGACTAATGTCTTCCACTATCGACATCGTACCCTGGGCAAGGTGGCACATGAGACGCTTCATGACATTCCTAATAAAACAAGGACCAATATATGACATAGAACTATCAAATAAAGTCTCACTACCTCCAACGGTTCAAAGAAGCCTGTCATGGTGGACAAACAGACCCAAACTGACAAGAGGCATGTCTCTGGACATACAATCAGACAAAGGCAATCATAGAAACTGATGCAAGCCTAACAGGTTGGGGAACAGTACTGGAAAGACACACAGCACAAGGGTGAAGGTCACTCACAGAGACCCAGCTCTCAGTAAACATGCTCGAAATGCAGGCAGTACACTCAGCCCTGCTTCACTTCTCAAGACACATACAAACAAACACATCCTGATAAAATCTGACAACCAAGTCCCTGTCCCAAACATAAATAAACAAGGGGGGAAACAAAAGCAGTACAATGCTCACAGAGACATCAAAACTCATGCCATGGGCATAACGAAATCTACAATCTATTTCAGCCATCCACTTAGCAGGAAAACTAAACACCACAGCAGACTGGCTGATTCATCAACAGATACACCCAGGAGAGTGGCAACTGCATCCACAAGTGTTTGCACTATTAAACAGATGTTGGGGACTGGTGGAACAGGATCTAATGGCATCCAGCAAAAACAATCAGCACCCAAAATTCTGGTCCGGATACAAGGAAAGCAAAGCTATGGGAGTGGATGCATTAACAGCAAAATGGACATTCCACATAGTATACATATTTCCACCACTACCCCTAATCCTTCAACTACATAGGAAAATGCGCAACTCAAGAGCCAGAGTCATACTCATAGCCCCACATTGGCCATGAAGATCATGGTTTGCCATGAAAGAGTCAGTGTCACTGGACCATCCATGGAGATTACCAGACATGCATGACCTACTGAGACAGGGTCCAATACTGCACCCGTACCTACAACACCTACAAGTGACAGCCTGGCTCCTGAAAGGAAGAGACTGCTAAAAGCAGGTTACCATCCATCAGTGATTACCACTGTGACAATGTCCAGGCAACAGACCACTACAGTCAGATGCCAATGACAATGGAACATTTTCAAGAAATGATGGAAACACCATAAAATAAACCCAAAAACTTGCATCATACCAGACATCCTACTTTTCTTACAAGAAGGATTACATCTGGGACTGTCACCAGTATCACTGAGAGTACAGGTCATGGCAATCAGAGCAGCATGGGGAAAGATACAGGGCTCAACCCAGGTACACATCAGGATGTAGTATGATTTCTAAAGGTGGCCATAAATATACGCCCTACAGTGAAAAGCATTGCAGCCCCATGTGACTTAACACTGGTACTAAGGGCCATGACTAAACATCTGTTTAAACCACTAGAATCCATACCCTTAAAATGGATGGCCTTCTGGTCACTGAAATCCAGAATCCTCCAACCCCCCCCACTTCCACCTAAGGACAGTGTGTGTCAAAGAAGTACTGTCCCTCCTACTATCCTTAAAATCCACTGGTTGAGCGGGACCAGATGGATTGGACCAAATGCTGCCCCTGCTATTGCCCCTGCTATTGCCCTACCTGTCATCTGGCTTATATACAGATCATTGCAGGATGTAGTAGTCCCCAGAATATGGAAGCAGGCCCACTTGGTCCCAATCCATAAGGGTGGAGCTAGGGAAACAATAGCTCACTACATACCCATCTCTATCCTCTGATCCCTTGCAAAGATCCAGGAGCGGTTAATGTACTGCCAACTTAGGGATTACCTGGAAGCAAACTGACTTCTGACCCCCTCCCAGCATGGTTTCTGACAAAAGCATAGAACCGACACTGCCCTCATCAGGTTCACCTCTGATGTCCCTGCCAAGGGTACCACTACAGCGGCAGTCTTCATTGACCTAACCAAGGCCTTTGACCTGGTAGACCACCCCCGCCTGCTAACAATGTTGAGTAAATTTGTACTTGACCAACACTCCCTGAACTGGTTCTGCAAATACCTCTCTGGCCTCTTCCAACAGGTCAATTGGAGAGGTGCAACCTCTGGAACACTACCTTTAAATGAGGGGGTTCCACAAGGTTCTATCTTGAGCCCACTCTTGTTCATCCTGTTTGTCCACGACACCTGTTGCCACTGTGGCAGCAGCTCTGTGGTTCATAATGCTGGTGACTGGTACTCTATAGAACTGCATTTTACTTGTATGGCCTAGGTCCCCTGCTCCAGTCAAGACTTTACCAAGGCTAATGTATAACTAGTTGAAAATCATCTGATCCTTAATCCTAATAAGACTAAAGCCCTCTTGTGTGGACTGAAATCCCTGGGTCCTTCCTGGGCCCATCTTCTCCCACTTGTTGCTGTATCTGGCTCCACAATGGAGGAGGTCCAATCCTTCAGATATATGGGCCTTACACTAGATCAGGGGCTCACTCTAAAACAACACGTGGATCTAGTAACAAAAAACATACACCAAAAACTTGTCCTGCTCTACCATCTAAGCACTAACATGATACCAGAGACTAGAGTGGTGAACACAAAGAGTAACCTCCTCCCAGCCCTTACCTATGCTGCCCCAACCCTACTCGGCATTGCAAAACTTGACCATTGTAGACTACAAACTCTGTACCACAAAACTGCATGATTTGTCATGAAAGCTCATCCAAGAACCCACCATTGTGATGTCCTTGCCTCACTCAACTGGCCCACCCTAAGCCATAGGCTTCAGTACCCCCTATTAAGCTGGACATATAAGCTTCTCGATGTCTACCCTCCTGCAGGGCTAACTGGACTATTTGCTCCAAAGCGGTCCAGCAGTCCACTCTGCACTTTTGGCAGTAAACTCCTGGAATTGCCCAGGGTCAGCCTGCAGCTGGCAGTAAATCTTTTGCCCATATAGCCCCAGCACAGTGGAATAAGCTCCCTGGGCACCTTTAGGAAGCCCCCTCCCTAGTGATATTCCTGAAGGGACTGCACGTGCACCTCCTAAACCATAGTCACTGTTCCTGTCCTGAAGACTAGCCAACTTACACATTGTGGTTTGGTGCAAAACACTAATGCCCTAAGTCTTTCAGCTGCCACTGTTGAATTGTGTAAATCTGCTGTATATAACTGCGCTCTACTGTGAAAACTGTATACTGTCATTGTAATCCTGTACGCTATGTCCTGCACTGTACTACTTGCATGTATTTGTCTTGCTTTATGTGACTAATTCTGGGTTGTCCCTGAAAAAGGGATCTTTGTGACCCAGTGGGCTTACCTGGTTAACAAAATGTAATAATAATAATAATATTTCTGATGGCAATTTGCTCAGCCAGATGCATGGGAGAACTACAGGCCCTCTCATGCAAGTCACCATTCCTAACATTCTATAATGATAAAATATCCCTCAGACCTATATTGTCTTTCAGACCCAAGGTAGTCTCAAGCTTTCAACTCAACCAAATGATAGAGACACCTGCAGACCTACCAGCAGAGGACATACAAAAGGACTCGCAGCTCAGTCTGCTGGGTATGAAGAGAGTACTGACAATCTACATCGCCTGTACGGATCTAGTGTGTAAGACTGACAGACTGTTATCCTGCAAGGGGAAAAAAAAGGCCTCCCAGCATCAAAAGCTTCAACAGCCTCTTCACTCAGGAAAGCAAGCACAGAGGCCTATCACATGAATAACTCAGTAGCACCAAAAGACCTGAAGGCCCACTCCACCAGAGCAATCTCTATTTTCTGGGCAGAAAAGAATATGGCTACCATGGAAAAAATATATGCAGCAGCCACTTGATCATCATTACACACATTCACCAGACACTATAGAATGGATGTGTCTCAGGACAATAAAACAAACTTTGCACATACAGTCCTACTTTCAGCATGCATAAGTACAGTGCAGAACAACACATCTAACAAACCTGAATGTATGGACACTGCTTCTTAACGATCCATTAAGTCATGACTGTGGAGTGCCTCAGAAATTATCCCCCACAATGGTAGTTTACTCACCTGGTAAAGGTGATTGTGGGGGAATAGATTTCTTAGGCACTCCATATCCCACCCAATAGACATGTTAACTAAGAAAATACAGTGATGTATGATAAAAAGTATTGCATTATAAGCAAAGATTTTGTGTGACTGGCAAGATATACACACCGGTATATAGACAGAGTGAAATAATAAGCAATAAATTCACGACTACTTACTGATCCTGAGCGGACATTACATAATTGCTGATCATTAGAAAGTATTACTAGATTATGTTACAGATACAGCTTGGGAATACATCAATTGATCAAAGGAGGGTAGACCCCCAGAGAAGGGGACGGACTTCTTTAAAGTCACATGTGCATCAAGCAACCCATCAGGTGTACACAACCCATTACGTCATGACTGTGGAGTGTCTCAGAGATCTAGTCTCTGACACTCATGTTTACCAGGTGAGTAAACTACCATTTTCCAGAAGTCTACTCAATCAGTAAACTACATTTCCCTGCCCAGCCTTAGGAAAAGACATTGCATAAGAACTGACTGTGGTCCCCATTTTTGAACAGGTGTTTCATGCAGTTAAGATTTTCAAGTTAATGTAAGTGCTTATGTTTAAATAGAAAAGTACATCTTTTTAACTCTCTGAAATGTTAAATACAGTAAAGGAATTATCACTCATGTTTTTTTTGTTTTCTTAATGAAATGCTGTGCAGGTTTCACAATCAATGTTTTGTTATGAAAACATTTTCTCTGCTCTGAACTCATGTGGCTAAAAACCTAAGCATCTAAAATACAGTTTATTTTTAATCAAATCCCTCCTTAAAGTGTCTAGTATGCATTGTGCCTATAGATTACTTGTTATTTGTAGAATTTTTACTGATTTAGTTACTTTAAAGTAGTGTGGGGGTGGGGCAGGGAAATTAACAGCAGGAAGATTGTATAAATGAGCAAATTCAGAATGCATTTTCTGTGTGTATCCATTCAGTAGCCCAATTAACAATATTTACAGAGAAAAGACTACAACTTTTTTAATCTGAGAAAATCTGGAGTAGCCTGCAGATAAAGGCATAATTATTTGCTGCAGATATGTGAGTGTGTTTGTGGGGAACTGTTTTTTTGCATTTAATATTTGTATTTGATTAAAACAGTTGCACGTGTTAATGCATTTTGTAATCTGAGGATCAGTGTACATTTTTTTCTTTTGCTGAAGACAGCATGAATTTATATTTATATGTTAGTGTCTCACATTTTGTTTTATACTACATTGAGAAGTATGAGGTCCATGGTTATGGAAGGGTGATGGGGGGTTCTAGTTGTAGGGGAGGGTGGTCAGTGGGAGGTTCTGCTCTGGAGGGAGGGTTGGTCTTACTACTGGGAAGGGTAGTTATCTGGGTATCCAGCTCCAGGGAGGTTGCTCAACCTCGGGAGGGGGAGCTGGTCTATGTGTGGGAATGAACACAGGGGTCACAGCTGCAGGGAGGGTTGTCTGCTGGGGAGGCCATTCCAGGGCATGAAAGAGTAAGCCAGCAGGAGGGAGGGTGGCTGATGGTGGTGGGGCTAGTTTGAGGTTGGAAGTGAGGTCCAGTTGCAGGGTGGGTGGTCAGATGGTGAGGCTGGTATGTGGCATATTGCAGATTTGCTAAATTATGAGCGTGCATAGCAACTGCGCAATGTACGCTAGTAAAACAGTAATTTTGGGGAGATTTATTTCTACCAAATTTGCAACATAGGCTTTTTGAGAGCCCACCTCATGAATACTGGCATTATCATTTCATTAATCAGCCCCAAAAGGTGATGCTGTGCAGTGACCGCGAAATCAACTTTTGGGGCTGATTAACACCATGACAGTTCCAGAATTCATGAGGAGGGGTCCCAAAAACCCCATGTTGAAAATGTGATGCCAAAATTCCAAAATATGATTGAGATATGCTTTAAAGTTGAAAAAAAAACACATTTATTTCATTATAACTCTTACCTGCATTTCCTCAGTTCTCGGTCGGCTTTGAAGAGTGCAGACGTGTTCCCGGTCCAGCGAAGATCATCCCGCCGAGCTCTGGAGGTAAGTATTGGGTGAGGGAGGGGTGGGGAGGCAGGGTGCACAGTGTGTGGGTGTGGTTATGGAGGGGGCAGGGAGACCTCCGAGGACAGTTTCCTTTACAGGTTAAAAAAAAAAGACATCGCATGGGACCGTTTTTTATTTTACAGGGGCATGTGGCACGCTATGGTAGGCTCCCAGCATGCCACTGGAGTCTTTCTTTTGTGGGAGGCAAGCTGTAGCCAATGGGGGATTGGGCACCCCCATCAGCACACAACAAAAAAGGGGGGGGTGACATTATGCCGATGAGGATTGGGTACCCCGTTGGCAGACAATATAAGCGGGGGAGGTTTACATAATGCCACTGGGGCACTGAAGCCGATGGGGATTGGGGCCCCCGTCGGCAAATAAATATGGTGGGGGGTTAATATTGGTTGTGAACACGGCGACAAACCACTGCCATGTTCATAAACAATATCAATGTGTCAAGATCCTGCCCTGCAATGACGGGTCGCTCCCTCATTGCAGCGAATGCCTTACGCTGCAATGACGAGGTGGCCCCTGATTGCAGCGGCTGATTTTTTACAAGTTCGTGGCTGAACTAGTGTCAGCAGTAGCATGCCATGGCATTGGGGGATGCTGGACAAGCCTTTAAAGGCTGTGGGGGCATTGGCCACAACGGTGCTGCGCCTCCACAACCTGCTTGTGGAGACAGCTGCCACAATGTGTTTCTTGCGCATGCGTGCAATCAACATAAAAAACCTGTCTGTTTTGTATATCAAGAGATGCGGAGAGGATACACAAGAGCAGCATGCAGAGGAGTATGACAGCTGGAGAGCAGCTTAGAGCAGCCAGTTGAACAAAGCATTTGTATAAAAGCAAAAAACAAACTGTTAGAAACAAATGATCGCTGTCTGATAGTGGGACGAATGGGGAGAAGTATGATTAAGTGGCAGGTGGTGTGGCTGAGGGACGGGCAACCTGGAAGAAACAAAACTAAACACAAGATACCTGTAAGTAATGCCACACAACGGGGGTGAGGGATGGGGATGTGTAACGCAGTGCACTGTGTACATTAATCGAGGATGACGTAATAATAACTGTATAAATGTAAGATTCTGCATGTATACACATACTTACTCAGATAAATGGATTTATCACACTCCATTTATGTACTTATATTTATAGTCCATTAGGGCTCTTTCTGTTTACTGCTCTGTGCTTTTGAGTTTGTCGTGGTGCACGGGTGCAGACAAACTCATTGCTATAAGAAGTGCTGTACAGGAGTGTGCCCAGTGGAGAGCAAAGTTTCAAGGGCCAGGTCAGTGGCAGGCAAATCAGTCGGCAGGCTGGCAATGACTCCCTTTCAGCTGTTGGGACAGAGTTGGCTAACTTTTCAAAGGACAGAGCCACACCAATAGTGGCACAGCTCGGTCCTTGGAAGTTGTATTCCTGCATTGTTACATTCCTGGTTGTGCATTCACACTGCTGTAGCTTACAGTGTGAACGCGCTGAGCCCAGGCTGTCAGCATGCTTCCTCCCAGTTTCAAGTAAACGGCAGTGGCTATCACCGTCCACCTCTCACAGTCCCCATGAAAGCGAAGGGGGGGTGCCCAATCCCATGTCAGCATGCGCCCTCCCAGTTCATTTGCTGACATGGGAGCCCACTCCCCATCAGCATGATGTCCCCCTCATTTGTTGTGTGCCGAGGTGGGTGCCCAGCCCCTCTCGGTTCATGTCTCCCCCAAACACTCGGTATGTGTCGATGGGGTGCCCATTCCCCATTAGCTACAGCCCCCTCCAAAACAAACACTCAGCTGGCATGCTGGGAGCCCACTCCAATGTGCCAAAGTCCTGTTAAAAAAGAAAACTTCCTGCGCTGGATATATATTTTTTTGAACCTGTGAACAAGAAAATGGTCCCTCACAGTCTTTTGTACTCCCTCCCCCAACCTGCACCGACCCTCTGTGCACCCATCTTCCCCACCCCCACCCATACTTACCTCCGAGCCGGGCGCAACAATCTTTGGTGTGGTTACACATCTGTACTCTTCAAAGCCAACCATGAACTGAAGAAATGCCAGTAAGCTCTATAATGGCATAAATGTGTTTTTTTTTTCAACTTTGGTGCATATCTCAGCCATTTGTGTGAATTTTGGTACCACATTTTCAACAGGGGGTTCTTGGGACCTTACCTCATGAATTCAGTGACTGTCATCTGGTTATTTGGTCCCAAAAGGTGATTTCACAGTCACTGCACAGACTCACCTTTTGGGACTGATTAATAAAACGAAAGTGTCACTGTTCATGAGGGGGGCTTCCAAAAAGCCTGTGTTGCAAATTTGGTGAAATAATTCAAAAAAATGTCTGTGTTACGAGTGTGTTGCACAGTTTCCACACACACTTGTAATGTCATGAGTTTGTAATATTTTCACTCCAGATTTTCAACACTGGCATTTTGTTACATCTCCTCATGAACAGCACAGCTGTCATTTTTCACATCCTGACCGTAATGTGTTTTCACACTTCCGGCGCAGAATAGCACTGTCGCTGTGGGAAATCAGTGTTCGAGACAGATTAAGAAAATCACAGTGACGCTCTTCATGAGTGGAGGTTCAAAAATGCCTGTGTTGAAAATTTGGTGGCAAAAGCCCATAAAATAACTGTTACAAATGTGCGTTGTGTACAGGGGTCAGCCTTAACTTTTTTTTGCACTAGCCAGACAGACAAGTTGATTAAAAATTGCACTAGCCCACAGATGGTTGCACTAGCCCACAATAATAATGGTCAATTTTGATCAGTTATACAGGAAAAATGCAAGCCAGAAAAAAAAAAAAGACTGCAGTCCAATCACACGCAGTGTGTAACCCCATTTTTTTTTTTTACCATGTGCCCCTTGCTTCCTCTTTCTTCATCCTCTCCCCGACAAACCAGGGAATACCACAATAGCAAATGTTCAACCAGGCAGTTCTATCTCTGCACATACAATAGCCAACATCATCATGTACATCACCACAGTCCCATGTTGACCTGCAAGGCAATGTACAGAATCAGGCAGAGAAAGACAAACTCATCCTCCACCCTGTGATTAACCAGAACTGCACTTCTGGAAGTTTTCTTACACAGCGAAGTGAGCCAGGGGCAGTTCTAGGATTTCTTTGGAGAGAGTTAAGCAAACACAGGGTGCTGGGATGTAAGAAACTTTGACATATTTGTTTATACATACCAGGCACACAAATATTGATTTATCATGCTCTGCCCTAAAAAAAACAGATTTTTCATAACAGTGTCCTTTCATCAGTCAAAGCGGGGCAGTATACAGGCATGATGCTGTACTACCTCCCTTTCTATATAGGATGATCAGTGCACACCAGGAATACCTATTTTAACCTTTCAAATTATATATTTTACTAAGGTTTTGCTTTGTACCATACATGCTCCAAAGCGTTGTTTTTAGGATGAAATGACATGCTGGGTGGCACTGCATTGATGGCATTGACTGGTGTGATCCATTAAGAAGAGCTGTGAACCATATACCAGTCAGTAATGGCAGCTATGGGTCTGTGGATGGCCACCTCACAGCCTAGTCTACAGTGGTGTCCAGAGAAAGTACAGAGTGGACAGACCAGCTGGCTGGGCAGACCATGTATACATGATAGCTTTCTGTCACTGCAGTGTTGGATACAGGCACTCAGAAGGTTGGGAAATGAGACACACTGGTTTTAATATTGTGGGGCAAATCAAAGATAAGTTCAGCAAACTGGAAGCTAGTTACTTAACAGCACTCTTCCCTTGATCAGAGTATGCACACTAGCTGAATGTCCTAACAATTGAGTGATAATGACTCGCATTGAGTCTTTTGTTTGATTCCCCCTCTTAAACTGCCAGATAATTGCAGCTCTTAATGAGCTGTTAATTACACCAGGCCACCTGGAACACTGAGGGAGATTAGCAAAAGGAAAACAGCCTTCTAAAGTAGGGACTTTTTCAACTTCATTACAGACATGAAAAATCTGCACTAGTCCAGACGGACAAGTAGAGGGTTAGCTGCACTAGCCCTGGCCAATTTGTACTAGGTTCAGGGCTAGTAAAACAATGTTAAGGCCAAACCCTGGTTGTGTAGTTTCCATGCACACTCATAACATTGAGAATTTGTAATATTTTCACTCAAGATTTTCAATATTGTCAATTTTGCACACTTCCTTAAGAACAGCAGAGCTGTCATTTTTCACATCCTGTCCAAAAAGTATTTTCGCACATCTGGTGCACGGTGGCACTGTCTCTGTGGGAAATCAATGTTTGGGACAGAGTAAAAAAATCATAGTGACAGTGTTCATGAGTAGAGGTCACAAAATGCCGATGTTGAAATTTTGGCAATATAATTCCACTAAATGACTGTTACAAGACTGCATTGTACAGCTTCCATGCACACTCGTACAAACATTTTTAATATTTTCACTCCAGATTTTCAACACTGCCATCTCTTCACACCTCTCTATGAATGGAACAACTGTAATTTTTCACATCCTGCCTGAACTGCGTTTTCACACATCTGGTGCAGAATGGTGCGGTTGCTGTGAGAAATCAACATTCAGGAGAGATTAACAAAATCACAGTGCCACTGTTCATGAGCAGAGGTCCCAAATACTTTCATGAGGTGGGGGGGTCACAAAAGGCCATGTTGAAAATTTGTAGTGCAAATACCAACAAATGCCCTGGGCGTTAGGGTTTCTAACCATAACTCCCCCCCACCCATGGTGGGGCTTCGGTGCTCTCATCTTCTCTGAACCACAGACACTTCTTCACTCTTCAAAGCCATATCATGAATTGAGGAAACAGGTATGCACGTCACTGTATTTCAACTGGAATTTGAACTTGGTGGCATAACTTGTTCTTTCTTCTGGGAACTGTAGTCCTGCCAGTCGGTGCATACCAATAGCAGTTCCAACGACGAACTTCGGCATTGACAAATGTGTGTTAATTATGGACTCTCCGAGTCCTGGACCTTATGCTGTTCTTTTTCTCCCTCAAATCCATTTGTTAGCCCCTGGTACTTTGACATTAGCTGCTGTGCAACTCTATTGTATGCAGTGCTTGCTGCTTTCATATTCCCCTCAGGGAATCCACTGATTTCCCTTGTTGCCTCCCACTCACAGCTACTTTTAAGCCACTTTCAGGCATTGGTCTTCAGCTGCACTATGGATTTTCTTTTGTGGCCCCTATCCTGTGCATTTTCTCTCCAGTCCCTTTCTACCGGGTTCCTCAGGGCACCTACAGTCTGCTACCATGCGGCTTAGCTAAAGGTTCCTGCATCTACTGCTGGCTGCCCACCCTCCAGACCCTCTTAACCTGCCCCTTGGGGCTTCTTCACATAGCCACTTTGTGGCTGATTGGTAGAGGGATGCATATTTGCCCTAGCCTCCTCCCCGTCCCAGAAATCTCCCATCTTCTTGCCCACCCACATGGAGCAGGCTACAGCCTGAACTCTGGGGGCTGAATCATAGAAACACAGACCTTGATGGCAGATAAGGACTGCTTGGCCCACCCAGTCTTCCCATTTCCCTACCTACTGGACAAGCTGCAGATCCTAGTTAGCCAACCGCTGACTTCCTCCTATCCCCCAATAGAATTGCCTTATGTCTGTCCCATGCATTCTTGAAGTTCCCCACTATTTTTGACCCCACCACCTCCTCCTCAGGAAGCCTATTCCATGTGTCCAACACCCTCTCTTGTAAAAAAATACTTCCTCATGTTGCCCCTGAGCCGTCCCCCCTCTATCTTCAAATTGTGCTCCCTTGTTCTTGCACATCTCTTTTTCTGAAAGATGCTACTCTCTTGGACTTTGTTGATTCTCTTGAGGTACTTGACATTTTCTATCTTGCCCCCCCCCC
Organism: Neoceratodus forsteri; assembly: GCA_016271365.2. Lineage (NCBI taxonomy): Eukaryota > Metazoa > Chordata > Ceratodontiformes > Ceratodontidae > Neoceratodus > Neoceratodus forsteri. The sequence goes on from CM057450.1 coordinate 201,298,384, forward strand.
CTTCTTCAAGGGCATACATATTCAGCTTGTCTCTCTTTGTATGGCTTCCAGTGCAGACCCTTCACTATTTTAGTTGCCCTCCTCTGGGTTGCAATTGAAAGTGCCTGCCATAACTGTCACTGTAGCGCAGTAGCACTAAACTGGCTGCATAGCAACAGCCACAGCATTTCTGGTCAGCGGTTTTCTGAACAGTTTCCTGCCTGCTACATACAATCTGGGCCCAAGGACACCCCCCACTAGATGCAAGAGGAAAAATTAAATATAATAAAAGAATATTGCCACCGTCCACGATGGAGTTAACCCATTATACCACCAGAGCTATATCTTTTAAACCACTGGCCTCCTGGGACAACTCAAGACCAGGGGTGCCATTTCAGCTTTCAACGGGGGGGGTAACAACTGGTCAGAGGGGCTATGGGGGTGGATCCAGGTGCTGAAAAAAAACAACAATGGCCTGCAGTGAAGGGGGGGCTACTGTCCCCCCAAAATTTTGCCCCTGCTCAGGACCCCTGAACCACCAATGTCCTCTTTTTTAAATAATATAGGGGTCACTAGCCCAAAAGCATCCCCACCTGCCCATCTGGACTACTTCTTAAATTTACTGGCTATCTGCAAGTCACCTAGGGGCACTAAGGGTGGTTTCACCAAGCCCCAGATATCACTTTATTCTCTGTTATTAGCTGTCTGCATTTTTTCTGTCTCTAGTTTCTTACTTTTACCTAGTTTATCTTTTCCTCTAAAACTCCCCTTCCTTTACTCCTATGCTGTACTGTACCCTCAGTGTATCTCTCTACTCTTGCAACTGTAAGTTCCCCATACTGATTGATTTTTCCCTTTATTTCTGCAGGTCTGGCCAAACTATACCAATCAGATAAGTGTTGTTTAATTCTAACACCGTAATCTCTCTTCTAGCACCTCTGACCCTTTGTGTCCCCTCAACCTTCTCTGTTCTTCCTTTTCAGGTCCTACCAGAACACCCTGAACCAAGGACACCCCAATTCTGGTTGAGCAGATAAGTCCTAATTACTTAACTGCCTTAGAATCATAGAAATCTGGTGGCAGAAATGGACAATTTTGGCCAATCGAGTCTGCCCCTTACTCCCCCGACTCATCTCCTTTGTCAAGAGATACTCCACTCCACTCCACCCTCTAGTCAACTCCTGGTGTTTGTCCCATGCCCTCTTGAATCCTTTCACAATTTTTGCTCCCACCACCTCTTCAGTTGTCTGTTCCAGGACTCCACCACCCTCTCCATGACAGAATGTCCCCTCACATTGCCCATAAACCTTCCTTCTTCTAATCCTTGATTATGATCCCTAGTTCTATCACTTGCTTTCCTTGTAAATATGCTTCCCACCCTTACCTTACTAGTCTCCAGCAGGTACAGATCCAATTCCCTCCACCTCTCCTCATAGGGCTTCCCATGCATAGCATGCACCATCTTGGTTGCCCTTCTCTGAGCCCTTTCAATCCTGTCTATGTCTTTGCATAGGTGAGGCCTCCAGAGCTGAATCCCATACTCCAGGTGAAAGGAGCATCAGCACCTCCCTCATTCTGTTTTATACCACTCCCTATGCACACCGGCATTCTATTCACTTTGACCACCACCATGCTGCATTGGTTCCCACCTGACGGTTATCTGAAATTGTAATCCCCAGGTCTCTCTCCTGCTCAGTTTCCTTAATCTCCTGCCCGTGTGCAAATGGTTTGCATGTTATTACACCCCATGTGTATTACTGTACACTTTCTGGCATTGAATTTCAACTGCCAAGTTTTCCCGACCACCCCTCCACAATTTTAGGCCTTCCCTCATAGCCTTCACCCCCCAAGGGGGTCCACCCCTATTGCAGGTCTTCGTATCATCTACAAATAGGCACACCTTCCCCCTGTAGTCCCTCCCCCTGTATCATTGCTATAGATATTAACAAGCATTTGTCAATGCCGAATGTTTGCTTGCTGGCATTAGCAGTGGAAGTGCAGGAGTTAGAAAGATGCAGTATAGAAATGGCAGTGATGTACTGAACTGACACCAGCTCCACCCCCACCCTGCAGAGATGGACAGGCATTGGGATGTGTCTTTGGGTCATCCCCCATAACAATCATGATATTTCACCTCACCCCACCCTGCAGACACTGACAAGTGTCGAGGTGTGCCTTCGGGTGTTCGGGCTTTACACTCACCTCATTCCATAAGGAAATACACTGAAATGGGTGCAGTATAAGAGAAAGGGGTGAATTCTGGGGCCAAAGAGTCCAAGGGGGTACCTTGATACCTGTCACTGGGGGTGGGGGTGGATTGGCATGAGCATTACTGTTGACAATCCGAAGTCACACCCCTGATGCCTGTCAGTTCCGGCAGGGTAGGGCATTATGGTCGGAAACCCTAATGCCCTGGGTGTTTCTTGGTATTTTTACTCCAAGTTTTCAACATCGTTTTTTTGTGACCCCACTGCATGAACAGCGACACTATCAGTTTGTTAGCCGAAAGGTGATTTTGCACAGTGACTGCATCATTTGGTGCCACAGGTGCGAAAACACATTTCAAATACAATGTGAAAAATGACATCTGTACTGTTCATGAGGAGGTGTAAAAAATTGGCAATGTTGAAAATCTGGAGTAAAAATATAAAAAAACTGGTGAAGTCACAAGCGTGCGTAGAAACTGCGCAACACACACCCTTAACGCAATTATTTTGAGGTTTTTCACCAGATTTTCAATATAGGCATTTTGGGACCTCCACTCATGAACAGTGTTACTGTGATTTTCTTACTCTGTCCCAAACACTGATTTCCCAGAGCGACACGCTATTCTGTGCCGGAAGTGTGAAAACAGATTTCAGCCAGGAGGTGAAAAATGACAGCTGTACTGTTCATAAGAAGGCATGAAAAAATGCCAATGTTGAAAATCTGGAGTGAAAATATTACAAATTTGCGAACTTGCGAGTGTGTGTGGAAACTGCGCAACACACACTCATAACGGTCATGTTTGGGAATGTTTTCACCAAATTTGCAACATAGGCTTTTTGATAGCCCACCTCATGAAAGTGACACTGTCATTTCATTAATCAGTCCCAAAGGTGATTCCGCACAGTGACTGCAAAATCACCTTTCCGGACCGAATAACCAGATGATAGTCACTGAATTCATGAGATGGGGTCCCAAGAACCCCATGTTGAAAATGTGGTGCAAAAATTCCAAAAAAATGACAGAGATATGAACCAAAGTTGAAAAATCCCTGTTTATGCCATTATACAGCTTACCGGCATTTCTTCAGTTCGCGGTCGGCTTTGAAGAGTGCAGATATCTTCCCGGTCCACCGAAGATTGTCGCACTAGCCTCTGGAGGTAAGTATGGGGTGAGGAGGGTGGGAGGTGGTACTCAGAGGGTGGGTGCGGGTTGGGTGTGGGGGGTAAGAGAGTCAACGAGGGACCATTTTCTCTTGCTACAGGGTTTTTTTTTTAACAAAGATGTTGCAGGGTTTTTGCCATGCTGGGGTGGGCTCCCAGTGTGGCACCTGGAAGTTTGTTTAGGGGGTCAGTGGAGCCAATGGGGGATTGGGCACCCCTGTTGGCCATACAGTGTGTGGGGGGAAGCATGTGATGACTCGGGACTTTTGTCATGCTGAGGTGGGCTCCCAGCGTGGCACCTGGAAGTTTTTTTGAAGGGGCAGTGGAGCCAATGGGGGATTGGGCACCCTCTTGGCCATACAGTATGGGGGGAGTACATGAGGATGCTGGACTTTTGCCATGCTGGAGTGGGCTCCCAGTGTGGCACCTGGAAGTTTGTTTTTGGGGCACTGGAGCCGACAGTGATTGGGCACCCCCATTGGACATACAGTGTGCTTGAAGGGGGGAAGTGTGCGTGAGCTGAGAGGGATTGGGCACCCCCTTGGCATACAACAAATGGAGGGGGTGCATCATGCCAGAGGGAGATGCAGTGATGTACAGTTTGACAGCTACAATCAGCAGTGGTGACGTGTAAGCAATTTGCATACTGCTGATGGCGCAGCAGTATGCAAATTGCCTACACATTACCACTGCTGATTGTAGTGGTCTTTCTCTTTCAACTGTGTGCTACTGCATCTGAATTGCTGTCATAGACAGCTCGGACATTCATTGGTGCAGTGTGACCGCACCTGCAAAAAGGATCAGGGCATAGGAAGTGGAATATGAAAACTCATATGGTGGCACTATGTTTCTTGCACGTGCATGCAAGCAAACATAAAAAAGGATGGGTCCCAGCACCGACCCCTGGGGCACACCACTCACCACCCCTTCCACCCTGGAATGCATCCCATTTACCACCACCCTCTGGCTTCTGTCCTTCAACCAGTTCTCCACCCACCTTGTTATTTTCCATCCCACCCCTAAGCCTTCCAGCTCATTTACCAGCCTTCTATGTGGCAAGGTGTCAAATGCCTAGCTGAAATCCAGGTAGGGCCACATCCGCCTTCTCCACCCCCAAACAAAATCCACCTCCCGGGTTACCCAGTTGAAAAACTCGATTAGATTCATCTGGCACAACCGCCCTCCAATAAAACCAAGCTGCCTTGGGTCCTGGAAGCAGTATAGCACAGTGGGTTAAGGCTCTGCGCTGCAGATCTGGAGACCTGTATTTGAATCCCACAGCTACCTAGGTGCATACTGTGTGATCCTGAGCAAGTCAATTAACTTCCTTGCGCTCCCAGATTGCATCTGGAAACAAGCTTCAGCTTAGTGCGCTACTCATGGTTAAACAATGTTCCCTTCCCCCCCCCCTTCCCCTGTAGATCATTGACAATCAGATGTTCCACTATTCTCTCCTTCAGTAATATTTATTCATTTGTTTGAGTTTTGGTGACCAGACAAGTTCACTGAGACAATACAGTCCCTTTTGTCAGGGGCGACCCGGGTATGGATTACATACAGTAACAGTGCAAATTAAACAGAGAGGTAAAACATTGGATATACAGTAACAGTGCAAATTAACAGAGTTGTAAAACATTCGACGATATAGAAGAGCAGTAAAACACAGTGATGATTAAGTATTTAAGCAAGGATTGTCAGGTAAGAGATAAATAAAAAACAGGGTAAGGCACTGGCACAGGATAAGAACTTCAACAAGGCATTATGTAGTGAAGTGAACATCAGGGATATATTAGGAAGGGAGTGGGGGATGGGGGACATATTCTGGTGAAGCAAGAGCAGGATGTAGAGGTGGAAAATGAGGCAGTTAACTTAGATTGGAACAAATTAAGAGAGGAGCAGGACAAGATTGTTGGAGAAAGAGAGTTCCAATCTGAGAGAGCAGCGAACAAGAAGGATCTCCTGGAGGTGGTCAGAAGGAGTTTTGGTAAAACAAGAAGGGGAAGTGAGGCAGAGTGAAGGTTGCATGGTACATGCTGGAGGCGCACTAGGTCGTCAAGGCAATTAGGTGTAAAGTCATGGACGAGCCTGAATGTGTGGCTCAGGGGGGAGGAGTACCTTAATTTATCCATGTAAGTAAACCATCCTAGTGAGGAGAGGACATCACAGTGGTGCAAGTGGGCTTTCACCGCCAAGGCAAACCTTCCAATCCTGTGGTATGCCTAAAAAGAGGAAGGACATAGAGGCAGAGTTCGTAGAGAGGAGTAGGGGGGCACAGTAGGTTAGGAGAGGAAGATGGGAGGAGGAGGAGGCAATTTTCTGGCAGGAGGCAGACGTGAGAAGTGGGCGAATAGGGTAGAGGAGACCTAGTTTCTGATTAAGAGATTTGGCAATGATTGAGGCATGTGAGCTGAAGGAGAGCATGGGATCCAGAGTGAATCCCAGATATTTAAATGAGTGAACTACCTCCAAGGTCACACCCTTGAGGGTGGAGATGTGAAGGGAAGGGGGATGAGGATTAGGAGTAGGATGATGAGAGAAGAGCATACATTTAGTTTTATTGGCATTGAGGACAAGATGACTGTGAAGTAACCGACTTTCTAGGGAAGCAAAGCCAGAGGCAAGGTCACGATTAATAATGTCTGTGTGATGGGAGAAGCAGTATAGTATTGCGTCATCTGCATAAAGATGTACAGAGGCATCCCCACAAAACTGTGGAAGTTCATTAATGAAGAGTGAGAATAGTATGGGCCCCAGGATGGATCCTTGTGGTACCCTATGGGTAACTGGATGGAGGTCGGTGAGAGAGCTATCCCACTTCACTGCCTGGGATCGCCCAGTCAGATAACTTTTGACCAAGTTCAGGGCACTGTTGTCTAAACAATAAGAAGAAGCTGGTGGAGAAGGAGATCATGATTCACTAGATCAAAAGCCTTAGTGAGGTCAACAAATATGGCACCTGCAGTGAGGCCTTTGTCCATGGCATGAAATATGTCAGATGTAACCTTTAACAGGGAGGTGAGGGTGCTATGTTTTCTTCAAAAGCCATGCTGTTAAGGGGAGAGGATGTTGTGGGAGTCAAGGTAGTCCTGGAGGTGGTTATAGACTATGCATTCTTGGACTTTTGCCAGTGGGCATAAAATAGAGATAGGGCAGTAGTTGTCTGTAATGGAGTTGGAGCCTCCCTTATGCACTGGGACAACTACCGCCACCTTCCATTTATCAGGAACAGAGTTAGAGAGGAAGGACCAGTTAAAGAGGTCACAAATGAGGCATGCCAGGGCTGGGCACCCAGTTTGAGAAATGTTGGTTCAGGGTTGTCATGTCCTGGAGAGCTATCCAGTTTCAAGTTGGAGAGAAGCTGTCACCCTCTCTGAGTGTGGCTAATTGCAGATAGAGCTCAGGATGTTCCCATACGGTAGTTGGGGGAGCAGAAGTATGTGAGGTGGAGATCTGAAAGAGAGAGAGGTGTATTTATGGAGGTCGGTAAAGAAGTGATTAAAACTGATAGCAATGGATGCAGAGTCATCAAGAGTAGAGCCATTGACAGAGATATTACTAGGGATTACCTTGGTTTTACCTTTACAAGTGAATTAATTTGCTTCCAGAATTCCTTGGGATTACTAAAGTGTTCTGCTTGAAGAGATTTGAAATGACTGCGCCAAGCTTTTGAGTGCATTTTTGCAACAGTTACAGTGTTGTCTGTAAGTTTGCCAGTTAGGGATAGTTCCACTATTTTTGTATGTGTACTAGGCTTTGTCACAAAGGGACATTTGCATCCTGATCTCATTAGTAATCCAAGGGGCCTTGACACCCTTGGATCTACATTTTTTCAAGGGTCATGTTGGTTTACTATCCGTGAAAAGGTGTAAGTTAGGAAGTCTAGGGCTTGATTTATATCAGAGAGTGTACTGATGGGGCACCAGTCAGTACTGTTAAGAGAAGAGATAAAGCTGTCAGTGTTAAACCTGGACATGTCCCGAATAAATGAGATTTTAGGAGGTGGGTTGGGATGGTTATTTCTCCACACACAAAAGGTGGGAGAATGATCACTTAAACAGTCAGGAAGTATACCAGCCGATTTGATCTTCTGTGGGCAATTGGTGATCATCCAACAAAGTAGGGTGGATTTCCCTGATTTGGGGTTAATACACATAGGATCTTTGGAGGAGTTGGTTAAGATTTGAGTCAGCAAGTAAAGCACACATTGTTTCTGCATCAGGGTGCAGCCACGTGATGTTAAAGTCTCAAACAGAGTATTTGATCGTGGTGTGGAAGACAGGCAAGGGAGGCTAGGAAAGATGGCAGACTGTCAGAGGCGTGGCAAGGAGGTAGGTAAACATATCCAGTGATGAGTTTCTTGACATTTCCTAGCATAACGGAGATGAAGAGAGACTCAGCAGGAGAGAGGTCCGGGTCTGATATATGTAGTTCAGTTACATCGAGATCGACCCTAGAGTAGATCAATATGCCTCCCCCCCCACTTCCTAGTCTGTCATTTCTAAGGATACTGTAACTGGGTATGGATCCTTCATGTTGTTTTATGGCTGGTTTTAGCCAGGATTTCGAGATGCACAGGATGTCAGGAGAATTTTGGATGGTCCAGGCTTGAAGTTCAGCCATTTTAGGCCACAAACTGCGAATATTCACGTGGGTAATTTTTAAGCCTTTAATCATGGGCAAGGATAAAGAAGGGGGAGGGTGGTGTGATAGGCAGGCCCAGGGTTGAGTTCTAGATCCCAGCCTGGACCAAAAGGAGGAGGATGGCAGTGTGAGACCAGGTTAGTGCACAGGAGGAGAACATTTCAAGGAGATGCGAAATATTCAGTGTACGAAGGCGTTTATCTAGCCAGAACCCCAGCAGTTCAGCTTCATGCTTGGGAATGCAGGGGATGTAAAGTAACGACAGGGAAGAGTCAGGACTGATACAGCAGGGTGGTGGGTGAGAGCTAATGCCAGTTGGGTGGTGCAGGGACAGGGCTATTATGCCATCCACGCAGCAACAGATGAGAATGAGGAGTGAAAGGATCATTAGCCATGGGAGAGTGCTCATTATTAGGAACAGATAGGCAGCTTCAAATAAAAATGTACCCTGAGGATGAGGTGGGAGAGGTAAAGACAAGTAGGGGGAGCAGGCTGAGCAAGGGAAACAGTAGCAGAGTGATAAGAGACAATGAATAGAGTTAGAGAGGGAAGGAAAAAGACAGTTCAGGGTGCAGGAGGGATTCTAGTTTAAGGGGGGGAGTTACCAGCACTCAGAGTGCTAGTATGACAGTAATTAGCCAATGTGAGGGTAATGGGTGGAGTCAGAGGTGTATTTAATAGAGGCCAGGGTCGGGGCGGGCAGTGTGGGACAAATTATACACCTCAGAAAACAAGTTGTACAGTCCCAAAGCAAGGAGAGCCAAAAGCCGCAGCCAGAAAAGCAGCTTGGAGCACAGGCCAATCTCCAGAGAAGCCGCAACACAGAGTAGCCATTCAGGAGCCGGGTGGAGGATCAGCAGCCAATGGCATTTCTAAAATTGTCCCTGGAGAGAGAAGGCAGGCTTACCCCAGACAGGAGGAGGTTTTCCTGGGCAGCGGAGCAAGCGCACGGCCGGCTGGCTTTCCCAGCTACGACCGCCGGAGAGAGTGGATCAGGCAGCCCTGCCAGGGACTCCTATAAAGGCAAAAAGAGAGGGGAGTTAGCTGGGAGAAAATAGGGCAGGGAACAAAAGCCGGCCGATTAAGTAAATTGGTGAGTGGGCAAAGAGCAGCAGTTTAAAAGTTAAGCGGTTTTGGGGGGGTGGACTATCAGACAGCTCAGCTCATTCAGGTGCCACTAATTGATTAAAATTAGCAAGTAAGGAATTTTAGCAAGAAGATTCAGAGAGGGGGAGGGAGGTAGATAGGCAGAGGGGTGTTGGAAGGGAAAGGGCAAATAGAAACAGACAGTGAACAGTTATACTTATTGTCCCAGCAGTTAAACAGTACATGCACTTCGTTTTTCAACAGCAGTTACAAATTTAGCTTAAATCCTTAAATTATACACCTCAGAAAACAAGTTGTACAGCCCCAAAGCAAGGAGAGCTAAAAGCCGCATCCAGAAAAGCAACTTGGAGCGCGGGCCAAGCTCCAGAGAAGCTGCAACACAGAGTAGCCAATCAGGAGCCGGGTAGAAGATTAGCAGCCAATGGCATTTCTAAAAGTGTCCATGGAGAGAGAAGGCAGGCGTACCCCAGACAGGAGGAGGTTTTTCTGGGCAGCGGAGCGAGTGTGCGGCCGTCTGGCTTTCCCAGCCTCAACCACCGGAAAGAGTGAGTATTTCCATTACTTTTCCCAGTGCTGAGGTCAGGCTGACCAGTATGAAGTAGTTCTCTGCATCCTTGTGTTAACACTTTTGTATAGAGGGACCACATCAGCCCTCCTCCAATCCCTGGGCATGTCACCTCTTTACAATGACAGGTTGAACAGGGTAGTCGGAGGCCCTGCTAACACCTCCATTAGCTCCCTTAGTATCCTGGGGGTGCACTCTATCTGGCCCCATAGCCTTATTACTGCCATTTCCATGTGGATCCTTTCATCTGCAAAGGGACCTGTCTCCATTTCTGTGATATCCCTATCCTGTTTACTTAATGTTGCCCATTTCCTGGTCCCTCCTTTGTAAAAACCAAACAGAATTATTTTTTCAGTATTTCTGCTTTTTGGTGGTCATCTTTTACCCTCCCTCCTTCTTCCTATTTCAGACTCACAGTCCCTAACCTTGCATTCCTTTTCTAGCTGATGTACCTGCATGTAAAAGGTTTTGTCCCTCCTTACCACTGCACCAACTGGCTGACTTGCGCCGGGGGTCTCACACAAGTGTGGGTCTGTTTGTGCACTTTGCATGTTGAGTCATGTTGGTTTGCCTGCTGTTTGCCATTGTGTAATGGACTATGGTGAACTGTTTTTTCTCGATTCTGCACTGACAGCTTCATTTGCAGCAGATCCTGGAGTACTCTGTGTCTGGCTTTGGTGCGGTGGGCAGCGGTGGTGAGAGATTGTGTCCAACAGTGCATGTTAAGAGTTTATATAAGCTCTCATCTTTTGTTTACTGGCCCCACTGTACTCCATGGGCCAAGTTCTGTCACTGAGGACTGAACCTAGCCCCTGGAGAAAAATAGAAGGGGAAAACATCTGATCAGAGATTGTGGATACTCAAATATGCACTGCGGGCTATTGGAGCTCATATTGCTGCCTGTTGCTCTGGTGGCAGCTGCAGGAAATTCCTGGACTGGTTGTGGCTGGGGATGTCAGCCTAGCGATAGTCACAGTTGGCCTGCTGTGGTCTGCTATACTGCAATGGATGGTGGTTGGAAATTCCAAATCAAGGGGGAAAATTTAGAGGAACATTAGGAAGTACTTCTTCACTGAGAGGGTGGTAGACAACTGTAATGGACTGCTGAGGGAAGTGGTGGGGGAGAGGATGGTGGGAGGGTTCAAGAGTGCATGGGATAAGCACAGAGGGCAATTGGCATGGGGGGAGGACTATGGAAAAGGCCTAGTGGATATCTAGCAGCACAATAAGATCTCTGTGGGAAATGAAATCAAATATATATTTTTTTAAAAACTACAGTCCAGAGTTCTTTGGCTAACCCCCTATGGATCTTCTGCTATGCAAATTCCAAACTGGTTTTGGGAGGGGTAAAGCCCTTTAATGTCCGTTATCAAGACACAGACATTTGCAGGTGTATTCCAATCAATGTTTTAATAGTTTCCCCCTACGTTTCCCTCTGTCCGTAGACCTTGTTCACGGGGTATTTAAAATTTTTATGGCATATTATGTGGTTCTGAAAAAATACAAACATTTACATGTTATTTACTTTTGTTCAGATTAGTTTTACAGACCTTTAAGTTAATCCCTAAATTCTTTGTCACTCCAGTAACCAAACAACCTACCTACTACAATACATTTCTTCTCTTTCAAATTTAGCTTTTATGGCTTTATACCATTCCTGTTTTCAAAAGAAATACAGACCAAACATAAATGTAGTAACCTTTCATTTCATCTTTCAGCACTGAATACATTTTCCTACTTCCCTCAATGGGATTAATGTCTACGATATAGCTGAGCAACTAATGCATACCTTAGCAAGCTGAATTTAAACAATATTCTTGTTGCCTCCTACCAAAACCAATTCCTGGCTCAATGTGCTTACACTAGATAGTCTGTAATGCAAAATAAAACAGTTGTCTTACTTCATCGCTGCTTGCTTAAAGTTATTGACCAAATATCAGCTAGTAATCAGTGTTTCTTTTTTAGATGTAAAGTGCTTTTACCTTCTGAAGGAGTCACCTTGCTCCAAACTTTTCTCAAAGTTCTAGCGCGTAGCTCCAATGGTGAAATGCTTGTGCTCCTTCCCTCTTGAGCTCTCCTCTAAGACCTGGTCGGCAGGCATCGTGACGTCACACAGACGTGCTCACGCATGTGCACACCTAGCCTGACTGAGCTCGTGCGCTAAACACTGCCGTACCTAAATGCAGCCACAGGCCTTCCAGGGAGAACTCACTTCAGTGTTGTATTGACTCAATGAAGTACAGAGTAATTTCAAAATCTACAGTTCTGCAGTCCAGCATATATTCACTTACAGCCCATACAGTTCAAAAAGAGAATTTATTTAGCGTTTCACCAGTTTAAAAGAGATAAAACTAATAAGGAAGAAAATTACAAAAAATTCAAGAAAGGGGGGGAGGAAAATCAAGACTTGGCTATTAAAAGAGAAATCAACTATTCACTGTATCATATTAACATTTATGTTAGAGGTTCTCGTCTAGTATAGACAATGTATTGAACTCTTGCAGTGCTATAAACACAGGACAACAAAGCCTTATTTATATACATAATGAATGTATGAATATGCTTTACTTATATTAGCTGTACATATACAATCGTACTAATAAAAAAATCTATCCCTATTTATTGACATGTTTGCCAATTTATTTCTGTGTTCATCCCAATAGTTCTTTCTAATGTGTGCATTTTGAAAATCCATCGCATTTCTATTTGTAATAATTATCCCTGAAGCTACCACCTCTCTCTGGTGGTGTAACTTTTTCTTAGCCTCAGAATGGTAGAGATGCACCGTTGTGGCTGCTGTTGCTAAAATGGACTGCCACTGGGGAATTAATATCTCCATTTCATATCTCTCTTTTATGTTCCAATATTCTAGTTTTCAATGTATGGCTCATTTGCCCCACATAAAGTAAATCACACGGGCATTGTATAACATAAATTACTTCTTCTGATGCACATGTAATGTTCTAAAGTACTATAAATTGTTATCCCGTATGCGGGTGAATGAATATCTGTTTCTTTGAAGTATGGTTACATACTGCACATCTGCCACACTGGTGCCTCCCTGGAGTAAGGGGTCCCAAAAGTAATTGTTCTCCTGAAACTGTTGGAATTTTAAACTGGGACTGAACCACCTTGTCCTTAATATTCCTCACTTTTTGGAAACAACTAATGGTCGTTTTTGTAATTCTCTAAATGTGTTCATTATCATCCTTCACTAAGTGTCAATGTTTGTGAATGATTCTCCTTGTATCAGGCATTTTATGGTTATATTTTGTAGAGAAAACTAATCTTTGTTCCTGCTGTCTTTGTGTTGTTTTGTTTAACAACGATTCTCTATCTTGGCTTTTTATCCTCTCTTCTGCAGCCTTAAGTGTCCCCCAGTGGTGTCCCCTGTCCCTGAATCTCTCCAGCATGTTACCGACTCCATATCCACATCCTCTGGTTTACTACAGCGTCTTTTCACTCTGGTTAATTGTGCACTTGGAATGCTGTTCTTCAAGTGTGGCTCATGAAAGCTTTTGTTATGTAACAAAGTGTTTCTATCAGTGCTCTTCCTATAGAGACTAGTATATACAGTATCTGTCTATTCTGTGAGGGTGGGATATTCAGACTATGCCAGGCAGGGGCGCAAGCCTGGGCACAATGCAACTAGGCTGTGCCATGGCATGGACCAGGCAATATTCAGTGGTGCTGCACCATGACTCAGCACCGTTGAATATGGCACTGAGGACACACGCACTGTGTGCGGTGCAGTGGTACTGCACCAGCACAAGTGGCAGAAGGGGAGCAGAGGGATGTGCCAGCACAAGTGCAGTTGCGCTAGGTGCATCAACTGCGATATTCAGCACTGGGCATGCAAATTAGGCCATTATGCATGCAAGGTGCAAATGGGACAATTTGCATGTCATTATGGCCCCATTTGGATGCATTGCACTGATCTCCAGTGACTTGCACCTGGTGCCCTGCCAGGCTGCAGCCATTGGGGACTGATGTCCTGCAGTCCCCTGGTGGACCCCGCTCCTGTACGCCCGATCATGGGCATATGTTTACAACATCCCTGGTGGTCCAGTGGACTGCTCTCCATTGCCCAATCATGGGCATATGTATTAGATATCCCTGGTGGTTCAGTGGACCACACTCCATCGCCCGATCATGGGCATATGTATTAAATAACCCTGAGGTTCCAGTGGAACCCCCCTCAGCACCAGACTGTGGGTGTATTTGCGAATGTTATCTTAGTGGTCCAGTGGTACCCCCCTCCCCACCCACTCACTGAGGTCTCCTGCCACCCAGCACCCCCCCAGTCAGCGGCAGGTGGTGGGATCCCATCCACATGCCTCCCGGCCACCCACCGACTGACAGCATACAGTACTGTCTGTACACCTATTGGTCCACTGTGTGGGCCAATGGGCATACAGACCATAATGTACTACACAGGCCTGATATGTGAATGAACGCAACCCTTTTGAATATCCGGCCCTTAGTGTATATTTAGAGTTAGAAATGGGACCTTGTTCCTATCATAATTCATAACGAATTTTAGATTCTGATCTTTCTGATTGAGTTCTAAATGAACATTTTTTAAATCTTGTTCTGTACCTTGCCAAATCATAAAAATATTGTGTATATATCTGAACCAGACATGCGTGTTGTGATCCACCTTGCCTCCCTGTCCATCAAATGTATGTGTTTGTTCAAAATTGTCCTTGTATGCATTTGCGTATGCAGGTGCCATGGTGGAACCCATGGCAGTACCCCAATTTTGCAGATAAAATTTGTCATTGAATTCAAAATGGTTCTTTTGCAATATGAATTCTGCTAATTCTTGTAATATTCTTGTTTTAGGATGTGCCAACATCCCTCTCTTATCTAACAATTTACCCATACATTCCACCCCTTCATGGTGTGGAATGGACGTGTAAAGGACTGCGATATCCAGAGTAACTAAATATACATGTTCTGGGATGCCACTTTCTGTGATCTGATTCAGCTTGTGTATCATGTCCATAGTATCCTTCACATATGCTTGAGTTTTTACCACTAAGGGCTGTAGGTGGAAGTCAATAAACTGGGAGACCGGCTCGAAAACAGAGCCGATCCCCGAGACAATAGGTCTACCCAGTGGGTCAATAACACTTTTATGGATCTTAGGGACTGCGTAAAAAGTGCATATTCTTTGATATTCACTAATAAGCAGATCTGCTTCCCATTTACACAGCCAATGCATAGCTATATACTCTTCTAAAAGGCTCTTAAGTTGCATCAAAATATTCTGTGTGGGATATAAGGTAATTGTACATAGTTCTCTGCATTTTGAATTAATATAAGAAACACTTTTTTATATTGTTCCCTATCTTAAATCACAATAGCTCCTCCTTTATCTGCACCTTAATTACTATGTTAGTGTCTCTACTCAAATTCTCTATTGCCTGTTTTTCTTCTCTAGGTACATTGTTGTGTGTAGGGTTACCACCTGTCCTGCGTTTCGCAGGACAGTCCTGATTTGGGCAGCTGTGTCCTGCAAAAAAATATGAAAAATACTACATGTCCTGACTTTTTAGTAGAAAAAATATTTTCTAACTTTCCTCTAAATCTTGTAGAAAACTATAATACCTTAACTAAAATACATTAAAATGATATGAACCCATAGAAGCAACTAAAAAACTACAATACTTAGCCTTAATTCTGATTATATAGAGAAAACAAGTCTGTTGCACTAGTCGAGGTTACGTACTGTCCTGCAAAAAATCATGTTTTAGTAAGAAATGTCCCACTTTGAGTTCTTAAAAGGTGGTAACCCTAGTTGTGTGGTGGGAAGATGGCCTGCTTCTGTTTAAAGAGATCCATGATTTCTTTCTCAACCACCTTGCTGAATGTCTCAATCCCATGGCTTCCTCCAACAGGGGGAGTGTATCTAGATTTTACCTGTAGTTTCTGCTTCACTTGGTTTTGATAAGCAATTTCCCCAGTGCTGCCTTGTGATCCAAAAACATTTTTTAACTGCAAGGTTCTAAAAAATGCTGTAAATGTACCTCTAGATTAAATAAATCTACAAGATGAGTAGGGGCAAATGACAAGCCCAAACTTAACCCTTTCATTTCAGTTGGGGAAATGTTTCTTTTACTTAAATTGAAAATAGGAATGAATTTGTTCCTTGTGTCACTCTCCCCCTGCTGGCATTGCCTTGCCTTGTTAGCCTTCCACCTTGCCCTCTCACCCCCCGATAACCTTCCCCCTGACATGGTACAGTTCTATAGGTGGTTTGAGGGCATGACTCATATCTAGATGTTTGTTCTCTAGGGTATGAAGTACCTGGTTGTTGTTCCTCCGGTTGAGATACAGCTGTGGTATTGATCTTATTAGTGTCTCTAGTATAACTATTATCGCTATCCAAGCTATTATAGGAGTCATAGGACTCCTTCCAATATTGGTTTCTTTTGTTAAATTGTTTATAGGTATAAACTCTTCCATCTCGATAATCATTGGTGTCTCTAATGAATTTACTAATTTTTGTTTTAATCTTTCCTCATATTGTTGTAATTTTTGTTTAATATCCTCTAGATTTTTCTTAAATTCATTTTCCTGGGGTTTTTAATTTCAACGATTCCTCTACCATTTTACTACCCACCTCTAAACTCTGTCTTTCTTCAATGATTGCCTCAATTAGGGCATACATGAAGTCACAGCTTACTCTGTTTCTAATGCCATCCCACTTGTTATTGAGTTTTGAAGACTTTATACCTATATTAGGTTCCATATTTATTCTTAAACCCCGAAGGATTCTGTTATATTGGAGATTGTACACCGTTGCTGCAGTGACTCCCAGATCGCAAAGACCACCACAGTAACAGGAATCAGGCAAGATCTGCCTGTCGCTGTGGTGGTCTGTGTGGTGATTGGGACTGCCTCGCTGGGTGTTAGCAACCCCCGGTCCACATATATCGTAGGTATCAATCCCATTGAGGGAAGTAGGAAAATGTATTCAGTGCTGAATGATGAAATGAAAGGTTACTACATTTATGATTGGTCTTTATTTCTTTTGAAAACAGGAATGGTATAAAGCCACAAAAGCTGAATTAGAAAGAGAAGAAATGCATTGTAGTAGGTAGGTTGTTTGGTTACTGGAGTGACAAAGAATTTAGGGATTAACTTAAAGGTCTGTAAAACTAATCGGAACAAAAGTTTGAAATTATAGTTCATATATGTAAGAAAGCAGATTATATAGCATTATATGCAAGCAGTTTCACTCATTTGGTAACTATCTTTTGGTATCTTAATCATTATTTATTTGAACAAACATGGAAACAGGGAATATATTTTCAGATATAGGGGACAGTCTGCGCAGTAATATTCACTTTACTACATTTTCTGATGAAGAAAGGAAAAATCTATTTACAGCAATGCTTGGGGACAAAGATCTTTCCATGCAGATAAGGGAAGCCCCAAAAAACTTAACACAGAAAACAGAGAATTTACAATATAAAAACTGTAGACTAGAGAGGCATGGGCTCACTTTAACTCAATATCTCGAGTGGTTTACCCATGCTGCAGCGACCGTTGGCATGGAGACATCTCCAACCGTGAAAGCTGCAGTGCCGACTGTTGGCATTGCAGTGTCGGGGGATGCCTCCATGTATTCATTGGGGGGCTGTACCCACCACATCCCTCAGTCTCTAGGATTCTTCTCTTCTGCAGCCTTAAGTGTTCCCCAATGGTGTCCCCTGTCCCCGAATCTCTCCAGCATGTTAGCGACTCCATATCCACATCTTCTGGTTTACTACAGTTTCTTTTCACTCTGGTTAACTGTGCATATGGAATGCTGTTCTTTAAGCAAGCAGCGAGGAAGTAAGACAACTGTTTTATTTTGCATTACAGACTATCTAGTGTAAGCACATTGAGCCAGGAATTGGTTTTGGTAGGAGGCAACATGATTATTGTTTAAATTCAGCTTGAGGTATGCTTTCCTTGCTCAGATATATCGTTGGTATCAATCCTATTGAGGGGAAGTAGGAAAATGTATTCAGTGCTGAATGATGAAATGAAAGGTTACTACATTTATGTTTGGTTTATATTTCTTTTGAAACCTGGAATGGTATAAAGCCACAAAAGCTGACTTAGAAAGAGAAGAAATGTATTGTAGTGGGTAGTTTGTTTGGTTACTGGAGTGACAAATAATTAAGCAATAATGCACAAAAGGGTGTGCATTGTGCTAGCATAATGTCATGCCTGGGATGATTGGGCATGAGCCTGCAGGCCGAGTGCAACTAATCACATCAGAAGTGATGTTACCCCAGCACGACACACACCCTGGAGTGCATTATTGCTATTATACAACAGCTCATTTATGTAAAAGAAAAAAAGAAAAAAAAAAAAACATTTTTAAAGAGATTTTTTGTTAATTTATGATTGTGGATGTATATCAAGAAATAAAATAGTTCCATTTTGGCCAGTAGGTGGCACTGGTGATAAATGAAAGAGCCCTTCTCTGCGACTGCTCTTCCCCACACACACATATACTGTTCATTTCCTTTTCTTAAAAAAATGTATGATAGCGCCTCATGCAATTGTTTCAGTGAACTTTCAGTGCTGCAAGATTTGAGGGAGACTAGGAGCGTTTCATGTGAAAAGTGGTGCAGTGTATTACATTGATCGTGATCCATATAGAAGATGCTGGCTACTCCAGACCAGCCCCACTGTCTACCCCGGGACAAATAAAGAGGTTTGACTTTGTTTTTTTTGGTTTTTTTTGGGTAGCCTGATGTAGTGGTACTGAGTGGTCTGTCTAGCGAGCGACGAGCATTGATATTAGGAAGCGCTCGCACTTCAGGTGAGTGGGATGGAAACGCTGCTTCAGACAATGTTTTTTTTTTTACTTTTTAAACATTTATTTGTTTGTTGGCATACTGTTCATGTGTCAGTGGTTGGCGGGGGTTCTTGCCAGTGTGTGGCGGTGACAACTGCTGATGCTGTTATGCAGTGTGGAAGGCATATGAGCACATCGCATTTTGGAGTAATTCAATTTTACATTTGGTGCGGTCTTTTTGTGTGCTGGGACTAGACTCGTGATGTTGTGCTGGGATAACATCATGGGTGCAGTCCCAGAATGACCAATCAAATGTCAGCATTTTTTCTTGCCATTGTACAATTTATGGATTAATTTAAAGGTCTGTTAGACTAATCTGAACAAAAGTAAACAGCATGTACAATTTTATATTTTTTCAGAACCACATAACATGCGATAAAAAATTTTAAATACCCCGTGAACAAGCTCTACGGACAGAGCAAAACGTAGGGGGAACTATTAAAAACATTGCTTGGAACACACCTTCAAGTGTCTGTGTTTTGATAAAGGATATTAAAGGGCTTTACCCCCCCAAACCAGGTTAGTGGATATCTAGGCAAACTGGGCAGCCTAGGTGGGCCTGTGGTCCTTTTCTGCTGTCACATACCTATGTTCCTATGTATTCTACAGGCAGATTGGGAAAAGGGAGGAGGGATCCACTACATCACATGGGAAGCATTCATTGTGTCTGGGCAAAGTTTCTGAATATCTGTCCCTTGGTGTCTTTATCCTGCCCAGTGTTGGTCGATGTGTGGAGCAACATGGCCTCCTGCCCCCAAAAAAGCTCAGTTCTAGGGGCATGGGGCAATTAATCTTCCTCCTTCCCCCAACCATGACATCCCTGGAGTGACTGAGTCCATTCTAAAAACCAGGTTGATGGTGTGGTACAGGTCTGGTATCTCTTCTCCCCCCAAACACACAACACAATTTGTCCCCCTTTTTTTTAACCTCTTCAGGTCCTTCCTAACTGACCAGCTGATCAGAATTTTTATTTCTCATACGGACCCATTTTCCCTTTTATATCTACAGGTCTGACAGGAACTTGACCAGGTGTAGGAGGACACTGACCATACGTATCAGACAAGTATTGTTTTTTTTGTTTACCCTACACTGTCTGTCATAGTGCATAAAGAGTTGCAGATACTTTGTGAGCTCATTACTGTTCTTATTTTACAGGTACGAATGGCTGCTTTATAAGGCACTGGGTTGGAGCAGTACCTTGTGCTTTAGGAAGGAGGGTATGGTCACTGCGTGGAATCATCTTTCAGGACTGATTAATGAAATGACATTGTCATTGTTCATGGGGTGGGCTCTCAAAAAGCCTATGTTGCAAATCTGGTGAAAAAATTCCAATCAATGACTGTGTTATGAGCTTGCATTGCGTAGTTTCCACGCACACTCGTAACTTCAAGGATTTGTAATATTTTCACTTCAGAGTTTCAACACTGGCATTTTGTCAGACCTCCTTATGAACAGTACAGCTGTCATTTTTCACATCCTATCCAAAATGTGTTTTCGCACTTTCGGTGCAGAATAGCACACTTGCTGAGGGAAATCAGTGTTCGGGACAGATTAAGAAAATCACAGTGATACTGTTCATGTATAGAGGTCCTAATGGTACAGTCCAATGACATGATACAATGGTGGCAGAAGTTGTAAATACGTTAGAATTGAAACAAATCCAACAACAGCAGTGGGAATACAGTGGTGTGTATTTGAGCCATTGTGGTACCATTCATGCACATATTCTCATTGTGATACCACTGTCCATGTGGTACCACAATGGCAACAATGGTATTACAATGGAACTGAAATAAATCCAATGTGTCTAGACAGAGCTGCCCTATATCCCACTTTATTTTCGCTTTATATAGAGCCATTAGTAGCAGCCATAAGACAAGAACCAGAAGTAAGGGACATCCCCCTTGAAGGGCGAGAATACACCATCTCGCTATATGCGGATGATATTCTATTAACATTATTAGATCCAGAAATTACTATTCCCACAGTATTGAAAATAATAGAAGACTTTTAAGTTATTGCAGGGTATAAAATAAATGTACAAAAAACAGAAATTCTCCCATTAATTTTTATACCGTCTAAATCTCTGAAAGATCAACTTCCACTAAAATGGAGAAATAATAAAATAAAATACTTAGGAGTCACCATTCCTTAAAAGCTGGATCATCTCAAACTCTTTAATCTGGAACCACTTACACTAGATATAGAAAGAATATTAGGTTTCTGGACACATCATTTTCTGTCTTTTTTCATCAAGAATACAAGCTGTAAGAATGACTATCTTTCCAAAGATACTATATTTATTTCAGACATTGCCATTCACCCCATCTAAATTTTACTTTTGTTCCTGGGACAGAGTGAAGTCCAGGTTTGTTTGGGCTGGAAAAAAGCCAATAATTCACTGGACAAATGCTGCAGTTACCAGTGGCTAGTGGAGGGTTAAATCTTCAGAATTTGAGAGAATACCTCAGATCAGTAAACTGCAAAATTGTATTGTCCTGGCTCAACAAACGAGTGGAAACTACATGGAAATCTATAGAATTTATATTAAATGATTTACATGACCCCTTTCCTATTATTTTGCCCCATCACACGCTTTATCAAATCTTGGGGAATATACTTATGGAACTAGAAACACTCTGAAAATATGGGGATCAATTCGGAGCCTTCAGGGATTAGAAATGAAAATTACGTACCTACCGTAATTCTTGATCTTCTCTTCTATCTTCACCATTCATCACTGTTGGGTGACAACCGGAGGCATGCACCCACCACAGGAGTTTTTTTTTTTAGAGGAGTCGGCATCGACAGCTCCGCCCCCTGGAGTGACGGTCTGCGTAGAGCACGAGGGGCGGCCGTTAGGAGTTGCAGACTCCTCCTCCATCCCAGTTCTGTTAGCCAGAGAGGTGAAATAAGGATTAGAAGAGAGAATGAGGCAAGAGAGCTGAGGGATAGAAAAAAGGAAAGGATATAAACTAAAAAAGGAATAAGCCAATAGAGGACAGAACGGAGAGGAAGAAAACTGCCTACCCTAAGGGACCAAAGGGCCTCACTTCTGGGGCAGCTCTAAGGGAGGAACAGATAAGGAGGAGAAGGAAGAAGAAGGAGAAAAAGAGAGAAAAAGAGGAGGGGATGCTAGGCGGGGAGAATTCTGCCATTGGTAAATTGGCTTAGGGTTATAAGCTCGGAGCCATAAACAAGGGAGCAAGGATCCCATTTTGAAATTTCAGGGAGAGGCTCAACCAAACCTCTCATGCAGGATGGACACCAAAGGCAAACTTCCTAAACCTCCCACCTTCCCCAAATTTCTAGACTCCAGTTGGGAGCTCTCCAACTACTAAGGGGGAAAATCTGTTCCAAAAGAGAGCTGCCAACTAGGAAGGAAAAGAAGCCCTCTAGCACCTTGTTAAGTGATAACACAGTATCATGTGTATGGGGGAGCTCTACAGGGGACACCCCTAATGACACAGAGAGAGTGGGAACTCAATCGGATTCCCTAGAGGCAAGGCAGAAAAACACCTCTTATGGAAACAGAAGTGCCCGAAAGCACCAACCAGTAGAGGTTGAATAAAAGACTAGAGCCTGCTAGAAGGGGTCTGGGAAAGAGAACTCAAGCCATTTAAGGAACCATCTCTTTAATCATGAATTGAAAACATGGCTGTGAAAAAGCCAAGAACTGCCCAGTAAGGGTAGTCAGAAAGAGTTCCCCCAGGACAGATAAACCTTAGCTCGTTCCTCCTATTCTCAGGGAGAGGAATTTTTTGTTTTTGTTTTTTTGTTTTTGGTTTAATGGCCAAAGGAGAAGGGGGAGGAATGAGCAGGGAGGGGGAGACACCGAAGAAGGCGGCCCTTGAGGTTATGGTGGGAGGGATTCAGTAATTAATGGTGAAGATACAAGAGAAGATCAAGAATTACGGTAGGTACATAATTTTCATATCTTCCCTTGTCAATCTTCACCATTCATTACTGTTGGGTGAGTATCAACCCCACTCCCCCAAAGAGGGGGGTAAGAGAAAACCCTGAGGGAACAGATCCTTCAGACTCCTACAGGAGACAAGTAGAGAGGAGAAGACCCTAACCAATAGACTAGGAGTTTAAGGTGGGTGAGGAGAAGGAGGCACCCCTGAGGGGCTGTGGGAAGGGGGTTGCCCCTGAAGACGCCTCCTCACCCTATGGGAAAAAAGGCGGGTCCCCGGAAGGCAGAGCCAGTCACTCTATGCCGGGCCATGGGTGACAGTCAGGAGAGACAAAGCCATGCCTTCCACCTAATGCAGATCACTGTCCCCACTAGTCTGGATGCCACCTCATTGGCATTGTAGGATGCCCTCGCTTGGTGCCTTGCAAGCTCCAGACCCTGCGCTTAGAGGGCAATGGCTTGTCTAGACTGCTGTGAGTCAGGAAGCAAAGCTAAGACCTGAGCCAGCATCAACCACAGATGCCTGTTGTAAGTAGCTTGGTAAGCTTGATGAGAAGAAATGCACAACAATGCATGACCAGAAGAGAAGACTCTTCATCCCCACCGGTCGAACTCAGCAGAATCCGAATCCGGAGGCGAAGCCCAGAAGGAGTATCCAGGGACATCAAACCTGAAGGTGGGTGAGGTAGAGAACCTAGAGACTCGTGGGGGGCACAATACCATCTCCTGCAGTCTCCTGGAACTGAAGAAGGAGTGGCTGGAGACTGCCAGGTGTGGATAGATGCTTCCTGGAAGGGGATCGGCCAGGAAGGCGCCACCAAATGGCGGGCACTGAACTCATTAAGGAAAGCACACATCTGCCGCCCAGTATTGTCCCTACAAATAAATACAAAGCTCCAAAACCATCCTTGAGAGGAAACGCTGATAGTCGGTGAAGTCAGCGTCAGAGGAATGGTGGACAGAAGGTTCCTCTTCCACAGTTGAGGAAGATGAGGAGGAAGTGGAGCTCAAATTCCCAGAAGACTCCTGTTGCAGGGGGGACAGGCGAAAGACCTGTTTGTCCATGGTCCAAACATAGGACGGGAAAGCTGCCGCAGTAGCTCTGAATGTCTCCCAAGATAATGGCCCAGTGGGCCCCACATGGCCGGGAGAGAGGGAGGTGGTTGCAGAGGGATGAGCGAAGGGCACTGATAGTATGTGCCTGACCTCCGCCAGGGCTCTGGGATCCAGGTAGCGATGCCGCCAAAACTGAGGACCCTGGGATCATGCCGGGTTGCGTAGTAGAGAGGAAAAGAGACAACTCTGGAAAGAGCCCTGAAGAGGAATCTCCCCTGTGGTGCACCTGGGATTGCATGAGTCCAGAAGGGCAATCCTCAGAACCACCACCAGAAGACACTTTAGAGACCATCAGAGAGAGGTGAGGATCAGCGCTATGACTCCTCCCCAAATCCCACAGGGTGGTGGGGGTTCATCGCTGCTCTTGACCCCTACCCCACAATCCTTCAGACTCTGAAGCAGCCCTCTTCCTCATAACCAGTGGTGGAGATCCCTGCTGAGCAAGACCCCGAAGGGCACCCACTGAAGCAGGGTCCTCTTCCCTCTTCTGAAGGACCTGAGCAGTACCGGGAACGGCGGCTGCCTGGGACCTGCCAGAAGAGGGAATCCCCTCTCGGACATCTGAAGGGTCCACCACGGAAGACTCCAGGCCACCTCTAACCATGGAGCCATCTGGGCTAACCAGCTCCGGGGAGTCTGGGAGAGGAACAATGGACTGTCTAGCCCTGCAGCCTACAGGAGGTTCAGAGCCAGAAGACTCTAGCTGCTGGTCTGGGCCCTCACCTGAATCGTCTCCCTCCAAGGAGGGGTCAACAAGGAAAGACTCCATTCCAGCTACCACAGGAATCTGCCCTGAGGTGGCACCAGGCCTGGTACTGCCGTAGGCCATGATGACTAACACATCCGCAGAGTCATCTGCACCTCTGTCGGTGCTAGGCTCTCAGGCTGCGGCATGAACGGCACAGTCCAGGTGCCCGACACTGCCAATGGAGCCAAGATCCAGCATTGGACCACGAATGGCACTACCCGAGTGGCACCGCCAATGGTGTCGCATGAGTCCCTGGCACCTCAAATGGCACTGAGGCCCAGAGCAGCACCACTGATGGTTCCGTCCAAGTCCCCAGTGCCCTGAATGGTGCCAAGGCCCAGAGCAGCACCGGCCAAGGCACCGCTTGAAAGCACGGCACCACAAATGGTGTCGTGACCCAGAGCAACACCGCTGACAGTGCTGCTCGAGTCCCCGGTGCTGTGAACAGTGCCAAGACCCAGAACGGTGAGGCTGATGGCCCTGGCCGAGTCGCTGGCGCCATAAGCTGTTCCAGACTCCACGACAAGGATAGACGGGAATAAGGGCCCACCAGAGCTGGGCCCTTCAACTGGAGGCCATTACACTGGGGAGCCTGCACCTCTGAGGAGGTGACTGCCAGGACGGGACCAACAGCGCGACCTCAGGAGGGATCACACCATTCCTCCGGTGCCGAAGAAGAAACCTCCTCCTCGGCAAGGCTGGAAGTGGAGGAGGCTTCCTTCTCGCCAGGTTGTATAGACCTGGGAGGGAACCCAGAGGAAGGGTTGAGAGATCTGGCCTGGAAAGCCCAAGGGTGACGTTGTCCTCTAAAAGTCGGTGGAGCTTGTCCGACTCGCAACGCGCGGACTTCTAAAACACGGCGATCCATGGAGAAGCAGGCGTTGCAATGGTCCATATCATGGTAGGGTCCCAGGCACCAGAGACAAACATCATGAAGGTCCATGATGGAAAACTGCCGGCCACAGGGGCACCGACGCATACAGGCACAGCCCACCTTAGATTTATGCTTTGCCCCCAAACCAGACATGATACCAAATAATTAAGGAAAACACAGAAGAGGCTCGGCGTCATTGAAAAATATAGAAAGGAACGGTCTTACTGGTTGACGACGTCGAGAATCACCGGAAGGGAGCTTCGAAAACTTCGACAATGCGGCCTATGATGCAGTACTAGTAGGAACTCTGCACAGCAGGTGCAGCCTCAACGGTGGGAGAAACAGAACTGGGATGGAAGAGGAGTCTGCAATGCCTAATGGCCGCCCCTCATGCTCTACGCAGAGTGTCACCCAAGGGGTGGTGCTGTTAACGCCGACTCCTCTAAAAAAAAAACTCCTGTGGCTGGTGCGCACCTCTGGCTGTCACCCAACAGTAATGAATGGTGAAGATTGACAAGGGAAGATAGTATATTCGCTTATTTTAAAATGTTGGCATTAGAACAAGAAGTAGTAGCAACTGGCCTTGGTCATATATTTGGGGATTGGGGAAGATGGAGACTAAAGCTGACCTATCAATTCTTGGATTCGCATAGAGTTTTACCCTTTGTAGCTTTGTAGACTAGGTTTTGTCTACCAGGCACCCATCATTATAGATACTTACAGGCCAGGAAACATTTACAAGAAAGGAAATTCATAGTAAAGGGCATACCAAATCCAATTCCATCATTGATGACTCTTTTATTAGAAGCTCTAGGAGGAAAGGAGCAAACCAGAATGATTGGCCTGATATATAAATCTCCTAGAGATATTTGGAAGAAATCATCTAGAGATATATTGACCAGTGGAATAGAGAGTTAAATACCCAAACAACATATGAGAAATGGCCGGAAACTATCCAGAATATCCAATGAAAGCAACCCAGATACCTTTTTGGTCAGAATATATCTGGAAATGTCATGTTAGATATTTTATTACACCAGATTAACTAATTCAATATTTGCCAGTAAATTATGGAATGTGCTGGAGGAATATGGCAAACCAGAAGCAACTGTTACTCACATAATATGCTCCTGTTCTAAAGTGGCACCCTATTAGCAGGATATCACTAAAAGCTTAAAGCAATTAATAGATTCAGACCTAGAATTTACACCTGAAATGATTATGCTTTATATTCGATCAGAGGGACAGATCCCTCCTCAAAAAAGTATGTTATATCTTTACTTAGTAATGGCCAAAAACACATTACACGGTTATAGCATACAACTTTGGTGCCCACATTATCCTACTGACATAAAGCTATGATAGAAGTCTATCAAATGGAACGCATAGCTACAATTAGAATGATGCGAAAATATGCATTTGAGATTAGATGGAGACTCTGGGTTTTCTATACAACTCCTATAGATGCATCATTTGTTCCCGGAGATGTTGAAAGAAAAAGCTGTTAGATTAAATAATGATTATGAGATTTCATACTCTGTTTGGAAATATATGAGAAATATAAATAGCAATAGTACTATATTAACACTGATAAACTTCAGAGAATTGGAAATGTATATGACTATAAACTTGAATGTATGCTGCTTGTATGTAAATATATATCAAGAAAAGAAAAGAAAGAATAAAAAAAAAAAAACAACAAATCCAATATGTTACCAGTCAAAGGGATACAATGGTACTGCACTGGAATTTACAATGGTATGGAAATGGTGGTAATGCTATGGTTTTCTGAGGGTATTTTGGTAAGGGGAGAGACCCAAAGCCTGGAACTCCAGCTGCTCAAAAAGCAGACTGTCAGGTGCAGGGACTGAGGGTCCGGATGGAGTACCTTCCCTTGATTGATGGAAAGTAGGTCTGGGCATGCTGGAAGATGCCTCAGGAGCCTGGTGCTGAGGCTGAGGAGATCTGGGTTCCAAAACAGGTGGGGTCAGTCTGTGGCCATCAGGATCACCTATGCCTTGTCCCTCTTGACCTTGAGAAGCACCTTGTGGATCAAGAGAAGTGGAGGGAAGGCATAGAAGAGGCCTGGAGTCAATGGCTTTGAGAAGACATCCCACTGCAGTGAGCCCTGCCAAGGAGGGTAGGCATGGAACAGCCTCAGCTTTGTGTTCTCCTTGGAAGTGAACAGGTCCACCTGAGGGCTGCCCCATTGAGAGAACAGACTGTGTATTACCACTGTATGAAGAGATCCCTCATGTGACACCTCACCAAAATGGCTGAGGGTGTCCACCAGCTGATTTCAAGCTCCTGCCACTGAAATGACTAGGAGGTCTGCATCCTGATGGCTCATAAGGGTACAGACACAAAGGGCTTCCATGCACAGAGGTCACAAGTGTGTTATGACCTGTAGTGTTGTATGTCTGGACTTGGACCACTTGACCCCAAATGAATGGAATGAATGCAATCAACGTGAGTCCAACTGCTTGGAGCTCCTGCAGGTTGATATGGCATCAGGACTCCTCTGGGATCCACAGCCCATGGACTCTGTGGTTCCCCATATGGGAACCCCAGCCCATGAGAGAGGTGTCAGTCATCAGGATGACCATCAGCTTGGGGCAGATGAACAGGATTCCTCCCTGCAGATGGTCCCAGATGGTCAACCATTGGAGAGCATCCCACATCTTCTGGGTTACGGTGATCAGCTGGTTGAAATGACTGAGATGTTGAGACCACTGGCTGGCCAACTCCTATTGAAGGGGGCGCTTATGCCACTGGGCCCATCAGATCATGAAGGTGCAGACTTCAATGTAACAGAGAAGTTGCAGGAAGTCCCAGGCAGGGAACAAATGCACAACCAGAAATGATCAGGCAAAGGAGGAGAGAACCTCTACCTTGTCCGCCGACAGCCTGGCTCTGGCTTAGCAAGGGTCAAACTGTGCCCCAATGAAACAGCTATCACCTGAGAAGGCATGGGTTCTGACTTGACCTTGTTGATCAGAATGCCAAGGCTGAGGCTGGTCTGGAGAGCCAGATCCCTGGACCTCTCAACCTCCAGGCTGGAGGGACTCATTATGAGCCTATTGTCGAGATACGGGTAAACTCTGACCCATCGACCATGGAGATGGTCCGCCACCACTGCTATGCATTTGGTGAAGACACACAAGTCCAAAATGTTGTAATCATGAACTCGATAGTAGCGTGGTGCTAGGACAGAGGTTGGTCAGAACCACACAGCCAATAAAACCAATTTCAAAGTAGTCCAGCACTCAATTAATAACACTAAGACTCCAGTTTGATTTTAAACATTTTACAGCTCAATGCAAAAATTAATAAAACAGAGTGATAGTGTCAGACATAGACACTCACAACCTGCCCCGGCACTTCAGGTGTCTAAACCCTTCCTCTTGGGAATGGTTAACTTGGAGACAAAGTCCATTTATAAAGAGGTGCTCATTACTATTTGAAATCAATTAATTAACCAAATTAGCTTCCAAAATGGTGACAATAACAGCAAAGAAAATATAAACTTGCAAAATATTAAAGCAATCGAGCATTTCCTTACATCCAATATACATGTTCAATTGCAACAAATTCATAACATTTTAACTATTAAAAAAACATGTCTTAGCTTTTATATATTATTTTTAGAACTAAATTGCATAAACACTGTATATCTGAACATGACTGATAACGGCAACGTGTACAGAATTCTGTTGCCCAGTTCATAATAAAGATTCCTTTTTTCAGTATAACCATTTTTTAGGGTTAACAGGTACGTATTTTCAGCTGGACTCCTTATATACCAGTCAACAGCTGTAATAAGTGAATTGCATGAAGAAAAAACCTAAACAGAGAAAAAAGGCACAATAATTACAAAGCTGTAATGCTATGTCTATGTAATCACTGACAAATCAACATTAATGTTTTTTATATAAAGAAAAGATGGAGATCACAATAAATTCTCTTTTTCAATAAGCTTTATTTGTTGTGTCTCCATTTCTAAATGTATTTCTTTATTTTTAATTTAAACATTTTTTGACTGGGATAGGCACACTGAGCGGAAGCTCATTCCAGGTGTGACCTGAGGGAGGGGCAGAAGGAGAAACATAAAAAAAAAAAATTACATTTGAATTGGGAGTTGTGAGGGTCTTCCCCTCAGTGACTACAGAGGGCTTCTTCTGGTGACCGCATCTGGGTACTCCCAGGGATGTTGGTGTCCTTACTGCTGAAATTTATCAACAAGCTCAGAGAGGGTCTGAATCATGGGGATACTCTGCACACTAGAAGGGAGGAGGCTCAGATTTATAGCAATGTAAAAGTAGGATGTTTGCCCCCTATAGGTCACTCTTGGTACTTCCTTATGTGGACACCTTGAAAAGTTTTTAAATCATGATGAGGCTCAGATTGATACCAATGTTTCTTGTTTTATAATATGTTGACAGTTTTTGTATTACAGTTTCCTCCAGGCTCCTTCAGCACTTGTATTGAGGGGGAGTCGAACAAAATAACTATTTGGTTCACTCACCAATTGTTAAAGCAGAATGTTTGCCCCCTATAGGACAGTCATGGTACTTCCTTATGTAGGCATCTTGAAAGGTTTTTTAAATCATTTGCAGGTAGATAAGGATGATTACCTTTGACTTGAATAACCATGTTTATGGGGGGGGAGGGAAGTTATCAGTATCATCTCCCTGGATGTTTGCAGACGGAGAAAGGGTAGGCTGTGCTCGGGATTTGCCCCGGGGGCTATGGGGTCTGCTCATTGTAACTTTGAGCACCTTTATTCTAAATGCACAAGCAATTACCTTTTGGCTGGGAACACCTTCCAGCCATCCATTGGAAGTCATGACAGCCCATTGCGGATGAAGTGGCTTCAATGCCCACAACCTTTGGGGTTCGTTACAGTTCAATTGCTTTTGGCCTCTACTATGAGTTGGCCAGAGCACAGAGTTCATGCCCCATTTTGGGCAATATTACTATATCTAAACCTGTTCAGTTGTTGTTATTTGTTTATATTTCAAAAGGGTACACAGGTTTTAAAAAAGGGTCTGGGTTGCCAGCCATGGTACAGGCACATTTCCTTGTTTCAGATGTCAGATGGTTTACGCTCTCTTTATTTAAATGGCTAATCAATATACTAAGGTACTTTTCTATAATATAAATGGGTGTTCCAACCCTATTATGAGGAAGCAAATTCAAAGATATTTAGCAGCACAGAAATGTGAAGTAAATGTCTTACAGGAGACACATTTGTCGCCCACCGAGGCCCTGAAGCTGAAGTCCAGACCCTTCCTTCACTTGCTTCATTCTTCCCTACTTCTGGTAGAAAGAGGGTCATAGCCATACTTCTGCCTGCTTCTCCCCTTTTGAACAAGAAGAAGTGGTGGAGGACCCTGGGAAAAGGTATATTTTGGTGATTGGCACAATTCAGGATACTCAGGTCACCTTGGTAAATGTGTGTGCCCCCCTGGGTTCCCCACTCTCATTTTACTCATCCCTTTCTCAGCTCATTGCTGAAAAAACAAAGGGGGTCTTGATAATGGGTGGGTACTGGAATCTGGACACCACCTCACATGTCCCTAATCTGGACTTTTGAAAGGCTGTCTCTCCCTTAAAAAGATCCTGGATCAGGTGGGACTAGTGGATATCTGGCATGAAAAATACCCCAAAGCAAGGGATTACACCTACTACTCTCCCAGATTCTGAATTTTCTTGAGATTAGACATTTTACATTTTCCAGGGACCTTTCTTGTTTCCCTTCATGTGGGTGGGTATTTCTTTACTGTCTGACCATAACTATATCTTTCTAGAGGTGGATTTTTGCTTCCTAGATGAAATACCCAATGGAGACTGAATGCATGCCTCCTCCAAGATAAAATAGTTGTAGAGGAGCTCAAACAACACATTAAAAGCACTGTAACTGAGAATACAACAAAGGAAATAACACCTCAGATTCTGTGGGATACTCTCAAGTCTGCCTCAGGGGAAAACTTATTTCTATAGCGTCTCATAAGAAAAAAGCCCTTAGGCAGAAGCAACAGGAGCTGCTCACCCAAATTAGGAAACTTCAGAGTGCACAGAAAATTAAATAGGAGGGTCACTAAAATTACATCCCCCCTGACTGGCCTCTCAGTTAGTAAATCAACCCAAATTGCAGAAGCCTTTGTCTCCTATTACTCTAAACTTTATAGCCCTCAGGCAGAGTCGACCCTGCAGTAAAAGGTGAGCTATCTCAGGTCTTTATCCCTCCCCTCACTCACACTAGAGAGGGGCCAGGCATTGATTAGGCCAATTACCCGGTTGGAAATTTTAAATACCATAACAAAGTTAAAACTGGGAAAATATCCTGACCATGATGGCTTCACTGCAGAATTTTATAAAACCTTCAAGGTAGAGACTGCACCTTTACTACTGGAGGTTTTCTCTAGCATCTGAAGGAGGGGAATCCTGTTCCCCCCTTGTGGCAATATGCCACTAATTCCCTTCTGCACAAAGAAAATAAAGACCCTATCCACTGTGAATCCTACTGCCCTGTTTCCCTCCTTAATTCAGATTACAAAATATTTACTTCTATAATAGCCTCCAGATTAAACTCCTTATTACCTGACCTGGTTGATTTAGATCAGACAGGCTTTGTGTCTGGCCACCAGGCTTCAAATAGTGTCCACTCCACAACAAATCTGATCAACTCTATTCATCGCACTCATACTCCTGCATGCCTGATAGTCTAGATGCTGAAAAGGCTTTTGATACGGTCTCCTGGGGTTCCTGTTTCTAGTTCTGGAGTGCATGGGCTTCTCACAGACCTTTAGCAATAGCATCAAGGTTCCCTACTCTGGCCTACAGGCCTATGTTGGGGTATGTGGGGGGATATCAAACAGATTTAGGTTGGGTAGGGGTACTTGACAGGGATTCACCCTCTCTTCCCTCCTGTTTGCCCTATACACTGAAACCCTTATGGAAGCTATTTGTAAATCAAACACTATCTGAGGGATTAAGGTGGGAGGCTTGCATCAGAAAATATCCCTGTATGCAGACAATGTTCTGCTCTGCCTGTCTCAGCCTGAATGGTCTGTCGCACAGGTGTGGTCCATTTTGGAGGAGTTTGGAGGGCACTCTGGATACTTCCTAAATAGGACCAAGACAGAAGTAGCAGTTTCTACTACACCCCCTCAAAGACAATCTAGGATCTTCTTCCCCTGAATTGGTCTGCAGAGAAAATGCAATACCTGGGTTCTTACATCACTAAGCACACCTCTCAACTCTTTTAGATAAACTACAACCCGATGGTACACCAAGAGAAAAAATACTTTGAGAGGTGGTCATTAATAAAATTCCCCATGTATTCTAGAATTCAAACAATCACCATGAATATACTCCCCAAACTCTTATATCTGTTCCAGTGTCTCCCTTTCTTCATCCATGAGTCATACTTCCAGGCCTGGCATAAACTGATTTATAAATTTGTTTGGAACAAGAAGAGGCCCAGAATAAATCTTAAGATTTTACAAACACATAGAGACAAGGGTGGAAGATCCCTCCTGGATTTTGAGAACTATTTTATAGCTGCTCAGCTAAGGGTGGCCCTTTAGTGGTCTAACTCTGCATATTCCTCAAACTGGAAGGAAATGGAGAGAGGCGAGGAGGGGGAGGAGCAGGGTCCACCTCTTGAAACTAGAATGGTATTTCCCCACACAAAACCCTACCCCCAGGCTTTCCACTGTAAGGGACACTATGAAAGCAGGACATAGAGTTTGGCAAAAATATAAACTGAAGGCCTCACTGTGTCCTCTCTTCAGGTTGGCCTGGGACTCTTGCTTCCCCCAGCCCATCAGGACCATACCTTTAAGACCTGGGACAGAGCTGGTCTTGTGCATCTGGGCCAGTTCCTTCAAGGGGGTGTGGTGCAGGACTTTGAGACGCTATAAAATGCATTAGGCCTGCAGAATTGTGACTATTTTAGATACCTTCAGGCCTGAGCCTATATTACTAGCTGTCAAAGGGCAGATCACGATCATCTGAGGGCTGCCACCTTTCTGGTGAGCCTTCAAGTGGGCCGGACTGCTCAGGCCCAGAGGGGCCTGATTTCTGCAATTTATTAATCTCTGGCCAGCTTGAGGGGTGACTCCCCTAGCTAAGATCAAATCAAATCAAGCTGGTGGGGAGAGGGGGTGCAGACCTGGGGAGGTCAACTGGGACAGTGTCTTTTACATTGCCTCAAGGACCACACACTCTTCACATTGGCAAGAATTCGGTTGGAGTGTTAGAGTCTGCTTTTTTCTTACACTTAAAGCCTTGAATAAGAGAAACCCCACAAGACAGGTGGTCTAGTGTTCTGTTAGAGACTGTGTGGAGAGACGGAGGCAAACCATTTATACATTTTCTGGGCTTGCCCACAGATTCAGTCTTTTTGGAGGGAGGTGGCTCCTGTTATTGAGGACCACTTTTCTCTGAATTCCCCTCCCCCGGGGTGGCCAAATGTCATCTTGGATACTCCCCCTCCAGGTCTTAAAAGTGTAGACTTACTCTATCTCTGGGTTATCTTCTTAATAGCAGCACATAAAGCCATAACCCATTCATAACTGAAGGCTGAATCACCCACTAAACAGTGCTGGTTTCAGGTGATTCAGGAGAGCTCAGAGCTAGAGGAGCTGACTTTTAAAATAAATCAGAAACTGCACATTTATAGCCGGAGATGGGCAAGATGGCTGATCTGACTGGACTCTCACTCGGACCCCCTTACCCATGTGACTCCTCAGGAGGGAATCTCTGGTTCAGCCCTCCAAAATCCATAGGTGTACAGTGAGTAAAAGTGGGAGCTTGTTGTTCTTGAGGCGAGTCGGAAGGTGTATAGGAGGGAAATGTATTTAAGCCCGTGAAATGTATATAATTTATTAGCCTTATATCTGTATCTGCAAGTTTAGGACAATGACATTTTTATATGCTGCTAATTCGGAGAGGATGGAAAAGCCTGTATGTTTACCTTTATTTTTTATGTACCCAACTGATGTTAATAAGCTTGAATTAAAAAAAAAAAATTACAAAGACAAAATAGACATTTGCAGCAAGACAACGGTTTAAGAATACAACCAGAACAGTAGAGTTACAACCATTTTCAGGTCTTAGTGACATAATGACATCAATTGTAATAATAATAATAACATAACATTGTAAACTTGAGCTATATCCTGGACATAAGACAACTGGGAAAAACAGAATTCACAAAACACAAGTACGCATAGTGAGGACTAGGCCATTTTAAGTGCGTGGTGAGAAGACAGATCACCTGGAACAGCGGCCGGGGGGGGCGGGAGCCGTAGTTGTATCCGGCAAACACAGTGAGAGAAGGAGTTTCTGATGGAGGGGGCAAGTTTGTTCCACAAATTAGAAAGGGAGATGGTTTAGAAAGCAGCTTTTCCAGACGATGAGGATGGGTGAGGTTGATGGAATGATCTGTCATTTCTGTGTCTCAGTGTATAAGGGGAGTCAGGGGCTATGGTGAGACTGTCAACCAAGTAAGAGGGTAGCATGTCAAGCCAGCATTTAGATATGAGGTTGAGAGAGTGGATATATCATCTATGGAACAGTGGGGCTATGCCTAGGAGGGAATAAAGGTTGCAGTGATGGGTTCTAAGGGGTGAATTGGTGGCAAAATGGCAAAAAGAGTTTAGGAGGGCGATGGGCCTGGATTGGGTGGTTTATGGGGCAGTGCTGTAGATCACATCTGCTTAATCAAAAATGTGAAGGATCATTTTGGTTAAGATTTGCCATCTGGCAGGGTGTGGGATGGAAATGAGGTGCCGGTAGAGCATACCGAGTTTGGAGCATAGTTTAGAGATGGTTGCCTCAATGTGAGATGAGTAAGATAAGTGAGGGTTGTGCCACATACTCAGGTATTTGTATTTACTGACATGGTGTATGGGGGTACTGTCTAGGGAGACGATGGTGGAAAGGGGGGGATAACCTATTAACCTTCTGCGCTGAGCCAGATACCATGGATACAGTTTTGGCAGTGTTTACTTTCAATTGGTTTTGTCTGAACCAATACTGGATATTTGTGAAATCACATTGGAGGGCAAACTAAATGTTTTGTATTGATGGGCCTGAGGTAAAGAGGATAATGTCGTCCATATACATGTGTATGCTGGACTTTGTCAAGAGGAGGGAAGGTTGTTTATGAAGAGGGAGAAAAGGATGAGACCAGGGACAAATCCTTGTGGAATTAAGTCTTTATTTATTTATTTAACCAGGCATTCATCATTGAGCAGAAGCTCATTTGCAAGATGGACCTGGGTGGAGCATGAACAATTGTATATACAGGTCAACACAGGTATTTACAAGGCAATACAGATAATACTGTTTACAGAGAGGAAGAAAAAGAAGTTCATATGTACATAGAATTATACAGATATTGTACAGATTACGGGTATTTACATACATAGAAGTGTCTATAGGAAGATAAAGCAGGTTATCTAAGGTTGCAGGAGGAAGTAATGGAAGAAAAAATAAAAATAAAAATATACAGCAGGTAGAGGCGAAGGTGGGGAGGGAGGAGATAGGGGAGAAAGGCTAGAGGACACGGTGCACAGAGGAGTTGGTAAAACAGGATGTAGAGAAGGTGGATGGAGAAAAGAAGTATGTGTGAGCCCCGGGATTGAATGCTATAAAGTACGGGGCATGGTAGGATGTCACAGTCCAGGGGTAGTGAGCTCCTATCCGAGGTTGGGAAAGGAAGGATAAGAGGATGGACAGGCCTAGTGTTGATGAGACAGGGGATAAGAGAGAGAACAATTAGGCTTGTGAGAAGCAAGCTGGGGGGGTCAATACTTAAAATTGGGTCTAGGCGTGGCTATATAACAGTGCAGACACCAGCACTGGGTCTGAGTGGGTGAAGTAGTCACATACTTCTCTGATTGTATGGAAATAAAGCATCTTGAAGGCATTTATACTGATTAGAATGCTTAATTTGAGGGTTTTTTTGTAGATCGTTTCATAAGGTAGGTAGCACGAAGCTTATGGCTGCCTGCCGAAGTGGGATTTTGCTTTGGGTACTTTAAGTGTAATAGCTGAGTAACTTCTTAATGCATATTTCCCAATTATACTCAGGGCAAGACAGCAGGAGATATAGTAAGGCAGCTTATTAGAGATGGCTCTATAGGTCCAGAGAGCAGCATTTCTGTGGCACCTGAACTTTAGTGATGTCCACCCCACTGCAGCATATAGGGTGCAGCGATGCACGTCGACGGGAAGTCCCATTATAAACCTCAGTGCTAGGATGGGGGCGGGAAGAAACATCAGTGATTTTGACAGACTATGGCCTGCTGCAGAGGTAGGAAGAGAACCACTGAATGGTGATAGGGACAAGACCTGCTGCTTCAAGTTTTGACTGGAGGAGGGGATAGGATACAGAGTCAAAGGCCTTAGTTAAGGTGACGAAAACCATGGCTGTGAGGAGTTCATGGTCAGTGGCTGTGTGGATATGGTTTGTGTCACATCTGAGTGAGGAGATTGTGGAAAGCTGTTTCCTGAAACTGGACTGGTATGGAGATAGGAGGTTATTTGTACTGAGATATTTTGCCAGTCTGTAGTATACCAGGGATTCCTGTAGTCTTGCAAGAGCTGGGAGGAAGGAGATCAGCTTATAATTGCCAAGATTAGAGGGGTCCCCATCTTATGGAGGGGATAACTGAGGCCACTTTCCAGGTCTGGGGGACCATGCCAGAGGAGAAGGCGAGGTTGAGGATATGGGTGGGGGGCTTGGAAATTGCAGGTGAAGAGATTTGCAGGAGTTTAGGGTGGATCCAATCAGTGCTGGATTTGGTGGTATTTAATGAATGGAGGGCTGTGAGTACTTTGTGTTCAGAGACTGGTGAGAATTTAAAATCATTTTGACTGCGAGGAAATGTGGATACTGCAGTATTCAGTGGGGGTCCATGAGGGACAGTGCAAGATGTGAACAGTTTGTTGAGGATGGCAGCAATGCTGATAGGGTCAATGATTTGCTGACCATGCTGTAATGGCAGGAAGCTGGATTGTGATGGCGGGTCAAGGGTGAGTGCAGACATTCCAGAAGTTGGAGGGATGGGCGTGAGATAGTTGTGACTTGAAGAAGTCCACTTTCACCTGCCTTATGGCTTTTGTACATGTGTTGCACAGGGTGTTATTTATTTATTTGGTTTTTGTTTACCGGGTAAGTACACGAGACAACAATGTTGCCTATATTCAGGCACGACCCGGGACAGTACAGACAGGGGAGACCAGAGTCAACATTAAAGAGTATTTCATGATGCAGTATGAGCTGAGAACAAACATTTGAACAGTATACAGCCAGGTACAGTCATTATCAGTGATGACAAAGAGAAACAGATAACATTACCGTAATTATTTTCATCTGATGATACATCAGTGACTAAACTTAAATGACAAACAGCTAACAAAATTTAAATGAAGTAGCATTATAACAATAGGATTTCTGCTGGATGTGGGAAACTTTCAGATTTTGGAGACCAGCAGGAAATCAATAAGTGCCATAGGGAGGAGAAAATGCTAGGAGAGAGGTTCAAGTTACAGCACAAGAGCAGCAGTCGGATTCTAATAGGTGTGCCCGAAGACTCAGTTTAAAGGCCTTGTGGGATTTGGAGAGTTTGATGGGGAAGGGAATGGAGTTCCAGGAGCGGGGGCCAGATATGGCGAAGGATTGTTCTCCTTTTTGTGTGAGATATCTTGGAATTTCTAGTTGGGTTTGAGCAGATGCCCTGAGGAGGTATGCTTGGGAGGGCTGAGTAAATAGTTCGGCAAGGTATTTAGGGGACCCCGTTCTGATCATATTATCAATTGTACAGCCCTGCAGAATAGTGTCTGAGCGAATCTGGGGAGAGCCAATTTAGTTTCAAGTAGAGCAGGCAATGATTGGTAGGTCTGTGAGTGGAGAGAGCAAATCTGCATATACTGTTATACCAGGTGCTCCATTTCTGGAGTGCTCCTTTGCTAGCTTTAAGGTAAACCTGAGAGCAGTATGTTAGAGCAGGGAGGAGAAATCCTTGTGCAATAGCAAGCCGGGCAGCATCATTGAGGGAGGACCTAATTTTAAAGGCAAGACCAAGTTTTGAGTAAACTGTCTTACATGTAGCCGTAGTGTGGAGGTTAAAGTCAAGAGATGGGTCGAGAGTGACTCTAGATACCTGAAGGAGTAACTTAATTCAGAGAGTCATCTAGAGAATGTATGAATAAGTCTGGAGAAAGAGATCCGATTCTTGATGGGGGCCAAAAAGCATAGTTACAGTTTTCTTAGCATTCATTAGAGCCTGTTCTGTAGTAACCACTCCTGCAAGCAGTTGAAGTCAGCTTGAAGATGTGCTCTTACTGATAAGGGATCTTTACCACTGGAGAGAAGCACCAGTCATCAGCATAAAGGATTAAAGAGGAGGAGCAGGGAAGGAGGGCAAGTTGTTAATGAAAAGGGAGAAAAGTAGTGGGCCAAGAATAGATCCTTGGGGGACTCCAACAGAGGTAGGGGAAAGATTTGAGACGGCGGATTCAGTTTGGACAAATTGCAACCTCCCTGAGAGGTAGCTATCGAATCAGGAGATGGTCGACAGGTCAAAGCCAAGGCTTTAGGCTGGCCTATTTTGGGGGCTAGGGAGGGATTTGAAAACAGACCAAGCTTTTTCTATGGCCTTCCACAAGGCAAGGATGGGGGAAGAGATTAATTTGCGGTGGTGCTTTTTTACCGAGTTTTTTCTGTGGGGCATGGGAGTCCCAGATATTTGTTAATGTGTGCAGAAAACTGCAGAGGGCAGCATCTGCATTAGGGGCTACAAATACATGGTGCCAGTCAGCAAGATTAAGGGAGGTTAGGAGGGATTCAGTGTCCAAGGAGTTTAGGAAGCATGTATCAATGTACAGTACTTGGGTGCAGACTTGGGTAGGTGAGATTTTCTGATACAGTAAGTAATGCAGTGATCACTCAGTGCATTTGCAAGAATGCAAGATGTAGTTACCCTGTGAGGATGGGATGTGAGAATCCAGTCAATTAGAGGGTTGTTTTGGGAGTGGGGGGTTGTAGCGAGTGGGTTCATTGAGCAGTTGAGTAAGGGTAAAGGACTCTATTTTGGAGGTGTGGATCATTGAGGAGTGGATGAGCCGGTCCAGGTTGAAATCACCTAGCAGGACCAGTTCCCATATGGTCATCATGTCAGGAAAGGTAGCTAGGGTCTAAAGAAGGGATTCTCATGCCAGATAGGGAGAGGCATAAAGCACCCAAATAAATAAAGGGAGGGAAACAGGTTGGGCAAGTTGGGCCAGAAGAACTTTGTGGTACCCAGGGTGTGATTCTGTGAAATGGATCAAGCATGAGAGGGGTTGTTTTGTGTATATGGATACACTGCAACCTCATTTACCATGGCCCTGCCTGAGTAGTGTGTATTTGGGGAAAGTAAGGAAGATGTCCGGGATCCTTGTGGAGAGCCAGGTTTTATTCAGGTAGAGGATATCAGGAGAGTACTCCATTAACCAGCAGGTTAATAGGTAATTTTTAGGTAGGAAGCTTCTGATCTTTATGTGGGGAATCAAGAAGCCTTTGTGAGAGCTTAGGGTTTGGGGATCAGCCTGGGGACCTGGGCTGGGTTCAATATCTCCAGTGAGGAGCTGTATGAGGAGAAGGAAAGAGAATGTAGCAGGGAGTTTAAATCTTCTGGTATGCAGGATTGCATCTGCAGAGGCAGGATACTGGTTCCAATAAGGGAGGGGTTGGATGGATGGGTCAGAGGGTGCAGGATGTGAAGAGGATAGGAAGAAGTAGATTGAGCAACATGCAGAGCTTGAGGGATTAGGGGGACACAGATGGGATGGAGGACTGGGAGGGTCAAGGTGAGAATATATGAGACAAGAAGGAAGTAAAGGAAGGCCTTGTGCAAGGCCATTTTGCTTTTGAGAGATGACAATTAAATGGGTACAGTAAAGCTGTGGCGGGAACCCAAATGGTGACAGAATTTATGTCCTGCATTACACAAACAGACCTCGTGTTGCTTTTAATTTGATCCTGATTATCTAAAAAATGTCCAAACGTATGAAAATACATATTTACACGGGAAACCATTCACTGCAAAATGTGAATCCTTAGTGTGGTGAAAACTCTTATTCTTCTGTGGTGAAACAATAGCTAATGGCTACAGTTTTTATATATACACATGGGTAACTAGTCACAACATTCGTTAAACCCAGAGAGTGGTGGGATTCCAAACAGACAACTATTTTACTGGAACTTGAGTGCATCTATTTTTGGGGGGCTTACCAATAAATATTAACAATGAAAGGACCAAAACCAAGACCATACACTATTCCAAAACACAATAATAATATTATTTTAGTTTTAGGTTGCAAGTCTTCATTTCTTACTAGTTTCTATTGGTATTCTGACAGTTCCATTATTTTTTTTCTTTCAGATTTTCTTCTTTATTTTTTCAGAATAAGGTTTAATATTTCTACTGTTATTCCACACTGAGGGCTAGATATTTAGACTGTGCCAGGCAAAGATGCAAGTGGTGGGGGGGGGCAAGTGCATCTGTGATGCGTAGGGGCCAAGACAGGGAGATATTGTCAGTGTCAGTGGCTCAGTAGGTAGCACACTCACCTCTGAGGCTGGGAGATCAGAGGGCTGTGCTTTCAGTTCCCACATCTGGCTTGGGTTAATATCCCAGTACTGACACTGTAGTGCAGCATGAGAGGGGTGCTGTACTTCTGAGGTGCCGTCTTTCGGATGAGACGTTAAACCGAGGTCCCATCTGCCTGGATTGGTGGTAGTTCAGGTGGATGTTAAAGATCCCATGGCACTTATCGAAAAGAGTAGGGGAACTTTATTGAGCAAAAACACAACATCACAGAAAAGAAAAAAGAAAACCAACAAAGAAGGATATTAGTTGTCAAAGAAAAAAACTAAACATAAAAGATATACTTCCATTAGCAAAAAGAAATGTTTTTCCATAAAAATTTCACATAAGATTGAGAATACTTTTTTCCATCTAAACAACGTATCATTTGTAAATCAGAAATAACAGTAGAAAGAATAACTTCAAAATCTGTAATAAATTGTTGTAACACAAAGGAACAACGGGCTTGCCATAGGTAATATTGAAAAAGTGCAAATAAAACGTCCAAAGTACTCCTATGATAATTAGTCCAAATATCTAAATATTCACCTAATACCAAAGTATTATAGGAAAGAGACTGTAAATGAGGCATGTTCCATCGATTAGCATAAAGTCCCAAAAATTTCTGAGTAAAGGACAGTCCAAAAAAATGCATCTGGGTTTCTTCAATATTAGTACACTCTTGTCTTAAACAGTATCTTTCTGAAACAGGTTTATACTTTAAATTGCCTCGTACTTCGAGTCTTCCATGTGCAGATATCCATACTATATCCCAAACCTTAAATGGAATCCTATCATCTGTTAATTTATTGAAAACATTAATCATAGTGGATGGAGAACAGGAAGGAAAGAGTAAAATAACTTTCTGTACATCATATACAATATATGTATAAAAGGATTTTCTTGTAATGATTGTAGTTTTGCAAAGGTATCTTCCATTGGTGTAATTTTTAAAGCTGAAACTCCATAATTTGGTATGTCATCTGATAACAGGACTCTTGGGGAAGAAGAGACCATTTGAAAAATATTTATGCCAAATAGACTTAGTCCAAAATTCCCAAGTGAGAGATGGGCGTGCCAAAGAAAGGAAAAGAGGAGAAAAGAAAAATGGAATGAAAGAAAATAACAGGATTAATCATATGCAACCTCCCTCCCGAAATTTAAGATAAGTAAATTCCCTTTTACCGGTTCAATCTATTACCCCACAACATTTGAAAGAAAATGCTATAAAGTCTGGTTTCTAATGAAAGGGAGGAGGAAAAAGATGACTAATGTAAAGAAATATGGGTAAAATAAATTTCTTTATTATTACAACCCTTTCTTTTTCTGAATTTCCAATGTTTCCACTGGTTTATTTTTAGTTTCACCTACCATCAGCTGTTTGTCCCAATTATAGAGTGCCATATTTTGTATTCCAAACCAGACTCCTAGGATTTTTTGGTCCAGTCACTAGTGGATATCATAACAGTTTGCAAATTTGGAACTATCTGTCCTAATTGTAGCACAAAACTTTTAGAAATATTGAGAGAGGCACCAGAAATGAAACTGAAGAAAAAGAAAACTTCTAAGGCCCTTTTTAAAGAAAGAGTATCGGTTAAAAGGAGGGTGACATCATCTGCAAATGCAGTGACCTTAACCTTTTCTAGACCAATAGATGGAGAAAGTCCCGAAATAAACGGATCACAGTTAATGGTCCGAATAATTGGTCCAAAACAAAGGTATATAGTAATGACTTAGGGACATCCTCGGCGTAACACCTCGAAATCGGGATTTTCTTACCTAAGAGGCCATTCACTATAGGAATAGAAACTCCACATGAATAAAGTTTCAAATCCATTGAGTAAAAAGTCTCAGGAATACCATAAGCGGATAGTACAAAAACCAAAAAAGAATGACTGATCGCATCAAAAGCTTTAGATTGATCTAACGCAGCTATTAGTTCTGTGGAAAAAAAATTTGCGTGACATGCTAGTAAATCTCTAAGAAGAAAAAGATTGTGCTGAATTTTTCTATTTTTTATAGCACATGTTTGAGCTGGATGAATCAAGAATCGAGCTACCTTTTCCAATCTATTATTTAATATTTTAGATAAAATCTTATAGTCACTATTAAGAAGGCAAATTGGCCTCCAATTTGAAATTGAGATTTGTCTCTTTTTGAAAATAAAATCATCAGGACATTGTGAAATCCGGATAAGAAGTTCCAGAAGACAAAAAGGAGTTAAATACAAGGGAAGAAAGTGACCCATATAATTCATCCATTTTTATAAAACTCATGAGGTATCCCATCTATACCTGGTGAGGACCC
This sequence comes from Neoceratodus forsteri, assembly GCA_016271365.2. NCBI lineage: Eukaryota > Metazoa > Chordata > Ceratodontiformes > Ceratodontidae > Neoceratodus > Neoceratodus forsteri. Next base: position 201,341,515 of record CM057450.1, read on the forward strand.
AAGTTTCAGATTTTTAATTACCTCTATTACTTCATAAGAGGTAATTGGTGATCCTAAGGACTTAAGCAAAGTATGGGGAATTTGAGGAAGAGAAGAAAAAATAGAGTGATGCAAAGAGTCAATGGAAGACACTTTGGGGGGTGAGAAATAATCCTGGATATAGCGCTCTACTACCTGTAGCATTCCAACATCTGTGGTGATCAGGTCATTGGTAATATTAGGTAATCCGGTCATAAGAGTGTCTTTCAAATATGTTTACAGGCATGAAGGGGTCTGCCATGGGGAATCTTTATAAATAAAGCGGAAACTCTAAATCAAGAGATTTGGCTCTGATATACTGATAAAGTTTCATTTGTTTTTGATTTTTTATTTGAGAAAGAAAAGAAGAGTGTTCTTGTACTGGAAGTGACATAAGTCTGTATAGTTGATTCCTTAAGACTAAATATTTCTGTAGTCATCCCACTTAGTTTTACCTCTGGACTGAAATAACTGTTGAAGTTCTATTTTGACTTGTCTCCACCAATCAAATGGGGAGGAGAAAAGCTCAAAAGTAGAGGACTTTGCAGCAAGAAATAATTCAGGGAAGAGAAATGAACTGAGTCCGGAAGGAAATAAGTATTCATCCTCCACAGAAATGCCTGAACTAAATCTGGGAGAAAGGAGTCGGAGATAGAGAACAAAATAAAATATGATGGCTGAAATTCAACTGGAACAGCAGTACAAGAAATAATCTGAAAAAATTGTGAATAAAAACATATCAATTCTAGTAGCAAAGGTGTGTCTATGATAAGTATCACCACCTGTGGCATGTAAGCTTGCAAAGGCATCTAAGAGTCCAGTATCCAAACAACCTCCAATAGTGCATGTGAATCACAATACACCTTTTTCCTTGTGATCTGATAACTGAATATCAAGGGAGCAATTAAAATCACCCCCAAACCAAATGTTTCCTTGTGTACAGAAATGGCTTCAAATCAGAAAAGTAGGAGATACGCTTATTTAGTTTGGGAACCATATATATTTTTGATTCGTGGTAACACCAAAACAATCAATATAAGTAATCTACCTGGAACAAATCTATCACTCTCTTTGTTTTAAAGAAAGTATTACCAAACAAAATAGCAACTCCATCTGCTAGTTCAGTACTAGTGACTAAAAGAAGGGCCACAAGTCCACATTCTTTTAACCTTTTTTCCTCTGAAATGGAAGATACCCTGGTTTCTTGTAAAAAATAATGTTCTAAATTTAAAGTCATAAGGTATGCAAACACAGATATCTGCCTGTGGAACGATTTCAACTACAAACATTCAAGGAAGCAAATTTTGTAGTAGCTATGAGAAGACTTACAAATTATGCTCTGACTGACTTTTCTTTTTTCCTTTTTTCCTTTTCTATCTTTGGCTAACTTCAGTAGATTGCTATCATCTTCATCTGTAATAAGCTCCGAGAGGTGAGAGGTCCAGAATCCATATCTGAGTCTCTTACCTCCTCCTGGAGTGGGGAAAAATTTGTCACCACTGGACTGGTCTGGGCCTGTTTTGAGGAGGATCTGGTGAATCGCCTGCCTTAACTGTTTCAAAGGAGGAGGCATGTTAGAGACCAGATTCTGAGTATCCCCTACCAAGGAGGATCTGAGGATTACTTTGAGACTCAGAAGTCAACTTCTGTACAGGTTGATCAGTACTTGGCAATGGAGGTGGAAGAAAAACTTGTCGTGAAGGGCCTTGTCGTGGGGGGGATGAAGGGAAGGGCTCACCCCTCACACCTGGAGCATGTATTTTGGCCTGAGCTTCATGAAGCAGGGTATCTTGGTCTAAGCCCTCAGAACAGTTATGTCTGGGCCCATGGACACTGGTGGAAGGCATGACCTTTCTCCCTCACATAAATTACATTTAAAGATATTAGTACATTTGTCCACAGAGTGTCCAAACCCCCACAAAGAGGACATTTCAGCATATCACAGACACTGCTTATATTGCTCTATCCCACATTTGTAACAGGCCCTGTTGACCTGCATAAAACACACCTCTATCTTTTTCCCAGAAAAAGCTATTTGGTAAAATGAACTACTTGAATTGACTTGCAATAATTTGATTTAAATTCCACCCTCCTGTCCATATCCTTCAATATCTAAGAGGGCCTCAGGTGGCCTAACACCTCACATTTACCTTTGTAGCCATCTATCCAATATCACTGACATTCACTCCTCATTTCTGAACATAACAGTAACAAATCTAATTAATGGCTTAGATAATGGAATGACAATAAAAGGTAACCATGCAGGATGAGTTTTCTGGTGTGCATACTTGTCCCAAATCTGTCCATAAGGCTCAACAGATTGAAAGCTAACATCATAAGAGTCCTCTCCAGAAACGTGAATGAGAGCATAAATGTCTTTTGGCACAAAAGCCCATTTGGACTTTAAAGATGGTTGAAAATATAATATCTATCAGGGTGTTCCTGCAGTCCCCTCTGTATCTTAAACATACAGCATTACGACGTGGACTTGTTCTAATTTTGCCTTAAATAAATCTGCCATAGTTGGTTTAATAGAGTCACCCAGAGGAGGAACAGCCCCAGTGGAAAAGACAGTCCCAGGCCTTTGGAAAAGGCAGTCCCAGGCCCATCCTTAAAATCCTCGATGTAGAAGGCTGAGGTGAACCTTGTATCCCAGAAACAGAGGGTTTATTACCTGATAGAGGAGTCCAGTCCATGTCAGGCACCCAGGCTCTCGATTCGGTTCTCCTCCATCCAGCCATGTAGCGCCATCTCTTCTGACCATTCTGTAGTGTAACTCTCGATTTCCTTCCTCTGGGAGCCCAAATTGCTGCTGTACTCAAGAGGTGCCGTATTTGCTGTCCCTCACTTTGTGCGGTCCTCCTGAAACCTCCTCTCGTGTCACTGGTTTCTTCGCTAGGCTTAACGTATTGAGATCTATAGCCTGCTTATCTCCATCTCCGCCGTGAAGTGAACCAAAATCTCCATTACATTCCGCAATAAAGGCACCGCTGAAGGCCCATGACTCGCCACGCTGCCGGCTGCTAGCAATTGATGTTACATTTCTTAGGTAGGCAAAGCTTCGGGTTTGAAATGCAGTATCTCCTGTGTTATTCTGCAGCATAGGCTCTTTCTCCATCACTACCTCCTCCACCAACCTAACCTTGGAGACGTCTGCCATAACGTCTGCTGACGTCAGCAAGGACCCCCACCAGCCACTGACCAGCAGCCAGTAGGGGAATTTCCCCCGTGTCCTGGCAAAATTTCCCTCATTCACTCAAAATACCACCAACAGCTTAATCTGGTTCAAGGTCAGTTGGCATTCATCTGTATCCCCCCCCTGGGTCGTGCCTGAAAATAGGCAGGATTTGTCTAGTGCACTTACCCAGTCAACAAAATTCAAAAAAATAAATAAATAAAATAAAAATATTCAATGTGATGTGCTATGGCGATCATCTTGAATATGTCAGAATGTGCATGGCACAGCTGATTAATGTGGCAACGCATTCCCAGACATGGAGGACTGAATGCACTCAGTGCAACTGTAGTTGCACTGGTGTATCACCTGCTATATTCAGACGTGGGCATGCAAATGGGGCCATAATGTATGCAGGTATGATGTATCCCTGGTGATCTAGTGGTCCTTCACCCTCCATAGCACTGATCCGCTAATGTTCTAGCGACAACTGCCCTGGTGGTCCAGTGGCACCTTCCCTATCCTGACATATTTGTAATTGTCCTGTACAGTATGCCCTGCAAGTTCATTAGTCCGCTCATTGTGACCAGTGAGCTTACAGTGCATACTGTAAGCTGTCATTCACTGGTCGGCTGTACAGTATGCGGGTGGGTTGTAGCTGCCCGTTGATGATGGGGAGGGGAGCGAAGGGCTGGGAGTGCATGGGTGTGGGGATGAGGTTCCAGTGGACCACCAGGGAGTAGAGGTTACCAGCTCACAGGTTTGGGACTTTGGGTGGGAGGGGGGATCCACTGTTCCGAAAGGGATATAGTCTTAACTAGCAAGATGGCAATCAGAGGGTCGGATAGGTAGTGTACCACCAGACCACCAGGGCAGTTGTTGCTAGTACATTGGTGGGACTTAGTGCTACAGAAGGGATGTGGGACCACTAGACTACCAGGATACATTATACCACATTCCCACCCATGATCAGGCTACGGGTGGAGGGTGTACCACTGACTGCCAGGGATAATATGGACATCCTCTGCTCATGATCAGGCTAATGGGGAGGTACCACTGAGTTTCCAAGGACAGGATGGGTACTTGTGTGGTGTTCTTGTCTGTGGGTGGGCCCACCCATGGCTGGTGGCTGCTGTGTGGTGTCCTGTAATACAGTGGTTCGCCTGTGAGTGACCAGCAGTTGAGTTTCACATTTTCCTGGCTCAACTTTGCTCCCTAGTATGTAGCATATCTGGGGTTGTGCCAGCAGATGTGCCTTAGATCCCGGTTGAATATCGAGATGTGCTGTATATGCATCGGCATGCCCCCTCAGATGCATCGCGCATATATACCAATGTGCCCAGTGCATCGGGACGCATCTGCAAGTCCCCATTTGAAATTACAGGGGCACATTCCAGGGTTGGTGACAATGCAACTAAGTGCTAAAGTACACCCTTTGAATATCCGGCCCAAGGGTACAATTTTTGCAGTGAATGGTTTCCTTGTAAATTTGCATTTTCCTACGTCACTACTTTTTTAGATAATCAAGATCTTAAATTTAGGATGGAGCACAAATAACAAAGCTTACTGAAAAGAGAAATTTCTTGTGGTCTCCATCTTTTCTTTATATAAAAACATATTAATGTTGATCTGTCTGTGATTACATACTGTAGACATATCATTACAGCTTTGTAATTATGTTCCTTTTTCTCTGTTTAGGTGTTTTCCTCTGTGCAGTTCAGCTATTAGGGCTGTTGATTGCATATATGAGTCCAGCTGAAAATAATTACCTGTTAACCTAAAAATGGTTATGCTGAAAAAAGTGAATTTATTATGAACCGGGCAAGAGAACTCTGACATTGTCATTATAAGTTATGTTCAGATATACAGTGTTTATGCAATTTAGTTCTAAAATATATATAATGTTAAGACGTGTTTTTATATTAGTTAAAATGTTATGAAATTGTTGCAATTGGATATGTTATTGATGTAAGAAATGCTTGCTTGCTAGAAGACTGGAGAAGGGTTCATGTGATCCCACTCCACAAGAGTGGTAGGGAGGAGACAGGAACTACAGACCAGTCCAGTCTTGACTCAGTAGTGGGCAAGATTATGGAGGTACCCTAATGAAAGGATAGTGCAACACCTGAAAACAATAGGAGCACAGAATCCAAGACAGCATGGATTTACAACAAGAAGCTCCTGTCAAACTAATCCAATAGATTTCTTTGACTGGTTAACCAGAGAGGTGATCTAAGGGGGAGCAGTTGATGTCACCTACCTTGACTTCAGCAAAGCATTCACCACATAGATTGATTAATAAGCTGGGTAGGTTCGGGGTGGGTCAGAAGTTGGTCAACTGGGTGGCAAACTGGTTGATGAGCAGAAAACAGAGAGTGGTGGTAAACAGTATACAGTCAGAAGAGATGCAGGTCACAAGTGGGGTACCTCAGGGATCAGTCCTGGGGCTAGTCTTCTTCAATATCTTCATCAGTGAAATTGTAGATGGACTGGAGGATAAGGTTTGTTTGTTTGCAGATGACGCCAAGATCTGCAACAGAATAGATAATCCAGATGGGGTGGGCAGAATGAGAAGATATCTGGATAAACTAGCAAAATGGTCCGAAGACTGGCAACTGGCGTTTAACACTAAAAAGTGCAAGATCATGCACATAGGAAAGAGAAACCCTGAAGCCTCCTATAGGTTGGGAGGGGAGTTGCTGGCAATCACAAGGGAAGAAAGAACTTTGGGTATCATCATCATAGATGACCTAAATCATCCAAGCAGACCACTAAAGCAGTAGGTAAGGTTAGGGGGATGTTGGGGTGTATTAGTAGGGTATCACAAGTCATAAGAGGGAGGTAATAATCCCTCTTTACAAGACACTGGTTAGGCCCCATCTGGAGTAATGCGTGCAGCACTGAGGCAACACCTTCACAAGGACATTAACAAAATGGAGGTGGTCCAGAGAAGAGCAACCAAAATGGTGCAGGGACTGCATCATAAAACATATGTGGGACAGAATAATGGAGCTCAATATGTATACCCTAGAGCAAAGGAGGGTGAGAGGTGATATGATCAGAACATTCAAACACCTTAAGGGCATTAACAAGGTGAAAGAGTCTAACATGTTTCAATATAAAATAGCAGGACAAGAGGACACAGCATGAGATTAGAGGGAAGTTGTTTAAGGGGTAATGTGAGGAAGTTCTTTTTCACAGAAAGGGTGGTGGATGCATGGAATTCCCTACATCAGGAGGTGGTGGATATGGGTACAGTGCAAGGCATCAAACAGGCATGGGATAGGCACAAGGGAGCAATACAGATGACTATGAATAGATAGGCCATTGACAGAGTAAAGGCCTATGGCACATTCATAAGGTAGAAAAAGAAATGGACAGACTGGATGGGCCTTGCAGTCCTTATCTGCTGTCAACTTCTATGTTTCTATACTTTAATATTTTGTAAGTTTATATTTTCTTTGCTGTTATTGTCACCATTTGGGAAGCTAATTTGGTTAATTAATTGATTTCAAATAGTAATGATCACCTCTATATAAATGGACTTTGTCTCCAACTTAAACATGCCCTCTGAGGAAGGGTTTAGATACCTGAAGTGCAGGGACAGGTTGTGGGTGTCTATGTCCGACAGTATCACTCTGTTTTATTGATTTTTGCATTAAGCAGTAAAAAGTTTAAAATCGATCTGGAGTCTTCGTGTTATTCATTGAGTAAGGACTACTTTGGAACTAGCATTTGATGAAGAACCTGGGAGACCTATGGCAGGCTGAACAGCCAGCTTAGAAATTGTAGAGGATTCCCTGAATCTTGAAGTGGAGTAACCTTTGGTGAGATGGATGGATTGGGAGATGTTCTGTTGATGGATGGTATGATCTGGGACAGAGTTCCGCTATCTTGAAGGTGCACAACCTGAGAAACTGACTCAGATCATGCAGATCTGAGAATGGGGCACCAGCCCCCTGTCTCTTTCTGATTCAGGACCAGGAAGCACTGGAAATGTACTCTGGGTTTGGGGATCTCTGACTAGGTCCACCACCTCCTTGTGGAGGAGTTGGACAATGTCATCTCCAAGAGCAAACTGGTTGTTCACAGATACTTTCTCCCATGGGGTACAGGCTCGGCTTTGTGAATAGTGCCCAACTACAGAGGTAATCCCTGGCTGACCACTTGCAAGACCCACCCATTGTAACAGTGGACCAGGTGGAAAGAGTAGTGGAGCTGGCCCCAAGGGAGGATTCAGTGAATGGCTGTGATGGGCATGGGGTGGTCACCCATCCTGACGTGCAGGCTTGTAGGAAGAAGGGCTAGTGGGTGACTGCCAGGGCCCTTTCCTCTGGGCTTATGGGCTGCCTGAGTTCTTGACTTTACGATGGCACCAAGACTAAGCCTGCTACTGTTTCCCAAATTGGTTACTGGGGCTGCTTTGGCCACATGGGCAGAAGGTCAAAAGGACTTTCTTTCACTTTTTGAAACTGTGGGGTTCCTTTTGGGCAGAAGTGGCTTTCTAAGGTGGCACTGGACTCTTAAACACTGGAGGTGACCTGCAGCTCCTGGACTGAACAAGTCGGTACACAGGAAGGAACACCTGCCAATTTTGCTGGGTATCTTCTGTAAAGTTCATGACCCTCACCAGAAACTGCAGTGCATGGCAAATGCAGCTGCTCATTGGAGTGGCACAGGAATCATCACTGTCCAGAGTTGTTTGGATTTTCTAGTAACAGCCTGACCTGATCCCAGATCTGTTTAACCGCGGTCTGGAGATCCGTGGAGTTGAGGAAGCACCTTATCTAGAGAGTCAAATGTGGTATTGTAACGTGATAAACCCTCTAATCTTATTATTGTATAATATTGTATTATAAACAAATGTGAATGCTAGGTAGAAGACAAGCTGTAGGCTGCAGTGAGTATTCATTGAACTCAAATGTGTCAATGTTGCTAAGGCTGCAGGATGTGAGAAAGACCAGAGAAACCATTAATTAAGCCATCCTTCCAGAGGACAGTTTGTTGTCCCTTATAACCTGCTCCTGCTTTTTAAGTTAGAAACTAAATATGAATTTTATGACTTAGCAGGAAGGAGGTCCTTGGCTGACCCTGTATATTTTTTATCACCTAGCTGAGAGTTTGTGACAGATTGTGAGATTGTAAACATGAAAGAGAGATATTTGATCGAAGTCTGTCATATTTGGAAATGGCTAGTTGCTGAGGTTTACATTATTAAAATACATCCTTGGAAGATAATATGTTAAGAATTAAAGCTAAGAGAATCTAACAGTGACCTCACAAAGGGGTGGGAGATGGGTATCAATGAACAGCTATAAGAGGGAAACAGTGCATATTATTTTGGACTCAAGAGACATAATTTTCTGGACTTGAAAGCACTTATGGTAACAACTACAAAGGAAAAACTTAAATTTGTGGTAGACGTTTTGTGTTCTGTAACTTCCCATTTTTTATGTGCTTGTAAGTTCATGATAATTGTTCTGTGTTTGATTTACCTGTTTTAAACCTTTAGTAAACTACGCTTTTTAAATACTGCTGTGCTCTTTCGTTATTTCCATGATTGCTGAACCTGTGTTTAAGGCTGACAGCTGATAAGTGCTTGAATGATGTTACTATACTTACTTAATGGTAAGAATGTACCTAGGTGTCATATAGAGTTGATAAGGGTACATTTGGAAACCTTGACTAGTGTTTCTGGGTGAAGGATTGTACTACATTCCCGGAGAGGGTATATATCTAAGCTTGTAAATTGGGTATGCTAGCTTAGGTTTGCATCAGACAACCCCAGAACTCAAGGCTATTAGGTGATTTGGACCCAAAACAGACAGTAGGGTTACCCTGTGTGTCTCGTGTTCAACACTATTGCACACTGAGGTAGGCATTGTGGGAGCAGACAGCCTGACCTGTGGAGTGCATTTCTGGCAGGTATGAGAGAAGTGTGCCATGATGATGGCTGAACTCGCCTGACAGAGGCCCAGTGAGGAGGCAGCACAAACCTTTCAGGCTAAGTGGTCCAATTTCTTGGACTCTTTGTTTGGGGGTCTATCAGTGTCTCCTGAGTTTTCCCAATTGCCAAACACAGACTTGTCACCAACCCTTAGCACCGTGGAACTCAAAACGTGACTTATCCTCTATCATGGTCACAATTATGAAGTTATGCAGTGAACCTAACAAGTTTGATTCTCAGTAAATCGAGACTGAAGCACCAGGGTCTACTCAATGGGAGCAGCAAGGAGGGAGCTCAATCTTCTAGTGGGAAGGAAGATCTGACATCATGGCACTCTGTTGAGGGGTAAACTACCTGGGTGGTGGGAGGAGCTCATCAGATCACTCAGCAAGATTTAAAGGGGAAAGGACATGCCATGTGTGTGGATAGAACATGTCCACATTCCTACAAAGTACTCTTTGTGTTTGGTTGTTTGACTTGTTTTGTTCCCCCACTGTACCTGGATCTCCCAGTTTTGTAGTGAATGGTGCCTCCCCCACTGGCTAGCCCTCCCTCCTGAGCTTTCCTAATAACCCCCTGTCAGGCCCCTGCCCCTCCAGGGCCTGACCCTGGGGAAAATATTGGGGTATCATTTTTGCCATTAGGACAGGGGATCACTAATGTCATAGCCAGTTTTTTGGGGGGGGACTGACTCCAGTGGTTAGGAACATGAGAAGGCAGGAAAGTCTCCAGTTCTGGTGTGAGCACTGATTTTAGTCTACAGCAGTGTGAATGCATGGAAGGAATCCTAGTTCTGTAGTTTAAAAACTGAGGTATTTATTAAAGCAAACCAAAAATAAAAACACTGCAGGCCCTTCCCACAAGGCCAGGGCCAGTCTCATGGCCACCCCTTTCCTTACACTGGCCATTTCTCACCCTCCTCCCTCCCAGGCATTGCTTTTTGAAACGAAACATTTCCAGCTCCCAGCACTGTGCCACGTACTGACTTAATTTCTGTGAAACATCTGACTGGAGTATCAGGGGAAGGTGTAAGAGGTTGGGATTTATTGGGTGGAAGGTGGTGGATGGGTGCCAATTTCCTCAATCTGTAGCCCACTAAACCCCAGCATCAAGCACTCAAAATGTAGAAGCCCAATCAAAGACAGGGCTCCAAATCAAAGCCAAACCACAGTTGCCAATATACAACTTCATTCACCCTTACTCCCCATCATGAACGATCTGGAACATAGACTTGAAATAGGAGAGGAGACCTCAAAGTCTCAGACTATGAGCATTTTTGAAGGACTTGGCACATGCTCACAGAAAACTACAGTAGTGTGTGAAAAGAATAACTAATAGTAAAATGTTGGCCTTAAAAAGAAGATCTTGACCATGAGAGCAAGCCATTTAAAGACAAATGCTAAAAAAAAAATTACCATTGTTTTTAAATCAAGCTTTTTCTTGTCCCTGATTCTGCCTGATGCCACCTCCTCATAGTCTTACTGATTGTCCACCACTTACCTAGGACCACATAGTGGTGGGTGGCCTGCTGTGCCGATGTGCTTAAACTTGCAGGGGAGGGAGGATGGCATTGGGCCAGACTGGATTTTTTCTCATTCTCTCACTTTTTCTCTACAAGGGTGCAAGAGTGCAATCAGACATGTGTGCTGGGTGGCTGGTGGCTCCCTCTACCCATTCTTACACTTCAAGCACCAGTCATGCAGCAGCAGCAGTGCCCCCACCACCACTACTACCAAGAAAGCACAGTTCTTGGGACATTCAGTCTTTCCTCCCCCGACCAGACTCAGATTGTCCAAGGTCGTTCCTGAATTGAAATCATTAGCATTAAGAGAAGTAGTGGTACCACTGAGCTATCACATCAACTTTAAAAAAAAAGTTACTATACACATAGGGCCGGATATTCAAACTGCCGCCTAAGTGCGCAATAAAGCAAGAGCAGCTAAGTCACTTCATGCATAGCAATCGTCATGATATTCAAACATGGAGCAAGGCCACTGCGTAAGCAGCCAACATCTGAATATCGCACAAACCGCGCCCATAGCGCAACCAGGAGGGGAAGCTGAGCAGATACGATGTGCCATAGCGCAACAAGGCCAGCCCAGCTGAGCAGTCCAGAGGCCCATAGGGCAAGCAATGACACCCCCAGCAGCATAGCAAATGGAACAGCACAACCAGGGAGGTAGGCAGAGGCCCACCACCCATGCCACAGATGGGCACAGGGACACACTGCAGAACTAACAATGCACCCCCACACCCCAAGAACAGCATAACTGGGGGAGGACAGAATATCAACCGACCCATGGGGACAAGCAAAGAAAGCACATCCCGCCGTGTTATTGCAGCACACCCACTGGCAAGCTGTGAGACTGCTACACAAAGGGGGCAGACCACCCCAGTGTCCAGCAGCCCTCCCCTGCGTGCACAGCACACCCTGCACTCGTGACCCCAAGACACTCCATGAGCAGTGACCTGTGGACCGGCACTGCAGGACTCCCCAGGCCCCCCCGGCACAGTGCAACCATGTGTACCACTGGAACCATACAAGCCAGACCCACCAGGAGCACCCAGCGGTGTGTGGCAGCACACGGCCAGTCCGGCTGAAAGCCACCACCACACCAGGGACACCCCCCCATGCACACACACACACACACACACAATCCCAGGACAATACCACACCAGATGTCATGCACACCACTGCAACTGAGCACCCATAATTAGCTGCAAATCAGAGACCACTACAGTAGTCATACAAAATAGATTTATAAAAGAATATCAACACGACACACAACAATAAACTATGTACAGAGAGATATATACAAGAAAGTGGTGGGGTACGGGTACATGGGTGGGTGGCAGGGCAGGGTGAAGAACTGGTGAGGGAAGGCAGGGTGAGGGAAGGGAAGAGTAGGTGTGGGACAGCTACTGTCCTCCAGGCTGCACAGCAGCAGGTTGCCCCTGGTCTCATGGCCTCCTCCGCTGCCTGACACCCTCCAGTGCATCTCCTGCAGAATGGATAGGGGACGCCAGGACACCTCCAGCAGGTGGTGGACAGCCCGCCTCAATCCTGTGCAGGACCCAGACACCTAGGGCAAGGGAACAGAATCAATGGCTGTGACTGTCCACACCCCTGAAGCCCACCCAACATGCATGGTATACAGCCAAGTGCCCCACCCCTGTGATGGACTGCACCCACTCACAGTGACCGTGCACAAGACAAGCTCAACCAGGCAGCAACAGCCATGTTGCCACTGCACACACACACCACCCATGCCCAGCACACAGCACAACCAAGGCTGTCCAGGACGTGGCTATGTCGCGTGGAAGGTAGTGCCACAGCCATGTGCCCAGTGCATGGCTGGACCACCAGTGACGCGACTCACAGACATGCAGTGCCACTGACAGTGCTGACTGTCACATGTCACGTGCAAGGCAGTGTTGTCCATGGATGGTGGCTGTGCCCCCCCCACAGCATGCAATAGCATCCATGTTGTAATGACACTCACCCTCATCAAGCCGCTGCATCAGGTGCTGCGGCTGCGGCTGCTGCTGTTGCTGCTGCTGTGGCTGTTGCACCCCTCCTCCGCCAGCCACTCTGGCACCGCCATCCCATGCCTCAGCCCGTGCCTGCCTCTGCTCCTCCATGCCTGTGGGAGACAAAGGAAGAGAAAAACATCAGTGAGATCCCAAAGCAGACAGCCCCTTGCCCCATTGAGTGTGCCTGCCCACACATCCAGACCCAAACAGCACACATCTGCAAACACCCTCACAGCAAACCATAGCCCAACCCACCCCCATGCACAGATTACATTACACAGTCACCCATGCAGACAATACCGGTGCATACACAGCACACCCACCTGGCCTGGGCACAATGCCCCTCCTGGCATGCGACCTGAGGAGCGCAAGCAGAGCACACTCCCTCCTCTGCAGGTCGCCATAGCGGTGCCTGCACTGTTCAGGGGTCCTCCTCCGCCCAGTGGCCTGCTCCAGGGCAGCGGCGACCTGCTGCCACACATGGGTGCGTGGCACCTGCAGGCACACCTCAAACAGTGAGCCAGGGCTCCACCACAGCCACCAGGTTGGCTAAGCTCCAAAGCCCCCATTGTGGTGCTCTCCGGGCTACATTGTGAAACTGTACAGTGGCAATATGGCGCTTGGCAGTGCGGCAACCCTATTACGGAAATGTTGCGCAATACAACTCCATCACTGCCTATCGTGGCTGTTCGACAGCGCAGTTCTGTCCACATCGCGGTGTCACCGAACAGCGGATAGAGCCGCAACATGGTAGACGACAGCGCCAGGGGGCAAAGGTCGGCACAAGGTCATGGGTCAGTGGCGCAAGGCCACGACAGCGCCATCGGATGTCCACATGTCCCGCGCGATCGGACACCCGCGTGCCAGTGCCACAGTGGACTATTGTGCAGTACGCCACTGTGCCATGTGGTGACCAGCGCTGTAGCGCCATTGGTGCACAATGGTGGCTATGGCCTGAATTGCCGATCGCGCACAGCACGCCATCAGCGCCGGCAGATGCCCGGCGAGCTACCTGGGCATGCGCAATGCAGTACTACACAGTCACAGATATGCGCCATTGGCTCAGCCGGTCTCAACCAGACAGCGAAAGCGCAACGGGCGCGATATTCAGCCGATACATGCAAATCATCTGATCAGCCATTCAAAGGCGAGTGGCGTGATTTGCATCTCATTACAGTTGCTCCACCCTAATTTGCATGCATTGCGCTATAAATGTGCTATACGAGCCGCGCTCGGCCAGATTCGTTACTGCAGGTGGGAGGTGGGTTGCATGCTGTGTGATGTTCTGGACAATGGTCATGGATAACGCTGTAGACTGCACAGTGACAGGTGTCCACTTCCACTCATACAGATCGACATGACCGAAGCAGAGCCAAGGTGAGGTGAGGATGGTGGGCGGAGGAGGAGGCCCAACTTCACCATGGCGGAGACAGAGGCCTCTTCAGGCCTTACCTGAGGAGGAGCCACTACTGAGTGGACGGCGGGCACCCCTCAGGCCCGTGTGGCTGCATGGGAGGGGGTAGCTCGGGCAGTGAACCTGCATGGAAGCCACCAGCGCTCCATGCAGGAATGCAAAAAGAAGATGGGGACAGACCGCAGGAGGGAGAAGGAGAAGGTGGCAGCCCTCAGGGTGGCACGTGCTGGCACAGCCGGGGGCCAGCCAGCGGTGGTGGAGCTGACCCTGGCTGAGGACCGACTGGCTGCATCAATACAGTGGAGTGCTATTGAGGGCGTACCAGGAGGTGGATTCCAGACAGGTGGAAGCCCATCACTGCACGGTATGACATGGTGGTGATGTTGGGGGGGGAGGTTGTTCACATGCACTTACATGTCCTCACTTTCTGTTACAGATCCTGTTCATCTTCAGGGGATGGTGGTGGTGGGTCCAGGCAGTGAGGAAGACCTGCTGGACATGGAGGAGGGTCCATCCACCTCTGTCACCAGCCAGCATGCACTGCACCAGCATGCACGCCGGGCTGCCAACCCTGGTGTTGGTGAGTCAGGTGGGGGTGCATGCCTGTGTCCAGCAGTCTGGCATGCAAGCATGCCAGCACGCGCGACTGTGGCTGTAGCACGCACTGCACCATTGATGATGCAACCACTGCAATGGGCAGTGGAATGTGTGTGTTCCCATGACGGACACAGCAGGCCAGCACGTGCCCCTGGGCCTAGCTGGTTCCAACGTATGTGCCAGCATGTCGGCACAGTCCCAGGCTGTGCCTGTCAGCACCGGTGGGGTAGCACCAGTGGCTGTGCAGGTGTCTGGCACTGTTGCGGCCACAGCAGTGGAACGAGTGGTCCCTGGGGCACAGCGGTTGGAGGGGCAGCAGCAGCAGTCACCCACCAGGTCTGGGGGTACAGTGTCCAGCGGTGGCACATGCCCACCGCCCTTTGATATGCCCATTCCTGGTCCTGGTGAACAGCGCCCACCCTCAAGGGGTGTTGAGCATCAGGACCTTCCATACCCTGGGGGACAGGATGCCGTTGTGGCAGAGTACCCATTTGAAGAGCACACCCACCTGCTGCGGGAATCAGTACAGCAGCAAAGGTGGGTTGCAACGTCCGTGGAGGCACTGTGCATGGCTGTGGAGTGGCACAGCAGGGACTGTGCTCTGATTCTTGCAGAGATGGTCCATATGCGGATGGATGTGACCGCCGCCATTGACAGGCAGACCCAGGCATTGGTCGCTGTTGTGGCTGCATTGGGCACACAAGCAGGTGCCCCTGTACCACGCACCCCACACAGTACGCTCTCCACTCCCTGTTCCCGGCGTCGTGCGACACCCAGCCTGTCGATGCCGGGTTCTGCTGTGGGCATCCCGAGCACCCCTGGTGCAGGTATGTTTGGCATACTACAGACCCCAGTGCGGACAAGGTCGCGATCACGAAGTGGGACCCCTGGTGGTCCATCGGTGCCACCCCATGTGGCCCCTGCTCAGCCTGCCAGTGCTGTTGGGTCATGGCGGGCCGCCCATGCATCGCAGAGGGCGTGGAACAGTGCAACATGACTGCATTCCGTTCCAGTGCGGGCCCTGTCTGGTGCTGCCCTGTGGCACTGTGCGTCATGGTGGGCAGTGCACTGGGGTGCCCTGCACATCACGCCGATCACGGACCACCTGCACACCATCCCGACTGCTGTCCACAGGTGCGCGCATGATGATGTCTGCATTGTACTGTACACCAAGGTGCAAGTGCGCTTAGCATCTGACACACGACTTGGACAGTACAGGTGGTGGGTGTGGTCTGTGGATCTGTGTGTTTTCCATGTCTGTTCCTGCTCTGCACCTGCCCATGTCAGCTTTGTGCCTGGTGTGTGTGTGTGTGTGTGTGTCCATATGACTGTTCACCCCTCCCTGATGGTGTGTTTGTGTGCCTGGTCCCTTCCACTCCCCTTGCCATCATGCACCCCTGGTGTGTTACTCTGTGTGCCTGTGGATTGCACCAGGACAGTGTTGGTTGCACATGGCCCCTTGACTTATCTGTGTCGTGTATAATGCTCCTCCGTGATGGTGTCCCGGTGCAGCTGGGCCTGCCGGATCAGTCGGGGGTCCCGCCGTCCAAAGGGGGGCTGCTCATCACCATCATCACCAGCACCGCTGGCGTCCCCATCGCTGTCCCCCTCCTCGACCTGAATGGCTATCCCACGGTCTTTGGCCATGTTGTGCAGGATACAAGATGCCAGGAATATTCCACAGGCCTTTGAGGGGCTGTACTGTAGGGCACCGCCGGAGGTGTCTAGGCATCGGAAGCATGCCTTGAGCATCCCAAACACCCGCCGATGATGTTGCATGGGCGCATGCGCCTCATTATAGCGTGCCATGCGGTGGGGTCATGGGGCGCTGGTATGGTGTGAGCAGCCAGGGACAGAGTGGGTATCCACTGTCACCTGTGGAGATGGTGGAGATGAGTATCATGTTCAGGTCCATATTGCCAATATCCCTGTGTGCCACTACCATAGCACCTGTGGCATTCCCACCCTTGCTCCACGCTTGCAATTTCTACAGCTGCATTCACCCACTAGATGGCCTGTGGGGATGTCCCCACTCTCGAATCAATGGCACAGTGCGGACTGATACCATATAAAGGCATCATGTGCTCCACCAGGGTATGTGGCACAGACATTGATTATGCGCCCAGTGGCATCACACACCACCTGGCAGTTGACACTGGAATAGCCCTTCCTGTTCCTATATGCAACCCCATCGGGGCCAGGTGGCATGCGAATGGCCACATGGGTGCAGTCTATGGCCCCTAGCATGCCAGGCATACGTGCTACCCTGTGGAACTCCTGCATGTTTGCTGTACGCTCTGCCGCGGTGCTGGGGAACTGGATGTGCTCCACAGCATGCGGCAGCAGTGAGCTGAGGAATTGGGTGAGGATGCATGACGTGGCCGACTGTGTGATGCCTGTGGTGTCCCCTGTCAGCCTCTGGAAGGTGCCCGTGGCGAGCAGGCACATGCAGGCTGTCACCTTGGTCTCCACCGACAGAGCGTGACTCCGTCGTGAGGGTGCCTGCATCACATCACTGCACAGCTCACAGAGCCATCTCAGTATTGTCCTGTTCAGGTGGTACCGGCCCACGATCTCTACATCTGTGTACAGCTCAAAGCTGATGCGGGCACGGTACTGCCTGTTCGGGTGTACCGCCGACGGGCCCTTCCACGGCCACATCCCCCTGCAGCATGCATTCTCACCCCCCTCATTACAGCTTCCATGTGGAAGCTGGCACTGTCCATCTCCCTGGCTTGTGACCCCCGGCTGATGTTGCTCTGTTACCCCACTGTCCTGACTGCTACCGCCACTGCACCGGGTACCCCCACTGGCCTCTGCAGCCTATGGCCCACACAACTTCCCTTGCCTGCCCTGTTCTGTACTGTCACTGTCTGTCTCTCTCTGTCTGTCTCGCTTGGCATCTCTGTAGCATTCTTGCGCCTCTTCCTTGAGCCTTTTTATTTTGGCTCATTTCCGCTGTGGCGCAACTTCCGGCTGTTCCTCTGTTGCGCATTGTGCAACCCTTTGAATATCACATTGCGCTCTTTATGCAGGGATCCACCCCCTTCAGTTGCGCATGCCTTCATTTGCATTGCACTGTTGCTCAGCCTGTTTTCGGTGGCGCAACTGCCTCCTGCTGAATATCGCAGAATGGCACACTTTCGGACTTGCGCATGCGCAACCCTATTGCGCATGGCACAACCCTTTTGAATATCCTGCCCATAATGTTCAGACACAAGAGCAAAATTCCAGCACGTAGACAACCCTTAGAAAATGCGTGTTGAAAATGTGTCAACCTAAAACATAAATACACACAGTAATTCTTCAGGGCCATTTCATTTTTATTCTTCATCCTACAGTGTTTTAAACCAGGGATTTAAACTTTAAAGAGGGAGTCCAGCCAAAATTCCTGGCATCACAAAATTTAGAATTTGGATAAGCATATCCCCAATTAGTACTGTGCCAAAAATCAGATCTCTAATTCACTGCCTGTTCAAAAAAGCTGGTTTTAATGAAGAGCTACAGATGTTGTCACAACCAGAACTTGCAGCCTAGTCCTCCTTGCAAGCTGTATTATAGGTCTTACTTCTCCCATGTAACATAAAACTACAGCTGTAGTAAATATCTGAAAAAAGAAAACTGACACTAGGTGGGTCATAGCATGCATTTTCCACAATGTGCAGATGCAAGGTACAGTATTTAAGTATGTGATTAGATGTTGGAAAACAGTGGCAAACGTGACTTTTTTTGTATATATTTTTACCTCCTTGGCTGGTGAGGTGGTCCTATAGTTTCCCTTTGATCCATCCATCACCCAACAGCACTGCATTGAACTCAACACACTGGCCACAGCAGCTCCTGTGCTCAACCTCCCCTGTCCATTCTGTCGAAGGTCGCGTTGCAACGGGTACATACCCGACATATTGCAAAAGACCTGAAGGCTGGATATAGAGGGAGCAGCAGGGTGCATCCAAGTGCGGCACCAATGGGGCTCAGCTTCCAAGTGTGATGGAGCACTGTTTGTTTCCTTTTTTAGGGGCCACACTGGTGCAGGTATGTAATGCCCCAATTGCCCCAAGAACCATGCCACACACACTTCAGTGTGTCACACACCTACATCTACCACACTTGCTGCAGCTCCTGTGCTCAGCCTCCCCTATCCATTCCATCAAGGTCACAGTGCAACAGGTACATACCTCACACACACTGCAGAAGACCTGAGGGCTGGATGTAGAGGGAGCAGCAGGGTGCATCCCAGTGCAGCGCAAGTGGGGCTCACCTTACAAGCACACCAAAGGATTGTTTGTTCCCTTTTGTCATGGGCCACCCCTGGTGAAGGCATGTAATTCCCCCAGGAACCATGCTACACATGCTTCCGTGCATCGCACATCCATTGTACTGGCTACAGTTCCTATGCTCAGCCTCCCCTGTCCATTCCATCAAAGGACGCATTGCAATGGGTACATAACCTACATGTCTGAGCAGGAAAAGAACTTTAGCATGACAGAAATTGGGGGGCAGGTGTGTCAGGTCTGGAGACAGAAAGTCATCGGAGGCAGAAGACAGACAGTGGCAAACAAAAGAGAAAATGGAAAGAAATCAGGGAGAGAGGGAGGGGTTGAGAAAATGGTATAATAATGAAAGTATGGGGAGAGGGTTAAACATAGAAACATAGAAACAGACTTTGTCAGCAGATAAGGACTGCTTGACCCACCTAGTCTGCCCATTTTCCTACCAACAGGATAAGCTGCCGACCCTAGTTAACCAACAGCCTATTTCTTCCTAACCCCCACAAAAATTGCCTTATGTCTGTCCCATGCACTCTTGAATTCTCTCACAATTTTAGACCCCACAACCTCCTCAGGAAGGCTGTTCCATATGTCAACCACCTCTCTGTGAAAAAATACTTCCTCATATTGCCCCCATCTTCAAATTGTGTCCCCTTGTTCTTGCACATCTCTTTTTTCTGAAAGATGCTACCCTCTTGAACTTTGTTGATTCCACTGAGGTACTTTAATGTTTCAATCATGTCCCCTCTCCCTCCTTTCCTCAAGGGTATACATATTAAGCTTCTTTAGTCTCTCTTCATTTGGCTTCTCTTGCAGACCCTGCACCATTTTAGCTGCCCTCCTCTGCACTGCCTCTATTCTATGTCCTTATGGAGATAGGGTCTCCAGAACTAGACACAGTACTGCAGATGGGGTCTCACCAACTGTCTGTACAGAGGGATGACAACTTCCTGTTTTCTGCTGGTGATGCCTTTCCCTATACATCCCATCCCCCCAGCCCTCCCTACTGCCTTCTCACATTGCTTGCTAACCTTAAGGTCATCTGATATGATTATCCCCAGGTCCCTTTCCATTTTTGTTGTTACAACCCCCCCATTGTGTAATCTTCCCCTGGGTTTTTGTTTCCCAGATGCATTATTTTGCACTTCTTGGCATTGAATCCAAGCTGCCATACTTCTAACCGTTCCTCCAACCTTGCCAAGTCCCTTCTCATCCTTTCCCCACCTCCTTGTGTATCAAGCCCTGTTGCAGATTTTTGTGTCATCTGCAAAGAGGCATACATTTCCTTCCAGTCCCATGTCACTTATAAAGACATTAAAAAGGACTGGACCCAGTACTGAACCCTGTGGTACCCCACTAGTAACCCCTCTTTCTTTAGAATTGACTCCATTTACAATTACCTTCTGTGTCCTGTTGTCCAGCCAATGTTTTACCCAGGCTACCACCCTGGGACCCACTCCCAGGGTGGTTAATTTGACTATTAATCTTTTGTGTGGGACTGTGTCAAATGCCTTGCTAAAGTCTAGGTAGGCCATGTCCACAGCCCCTTCCTGGTCTACTACTATTGTCACCCAGTCAAAGAACTCAATTAGTTTCAGCTAACATGACCTTCCCGCTGTGAATCCATGCTGCCTTGGGTGCTGTGCCCCACTGGCCTCTAGGTACTCAACAATTCTTTCCTTCAGAAGTGATTCCATCACTTTCCCTACCACAGAGGTCAAACTGACAGGTCTGTAGTTTCCTGCCTCTGTCCTGCTCCCACTTTTGTGAAGGTGAATCACATCCGCCTTCCTCCAGTCCTCAGGTACCTCACCATCCTCCCATGATTTGTCAAAAAAGGGTAGTCAGTGGTTTCACTAGTTCTCCCTTTAATTCTTTTAGAATTATGGGGTGAATTCCATCAGGCCCCATTGCTTTGTCCACCTTCAGTTTTAGGAATTCTTTCAGAACCCTTTCTTCTGTAAAAGGACTAGGATCGACTCCCTATTCAGAGTGCTTCTGTTATTGGATTAGCCACCCCCCTCCCTCTTTTGTGAATACTGAGCAGAAATATTCATTCAGTATCCCTGCTTTTTCATTGTCCCTCTCTGCCCATCCACTGTCCATTCTATTCAGCCTCACTATCCCTCCCTTTGCCTTTCTACGCTCCCTGGTGTACCTATAAAAGGTTTTATCCCCTTCTTAACTGAGTTGGCTATCTTTTCCTCAGTTTGGGCCTTTGCTATTATGGCTTCCCTCCCTGCTTCCTTCTTCCTTAACTGGTACAGCTCTCTGTCCTGCTCCTTCTGTGTTTCCTTATACTTCCTAAATGCTATCTTTTTCTCTCTGACCTTCCCTGCCACCTCTTTTGAGAACCATAGTGGCTTTTTCTTTTGTTTTGATTTGTTTATTTGCTTCACACAAAGGCTTGTTGCCTCTGTGATGGCAGTTTTGATATTTTCCCATTGTTGCTCCACCCCTCCTTCTAGCCTATTTGCTAGTGCTTTTCTAAAGCACTCTCCCATCTTGCCAAAGTCAGCCCTCCTGAAGTCTAGTACTCTCACTTTTGTATTTCTTGACTCTGTAGCTGAATTTATCATGAACCACACGGTTTGGCGGTCACTTGTTCCGAGATGGCTACCCACTTCTAGATCTGAGATCCTCTCACTGTCCCCATTTGGGAGTATGAGGTCTAAGATTGCTCACTAATGAGTGGGCCCCAAAACTTGCTGTCTGAAGCATGCCATCTGTAGGGCATTGAGAATGGCCCTGCTCTTGGATGTGGCTGCAATAAAAGTGCTCCAGTTAACATCTGGCATATTCAGGTCTCCCATCAACAGTATCTCCCCTTTCTCTGCCATCCTAAGAATGCCTTCTATCATATCCTTGTCCATTTCCTCCCCCTGACAAGGGGTCTGTATGCAACCCCTGTGCAGATTGTGCTGCCATTTCCAGTCTCTAAGGTGACCCATGGTGCCTCCCCTCCCCTGTTTACTCTTTTGTTCAGTTGCATAGCACTGCCCAAGGAGGATTAGAGGATGCAACCAGTCCTCTAGCTACCTGCCCATTCAGTCTGATGGGAACCCTGGGCACTGAAACCAAACACATCTGGCTTCTCTCCAGGCACCACTTACACCCAGGACATTTCCTGCATGGACAACCTCAATATCATTAACCACCCCCTCCTCTGCTGCCCGAAACCCATGGGACCTCCGCCACCTGGTAATCCCTTCACAAATAAAACTAATATGTTAAGAATGCTAAGGTGATGCTCAGTTTTAGAATATGCCAGTGATGCACAACATTGAAATGTTGGCTGGACTCCCTTTTTTATGTTTTTCAGCATTTGTATGTGGTGCTGAAATTGGTTTTGAAATGGAAGTTTTTGATTTTAATGTCTGTGAGAAGTTCTAGCTGTGGGATCCTCTGTGTTGTAAGTCAAAGGCTACTCTTTCTGATGGCCAGGCTTTATGCCACCGGGTCCCCATGGACTCTGAACTGACAGATGCAGGTGAACTCTGGATTTCCCCAGTTGCTCATAACCTTCAGTTTGATGGCTCGATATGCCTTTAATTGCATATCCTAGAAAATGAAAAACAAAATATTATAGAAACATAGAATTTTCAGCAGATAAGGACCACATGGCCCATGTAGTCTGTCTGTACTGACACCTAGAGCCCTACCTTATACATTAAAATTAAAGTCCTGGTATCCACACCATCCAGCAATCTCCCTTATTAGCTAATCTTACCAGGGTTTTGTACATGGTGTTTGCTGTAACTATTATTTGGTTCCTCTGTCCACTGTTCATAGCTAATGTACAGTATGTGTGTTCTGTATTTATGTTTGCCTTATCTAATCATCGGTGACTTGCTATTTGTTATCTTACTTTACAATTATGGTATCTTATTTGGCATTGTTACCAGGTCTTACTGCTCTCCACTTCCCCTTCCCCAGAATGCATCTGGAAACATGCTGTTACCAGCTCAGCATATCTTTCCTTGTAAATCTTCAAAGTAAATAATAAAAATGAGTGGACAGCACTGGGGCTGTTTACACAATCTATATCAATGTTCTGTCTGATCATTTTCTGATACAACAGCCCTCTTATGGGTTTACGTAGATAGGGCTAGTTCTGTATCTGGTCAGATGAAACCATATGAGGAGTAGTCATTTGCTGGAGCTTGAGGTAATGGGCCTTCCAAGGTATTCTTTGCATGCCTAACTCTCTGCAGTTAGCCTCCTAACAGAACTGCCTGGAGAAATGGAGTTATATGATAGTGATAGACCCTATCATTGGCTCATGACAGTTATTCAAACTGCTTCCTGATCAGCTGCAATGTTCCACCATGTAGTAGATTTCTGAGGAGTCTACAAGACAACCTAAACAAAGACTAATGATGTGTGTGTGTGTGTGTTTAACTAAAATACCACCAAGCTGCAAATGACCACAAACAAACACCCTTAACTCATTATACCCTGGGTGGCCATTTTGTATCAGGAGAATCAATGGATAGTTTGGACTTCATACAGAGCTGTTGGGTACAATGAGTTAAAGCCAGCCCAACAGAACAGTGGTTGGATTTCTGCTTGTGATGCTGGTGATCTGGGTTCGGGAACGGACCTGGGTCATCAGATAACCAGCCAGGGGAGGGGTATTGAGCATCCCTAGGATGGCTCTCCTTCTCCGGGGGAGGGTGTGGGGTGTCACCAGCACTTTTCAACCCCTGTCAGAGGCTGGGGTCACCACAACAGCTGGCAACAGCAATAAAACCTAGGAGGCAGGATGGACACTGGCATCATTGCACATTCCTGCCCCCCACTAATGGAGGAAAAACTTGCCCACTCCACTACCTTCATGATGACCTGCCTTGGCTGTGATCGGCTCCACAGACTGACTCCCGCCCTATCCCATTGACTGTGATGCCCTTCAAGGGGAGGTTAGGTGCCATGGCCCCACCCTGGGGGGTAAACCAGGGGTCCCTGGAGGGTGGCTGATATGGGAAAGCCACAGCAGAAGGGGTCTGTGACCAGGTGGATAACTGACAGTGAGAGGGGCACGAAAAGAATAAAAAGAAAAAAGAAACACCCTTAATATTGTTGCAATTCTGACCCCCGAATGTCAGAATCACCTGGAAAGAGAAAGGAATTAAATATTTCTCACTAGGGCTAAAAGAAAAAATTACTCACCTTAGTAATGTTGTTTCTTCTAATGGAGTCTTGCTGTATTCTGACTATTGCAGTTAGGTCCTGCCTTTCAACTGCCCCAGAGAACAAAGAGTTAAACTTTCCATGGCCGGCATGGAATGTTCACCACGAGCTCAGTTGAAGCCCCTGTCTGCTGTTTAAACTCCAACCGTCAGATCTTTTTGAGCAATACTCACTAGAAGTTCTGTGGAAACTGTAAACTCACACTAGGCAACTGGCAACTAAATTTATATAAAAGGGTTTTTGGTTTCAAAGCAAAGACTCAAGTCAGGAAACCCAAAAAAAAAACACATCCCAAAACACAACATTCACCCAAAATAAAGGAGGGTGAAAAAGGGACACCCCTAGGGTGCCATCACTGCTCCTGCCCACCCACATCCCAAAAAATAGGTTCTGAAAGGGGAGGCAGGGGGGAGGTCAGGATACAGCAAGACTCCATTAGAAGAAACAACATTAGTAAGGTGAGTAATGTTTTCTTCAAACAACATGAAGTCTTGCTGTATTCTGACTATTGCAGACTATCAAGCAGTACCTCCATGGAGGAGGGACAGAACCTACTTTGGAAACAGGCTCTGAAGTACTGCTGTGCCAAACCAAGCATCACTCCTAGCCTGGATATCCAGAGTAATGCTTGTGAATGTATGGACTGTTTTCCAGGTGGCTGCTTGACAAATTTCTAAGATAGGAATATCCCTGGCAGCAGCCAGAAGCAACTGTACCTCTTAGTAGAGTGAGCCCTCAGGCCTGAGGGTGGAGTTCTACCCAGTTTTTCATAGCAGAATTGTATACAAGAAATAATCCACCTGGCAATAGATCTCTTAGTGGAAGGTTTGCCCTTACCAACCTCTCCATATGTGAGGAACAATTGGAGGGACTGAAACCTGTGACCCTTGGTGCTCTCTATGTAGTAGCTGAGGGCCCTTTTAACATCCAAGCTGTGCAGCCTCCTCTCTCCAGAGGAGGAATGGTCAATGAAGAAAACAGGGAGACATATAGACTGGTTAAGGTGGAAATCTGAAACCACCTTAGGTAAAAACTTCCTGTTAGTTCTTAGGACCACTTTATCTCTATGGAAAGAGATGAAATCAGGCTCCACTGACAGGGCTTGCAATTAACTGATACACCTGGCAGATGTAATAGCTACCAAAAAACAGTTTTCCAAGTCATGTACTTAAGGTCTGCAGAGGACAAAGGCTCAAAGGTAGCTGCATAAACTGAGCAATGCAAACATTAAGGTCCCAAGCAGGAGCAGGGTCCCTAAGGGGGGGGGATTGGTGTGCAGCAATCCCTTGAAGAACTGACAAAACACAGGATGGGCTGACAGAGGAGAGGGCTTGCCTACTGACAGGAAGGCAGAAACAGCTGCCAAATGCACTTTAGTGTAGCTGGCCTGAGGCTCACCGGCCATTGAGATGGACCATATAGTCCAGAACAGTAGGCAACCCAGCAGATTCTGGAGAAATATTCTTATTAGAACACCAAATAGTGAACCTTTTCCATTTGGAATCGTAAGTCTTTCTAGTGGAAGGCTTTTGAGAAGCCTTAAGGATATCCAGAACCCATGGGAAAGATGCAGATCAGCAAACTCTAACTCTTCAAGAGCCATGCCTTGAGATAGAGAGACCTGAGGTTCGGGTACCAAATCCTCCCCTGAGAGGATGTCAATAGGTTGTAATTCATGGGAAGAGACAGGGGAAGGTGGACTGCTAAGGACAGCAACAGGGGGAACCAGGGCTATCTGGCCCAGTCTGGAGCAATCAGGATAACTTTGCATGGTTGTGATCCTATCTAGACGAACACCTTGAACAGGAGAGGGAAGGGGGAAAAGCATACAGAAATTTCCCTTCCCAATTCTGGATCAGGGCATCCAGGGGGACTGAGCCTAAGACTGGGGGTCTGAAACAAAAGAGAGGAAGTTGGTGATTGTCTGGGGCTGCAAAAAGATCTGTCTGTGGAGTGCCCCATCTCAAGAAAATCACTTTCAAAACTAGGTGATCTAGGGTCCATTCGTGATGGCCCTGGGATATCACTTTGAGAGCATCTGCTAGGACATTGTCCTACCCTGGGAGGTGAACTGCTATCAGAGAGGTTTGCAGGGACCACAACTTCGTTGCTTCTGTGCACAAGGCTGTAGACCGAGTGCCTCCTTGCTTATTGATGTACCACATGGTGGTGGTGTTGTCTGTTCTGATCTGGACCACCTTGTTCTGTACAGATTTGGAAAAGGCTTGCAGTGCCAGAAACACTGCTCTGAGTTCCAAGAGATTGATGTGAAGCAGAGATTCTTGAGGTGACCACAGCCCTTGGGTGGTAAGATCCTCCAGGTGGGCTCCCCAGTCCAGCAGGGAGGCATCTGTGGTGAGTATCACTGAATAAGACTGAGTGACAAAAGGAACTCCTTGTCTCAAATTGTCCTGATCTTGCCACCACTGCACAGCCTGGATCAGTGTTTGAGTCACTGGGACTAGTTTGGTAAGGGAATCCTTTCTTTGGGACCAGAAGGCTCTTAAGTGGAACTGAATGTCCCTCATCTGGAATCTTGCTCCCTGGACCACTGCTGTAGAGGCTGCCATGTGGTCCAGAAGCTGAAGAAAATGCCTTGCTGGTTGAGACACCTGTAGGGTGAATGAAGAGGCCAGTTCCATAAGGGTCCTTGCCCCATCCAGGGGAAGGAAGACTCTTGTCCTTACTGTATCCAGCTCCGCCCCTATGAAGGTGAGGAGCTATACTGGCTCAAGAACTGACTTTGGAAGGTTGAGGAGGAATCCTAAGGAAGTGACCACTTGCTGAGTTATTTGCAAATGTGACTTGACTTGGTCTGAAGACTGACCCACTATGAGCCAGTCGTCCAAGTATGGAAAGATGGAGATCTTTTTTCGCCTTAGGAAAGCAACCACTACTGCCAGGCACTTTGTGAAAACCCTTGTGGCTGATGTTAGGCCAAAGGGCATTGCTCTGAATTGATAATGGCCTGAGGGCAACTCGAACTTGAGGTACTTTCTGTGGGAGCACCTGATGGGAATGTGAAAGTAGGCATCTTTGAGGTCCAGGAAGGGTAGCCAGTCCCCTGACCTTAGAGAGGGGAGGATTATTCCCAGAGTCACCATTTTGAACTTTGATTTTAAAGGTGTTTGTTCAGATATCTTAGGTCCAGGATGGGCCGCCATTCTCCTGTTATTTTGGGAGTTAGGAAGTATCTGGAGTGCAATCCTTTGCCCTTGTGTAGGGTGGGAACCCTCTCTATGGCTCTGAGAGCCAGGAGGGAAGAAACCTCTGCCTCCAGGGCAAGGGTCTCTGATGGATTTGAAGGTGGAAAGGATCTGGTTCTTATCTTGGGAAATTTTTTGAAGCTGAGAACCAATCCCTGGCTTACTACTTCCAGGACCCACTTGTCTGATGTCAGAGACTTCTAGTCTTGGACAAAGTAAGCCAGCCTGCCCCCTACAGGAATTGGAGAATCGGCCCGGGCAGACCCATCAGGGTGTCTGTTTGCAGGGGCTTTAGGCTGAGGGGTGGATGCAGGCCTGCTCATTCCCAATCTGCCTCTCCCTCTGAAGAATCCCCTCTGAGCATAAGAAGAGGAGGCCCGGGCCTGGTGAAAAGGCCTTGAGAAAGGCCTGCCCCTGCCCCTGGACTGCTGCCTTTGAGGAGTGGCTTGCCTTTCTTTGGTCTGAGCACTCCTGTAGGTGGTCCTGTACTCATCCATCTTTTTCATGTAGTTCTCTGTCTGCTCCCCAAACAGAGAATTACCAATAACAGGGAAATCTGTAGCCTTAGCCTGGGTATCCTGTGATAGGCTAGTACATCTGAGCTAAGCCATCCTCTGAAGAGCCACAGATGTAGCCATGGCTCTTAATGAAACATCATTGGAGTCCACAGCAGCATGAAATTGCACCTTGGATGCCTCAATCCCATCTGCAGCCACCTGCTCCAGCTCCTTGGCAAGCTGGTCAGGTGCCTGTTTAGCCAGAGCCAGCACAGTGTCCCATCTGGACTTCTGGTATCTAGCTGTGTAGGCCATATAGTTAGCCTGCCTGAGTCCCAAAGATGCTGCCATGTACTGTTTCTTTGTCATGGCATCAATCCTCCTGGAGTCCTTATATGGGGGTGTGATACAGGGATATTTCTTTTCACAGGCAGCAGCCTGCACTACCCCAACATGGCTGCATTGCTGAGAAAGGAACTCCATGTCTGAGCCTGAAAGAGTGTATACTCTTGTCCATTCATCTGTCCACAGGACGATGGAGTTAGGGTCTTAAGAATTTTATTTGTCTGTTTCCAAAAGATTTATGGAGGGAAATAGACAGTCTCCTGAACTCTGGGATGTCCATCATTTCAACAAAATCAGGCTCCTCCTGATCCTCTACTGCTTCTTCCATAGGAAGCTGGAGGGTTTCAGCCACTTTTTTGTAAAACATAAAGTGGGAAGGGGACTCAGAAAACCTAGAGGAGAAACACCTGAAGGTCTGTCTGGGGAGATGTCTGAGTCAATAGGCACATCCAAATTTTCATAATCACCAACATCATCCTCATACTCTCCATCCACCTCATCTGGTTCATAAAATTCTTCTAAAGTGTAATCCGGAACTGGGGGAACCGAACCTCTGCCAGATGGTGCCGGTTTGGCCAGAACCGAAGTAAGCGATTGCAGTATTCTTATCGCCTTAGTTATCTCATTAGAGGTCGGAGTATGAATTTCTGGATCCGAACAGGACGATTTATCTTTTCTTTTTCTTTTAACCAGAACCGACTCCTCAGAATCGGCTCTCCTTTTGTCCGAAGAAGTATCGCCCTGGTCAGAGGGCACTCCTTCTGTTTCGGTCGGAACTGAACCGGGCTGACCATCCGGGTCAGCGGACTTCTTGGCCTCCCTTTCCCTCAGTCTACCTACTCTCTTATCCAGGGTAGCTTTGGGAAAATTCTTACAAATTTGGCAGTCTGAATCGAGGTGGTTAAACCCCAGACAATAGACACAGGTGGTGTGGTAATCAACCTTAGCAAAGGCTTCCCCACACACACTGCAGTGTTGAAACCCAGTGGGCCCAGTTTTTTTCTTGGGTTTCTCAGACATGGCCAATCCTATCCAAAACTTACCCTTTTTTCGGCAATCCGCCAGGCAGGACTCCCCTATCGGTTCCTGACCGTGTTACGAGTCTTGGAAAAAAACGTAATAAAAATCTTTTTTTTTTTTAGAACCGATACGGACCAGTAACCACACTCTAAGTAAATTCACAAACTTTTTTTATCTGAACTGATCGGTTCAGCCAAACCGATCCACAATTTACAAGTTCCACACAGAAACTAAATGCAAAACCTATCTAGTACTCACGGTACCACAGACAGAGACTTAAACCGACAGATTCGGTAGCAGCAATTCGGTAGAAACCGAGTGAAAAATGACACTTTAACCGACTTTTTGAACCGAGCAAAGGAGAAATCTCCAGAGCAACTGTTCAGTGAGGCGGAGTAAAGAATCTGACGGTTGAAGTTTAAACAACAGCAGATAGGGGTTTCAACCGAGCTTGCGGTGAACATTCCATGCTGGCCATGGAAAGTTTAACTCTTTGTTCTCTGGGGCAGTTGAAAGGTAGGACCTAACTGCAATAGTCGGAATACAGCAAGACTTCATGTTGTTTGAAACTATGTATGCCAGTGTTTGGGACTTAATATTAAGATACTTGGTCAGGAGTGCAGAGGCTCAGGTTCTGGAAGGAGAGGCAGGGTTTGGAGAGTTATGAACATAGAAGAATTCCTTGAAAGAAATAAGATTACCAAGATAAGTATTTTTCCTTTTAACCCCATGTATTCTTCTATATTCGTAACTTTCTGCAGACTTCAAAGCAGTACCTTTGGAGGTGGGCAGAGAACCTACTTAAGAAAGTGGCTCTGTACGACTGCTATGTCAAACCTGGCATCACTTCTGGACTGCACGTCCAAACTATAGTGTTTAGTAAATGTGTGTCCTGTCCTCCAGGTAACTGCTTTACAGATTTCCACTAAAGGAATATCTCTTGATGCTGCTATGGTACCAGCTGTGCCCCTAGTTGGCTGAGCCCTCAGCCCTGCTGGTGGTTCCTTGCCAACTTTCAAATAGCAAAACTGAATACATTGGACTATCCAGTGAGAGGCTGACCTCTTTGAAGCTCGGGTACCCTTACCTATATCCTGATAGGTAAGGAGTAACTGCTGGTTGTCATGTCTATGATCCCTGATGTGGGTCATGTAGTAACTCAGTGCTCTTTTGACATCCAGCCTATGGAGTCTGCAGTCACATGAACTAGTATGTTCAGTGAAGAAAACTGGCAATGTAAGGGCTTGGTTTAAGTGAAAATCAGAAACAACCTTGGCAAGGAATTTCTTCTTGGTTCACAGCATCACTTTGTCTTTATAGAAGGGAAGGTAATCCTTCTCAACACACAGGGCTTGAAATTCACTAATTCTTCTAGCTGAAGTAATTGCAACCAGAAAATGTTTTCCAGGTAACATATTTTAGATGTGCTGAGGACATAGGCTCAAAAGAGGGTTCATGAGCTGAGCAATGATGTGTTCAGGTCCCATACTGGTACTGTTCTCAAAAGATGAGTGCAAATGACACAGACCTTTAAATGATTGTAAAATGAGATTGGATGTCAGTGAGGTACCTTCCAGCAGAAATGAGATTGATGCTAGATGCACTTTCAGAAATGTATGTTTACACCCCTGAGAATGTAGGTAGGTGAGCTATACCAGGACAGCTGGAATCTCCACTAGAGTGGGAGAATCTCTTGGACCTATTACCTAAATAGAAAACCCTTCCATTTTGAAGCATAGGTTTTCTAGTCGAGGGCTTTCTGTATCGCCTTAGGATATCCAGAACACTTTTAGAGAGATTTCAGTTTGCATATTATAAGTCCTAAGAGACATGCCTTGAGTTGGAGAGACCTGAGATTCAGGTACAGAATCTTGCCCTGGTGAGAGATCAACAGATTGTGCCTCCTGGGTAAGTGTATTGGTTTGGCTACAGACATGGCGAGTAGCATGGGATACCACAGTTGTCTGGCTCATTCTGGTGCTATTGTGTCATTGATGCTGGTTGTGACCGGAGTTTGATCAGGACTCTGAAAATGAGAGGGAAAGAAAGAAAAGCATATAGACGTCTCCCTGACTAGACCAGTGCCAGAGCATCCAGTGGGATTGTACCCTTGGCTGGTGGTCTGCTGCAAAAGAGGGGCAGATGATGATTCTCTTGGGATGCAAAGATCCACCTCCTCATGTGCCCCAGCTCCTGAACACTGAGTCTGGCACTTGCCTCTTTGATGGACCATTTGTGATGTGCCTGATTGATTCTGCTCAGGGCATCTGCTAGGGTGTTGTCCTTTCTGGCACATGAATGACCTATACTGAAGCCTTCAGTGAATAAACCAAACTCCAGACTTTCATTGCTTCTGTGCATATGGGGTCTGACGTACCCCCTTGCTTGGTTATAAAGCACATTGTTGTGGTGTTGTCTGTCCTGACTTGCACCACTTTCCCTTGTACCAGATGGGTGAAAGTTTTCAAAGCCAGAAACACTGCTTTTAGCACCAGCAGATTTATATGCAGGAGTAACTCTGTGATGAACCAGGTTCCATGAATAGTGTGTTCCCCTGAATGAGCACCCCACCCTAACAGAGAGGCATCATTTGTAAGAATGACTGATGGGGTTTTCTTTTGGAGAGGTACTCCTTCCTGAGGTTGTCTTTCCTTCCACCACTGGAGGACCTGCAGCAAAGTTTTTGTCACTGGAAATGGTTTTGTCAAATTGTCTCTTCTTTGGCACCAGTGTGCCCTGAGATGAAACTGTATGTCTCTCATCTGGTACTTGGCTCCCGGGACTATGCCTGTTGCTGCAACCATGTGTCCCAGATGTTGCAAAATGCATCTTGCTGACCATGGCTTAGTCAGTTTGAATGAAGCAGCTATCTGCAGAATGATTTGCACCCTGTCCTTAGGGAGGAAAGCTCTCCCATTTACTGTGATCAGTTTTGCTCCTATGAAATGCAGGACTTGTACTGGAGTGAAAATGGATTTCTCCTGGTTTACCAGGAATCCCAGAGACTGTAACAAGTTTAGTGTTGCTTTTAAATGGTCTTGCACCTGCTGGGGTGAACTTCTCACCACTAACCAGTCATCAAGATAAGGGATGACTGGTACACTAACCTTCTTAGGTGTGCCGCCACCACGCTGGGCACTTTGTAAACATCCTTGTTTGCCAAAGTGCGGCCAAAAGGTAGAGCTGAGAATTGGGAGTGTCATGATAGAAGTCTGAATCTGAGATATTTCCTGTGAGGTTCTCTTATTGGGATGTGGAAATATGCATCTTTTAGATCCAAATATAGCTAGCAATTTATTTTCTGGATTACTGCCAGAACCATTGCCAGTGTGACCATTTTGAACTTTGGCTTATTAAGTGCCTGTTCAGTAGTTTGAGGTCTAGAATAGGCTGCCACTCCCATTTTTTCTTTTGATAAGGAAGTATCGTGAATAGAAACCTCTTCCCTTCTGCTGATGTGGAACACATTCCACGACTTTCAACTGGAGGAGGCTTTGACCTCCTTCTCCAGGAGTTTTTCTCCCAAGTGGGAAGCTGGTTTGGAACACCCTTGTTCTTAAGGGAGGAAAAGACCTGAAACTTAGGGAAGCTCTGACTCCTACTCCAGGACCGACTTGTCTGTGCTGATAGACAGCCAAGCCTGGAAATAGTGAGACAATCTGCCCCTTACTGGTAGAGGGGAAGCGGCCTTGATCATTAAGTCAGGGATTATGTTTGCCTGGAGTTGAGCTTGGGCACTTTGGAAACCTCTCCTAGAGACCCTTCTACCTCTGCTCATGAAATACCCTATCTGCTGTGGGTATTGATACTGGGGCACAGCCTGTGCCTGATATAAAAAGGTCTACTATAGGTTGTGTCCTACCTCTGACTCCACTTCTGTGAGGTCTATAGGAGGAAGAAGGCCTCCCCTTTATAGGTGGCCTTATAGTCATCTACCTTCTTCATGTATGCTTCAGTCTGTTGGTCAAATAATGAATGATCCTCCAGAGGGAAAGCCGTAGCCTTGGCCTGTGTATCCTGTGTCAAATGAGTAGCCCTAAGCCATGTCAACCTCTTAAGGGCTATGGTAAGGACTATTCATCTGACAGCATAGTCACTGGCATCTGCTACCATTTGAAATTGATACTTGGCTGCTTCCAGCCCAAACCTGGCTGTCTCAGCCAAATTATCAGAGAGATGAATGAGACTTATCTACCCGTGGCCAGCACAGACTGCCACAGTGATTTCTGATACTGTACTGAGTAAGCTTGGTAGTTAGCTTGTCTTACTCCCAAATGAAGCCACCAGGTATCCATTTTTAGCCATACTATCTTACAAGAGTACTTCTCAGGTGGGTGAGATGCTAAAGGCACCTTGCCTTCTCACAGGCTGCCTGCTGGACTGTACCCTGATGGTCAGGGAGGGAAAAGAGGAAGTCAGCTCTTTGTCTATCTAGGTGGTACTTTTTATTTACCATCTTGTCCAGAGGTGGGACAGAATTTGAAGTCTGCAGAATCTTAAAAAAGTATTTTTAATTAACATTATAGGGAGTAGAATTTTCTTTGTGGGTGTTAACCCCATCATCTCCCTATATTCAGCCTCTTCCTCATCTTTTATAACCTCAACAAATTGGCAGCCCACTAATGGCAGTGCATTTCTAGATCATGGTGAGCCCAAGCTGTTGCATCATTGAAAATTATTAAATGGATCGGAGAAATCCTGGAAGCTGATTTGGCCTAAGCAATATGTGATCCAGGATGATATCTCAGTATATCATCATTGTTCTAAATGGATTAACAAGATTGGCCATTTTCTAACACTTTATCATGGCAATAATAACTCCAGGGTGTGGTATATCATTGATTATTCTCACTTTGTGGGAGACTGTAAACACCAAGTGTTGCTTTGTGCCTCACAATAAAAGCAAGGCATGATGACAGCTCATGATATACCACACGCTGTAATGTATTATTTCTCTTTTTCTGTAGCCTTTTTCCATGACCTTCAAGTACTTGAAAGGGATAAATAAGGTTGATAAAGGAGAGTCTCTTTAAGCTGAATGATAACCATAGCACCAGGGGGCACAGTGTTAAGCTGGAGGGTGGGAGGTTTAGGAGGGAGGTCAGGAAGCACTTCATCACAGAGAGGGGTGGACACTTGGAATGTAATGCCAGAAGAGGTAATCTCATTGAAGATAGTGGGCAGCTTAAAGAGAGGCTGATAGGTACAGAGGGAAGGATCATGGGTAGGGATGATGGGAAGAGAGGGAGGGAGGGCAGGGACAAAACTGAAGCTGTGGACCCTGCAATATAAGAAAACATGATAGAACAAATGGCCTTCTTCTGCA
This sequence comes from Neoceratodus forsteri, assembly GCA_016271365.2. NCBI lineage: Eukaryota > Metazoa > Chordata > Ceratodontiformes > Ceratodontidae > Neoceratodus > Neoceratodus forsteri. The sequence continues at coordinate 201,376,055 of CM057450.1, forward strand.
GCTTTTTGTATGTTTGTATATAAGTTTTTATCTTTTCCTTGGCAGGCTGTGCAGCTGTATCAGTCCAGTCCACAGATGACGCGTGCCCAAGTCTCATCCACTCTCCTGAGATCTGGGCATGCCACTGGTGCTAGCAGGGAGAACTTCATTTAGCCCATCCTCCATTTTTAACTCCTGATGTTTCTCCACGGGCATGGCTACATGTGCAATGAGTGCAGCATACATGGCATGGAGGCACCCTCTGCACTCTGTACACTGGCCCTTCCCTGAACAAGACTACACACATATCGCTATCTGGACTCCACCAGATGGCAGCAGAGTGGTGAGTCATGGGATCCCCCCTTCCCCAGGGATGAGAGCTGTCCTACAGATACTCAATCCTCCCTCACCTGGCCAAGCCCTCAAGCAACCTGAGACCATTCCTGGGTCACCCACATGGCAGCAGGGAGGTATGGATGCCTCAACCCTGTCATGCCACTAGACTGGCCATGTGTAGTATTTCTTAAGGTATACCTTGATAAGAGTGCTGTGTAATGTATGCCTATAATAATGGTGACCCACTCCCCAGCCCATTTCAGGGATGGCTACAGGAGGCTAGGGCAGGCAGATGGGGGAGGGTGACTATAGTGACAGAATGTCGCTATATGTATGTGCATGGGGTGTGGGAGAGGGCATGCACAGCGAGGGTCAGGAGGGGATGTGAGGAGTGGTGCTGTGGTCAATGACTGAGCTGACCCCATGGCATGGCGGCTGGGTTGCTGGCATTGGTTGGCAGCGTACTGGGTTTGGTTCAGGTGTTGGTGCGTTTTTGTTTAACCCAGCCTGAACTTTTTTTTTCACCCTCTTGACAGGCACTCCCCTGGAGTTGAGAATCCTTTAGTAGGTGGGTGGGGGTCACAGTTCCTCACAGAAAACATTAAAAAACTAAGTCCCCAGCACCCTTTTGCTGGGCACTGCTGTGTCAGAGTACCAAAATAAATTGTAGGCACTCTTGACTTCTGCATAATGACGATTACCTATAGGCTTTCGCCGTTATGATGTAGAACCATTTCTTAATTATTATTAGTCTCATTGTCTGAAAACACGTGTTCTGTGCCAGACTCCTCAGGACAGAGTTTAGTAAAGTGTACCAAACTTTGACACATTCATGGCCACCAGTTGGCAGAACATTTTAGAAGAGTATTGCAGTTTGCAACAGAGGATCCTACTGATGGTGCAGAAACAATTTTCCACAAGTGGACACATATGCCCATTCATGCCTGCCAGTGCTGAAGTGCTACACATGCAGTGCTGTAAACAATCCTAAACTGCCCCTTAGTGGCACATACTGGGGGACTTGTTTGCCACTGACCCATTCAAAATTCACCCATCCTCAGGGTCCACCACATGTGAAAGATAAAATATAACAGCACATACCTGAACTGTGAACGTCTGGATTGGAGCTCCACTTTCCTCGTAGACATATTTGCTGAGAAGGGTCCCTTCTTTTGCTGTCTTGTCTTCTAGACCCTTTCAGAAACAACCGATAACAAACAATCAGATTCCTTGCTCTCCAAATGCCACACTGACCACCCCCAGAGCACCCTACCCATCCCCATTTAATTAGGGCATCCTCCACCCCTGGCACATGCCCACCTGGTCCCTTGCTTACATTGCACATGACCCTCCACCCACCGGACAGGTTGCAGCACATCCACTAGCTGCTGGACACAGGTCCCTTCCCCCAACATGTGGAAGCATGTTCCTGAGCACAGCTTAACAACCCTCCACACCAACACAGGGGGTGCCATGTTCAGCCCACACTGGCCCCAGTTCCCCCACCCCTACATTGGTGGTGCTGCACCCTCTCACCCACTATGGCACTGATAATGTACCCCAACCCTGTACCTTCCTATTGGTACCGTGGCCAGAAATGATCAGCGGTGACTATTCTCACATCTTCCATGGCTACTGCCCATCCAAGCGATGCTGAGAGTATACCCCTATAAATAGGTAGTACGCTCCCAGCATCTCTTGGACATCCAGCAGCTGAGGAGGTGTGAGTAGGGCTGCACCCACAGCCATTCCTGACCACGGCACCAACAGCCATTTCTGGCCACAGCACCAACAGGAAAGTATGGGGCAGGGGGAAGGGGTTGTCAGTGCCACAGTGGGTGGGGGCCACTGTTCACCAGTGTTAGCATTAAGGGGCCAGGAATGGAGCTCCGGGGTGGGCAGGTTGTGGTGTATAGGGTCAAACCACATGGTAGGGCAATAGGTGTGATGGGGAGGCTGCCACTGACATTTGGGCATCCATGCTGCAGGGGCTTCACTCAAGGTCACTAGCAATCAGAACCCCAGTGGCACAACATTCTTAGTTGCCCATCCACTAATCTCTATGTATTAAGCTAAAGTTGTTCGTATTCAAATATGATTGTATATTTTTTCTCAACACACAATGTCTTTCTCTCTGCTCACATCACAAGTTCACATGCTTATCACCAATTATCCTGTCAGGCACACCCAAACTGAATACTAGGACGTTAGTAGTTTGCTGTTGGGGAAGACTTTTATCTCTTACCATTCCCATGAACATGACACAGCTGAGCACAACAGATATTCATAGAAGACACTTAACCCGTAAAAACTGCTACTAGCTGAAGCCTTTTCAGAAAGGTCAGGTTTATGATGACACACATGAGAGTGCAGAATGCTCCTCTGTGGAAGATCTGGGCATGCCTGTCAGAAGGAGGTCTGTGTGTTCACCACCTCCTTGCAACACCCAAGCTCCGTTAGGCAGGAGAGACAGCATTCTCCCTCTGCTTTGTGTGATCTACAAGAACATGATTGCATGGCCTGCAGATGTCCCTGCTTCTAGAGTTCTCAATAAGTAAAAGTTGCCACAGTTTTTAAGGAAATAATTATTTAGCAGAAAACTATCCCCCAATGCCCCAACTTACATAAACAGCAAATTCTCTTGGTGCACTGGCAATAGTTCCAGTGGGAGACAGGGATTTGGCAAGGTGATCAATTGTAAACGATGTTGGTATTAATTGCATTGAGAGGTGAAGCACCGCAAATCCTTTTGATCCCCGGAATGCCCAACAGTTTCCTGGGTAAACTTCTGGCTACAAATTAAAAACAAACAAAAAACAACAAAAACAAAACCAAAAACAAGCAGAAACAAAATTAGTTACATCACGTCATCGATATGGATTCAATCAGTTTCTTCAAAATGGATTTTTATTGTTGCTGTTCTTTAAAAGAATATTGTTAAAATCCCATATCCTTAGATGTTCCTTACAGGGGCTTTTTACTCTGCTATTAGCAATTTTTCACAATTTTCCTGTAATATCACACACTTCTGATAATGTTGGTGATACCACAGAACTAAAAGAACTAGAATGTTAACAGCATGATTGTCAAGCATACACTGAATAGCATATAATTTCCTATAGGGAAAACAGTCATGTGTGATACAACATGACTAGGATGTTATGACGTTACCACTGTAGTCCTCTTATTCTGTAGGGAGACACTAGGCAGGTGGAACATGGTACACCACTGTAAAAGAGTTTAAGGGCAAAATAGCATAGGTCAAGGAAAATAATATGTTTATCACCACAGAGGTGAAAGATAGAGATGAATAATCATTTGTATTCAGTCCTGTTATTCACCTCTTGCATAGATATAAACAAGTTTGTAACATGGCATTAAAAAAAATACATAGAAAAGACAAGTAATTGGTTGAAAGACATCACATGCTCTGTTTTCAACTGTGCATTAATTCCCTAGATATGCATGGCTGTGTAATACTAACATTGGCCCACCACATATGAAAAAATATAAACAATATTTCTTCCCACCTACCCACCTACCCAGTGGACTCATTAGCTCTACATAGCGTGTTGTTCATAAAAGTTATAATGATTTCTATGTTAGAAAATGTATAATCATTGTCTGTATATTTTGGAATCTCGTTCTTGCTCTGGTTTTAGTAATGCCATATTTAAATAGGAAATGACTAGAGAAAAGACCTATTTTCATGGCGGTCTACTCAGGTCTCGTGACCCGGTGCAGAGAACCTTTTACAGGTCTGACTACAATGTAGTGCTCGCTCAGGTCATCCAGTAGAGAGACAGAAGTGCTTAGTGACCTGCAGCACTTGGAGTTCCGTGGTGCAGTGTTGTATGTGTGTATGTGTGACCCCTGCGCATCAACACCGGAGACAGAGAGCACGTAGGAGTTTGCAGACCATGAGACATGGTGATTGGCACAGCAGGGCATCTCCTCTATGGTATGTTACACTGTCTGAAGTGTGCTGTGGAATAGTACTGTACTGTGGTAGTTAATAAACCAAGACAGTGGCATCGAGAATTGGAGATGCAGATGTGTGCTCCCGAATCAGTTGTGCACAGTGCTGCAAGTAGCACAGTGACGGAGAGAGTATGAGACAAAGGCCATTTCATCGCTCACTGCACAGATGCACACTTGAAATGTCGTGCCAGTGTTTTTCTCAAAAGTTGTAAGCGGAATATAAAGTTTTGTGGATAAAAAATTAATAAGAAATCTAGACATCTAGTCTTGTGTAGTGGTACACAAATTAGAGCAGAGTGTCCAGAATGCACCATGTTTAGCAACTAAATTGAAAACCATCAATGTGAGACACCAATGGAGCAAAAAGAACAGTTACATTATTCGTAAGTACCTATTTTCTTAGTCTTATCTGTGTTTTCTTACTTATTGTAACACATGTATGTGAACAGCATTTTTAGTAAGTTGTGAGACATAACATAAATGTATATGAAGTGTAGAACGTGCACGGAGATATTTGCAGAAACAGAAAGCACTTTAGAGGAACAGAGCTGAACAATGTTTTGTAAAGGACAATGATTGTTTTAACTCATCTTTATGTACTGTGCAAGTAAAGTGTATGTGAAAACCACACAGCTTGCACTTGCCACGTTACAAGTGCATTTATCCCCTCAAAATGAGGCATTTTCTAGGAATTAATGCATGGTTGGGTGGTGGGAAGCACTTGGCCTTCGACCTTGTGCACCCCTTACCTTATACCCAACTCACAAGCTATCATGGGGATTCGGGTATGCCACAAATTCTACAGTGCCTTGTTGGGTACATCACATTGCAAATGATAAGAAAATATAAACTCCACAACTTTTAGTCTAAAAACAATGACCTAGCCATGGTCCTGGGGGAGATGTCTCCTGGGGCAACCACTTCTATGAGAGGAAATTTCTGAGGATTTGAAGATCAGGGACACAAGACCAGTACAGTGCCAAGGGCATCTTTTGAAACCTTCAAGTCTGTGGGGCATCATGAAGATCTAGGCTTGATTATTTTAATATGACATACAAAATGTAATACATTCAGAATGTTTAAAACAGTCATTTTAAAGAGCAGCTAAGCATTTTAGTAAGTACTTTCAAAAAGCTATTTTTTTCACAGGACTGGCTTGGAGGCGCTGAGGGTTGAAGCGCTGGCGACACACCTCATACCACGAGGTGACCGAGTTCAGGAGTGAGCTTGGGCTGCCAGGACTCGGACGGGGTGGAGGTGGGGGTGAAAAAGACAGATTAAGCAGCTGTCAGGCATCTCTCCTCCTCTCAGGGAAAGGAACTCGGTTTCTCCAGCTCCTGGCTGCCTCCCATTGGAGACTAGGAGGCAACGCCATACAAACACAGAAACATAGAGTTTGATGGCAGATAAAGACCGCTCGGCCAACCTAGTCTGCCCATTTCCCTACCTAATGGATAAGCTGCGGATCCTAGTTAACCAACAGCCTACTTCCTCCTACCCCACAATAGAATTGCTTTATCTGTCCCATGCATCTTGAATTCCCCCACTGTTTTTGACTCCACGACCTCCTCAGGAAGGCTGTTCCATGCATCCACAACCCTCTCCATGAAAAATACTTCCTCACGTTAACTCTGAGCCGTCCCCTTCTATCTTCAAATTGTACCCCCTTGTTCTTGCATGTCTCTTTTTCTGAATGATGCTACCCTCTTGGACTTTGTTGATTCTCATGAGGTACTTGAATGTTTCTTATCATGTCCCCCTCTCCCTCCTTTCCATGAGGGTCTACATATTAAGCTCCTTTAGTTTCTCTTCTTATGTCTTCTGGTGCAGACCCGGCACCATTTTGGTGGCCCCCCTCTGGACAGCCTGCACCTTATGTTTTTGCAGAGATGGTGTCTCCAGAACTGCACGCAGTACTCCAGATGTCTGTATAGAGGGATAACAACTTCCTGTTGTCTACTGGTGATGCCTCTCCCTATGCATCCCAGTATTCCCCCAGCCCTCCTTACTGCCTTCTCACATTGTTTGCCCACCTTTAGATTATCTGATATAACTACCCCAGGTCCCTCTCCATTTTTGTTGTTGTCAGTATCTCACCCCCTATTATGCACTCTTCCCCTGGATTTTTGTTTCCCAGCTGCCTTACATTGTACTTCTTTGTACTGAATCTAAGCTGCCTCACATTTGACCATTCATCCAACCTTGCCAAGTCCCTTCTCATCCTTTCCATCCCACCTTGTGTATCAACTTTGTTGCAGATCCTCATGTCATCTGCAAAGAGACATACTTTTCCTTCCAGTCCCTCTGCAATGTCACTTACAAAGACATTAAAAAGGACCACCTCTGCGTCCTGTTGTCCAGCCAATGTTTTACCCAGGCTACCACCCTGGGACCCACTCCCAGGTTAGCTGATTTGTTTATTAATCTTTTGTGTGGGACTATGTCAAATGTCTTGCTAAAGTCTAGGTAGGCCACGTCCAGAAGCCCTTCCCTGGTATACTACTTTGGTCACCAAGTCAAAGAAATTGATTAGATTTGTCTGACATGACCTTCCCCAAACCACAGGGGAACCTGGTGTTAGGCCATGAAGGAGGAAGGAGCTGTCACTGGAGCCACAGAGTGCATGTGCTTCTCTACATACATGCTTGATCACAAACTGGAGTTCCATGAACTAGGGGAGAAAACCAGGAAAACAGTTTTTAGCTATTACAATTCACTAGAGAATACTTGTACTTGTATTTCTTTTTTCATATTTTCATTCTTCCCTTCCGGGTTTTACTACACACCTTGGTAGCTTGACTATATCCACCTGACCTCACAGTGCCTTTGTTTTTGATGTAACAGTGCTTTCAATGACAATAAACAGCATTTGTGAGATCAGTTGAAATCAAGCCATGTGACAAGTTTCAACCAATGAGGTTACATGATTATCATGGCCCATTTTAAAACACTGATATAATAGTATTAAGCATTTTTATTTTACACACTACATGCTTCTTAAGATAGAGACATGCTGTTGACTGAATTTCCTTACCTGTATATTCACTCTGGGAGTCTGGGAGTGATAGAGGAGTGGAACTCCAAGGATAGTGATGAGAACAGTTTTTGTTTTGAAGGTGTCAGAGCATTGAGAACTAACTATCCATCCACCTTTGTGCAAATGAGGAACAACAAAACAAATCAATAAACCTGCATTAAACTGTTTTGAACCATTATTAGAAATACATCAAAACCCCTCCTGAGAGCATTCCATTTTCACTCCAATCAGTTCCATGATATCCTCTTCTCCATTTTTCCACCAGCTCCACCATCCAAACAGTCTAGGCTGCAATGGCTGCATCTTAATCTCTGCCTAAAGGGGGTTGGCAGCTCCCTTCACAGGCTATGCCAGTGCCAGTGCCACTCCCATGTGATTGCTGACTTTGCTGTGAAAAAAGGGTCTTCTCTTGGATTGGTCAGGAGGGGGGCTATAGTACAAGATAACCATACACTGTTCTTAAAGGGTGAGTTCTCTACAGCATAACATGCTCTAGCCTTTACCAGCTTAAGCCTCAGGGGCCCTGTCTGTCCCCCTGAACCTGCAGCCTCCCAGATGGATCACATTACAATGGAGCACCTGCCTTGCAATAGTACTGGCCAGAATAAAATCATTCATCTGGTAGTCTTTTTCCTACTCAGGTTGTCTCATGCAAATTGGGCCCAATTACATTTTTATGTTTGCTTGTGTGGATGTGCAAGAAACATTATGCAGCAGCTTGGGAGAGAAGTGGGTTTTGGGGGTGCAGCTGTGTGGCGGCCAATGCCAGCACTGCATTTGTGGGTTTGGTGGTGTGCACCCAGTGCAGGCCCAGTGTCCTGATAACATTGGTTCTGCAAAAGTGCCACCAATTTGAAATGATTTCACTGCTGCAATGAACGGCCACCTCATCACTGCAGCATCAGCAATTCCACTGCAATGAGGGAGCAACCCGTCATTGCAGGGCATTACAGGCATTACCTTGCCTGGTGTAACATTTCTGTGAAAATGGCAATGGCATCGCCATCGCCTCACAGTCCCATGTAAGCTGATAGGGTGCCCAATCCCTCTGTTGGCATGCCAATGACCCAATTCATTTGCCGATGGGGAACCCACTCCCCATCAGCATAAAGTCCTCTCATTTGTTGTGCCCCTCGACATCATGTCCCCCAAACAGTCTTTATTTGCCGATGGGGAGTCCAATCCCCATTGGCTTAAGTCCCCCTTCCCCAAAATGTAGGAGGCACACTGGGAGCCCACCCTAGTGTACACAAATGAAGCCTAAAAAAAAAACCCTTTCCAAAATCCTTTTTATTATTTTTATCCCTGAAATAAAGAAAACAGTCCATCGTGGTCTGTTTTGCCCCCTCCCACAACCCACGCCCAACTTCTGCACACCCCACCCCTCCACACACACCCTCATACCATACTTACCTCTGGGATCCTGGGCAACTATCTTCGGTGGACCGGTAATACTTCTGCACTCCTCAAAGCTGACCACGAACTGAAGAAATGCCAGTAAGCTGTATAATGGCATAGAAACATAGAATTTGACGGCAGATAGGAACCGCTTTGCCCACCCAGTCTGCCCATTTCCCTACCTACTGGATAAGCTGCAGATCCTAGTTAACCAGCAGCCTACTTCTTCCTACCCCCACCCCCTAGAATTGCCTTATGACTGTCCCATGCATGCTTGAATTCCACCACTGTTTTGACTCCACAACCTCCTCCAGAAGGCCGCTCCATGCATCCACAACCTCTCTGTGAAAAAATACTTCCTTAAATTACCTCTGAGCCACCCCCATCTTCAAATTATGCCCTCTTGTTCTTGCACACCTCTTTTTGAAAGATGCTACCCTCTTGGACTTTGTTGTTGATTCCCTTGAGGTACTTGAACGCTTTCTTATCATGTCCCTCTCCTCCTTTCCTCGAGGCTATACATATTAAGCTCCTAAGTGTCTCTTCATATGTCTTCTGGTGCAGACCCTGCACCATTTTAGTTGCCCTCCTCTGGACAGCTTCCATCCTGTCTATGTCTTTATGGAGATTGGTCTCCAGAACTGTACACAGTACTCCAGATGGGGTCTCACCAGCTGTCTGTACAGAGGGATAATAACTTCCTGTTTTCTACTGGTGATGCCTCCCTATGCATCCCAGTATCCCCCAGCCCTCCTTGCTGCCCTCTCACATTGCTTGCTTCACCGGATTTGTCCCTGTAGTGCCCCCATGGCTGCAGATGAGTCACAGAAAGTGAACTGTGGCTTCTCAAAAAAATGACATCTATGTTCATTTTGTGCCAAGTGCCTGCCTGCTACTGAGTAAACACACATTGCATCCCTAAGGGCGCTGCTGATTCCCAGCAGTGAATCATGTCTTTTCGACTGAATCATTACCTTACGGTATTTCATTGGTTTTGTATTTTTAAAGATTAATGTTGTACTTGCTGTAGACTTTTTAGTCTCTCACAGTGAGGAAGACGCAGTGGATTTGACAGGTGAAAAAGAGGCAGCATCAATAGTGAAGATCGAGATGGCACCCCAAGCAAGTGAGCGGTGTGTCTGTGAGCTTGGTGGCTGTAGTTTTGACAGGAGTCAGCAAGTGCAACATTTATAGGATCAAGGAAGAATAAAACGTAAAGATTCAGATGAAAAGCTAAGATGTAATGTGGGGACTCAGCAGATGCCGCATCAGGACGACATGCACCACTCAGAATCAGGCACCTGGAATGAAATGAATGAGACCGTCATCATCTGCAAAGCCACTGTTCAATCTTGGGGTTAATTGGCAGCAGAGAGTGTGGGGTGGGAGACCCAGGGGGAAATGAGAAAAGACCCTTATGATTTCAAAAGTCACAGTCCACCTCAGCCTCGTCTGGGGGGAAACCCAGGGGGAAATGAGAGAAGACCCTTATGATTTCAAAAGTCACACTCCACCCTTTGACACTCAGCCGCTCTGGGGGCGACATACATTACTAACAGTTCCCTTTAAGGAATAAAGGCAAAGCAACGTGAACTGTGGTGCCCTCCTCCCGCCCGCTTCAGCACATAACATGTGCCTGTCAACTCCCCAGCTTTTAAGCTGCCTTTCCCGGTCCCCCTTCAGCACATCACACGCTATCTTCAGCCTTTCTGTTCCTCTGACCTGGAGGTGTGGGAGGCGGAACGCCCCCACTGAAAGAAATTTAGAAAAAAGGAAAACAAAGAACAAGCAATATCAGCGACAGTGAAAACTATTACAGCATTGTAGTCAGTCTGGATTACAAACTACAGACCAGCCTGAAAGTGCCATTTCTTTTTTCAAAGCAGACCAGCCGCAAGCGTATTTGCACGTACCGTATTTCTCCGAATGCAGGCAACCAAGATAAATAGGTTTTTTCAACTTATGTGGATATTGTGGCCATTTTTTTGACTTTTGCCACCAAATTTTCAACATGGGGTTATTGGGACCCCTCCTCATGAATACAGTCACTGTTATGGAGTTATTCGGTCCTGAAAGGTGATTTCACGGTCACTGCACGGAATCACCTTTCAGGACTGATGAACAAAATGACAGTGTCACTGTTCATAAGGTGGGCTCTCAAAAAGCCTATGTTGAAAAATTGGTGGAAAAATCCCAAAAATGACTTTCACGAGTGTGAGTTGCAGTTTCCATGCTCCTTCGTAACTTCGCAAATTTGTAATATTTTCACTCCAGATTTTTAACATTGGCATTTTTTCACACCTCCTTATGAACGACTTCAGGACAGGGTCGCGAGGTCCCAGGACTCCAACAAGCCCTCCCCTGCTGCACTCCAGGACGGACCCCCCGGAATGCTCAGACAGCGACTTCAGGATAGGGTCGCGAGGGCCCAGGACTCCAACAAGCCCTCCCCTGCTGCACTCCAGGATGGACCCCCCGAATGCTCAGACAGCGACTTTAGGATAGGGTCACAAGGGCCCAGGACTCCAACAAGCCCTCCCCTGCTGCACTCCAGGATGGCCCCCCCGAATGCTTAGGTACAGGAAGAACGCTGCAGTCTCCGGCGCCATTTTCAAACTTTTAAACTTTGTAAAGAGGGCCACGCAAGGAAGCTTACTGCTCTGCAGAGTCTGTGTGGTTTAGAGTCGGCACGGGTGTGCTGATAGTTTATTTTCACCTGTGATTCTATGCCTTTGCTACCTCCTTTGCTAAGTTTCAGTTAGGTGCTTTAAGATACTTGTGTAGAACCTAGTTAACCTGAAATTGCTTCACTGTGCCTTTAATTGTAATGTAAATGTATTTCAGATTATAGAGTAATTTAAGCAAGATGTTTCCACCACCTCAAATTCCTGTACTGCTGTACTTGTAGCCATCTCAGGTAACGCTGGAGCAGTATCTGGTTCGTAATGCTAATTTCCCTTCCCTGCTTCTCGAGCAAGCCCCCTGGCTGTGTAATTTGCTAAACGGAAAGCGAGTCTGGGGAAATAGCGCAAACCTGCTCTCAGGCGGCCTCACCACGTGGCAACTCAGAGCCCTCAATCCCCCTAGCCTTCGACTCAAAGTGAACTACTGCTCCAATTAAAAGCCCAGCTTACCTCAGCTCCTCCTTCGACTCTGGGCTTATATTTCTTCTTTCTCTCCTCAGACAGTGACTTCAGGATAGGGTCACGAGGGCCCAGGACTCCAACAAGCCCTCCCCTTCTGCACTCCAGGATGGAACACCCCCTGAACACTCAGGTACAGGAAGAACGCTGCAGTCTCTGGCGCCATTTTCAAACTTTTAAACTTTGTAAAGAGGGATACGCAAGGAAGCTTACTGCTCTGCAGAGACTGTGTGATTCTGCTTCGTCGGTGCTGCACGCCCGCTCCCCACCACCCCCACCACTGCCCTTGGTGAGCTCTCTCTTATATATGCTTTATCACATGACTCTCCTTAACCTATCAGTCCACTTCTCCATTTGCAGCTTATCAGCTGCTACCACCAGAGGGCTCACAATCAAAACTTTTGAACACCCAAATACACCCCGGGCTAGGATGTTGCTGTTGCCTGCATTACTTATCCTCTTCCAACTGGCTAACTCCCTCAACCTAGCTTCCCTCCTGTCGGATCTAAGGCAGATTAACTGGAATTTCATCTCAGCAGTGCCCTCCATTGACATTGCCTTTGAGGCTTTCAAGTCAAACTTCCTTAAAATATGGGATAAACACGCCCCTTTGTGGAAGAAAAGAGTCAGAGGAGCGCATCTCCCTTGGATCTCAGCTGACATAATTAGAAAATGCCAAGCTAGAGACCACGCCTGGAAAGACTATAAGAAGCTAGGCACACTGGCCTCCCTCTCTACATACAGATCCCTACGGAACGCATGTACACATAGCATCCACCAAGCAAAAAAAAACTACTTTCATTCGTCTTTCAGCAAAAACTTAAACCACCCAAGCGACTTCTGGAAATCTCTCAAATCCCTGCTCTCCCCCCACCCAACCTGCACCCCCGACACTACTTGTGCAGGGCACCCCAATCACTGACCCAATTCTCATGGCTGAAGCTTTTAACACCCACTTCTCCAGCTGAGCTGACAAACTCCTCTCATCCCTCCCTCCCTCACTCTCTCCCCGACCCCTCACTGTACCTGCACCCCCAGTCTACCCCCACAACCTCTCCATTCTCCTTCTGCCCAGTTTCCCGAGCTGATGTCTTCCGCTCCTTTCGAGCATTAAACCCCAACAAAGGTAAGTGCCTGCATCCATGGATGCAAGATGCTTACCTCTCCACCCTGCCATAGCTGGCCCCTAGCTGACCTTCTTAACCCTATCCTTCTCCTTGGGCAAGCTTCCATCCAGCCTAGGCTTCGCCACCATTATACCCCTACCAAAAGAAGGTGACTGCTCCTCCCCTGAAAACTACCGACCCATCTCCCTACTTCCAACTTTGGCTAAATTACAGGAATGATTGGTCCTGTCTCAACTCACTCTGTACCTTGATGCCTTCTCCTTTTTCACTCCATTCCAATCGGGTTTCCGTAAATCCCACTCTACCACTACCTCCCTGCTTCGCGTCACGGATGACATACTCACGAGCATGGATAAAGGCCACATCACCTCTGCCATGCCTTCATAAGACCTAGCCAGGGCCTTTGACACATCTCTCACCCCCTAACAATCAAACAAACTCAACAAGTTGAGTCTCTCTGCTCTGGCCACAAACTGGTTCCTGGGACCACCTAGTGGGCAGAAAACAAGTAGTCAAAATTGCTCTCACATCTCCACCACTGCAAGTCCCTGCAGGTGTCCCCAAAGGCTCTGTCCTGGGTCCCTACTTTCTCCATCTTTCTAAATGACCTCCCCTACTGCATGCTCCACTCTTCCATCCAGATGTCGCATGAGCGACACTGTCCTTTATACCTCCAGTCCCACAATACATAATGTAGCAACTCTCCTCCAGGACGATTTCAACACCATCCAGAACTGGTTCAGGTCTAATCAGCTATATCTTAACCCCAAAAAAACCATATCACTTACTTTTGGCTCCCCTCAAAAACTCTCCTGCCAAGCCCCCACCCCCCCTACAAAACCTTGGACGGAACACCCCTGGATAACTGCATGAGTTTCAAATATCTGGGCATCTGGCTAGATCAACACCTTGATTTCTTGACTCACATCACCTCCCTACACAAGCAGCTGCTCCCCAAACTTGGTGCACTACACAGAAATAAAAGCTGCCTCCCAACACAGACTAGGTGGGTCATCGTTCAAAAATGATCTTTCCGGTACTCGATGATGGCAATATAGTTTACTCCATCGCCCCCGGGACTGTGCTAGCCAGTCTAGACACCCTGTTCCACTCCTTCTGCCATTTCATCCTTGGCTGCCTCCAAACCACCCACCATTGCAACCTCTACAGCTCATCAACCCTGCCGTCCCTTTACGACCACAGACAAATTAACTGTACTAGGTTCGCTGCCAAATACTGGTCCCACTCCCTTCCTCCCTACTTGACCTCTGCTCTCTCCCAACAACCAGGAAACTGTTGTCTTTTCCTTAATAATGATCTCAAGTAATTTACCCACTATGTACATCAGACTGACTGATGTACAGCTCTGCAGGCTCCACATCAGCTGCCCTGCAATCTATCGACACCACTCCTGTTGCTAGTGAACAGTTGAAGGGTCTTCCAGTGGGAGCACCCTAGCTTCTCCCACATTTCTGTTGACTTGTAATATGCTAACTGGCCCATTGATATGTCAGTCATCAAAGTACTTGGCCCTAAGCACTTTCTCCTCAGTGATCCAGTCCTTGTTGAATTTTACCCAACCCCCACCTCCTGCCCTTTTGTGGCCTGAGACTTCATTCAGGTAGCAGCTCTTTATACTTTACCATGAGTACTGCAGAAACAACCTCATTTAGTAATTCCACTTTACCCTCATCCTTCTGTTCCTAGTTATCCCACTACTGCAGTAAAGCCCCACCCCAGATTACACACTGCTCCCCAGTGTAGAAAAATAATGCATTATCCTCCTTTTTATCAAACCCACCACTGCTTGTGACTTGGTCATTCTCTCTCTCTAGTGTCCCTCACTTTGGTCTGTTTACTTCTCTGCTTTCATCAGTCGGTTTGGCCTTGTGCTTTTAGAAGGCCTTCCTGTTCTCCCTCACCTTATCCTCATGTACCAGCTTGGTTTTCTTCCTCTCCTACTTCTGGTTACTGCCATACTACAGAGACTTGATGCTTCAGACAACCCCTTATCAATCAGTCCTCATGTACTATCCACCCTGTTGCCACTCCCACCTCTGCCAGTTCCTCCCTCACCAATTCCCTCATTCTATTAAAATCCACCTTCCTATAGTCTAAAAACTTATATTGTGAGTAGTACTTGCTCTCTAACTCTAGTTTTATGTTAAAATACACGGTCAGGTGGGAATCTGAGCAGGGCGGATGAACCCTCTTTTAATTTCAAAGGCTATCATTTACTGTAACAGCATTCCTGATTTCCCCAGTAACTTTGTTATCCCTCAATCGTTCAATCATTATCCCTCAATCATTTAATCATTATCCCTCAATCGTTTAATCGTTTTCCCTCAATTATTTTCCCTCAATCATTTAATCATTCAATCGTTATCCCTCAATCGTTTAATCGTTCTCCCTCAATCATTATCCCTTAATCGTTCAATCGTTATCCCTCAATCATTCAATCGTTATCCCTCAATCATTTAATCCCTCACTCTCTCAATCATTATCCCTCAATCATTCAATCCCTAAATCGTTCAATCCCTTAATCGTTCAATCGTTATCATTCAATCGTTATCCCTCAATCATTTAATCATTATCATTCAATCGTTATACCTCAATTGTTATCCCTCAATCGTTCCATTGTTATCCCTCAATTGTTTAATTGTTCAATAATTATTCCTCAATCGTTTAATCCCACAATCCCTCAATCATTCAATCATTATCCCTCAATTGTTTAATCATTCAATCGTTATCCCTCAATCATTGCATGATTTCCCTCAATAGTTCAATCATTCAATCGTTATCCCTCAATTGTTTAATCATTAAATCGTTATCCCTTAATTGTTCAATTGTTATCCCTCAATCGATCTCTCTAAATCGTTCAATTGTTCTCCCTCATTCTTTTAATCATTCAAACGTTATCCCTCAATCATTTAATCATTGAATTGTTATCCCTCAACAGTTCAGTCGTTATCCCTCAATCATGCAATCCCTCAATCATTCAATTGTTATCCATCAATCATTATCCCTCAATTGTTTTCCCTCAATCATTTAATCCCTCAATCGTTATCCCTCAATCATTTTCCCTCAATCATTTAATCGTTCAATCGTTATCCCTCAATCATTCAATTGTTATCCCTCAATCATTCAATCATTATCCCTCAATCGTTATCCTTAATCATTCAATCATTATCCCTCAATTGTTTAATCCTTCAATCGTTTAATCGTTATCCTTAAATCGTTTAATCATTCAATTGTTATTCCTCAATCGTTCAATTGTTATCCCTCAATCGTTATCCCTCAATCGATCTCTCAAACTCTCTCAATCGTTATCCCTCAATCATTTAATCATTCAATCATTATCCCTCAATTGTTCCATTGTTATCCCTCAATTGTTCTCCCTCAATTGTTTAATCCCTCAATCGTTATCCCTTAATCATTTTCCCTCAATCATTTAATCGTTCAATCGTTATCCCTCAATCGTTTAATCGTTCACTCATTATCCCTCAATCATTCAATCGTTATCCCTCAATCATTCAATCATTATCCCTCAATCATTATCCCTTAATCGTTCAATCGTTATCCCTCAATTGTTTAATCCCCCAATCGTTTAATCGTTATACTTAAATCGTTTAATCATTCAATTGTTATCCCTCAATCATTTAATCATTCACTCGTTATCCTTCAATCATTCAATCATTATCCCTCAATCATTCAATCATTATCCCTTAATCATTCAATCGTTCAATCATTATCCCTCAATTGTTATCCCTTAATCATTCAATCGTTATCCCTCAATCATTTAATCATTCAATCATTATTCCTCAATAGTTCAATCGTTATCCCTTAATCGTTCAATCCCTTAACCGTTCAATCGTTATCGTTAAATTGTTATCCCTCAATCATTTAATCATTCAATCATTATTCCTCAATAGTTCAATCTCTATCCCTTAATCGTTCAATCCCTTAACCGTTAAATCGTTATCGTTAAATCGTTATCCCTCAATCATTTAATCATTATCCCGCAATCGTTTAATCATTTTCCCTCAATTGTTTTCCCTCAATTGTTTAATCCCTCAATCGTTATCCCTCAATCATTTTTCCTCAATTGTTTCATCTTTCAATCGTTATCCCTCTATCGTTTAATCGTTCACTCATTATCGCTCATTTATTCAATCGTTATCCCTCAATCATTCAATCATTATCCCTTAATCGTTCAATCATTATTCCTCAATCGTTCAATCCCTCAATCGTTCAATCATTATCCCTAAATCGTTTAATCCCTCAAACTCTCTCAATCGTTATCCCTCAATCGATCTCTCAATCATTATCCCTCAATCATTTAATCATTCAATCATTATCCCTCAATTGTTCCATTGTTATCCCTCAATTGTTCTCCCTCAATCGTTTAATCCCTCAATCGTTATCCCTTAATCATTTTCCCTCAATCATTTAATCGTTCAATCGTTATCCCTCAATCGTTTAATCGTTCACTCATTATCCCTCAATCATTCAATCGTTATCCCTCAATCATTCAATCGTTATCCCTCAATCATTATCCTTCAATTGTTTAATCATTCAATCGTTATTCCTCAATCGTTCAATCGTTATCCCTTAATCGTTCAATCCCACAGTCATTCAATCGTTATCGTTCAAGTGTTATCCCTCAATCATTTAATCATTATCACTCAATCGTTTAATCATTTTCCCTCAATTGTTTTACCTCAATCGTTTAATCCCTCAATCGTTATCCCTCAATCATTTTTCCTCAAATCATTTAATCATTCAATCATTATCCCTCAATTATTTAATCATTCACTCGTTATCCCTCAATCATTCAATCCCTAAATCGTTCAATCCCTCAATCGTTCAATCGTTATCATTCAATCGTTATCCCTCAATCATTTAATCATTATCATTCAATCGTTATACCTCAATTGTTATCCCTCAATCGTTCCATTGTTATCCCTCAATTGTTTAATTGTTCAATAATTATTCCTCAATCGTTTAATCCCACAATCCCTCAATCATTCAATCATTATCCCTCAATTGTTTAATCATTAAATCGTTATCCCTTAATCGTTCAATTGTTATCCCTCAATCGTTATCCCTCAATCGATCTCTCTAAATCGTTCAATTGTTCTCCCTCATTCTTTTAATCATTCAAACGTTATCCCTCAATCATTTAATCATTGAATTGTTATCCCTCAACAGTTCAGTCGTTATCCCTCAATCATGCAATCCCTCAATCATTCAATTGTTATCCATCAATCATTATCCCTCAATTGTTTTCCCTCAATCATTTAATCCCTCAATCGTTATCCCTCAATCATTTAATCGTTCAATCGTTATCCCTCAATCATTCAATTGTTATCCCTCAATCATTATCCCTCAATCGTTATCCTTAATCATTCAATCGTTATCCCTCAATTGTTTAATCCTTCAATCGTTTAATCGTTATCCTTAAATCATTTAATCGTTCAATTGTTATTCCTCAATCGTTCAATTGTTATCCCTCAATCGTTATCCCTCAATCGATCTCTCAAACTCTCTCAATCGTTATCCCTCAATCATTTAATCATTCAATCATTATCCCTCAATTGTTCCATTGTTATCCCTCAATTGTTCTCCCTCAATCGTTTAATCCCTCAATCGTTATCCCTTAATCATTTTCCCTCAATCATTTAATCGTTCAATCGTTATCCCTCAATCGTTTAATCGTTCACTCATTATCCCTCAATCATTCAATCGTTATCCCTCAATCATTCAATCGTTATCCCTCAATCATTATCCCTTAATCGTTCAATCGTTATCCCTCAATTGTTTAATCCCCCAATCGTTTAATCGTTATACTTAAATCGTTTAATCATTCAATTGTTATCCCTCAATCGTTTAATCATTCACTCGTTATCCTTCAATCATTCAATCATTATCCCTCAATCATTATCCCTTAATCATTCAATCGTTCAATCATTATCCCTCAATTGTTATCCCCTTAATCATTCAATCGTTATCCCTCAATCATTTAATCATTCAATCATTATTCCTCAATAGTTCAATCGTTATCCCTTAATCGTTCAATCCCTCAACCGTTCAATCGTTATCGTTAAATCGTTATCCCTCAATCATTTAATCATTATCCCGCAATCGTTTAATCGTTTTCCCTCAATTGTTTTCCCTCAATTGTTTAATCCCTCAATCGTTATCCCTCAATCATTTTTCCTCAATTGTTTCATCTTTCAATCGTTATCCCTCTACTGTTTAATCGTTCACTCATTATCGCTCATTTATTCAATCATTATCCCTCAATCGTTATCCCTTAATAGTTCAATCGTTATTCCTCAATCGTTCAATCGTTATCCATTAATCGTTCAATCCCTCATTCATTCAATCGTTATCGTTCAAGTGTTATCCCCTCAATCATTTAATAATTATCCCTCAATCGTTTAATCGTTCAATCGTTATTCCTCAATCGTTCAATCGTTATCCCTTAATCGTTCAATCCCTCAGTCGTTCAATCATTATCGTTCAAGCATTATCCCTCAATCATTTAATCATTCAATAATTATCCCTTAATCATTCAATTGTTATCCCTCAATCGTTATCCCTCAATCGATCTCTCAAACTCTCTCAATCGTTATCCCTCAATCATTTAATCATTCAATCATTATCCCTCAATTGTTCCATTGTTATCCCTCAATTGTTCTCCCTCAATCGTTTAATCCCTCAATCGTTATCCCTTAATCATTTTCCCTCAATCATTTAATCGTTCAATCATTATCCCTCAATCGTTCACTCATTATCCCTCAATCATTCAATCGTTATCCCTCAATTGTTCAATCATTATCCCTTAATCGTTCACTCCCTCAGTCGTTCAATCATTATCATTCAAGCATTACCCCTCAATCATTTAATCATTTTCCCTCAATCGTTTAATCCCTCAATCGTTATCCCTCAATCATTTTTCCTCAATCATTTAATCATTCAATCATTATCCCTCAATCATTTAATCGTTCACTCATAATCCCTCAATCATTCAATCATAATCCTTCAATAGTTAACCCTTAATCGTTCAATCATTATCCCTCAATCGTTTAACCGTTATCCCTCAATTGTTTAATCCCTCAATCTCTCAATCGTTATCCCTCAATCATTCAATCGTTATCCCTCAATCATTATCCCTCAATCATTTAATCATTCAATCGTTATTCCTCAATCATTCAATCATTATCCCTTAATCGTTCAATCCTCAGTCGCTCAATCATTATCGTTCAAGCATTATCCCTCAATCATTTAATCATTACCCCTCAATCATTTAATCATTTTCCCTCAATTGTTTTCCCTCAATCGTTCAATCCCTCAATCATTTTTCCTCAATCATTTAGTCGTTCAATCATTATTCCTCAATTGTTTAATCATTCACTCGTTATCCCTCAGTCATTCGATCGTTATCCTTCAATCGTTATCCCTTAATCGTTCAATCATTATCCCTCAATCGTTTAACCATTATCCCTCATTTGTTTAATCCCTCAATCGTTCAATTCCTCAATCGTTCAATCTTTATCCCTCAATTGTTCAATCGTTATCCCTCAATCATTCAATCATTATCCCTCAATCATTCAATCGTTTTCCCTCAATCATTATCCCTCAATCGTTCAATCGTTAATCCTCAATCGTTTAATCGTTATCCCTTAACCGTTCAATCCCTCAGTCATTCAAGCATTATCCCTCAATCATTTAATCATTATCCATCAATCGTTTAATCATTTTCCCTCAATTGTTTTCCCTCAATCGTTTAATCCCTCAATCGTTATCCCTCAATCATTTTTCCTCAAATCATTTAATCATTCAATCGTTACCCCTCAATCGTTTAATCGTTCCCTCGTTATCCCTCAATCATTCAATCGTTATCCCTCAATCATTCAATCATTATCCCTCAATCGTTTAATCATTCAATCGTTATTCCTCAATAGTTCAATCGTTATCCCTTAATCGTTCAATCCCTTAACTGTTCAATCATTATCGTTAAATCGTTATCCCTCAATCATTTAATCATTCAATCATTATTCCTCAATAGTTCAATCGTTATCCCTTAATCGTTCAATCCCTCAGTCGTTCAATCATTATCGTTCAAGCATTATCCCTCAATCATTTAATCATTTTCCCTCAATTGTTTTCCCTCAATCGTTTAATCCCTCAATCGTTATTCCTCAATCATTTTTCCTCAAATCTTTTAATCATTCAATAGTTATCCCTCAATCGTTTAATCGTTCCCTCGTTATCCCTCAATCATTCAATCGTTATCCCTCAATCATTCAATCGTTATCCCTCAATCATTCAATCGTTATCCCTCAATCATTATCCCTTAATCGTTCAATCGTTATCCCTCAATTGTTTAATCCCCCAATCGTTTAATCGTTATCCTTAAATCGTTTAATCATTCAATTGTTATCCCTCAATCGTTTAATCATTCACTCGTTATCCCTCAATCATTCAATCATTATCCCTCAATCATTCAATCATTATCCTTCAATCATTATCCCTTAATCATTCAATCGTTCAATCATTATCCCTCAATTGTTATCCCTTAATCATTCAATCATTATCCCTCAATCATTTAATCATTCAATCATTATTCCTCAATAGTTCAATCATTATCCCTTAATCGTTCAATCCCTTAACCGTTCAATCGTTATCGTTAAATCGTTATCCCTCAATCATTTAATCATTATCCCACAATCGTTTAATCGTTTTCCCTCAATTGTTTTCCCTCAATTGTTTAATCCCTCAATCGTTATCCCTCAATCATTTTTCCTCAATTGTTTCATCTTTCAATCATTATCCCTCTATCGTTTAATCGTTCACTCATTATCGCTCATTTATTCAATCGTTATCCCTCAATCGTTCAATCATTATCCCTAAATTGTTTAATCCCTCAAACTCTCTCAATCGTTATCCCTCAATCATTTAATCATTCAATCGTTATCCCTTAATCATTCAATTGTTATCTCTCAATCGTTATCCCTCCATCGATCTCTCAATCATTATCCCTCAATCATTTAATCATTCAATCATTATCCCTCAATTGTTCTCCCTCCATCGTTTAATCCCTCAATCGTTATCCCTTAATCATTTTCCCTCAATCATTTAATCGTTCAATCGTTATCCCTCAATCGTTTAATCGTTCACTCATTATCCCTCAATCATTCAATCGTTATCCCTCAATCATTCAATCGTTATCCCTCAATTGTTTCATCCCCAATCGTTTAATCGTTATCCTTAAATCGTTTAATCATTCAATTGTTATCCCTCAATCGTTTAATCATTCACTCGTTATCCCTCAATCGTTCAATCGTTATCCCTCAATTGTTATCCCTTAATCATTCAATCGTTATCCCTCAATCGTTTAATTGTTCAATCGTTATTCCTCAATCGTTCAATCATTATCCCTTAATCGTTCACTCCCTCAGTCGTTCAATCATTATCATTCAAGCATTACCCTCAATCATTTAATCATTTCCCTCAATCGTTTAATCCCTCAATCGTTATCCCTCAATCATTTTCCTCAATCATTTAATCATTCAATCATTATCCCTCAATCATTTAATCGTTCACTCATAATCCCTCAATCATTCAATCATTATCCTTCAATAGTTAACCCTTAATCGTTCAATCGTTATCCCTCGATCGTTTAACCGTTATCCCTCAATTGTTTAATCCCTCAATCTCTCAATCGTTATCCCTCAATCATTCAATCTTTATCCCACAATCGTTCAATCGTTATCCCTCAATCATTATCCTTCAATTGTTTAATCATTCAATCGTTATTCCTCAATCGTTCAATCATTATCCATTAATCGTTCAATCCCTCATTCATTCAATCGTTATCGTTCAAGTGTTATCCCTCAATCATTTAATCATTATCCCTCAATCGTTTAATCGTTCAATCGTTATTCCTCAATCGTTCAATCGTTATCCCTTAATCGTTCAATCCCTCAGTCGTTCAAGCATTATCCCTCAATCATTTAATCATTATCCCTCAATCATTTAATCGTTTTCCCTCAATTGTTTTCCCTCAATCGTTTAATCCCTCAATCGTTATTCCTCATTCATTTTTCCTCAAATCTTTTAATCGTTCAATCGTTATCCCTCAATAGTTTAATCGTTCCCTCGTTATCCCTCAATCATTCAATCATTATCCCTCAATTATTATCCCTCAATCGTTTAATCATTCAATCGTTATTCCTCAATCATTCAATCATTATCCCTTAATCGTTCAATCCCTCAGTCGTTCAATCATTATCGTTCAAGCATTATCCCTCAATCATTTAATCATTACCCCTCAATCATTTAATCATTTTCCCTCAATTGTTTTCCCTCAATCGTTCAATCCCTCAATCATTTTTCCTCAATCATTTAGTCGTTCAATCATTATTCCTCAATTGTTTAATCATTCACTCGTTATCCCTCAGTCATTCGATCGTTATCCTTCAATCGTTATCACTTAATCGTTCAATCATTATCCTCAATCATTTAACCATTATCCCTCATTTGTTTAATCCCTCAATCGTTCAATTCCTCAATCGTTCAATCTTTATCCCTCAATTGTTCAATCGTTATCCTCAATCATTCAATCATTCCCTCAATCATTCAATCGTTTCCCTCAATCATTATCCCTCAATCGTTCAATCGTTAATCCTCAATCGTTTAATCGTTGTCATTAACCGTTCAATCCCTCAGTCTTCAAGCATTATCCCTCAATCATTTAATCATTATCCATCAATCGTTTAATCATTTTCCCTCAATTGTTTTCCCTCAATCGTTTAATCCCTCAATCGTTATCCCTCAATCATTTTTCCTCAAATCATTTAATCATTCAATCGTTACCCCTCAATCGTTTAATCGTTCCCTCGTTATCCCTCAATCATTCAATCGTTATCCCTCAATCATTCAATCATTATCCCTTAATCGTTTAATCATTCAATCGTTATTCCTCAATCGTTCAATCATTATCCCTTAATCGTTCAATCCCTCAGTCGTTCAATCATTATCCCTCAATCATTATCCCTCAATCGATCTCTCAAACTCTCTCAATCGTTATCCCTCAATCATTTAATCATTCAATCATTATCCCTCAATTGTTCCATTGTTATCCCTCAATTGTTCTCCTTCAATCGTTTAATCCCTCAATCGTTATCCCTTAATCATTTTCCCTCAATCATTTAATCGTTCAATCGTTATCCCTCAATCGTTTAATCATTCACTCATTATCCCTCAATCATTTAATCATTACCCCTCAATCATTTAATCGTTTTCCCTCAATTGTTTTCCCTCAATCATTCAATCCCTCAATCATTTTTCCTCAATCATTCAATCTTTATCCCTCAATTGTTATCCTTAATCGTTCAATCATTATCCCTCAATTGTTTAATCCTTCAATCGTTTAATCGTTATCCCTAAATCGTTTAATTGTTCAATTGTTATTCCTCAATCATTCAATTGTTATCCCTCAATCATTTTCCCTCAATCGATCTCTCAAACTCTCTCAATCGTTATCCCTCAATCATTTAATCATTCAATCATTATCCCTCAATTGTTCCATTGTTATCCCTCAATTGTTCTCCTTCAATCGTTTAATCCCTCAATCGTTATCCCTCAATCATTTTTCCTCAAATCATTTAATCATTCAATCGTTACCCCTCAATCGTTTAATCATTCCCTCGTTATCCCTCAATCATTCAATCGTTATCCCTCAATCATTCAATCATTATCCCTCAATCGTTTAATCATTCAATCGTTATTCCTCAATCGTTCAATCATTATCCCTTAATCGTTCAATCCCTCAGTCGTTCAATCATTATCCCTCAATCATTATCCCTCAATCGATCTCTCAAACTCTCTCAATCGTTATCCCTCAATCATTTAATCATTCAATCATTTTCCCTCAATTGTTCCATTGTTATCCCTCAATTGTTCTCCTTCAATCGTTTAATCCCTCAATCGTTATCCCTTAATCATTTTCCCTCAATTATTTAATCGTTCAATCGTTATCCCTCAATCGTTTAATCATTCACTCATTATCCCTCAATCATTCAATCATTATCCCTCAATCATTATCCTTAATCATTCAATCGTTATCCCTCAATTGTTTAATCCTTCAATCGTTTAATCATTCAATTCTTATTCCTCAATCGTTCAATTGTTATCCCTCAATCATTATCCCTCAATCGATCTCTCAAACTCTCTCAATCGTTATCCCTCAATCATTTAATCATTCAATCATTATCCCTCAATTGTTCCATTGTTATCCCTCAATTGTTTTCCTTCAATCGTTTAATCCCTCAATCGTTATCCCTTAATCATTTTCCCTCAATCATTTAATCGTTCAATCGTTATCCCTCAATCGTTTAATCATTCACTCATTATCCTCAACCATTCAATCATTATCCCTCGATCATTATCCTTAATCATTCAATCGTTATCCCTCAATTGTTTAATCCTTCAATCGTTTAATCGTTCAATTCTTATTCCTCAATCGTTCAATTGTTATCCCTCAATCGTTATCCCTCAATCGATCTCTCAAACTCTCTCAATCGTTATCCCTCAATCATTTAATCGTTCAATCGTTATCCCTCAATCGTTTAATCGTTATCCTTAAATCATTTAATCGTTCAATTCTTATTCCTCAATCGTTCAATTGTTATCCCTCAATCGTTATCCCTCAATCGATCTCTCAAACTCTCAATCGTTATCCCTCAATCATTTAATTGTTCAATCGTTATCCCTCAATCGTTTAATCGTTCACTCATTATCCCTCAATCATTCAATTGTTATCCCTCAATCATTCAATCGTTATCCCTCAATCATTATCCCTTAATCGTTCAATCGTTATCCCTCAATTGTTTAATCCCCCAATCGTTTAATCGTTATCCTTAAATCGTTTAATCATTCAATTGTTATCCCTCAATCATTTAATCATTCACTCTTTATCCCTCAATCATTCAATCATTATCCTTAATCATTATCCCTTAATCATTCAATTGTTCAATCATTATCCCTCAATTGTTATCCCTTAATCGTTAAATCGTTATCCCTCAATCATTTAATCATTATCCCGCAATCGTTTAATCGTTTTCCCTCAATTGTTTTCCCTCAATTGTTTAATCCCTCAATCGTTATCCCTCAATCATTTTTCCTCAATTGTTTCATCTTTCAATTGTTATCCCTCTATCGTTTAATCGTTCACTCATTATCGCTCATTCATTCACTCGTTATCCCTCAATCATTCAATCATTATCCCTCAATCGTTATCCCTTAATCGTTCAATCATTATTTTCAATCGTTCAATCCCTCAATCGTTCAATCATTATCCCTAAATCGTTTAATCCCTCAAACTCTCTCAATCGTTATCCCTCAATCATTTAATCATTCAATCGTTATCCCTTAATCATTCAATTGTTATCCCTCAATCGTTATCCCTCAATCGATCTCTCAAACTCTCTCAATCGTTATCCCTCAATCATTTAATCATTCAATCATTATCCCTCAATTGTTCCATTGTTATCCCTCAATTGTTCTCCCTCAATCGTTTAATCCCTCAATCGTTATCCCTTAATCATTTTCCCTCAATCATTTAATCGTTCAATCATTATCCCTCAATCGTTTAATCATTCACTCATTATCCCTCAATCATTCAATCGTTATCCCTCAATCATTCAATTGTTATCCCTCAATTGTTATCCCTTAATCATTCAATCATTATCCCTCAATCGTTTAATCGTTCCCTCATTATCCCTCAATCATTCAATTGTTATCCCTCAATTGTTCAATCATTATCCCTTAATCGTTCACTCCCTCAGTCGTTCAATCATTATCATTCAAGCATTACCCCTCAATCATTTAATCATTTTCCCTCAATCGTTTAATCCCTCAATCATTTTTCCTCAATCATTTAATCGTTCAATCGTTATCCCTCAATCGTTCAATAGTTATCCCTCAATTGTTATCCCTTAATCGTTCCATTGTTATCCCTCAATTGTTTAATCGTTCAATAATTATTCCTCAATCATTTAATCCCACAATCCCTCAATCATTCAATCATTAACTCTCAATCATTATCCCTCAATTGTTTAATCCCTCAAACTCTCTCAATCGTTATCCCTCAATCGTTCAATCATTATCCCTCAATCGATCTCTCTAAATCATTCAATTGTTATCCCTCATTCTTTTAATCATTCAATCATTATCCC
Source organism: Neoceratodus forsteri (assembly GCA_016271365.2). Classification (NCBI taxonomy): domain Eukaryota; kingdom Metazoa; phylum Chordata; order Ceratodontiformes; family Ceratodontidae; genus Neoceratodus; species Neoceratodus forsteri. Next base: position 201,403,302 of record CM057450.1, read on the forward strand.
TCAATCATTTAATCGTTCAATTGTTATCCATCAATTGTTTAATATTTATCCCTCAATCATTTAATCATTCAATCATTATCCCTCAATCGTTGCATCATTTTCCCTCAATAGTTCAATCCCTCAATCGTTTAATCCCTCAATCATTCAATCGTTATCCCTCAATCATTATCCTTCAATTGTTTAATCATTCAATCGTTATCCCTCAATTGTTCAATCATTATCCCTTAATCGTTCACTCCCTCAGTCGTTCAATCATTATCATTCAAGCATTACCCCGCAATCATTTAATCATTTTCCCTCAATCGTTATCCCTCAATCATTTTTCCTCAATCATTTATCATTCAATCATTATCCCTCAATCATTTAATCGTTCACTCATAATCCCTCAATCATTCAATCATTATCCTTCAATAGTTAACCCTTAATCGTTCAATCGTTATCCCTCAATCGTTTAACCATTATCCCTCAATTGTTTAATCCCTCAATCTCTCAATCGTTATCCCTCAATCGTTCAATCTTTTTCCCTCAATCGTTCAATCGTTATCCCTCAATCGTTCAATCGTTATCCCTCAATCATTATCCTCAACCATTTAATCATTAAATCGTTATCCCTCAATCGTTTAATCATTATCCCTCAATCATTCAATCGTTATCCCTCAATCATTATCCTTCAATTGTTTAATCATTCAATCGTTATCCCTCAATCATTTAACCGTTATCCCTCAATCGTTCAATCGTTATCCCTCAATCATTTAATCATTATCCCTCAATCATTATACCTAAATCATTTTTCCTCAATCATTTAATCTTTCAATCGTTATCCCTCAATCGTTTAATCGTTCAATCGTTATTCCTCAATCGTTCAATCGTTATCCCTTAATCGTTCAATCCCTCAGTCGTTCAATCATTATCGTTCAAGCATTATCCCTCAATCATTTAATCATTACCCCTCAATCATTTAATTGTTTGCCCTCAATTGTTTTCCTTCAATCGTTATCCCTCAATCATTTTTCCTCAATCATTTAATCGTTCAATCATTATTCCTCAATTGTTTAATCATTCACTCGTTATCCCTCAATCGTTTAATCGTTCACTCGTTATCCCTCAATCATTCAATCGTTATCCCTCAATCGTTATCCCTTAATCATTCAATCGTTATCCCTCAATCATTTAACCGTTATCCCTGAATCATTCAATCGTTATCCCTCAATCACTATCCTTCAATTGTTTAATCATTCAATCGTTATCACTTAATCGTTCAATCATTATCCCTCAATTGTTTAACCATTATCCCTCATTTGTTTAATCCCTCAATCGTTCAATTCCTCAATCGTTCAATCTTTATCCCTCAATTGTTCAATCGTTATCCCTCAATCATTCAATCATTATCCCTCAATCATTCAATCGTTTTCCCTCAATCATTATCCCTCAATCGTTAATCATTCAATCGTTAGTTCCTCAATCGTTCAATAGTTATCCCTTAACAGTTCAATCCCTCAGTCGTTCAAGCATTATCCTCAATCATTTAATCATTATCCATCAATCGTTTAATCATTTTCCCTCAATTGTTTTTCCTCAATCGTTATCCATCAATCATTCAATCGTTATCCCTCAATCATTATCCCTCAATCGTTTAATCATTCAATCGTTATTCCTCAATCGTTCAATCATTATCCCTTAATCGTTCAATCCCTCAGTAGTTCAATCATTATCGTTCAAGCATTATCCCTCAATCATTTAATCATTACCCCTCAATAATTTAATCATTTTCCCTCAATTGTTTTCCCTCAATCGTTCAATCCCTCAATCATTTTTCCTCAATCATTTAATCGTTCAATCATTATTCCTCAATTGTTTAATCATTCACTCGTTATCCCTCAATCATTCAATCGTTATCCCTCAATCGTTATCCTTAATCATTCAATCGTTATCCCTCAATCATTCAATCATTATCCCTCAATCATTATCCCTCAATCATTTAATCATTCAATCGTTATTCCTCAATCGTTCAATCATTGTCCATTAATCATTCCAATCCCTCAGTCATTTCAATCATTATCATTCAAACATTATACTCAATCATTTAATCATTACCCTCAATCATTTAATCGTTTCCCTCAATTGTTTCCCTCAATTGTTTCAATCCCTCAATCATTTTCCTCAATCATTTAATCCTTCAATCATTATTCCTCAATTGTTTAATCATTCACTCATTATCCCTCAATCATTCAATCGTTATCCCTCAATCGTTATCCTTAATCATTCAATCGTTATCCCTCAATTGTTTAATCCTTCAATCGTTTAATCGTTATCCTTAAATCGTTTAATCGTTCAATTGTTATCCCTCAATCGTTATCCCTCAATCGATCTCTCAAACTCTCTCAATCGTTATCCCTCAATCATTTAATCATTCAATCATTATCCCTCAATTGTTCCATTGTTATCCCTCAATTGTTCTCCTCAATGTTAATCCTCTCAATCGTTATCCTTAATCATTTCCCTCAATCATTTAATCGTTCAATCATTTCCTCAATCGTTTAATCGTTCACCATTATCCTCAATCATTCAATCATTATCCCTCAATCATTCAATCGTTATCCTTCAATCATTCAATCATATCCTCAATCATTATCCCTTAATCAGTTCAATCGTTATCCTCAATTGTTTAATCCCCAATCATTTAATCGTTATCCTTAAATCGTTTAATCATTCAATTGTTATCCCTCAATCGTTTAATCATTCACTGTTATCCCTCAATCATTCAATCATTATCCTTAATCATTATCCCTTAATCATTCAATCGTTCAATCGTTATCCTTCAATCATTTAATCATTCAATCATTATTCCTCAATAGTTCAATTGTTATCACTTAATCGTTCAATCCCTAAACAGTTCAATCGTTATCGTTAAATCGTTATCCCTCAATCATTTAATCATTATCCCGCAATCGTTTAATCGTTTTCCCTCAATTGTTTTCCCTCAATTGTTTAATCCCTCAATCGTTATCCCTCAATCATTTTTCCTCAATTGTTTCATCTTTCAATTGTTATCCCTCTATCGTTTAATCGTTCACTCGTTATCGCTCATTCATTCACTCGTTATCCCTCAATCATTCAATCATTATCCCTCAATCGTTATCCCTTAATCGTTCAATCATTATTCTTCAATCGTTCAATCCCTCAATCGTTCAATCATTATCCCTAAATCGTTTAATCCCTCAAACTCTCTCAATCGTTATCCCTCAATCATTTAATCATTCAATCGATATCCATAATCATTCAATTGTTATCCCTCAATCATTTATCCCTCAATCGATCTCTCAAACTCTCTCAATCAGTTATCCTCAATCATTTAATCATTCAATCATTGTCCCTCAATTGTTCCATTGTTATCCCTCAATTGTTCTCCCTCAATCGTTTAATCCCTCAATCGTTATCCCTTAATCATTTTCCCTCAATCATTTAATCGTTCAATCATTATCCCTCAATCGTTTAATCGTTCACTCATTATCCCTCAATCATTCAATCGTTATCCCTCAATCATTCAATCGTTATCCCTCAATTGTTATCCCTTAATCATTCAATCATTATCCCTCAATCGTTTAATCGTTCCCTCGTTATCCCTCAATCATTCAATCGTTATCCCTCAATTGTTCAATCATTATCCCTTAATCATTCACTCCCTCAGTCGTTCAATCATTATCATTCAAGCATTACCCCTCAATCATTTAATCATTTTCCCTCAATCGTTTAATCCCTCAATCATTTTTCCTCAATCATTTAATCGTTCAATCGTTATCCCTCAATCGTTCAATATTTATCCCTCAATTGTTATCCCTTAATCGTTCCATTGTTATCCCTCAATTGTTTAATCGTTCAATAATTATTCCTCAATCATTTAATCCCACAATCCCTCAATCATTCAATCATTAACTCTCAATCATTATCCCTCAATTGTTTAATCCCTCAAACTCTCTCAATCGTTATCCCTCAATCGTTCAATCATTATCCCTCAATCGATCTCTCTAAATCATTCAATTGTTATCCCTCATTCTTTTAATCATTCAATCATTATCCCTCAATCATTTAATCATTCAATTGTATCCATCAATTGTTAATATTTATCCTCAATCATTTAATCATTCCAATCGTTATCCCTCAATCGTTGCATCATTTTCCCTCAATAGTTCAATCCCTCAATCATTTAATCCCTCAATCGTTCAATCGTTATCCCTCAATCATTTAATCATTCAATCATTATTCCTCAATAGTTCAATTGTTATCCCTTAATCGTTCAGTCCCTAAACAGTTCAATCGTTATCGTTAAATCGTTATCCCTCAATCATTTAATCATTATCCTGCAATCGTTTAATCGTTTTCCCTCAATTGTTTTCCCTCAAATATTTAATCCTCAATGTCAACATCCCTCAATATATTTCCTCAATTGTTTCATCTTTCAATTGTTATCCCTCTATCGCTTAATCGCTCACTCATATATCGCTCATTCTTTCACTGCATCCTCAATCATTCAATCATCATCCCTCAATCGCTATCCCTTAATCGTTCAATCATTATTCCTCAATCGCTCAACTCTCAATCGCTCAATCATTATCCCTAAATCGTTTAATCCCTCAAACTCCTCAATCGTTATCCCTCAATCATTTAATCATTCAATAATTATCCCTTAATCATCTAACTTGTTATCCTCAATCGCTATCCCTCAATCGATCTCTCAAACTCTCTCAATCGTTATCCCTCAATCATTTAATCATTCAATCATTATCCCTCAATTGTTCCATTGTTATCCCTCATTGTTCTCCTCAATCGTTTAATCCCTCAATCGTTTATCCCTTAATCATTTCCCTCAATCATTTAATCGTTCAATCATTGTCCCTCAATCGTTCCTCATTATCCTCAATCATTCAATACATTATCCCTCCATTGTTCAATCATTGTCCATAATGCGTTTCACTCCTCAGTCGTTCCAATCATTATCATTCAAACATCCCCTCAATCATTTGAATCATTTTCCTCAATGGATTTAATCCTCAATCGGCTTATCCCTCAATCATTTTTCCTCAATCATTTAATCATTCAATCATTATCCTCAATCATTTAATCGATCTCACATAATCCCTCAATCATTCAATCATGATCCTTCAATAGTTAACCCTGAATCGTTCAATCATTGTCCCTCAATCGTTTAACGTTGTCCTCAATTGTTTAATCCTCAATCTCTCAATCGTTGTCCTCAATCATTCAATCGTTATCCCTCAATCATTATCCTTCAATTGTTTAATCATTCAATCGTTATTCCTCAATCGTTCAATCGTTATCCATTAATCGTTCAATCCCTCATTCATTCAATCGTTATCGTTCAAGTGTTATCCCTCAATCATTTAATCATTATCCCTCAATCGTTCAATCGTTATTCCTCAATCGTTCAATCATTATCCCTTAATCGTTCAATCCCTCAGTTGTTCAATCATTATCATTCAAGCATTATCCCTCAATCATTTAATCATTATCCCTCAATCATTTAATCGTTTTCCCTCAATTGTTTTCCCTCAATCGTTTAATCCCTCAATTGTTATTCCTCAATCATTTTTCCTCAAATCTTTTAATCGTTCAATCGTTATCCCTCAATCGTTTAATCGATTCCTCGTTATCCTCAATCATTCAATCATTATCCTCAATCATTATCCTCAATCGTTTAATCATTCAATCAGTATTCCTCAATCGTTCAATCATTATCCCTCAATATTTCAATCCTCAGTCGTTCAATCATTATCGTTTCAAGCATTTATCCTCAATCATTTAATCATTACCCTCAATCATTTAATCATTTTCCCTCAATTGTATCCCTCAATCGTTCAATCCCTCAATAATTTTTCCTCAATCATTTAATCGTTCAATCATTATTGCTCAATTGTTTAATCATTCATCGTTATCCTCAATCATTCCATCGTTATCCTTCAATCGCTATCCTTAATCGCTCAATCATTATTCCACACAATCGCTCAATCCTCAATTGTTCAATCATTATCCCTAAATCGCTTAATCCTCAAACTCTCCTCAATCGTTATCCCTCAATCATTTAATCATTCAATCGTTATCCCTTAATCATTCAATTGTTATCCTCAATGTTATCCCTCAATCGATCTCTCAAACTCTCTCAATCGTTATCCTCAATCATTTAATCATTCAATCATTATCCCTCAATTGTTCCATTGTTATCCTCAATGTTCTCCCTCAATTGTTTAATCCTCAATCCAAGTACCTTAATCATTTTCCCCTCAATCATTTAATCGCTCAATCATTATCCTCAATCGCTTAATCATTCACTCATTATCCTCAATCATTCAATCGTTATCCTCAATTGTTCAATCATTATCCCTAATCGCTTCACTGCCTTCAGTCGCTCAATCATTATCATTCAAGCATTACCTCAATCATTTAATCATTTCCTCAATCATTTAATCCTCAATCATTGTCCCTCAATCCATTTTTCCTCAATCATTTAATCATTCAATCATTATCCCTCAATCATTTTAATTCCTCCGATCCCTTCAATCATTCAATCATTATCCTTCAATAGATTTAACCCTAATCGTTCAATCATTATCCTCAATTCATTCTTAATTATCCTCAATTGTTTAATCCCTCAATCTCTCAATGATATTCATTATCCTCAATACGTTCCAATCTGTCCTCAATCGTTCAATGTATCCCTCAATCGTTCAATCATTTATCCCTCAATCGTTTCAATCTTTGATCCCTCAATCGTTCAATCGTATCTCAATCGTTCAATCGCTATCCTCAATCATTATCCCTCAACCATTTAATCGTTAAATCGTTATCCCTCAATCGTTTAATCATTATCCCTCAATCATTCAATCGTTATTCCTCAATCGTTCAATCATTATCCCTTAATCGTTTAATCCCTCATTCATTCAATCGTTATCGTTCAGTGTTATCCCTCAATCATTTAATCATTTATCCCTCAATTGTTTAATCATTTCCTCAATTGTTTTCCCTCAATCATTTAGGCCTCAATCATTGTCCTCAATCATTTTCCAGCAAATCTTTAATTGTTTATTCAGTTATCCTCAATCGTTTAATCGTTCCTCGTCATCCTCAATCATTCAATCATTATCCCTCAATCATTCTCCTCAATACATTTAATCGTTCAATCATTATTCCTCAATTGTTCAATCATTGTCCATAATGAATTCAATCCCTCAATCGTTCCAATCATTATCGTTCAAGCATTATCCCTCAATCATTTAATCATTTGCCCTCAATTGTTTTCCCTCAATTGTTATCCCTCAATCATTTTTCCTCAATCATTTAATCGTTCAATCATTATTCCTCAATTGTTTAATCATTCACTCGTTATCCCTCAATCATTCAATCGTTACCCTTCAATCGTTTAATCGTTATCCCTCAATCATTCAATCATTATCCCTCAATCATTATCCCTCAATCGTTTAATCGTTCAATCATTATTCTTAATGGTTCAATCCATTATCCATTGTTCAATCCCTCAGTCGTTCAATCATTATCGTTCAAGCATTATCCCTCAATCATTTAATCATTACCCTCAGTCATTTAATTATTTTCCCTCAATTGTTTTCCCTCAATCGTTATCCCTCAATCATTTAATCATTCAATCATTATCCCTCAATCGTTTAACCATTATCTCTCAATTGTTTAATCCCTCAATCGTTCAATTCCTCAATCATTCAATCATTATCCCTCAATCATTTAATCGTTCAATCATCATTCCTCAATCGTTCAATCGTTATCCCTTAATCGTTCAATCCCTCAGTCGTTCAAGTATTATCCCTCAATCATTTAATCATTATCCATCAATCGTTTAATCGTTTTCCCTCAATTGTTTTCCTTCAATAGTTTAATCCCTCAATCGTTATCCCTCAATCATTTTTCCTCAAATCTTTTAATCGTTCAATTGTTATCCCTCAATCGTTTAATCGTTCCCTCGTTATCCCTCAATCATTCAATCGTTATCCCTCAATCATTCAATCGTTATCCCTCAATCAATATCCCTCAATCGTTTAATCATTCAATCATTATTCCTCAATCGTTCAATCATTATCCCTTAATCGTTCAATCCCTCAGTCGTTCAATCATTATCGTTCAAGCATTATCCCTCAATCATTTAATCATTACCCCTCAATCATTTAATTATTTTCCCTCAATTGTTTTCCCTCAATCATTATCCCTCAATCATTTAATCGTTCAATCATTATCCCTCAATCGTTTAACCATTATCTCTATATTGTTTAATCCCTCAATCATTCAATTCCTCAATCATTCAATCTTTATCCCTCAATTGTTCAATCGTTATCCCTCAATCATTCAATTGTTATCCCTCAATCATTCAATCATTTTCCCTCAATCATTATCCCTCAATCGTTTAATCGTTCAATCGTTATTCCTCAATCATTCAATCGTTATCCCTTAATCGTTCAATCCCTCAGTCGTTCAAGTATTATCCCTCAATCATTTAATCATTATCCATCAATCATTTAATTATTTTCCCTCAATTGTTTTCCCTCAATCGTTATCCCTCAATCATTTAATCATTCAATCGTTATCCCTCAATCGTTTAATCGTTCACTCGTTATACCTCAATCATTCAATCGTTATCCCTCAATCGTTTTCCCTTAATCGTTCAATCGTTATCCCTCAATCATTCAATTGTTATCCCTCAATCATTCAATCATTTTCCCTCAATCATTATCCCTCAATCGTTCAATCGTTATCCCTTAATCGTTCAATCCCTCAGTCGTTCAAGTATTATCCCTCAATCATTTAATCATTCAATCATTATCCCTCAATTGTTCCATTGTTATCCCTCAATTGTTCTCCCTCAATCGTTTAATCCCTCAATCGTTATCCCTTAATCATTTTCCCTCAATCATTTAATCGTTCAATCGTTATCCCTCAATCGTTTAATCGTTCACTCATTATCCCTCAATCATTCAATCGTTATCCCTCAATCATTCAATCGTTATCCCTCAATCATTATCCCTTAATCGTTCAATCGTTATCCCTCAATTGTTTAATCCCCCAATCATTTAATCGTTATCCTTAAATCGTTTAATCATTCACTCGTTATCCCTCAATCATTCAATCATTATCCTTAATCATTATCCCTTAATCATTCAATTGTTCAATCATTATCCCTCAATTGTTATCCCTTAATCGTTCAATCGTTATCCCTCAATCATTTAATCATTCAATCATTATTCCTCAATAGTTCAATTGTTATCCCTTAATCGTTCAATCCCTAAACAGTTCAATCGTTACTTCGTTAAATCGTTATCCTCAATCATTTAATCATTATCCATAATCGCTTAATCGTTTTCCCTCAATTGTTTTCCCTCAATTGTTTAATCCCTCAATCGTTATCCCTCAATCATTTTTCCTCAATTGTTTCATCTTTCAATTGTTATCCCTCTATCGTTTAATCGTTCACTCGTTATCGCTCATTCATTCACTCGTTATCCCTCAATCATTCAATCATTATCCCTCAATCGTTATCCCTTAATCGTTCAATCATTATTCTTCAATCGTTCAATCCCTCAATCGTTCAATCATTATCCCTAAATCGTTTAATCCCTCAAACTCTCTCAATCGTTATCCCTCAATCATTTAATCATTCAATCGTTTTCCCTTAATCATTCAATTGTTATCCCTCAATCGTTATCCCTCAATCGATCTCTCAAACTCTCTCAATCGTTATCCCTCAATCATTTAATCATTCAATCATTATCCCTCAATTGTTCCATTGTTATCCCTCAATTGTTCTCCCTCAATCGTTTAATCCCTCAATCGTTATCCCTTAATCATTTTCCCTCAATCATTTAATCGTTCAATCATTATCCCTCAATCGTTTAATCATTCACTCATTATCCCTCAATCATTCAATCGTTATCCCTCAATCATTCAATTGTTATCCCTCAATTGTTATCCCTTAATCATTCAATCATTATCCCTCAATCGTTTAATCGTTCCCTCATTATCCCTCAATCATTCAATTGTTATCCCTCAATTGTTCAATCATTATCACTTAATCGTTCACTCCCTCAGTCGTTCAATCATTATCATTCAAGCATTACCCCTCAATCATTTAATCATTTTCCCTCAATCGTTTAATCCCTCAATCATTTTTCCTCAATCATTTAATCGCTCAATCAAGTATCCTCAATCGCTCAATAGTTATCCCTCAATTGTTATCCCTTAATCGCTCCATTGTTATCCTCAATTGTTTAATCGTTCATAATTATTCCTCAATCATTTAATCTCAATCCTCAATCATTCAATCATTAACTCTCAATCATTATCCTCAATTGTTTAATCCTCAAACCTCTCAATCGTTATCCCTCAATCGCTCAATCATTATCCCTCAACTCGATCTTCTAAATCATTCAATTGTTATCCTCATTCTTTAATCATTCAATCATTATCCCTCAATCATTTAATCGCTCAATTGTTATCCATCAATTGTTTAATATTTATCCTCAATCATTTAATCATTCAATCGTTATCCCTCAATCGTTGCATCATTTTCCCTCAATAGTTCAATCCCTCAATCGTTTAATCCCTCAATCATTCAATCGTTATCCCTCAATCATTATCCTTCAATTGTTTAATCATTCAATCGTTATCCCTCAATTGTTCAATCATTATCCCTTAATCGTTCACTCCCTCAGTCGTTCAATCATTATCATTCAAGCATTACCCCGCAATCATTTAATCATTTTCCCTCAATCGTTATCCCTCAATCATTTTTCCTCAATCATTTAATCATTCAATCATTATCCCTCAATCATTTAATCGTTCACTCATAATCCCTCAATCATTCAATCATTATCCTTCAATAGTTAACCCTTAATCGCTCAATCGTTATCCTCAATCGTTTAACCATTATCCTCATTTGTTTAATCCCTCAATCTCAATCGTTATCCCTCAATCGTTCAATCTTATCCTCAATCGCTCAATCGTTATCCTCAATCGCTTCAATCGTTATCCTCAATCATTATCCTCAACCATTTAATCATTAAATCGCTATCCCCAATCGCTTTAATCATTATCCTCAATCATTCAATCAATCTATCCTCAATCATTATCCTTCAATTGTTTAATCATTCAATCGTTATCCTCAATCATTTAACCGTTATCCCTCAATCGTTCAATCGTTATCCCTCAATCATTTAATCATTATCCCTCAATCATTATACCTAAATCATTATCCCTCAATCGTTTAATCGTTCAATCATTATTCTTCAATCGTTCAATCATTATCCCTTAATCGTTCAATCCCTCAGTCGTTCAATCATTATCGTTCAAGCATTATCCCTCAATCATTTAATCATTACCCCTCAATCATTTAATTATTTTCCCTCAATTGTTTTCCCTCAATCGTTATCCCTCAATCATTTAATCATTCAATCATTATCCCTCAATCGTTTAACCATTATCTCTCAATTGTTTAATCCCTCAATCGTTCAATTCCTCAATCATTCAATCATTATCCTCAATCGCTTAATCGTTCAATCATCATTCTCAATCGCTCAATCGTTATCCTTAATCGCTCAATCCTCAGTCGCTCAAGTATTATCCTCAATCATTTAATCATTATCCATCAATCGCTTAATCGCTTTCCTCAATTGTTTTCCTTCAATAGTTTAATCCCTCAATCGTTATCCCTCAATCATTTTCCTCAAATCTTTAATCGCTCAATTGTTATCCTCAATCGCTTAATCGTTCTCGTTATCTCTCAATCATTCAATCGTTATCCCTCAATCATTCAATCGTTATCTCAATCAATATCCTCAATCGCTTAATCATTCAATCATTATTCCTCAATCGTTCAATCATTATCCCTTAATCGCTCAATCCTCAGTCATCGTTCAATCATTATCGCTCAAGCATTATCCTCAATCATTTAATCATTACCTCAATCATTTAATTATTTTCCTCAATTGTTTTCCTCAGTCATTATCCTCAATCATTTAATCGCTCAATCATTATCCTCAATCGCTTAACCATTATCTCAATTGTTTAATCCTCAATCATTCAATTCCTCAATCATTCAATCTTTATCCTCAATTGTTCAATCGTTATCCTCAATCATTCAATTGTTATCCTCAATCATTCAATCATTTTCCTCAATCATTATCCTCAATCATTTAATCGTTCAATCGTTATTCCTCAATCATTCAATCGTTATCCCTTAATCGCTCAATCCTCTCGTCGCTCAAGTATTATCCTCAATCATTTAATCATTATCCATCAATCATTTAATTATTTTCCTCAATTGTTTTCCTCAATCGTTATCCTCAATCATTTAATCATTCAATCGTTATCCTCAATCGCTTAATCGCTCACTCGTTATACCTCAATCATTCAATCGTTATCCTCAATCGCTTTCCTTAATCGCTCAATCGCTATCCTCAATCATTCAATTGTTATCCTCAATCATTCAATCATTTTCTCAATCATTATCCTCAATCGCTTAATCGCTCAATCGTTATTCCTCAATCGTTCAATCGTTATCCTCTCAATCGCTCAACTTCCTCAGTCGCTCAAGTATTATCCTCAATCATTTAATCATTCAATCATTATCCTCAATTGTTCCATTGTTATCCCTCAATTGTTCTCCTCAATCGCTTAATCCTCAATCGTTATCCCTTAATCATTTTCCTCAATCATTTAATCGTTCAATCGTTATCCTCAATCGCTTAATCGTTCACTCATTATCCCTCAATCATTCAATCGTTATCCCTCAATCATTCAATCGTTATCCCTCAATCATTATCCCTTAATCGTTCAATCGTTATCCCTCAATTGTTTAATCCCCCAATCATTTAATCGTTATCCTTAAATCGTTTAATCATTCACTCGTTATCCCTCAATCATTCAATCATTATCCTTAATCATTATCCCTTAATCATTCAATTGTTCAATCATTGGATAGTGAGGCTGAATAAAGGGGACGGTGGGTGTGCAGAGAGGGACAGTGAAAAAAGCAGGGATACAGAATGAATACTTCTGCTCAGTATTCACAAAAGAAAAGGTGGTGGTACCCAATCCTATTAACAGAAGCACTCTGGATAGGGAAGTCGATCCCAGTCCTTTCACAGAAGAAAGAGTTCTGAAAGAACTCCTAAAACTGAAGGTGGACAAAGCAATGGGGCCTGATGGGATTCACCGCAGAATTGTAAAAGAATTAAGGGGAGAACTAGTGACACCACTGACTAGCCTTTTTTAACAAATCATAGGAGGGTGGTGTGGTACCTGAGGACTGGAGGAGGGTGGATGTGATTCCACTTCAGAAAAGTGGGAGCAAGACAGAGGCAGAAACTACAGACCTGTCAGTTTGACCTCAGTGGTAGGGAAAATGATGGAATCACTTCTAAAGGAAAGAACTGTTGAGTATCTAGAGGCCAGTGGAGCACAAGACCCAAGGCAGCATGGATTCACAGTGGGAAGGTCATGTCAGATGGCTCTAATTGATTTATTTGGATGATTAAAGTAGTAGACCAGGGAGGGGCTGTGGACATGGCCTACCTAGATTTTAGCAAGGCATTTGAGAAAATCCCACACAAAAGATTAATAAACAAATTATCTAGCCTGGGAGTGGGTCCCAGAGTGGTAGCCTGGGTGAAACATTGGCTGGACAACAGGACACAGAAGGTAATAGGAAACAGAATCCACTCTAAAGAATGAGGGGTTACAAGTGGAGTAACACAGGTTTCAGTACTGGGTCCGGTCCTTTATAATGTCTTTATAGGTGATATTGCAGAGGGACGGGAAGTAAAAGTATGCCATTTTTCAGATTTATTTATTTATTTATTTATTAGAACATCAGTTTAACAACCTTTGAGCCAGAGGCTCATTTAAAAAGGTACCTCATCACAGTGAGGACAAAACAGTGCAAGAAACAAACATCAAGACAAAAATCTGAGTACATGTAGGATTCAGCCCAAAAATACAGGCATTTGTCAAACACAGTATACAACAGGCTTACATGTGTGCTTTACAGAGTAGACAATATACAGTAGTTACATGGAGATTGATTCAGTGGGCAGAATAAAGGTAAGGCTGGGTGGAAGGCATCAGAAGAGGAGTGTGGGGAAGATAGTAGCAAGTAAAGGTAGAGCTGGACAGAAGGTCAGAGAGCAGCTCAGTGAGCCTTGTCTGGGAGGATAGGAGGAGGCTTAGAGGCAGGTACAGCTGCGTGTTGAGAGCAGGTGATTTCTAAGGCTAGTTTTAAAACAAGATAACGAGGTGGCATCAGTGACTCGTGGGGAGAGTGCGTTATACCAACAGGGGGCTCTGTAGGGGTGTCTTTGACCTTGTGAGGTTCTCACCTCAGTATAACCAGTGCAGTTCTAAGGGATATGGGTATGCATTGTAGGGTTTGCACAGTGGATAGTGGTTGACAGACCCAGTGGGATAGCCCAAGGAGTGATTTTTTTTGTTAGAGGCAGGTTTGGTATTTGAGGTGCCTATCTAGGTTGAGTAGATTAGCCATGGTGTAAAGACAGCAAGTGTGGGTTAGACTAGAAGCCCCAGTTATGAGCCAGCAGGCCTTGTTTAAGGTGAGGCGGATCTTGTGCAGGGCAGTCTGGTCTGCTGCACCATACACAGGTAGGCCATAGTCTACCAGAGATAGAACAGAGGATGTGACTGCAAGTCGGAGGGCATCCGTGGGGAGGCAGATGACACAAAGATATGCAACAGGGTTGATACACAAGAGGGTAGTGGATGAGACGGGACTTGGTAAGGTTTGGGGAAAGGTTAGAAGTGTGGCAGCTTGGATTCAATGCAAAGAAGTGCCAAGTAATGCACCTGGGAAACAAAAAACAAGGGGAAGAGTACACAATGGGGGGAGGGTAACAACAACAACAAAAATGGAAAGGGACCTTGGGGTAATCGTATCAGATGACCTAAAGATTAGCAAGCAATATGAGAAGGCTGGGGGGATACTGTGATGTATAGGGAAAGGCATCGCCAGTAGAAAACAGGAAGTTGTTATCCCTCAGTACAGACAGTTGGTGAGACCCCATATGGAGTACTGTGTTCAGTTTTGGAGACCCCATCTCCACAAGGACATAAACAGGATGAACACAGTACAGAGGAGGGCAACTAAAATCATGCAGGGTCCGCAACAGAAGCCATATGAGCAGAGAGTAAAGGAGTTTAATATATATATATATATATATATATATACCTTGAGGAAAGGAGGGAGAGGGAGAGGGGGGACATGCTAGAAACTTTTAGGTACCTCAAAGGAATCAACAAAGTCCAAGAGGGTAGCAGCTTTCAGAAAAACAGATGTGAAAGAAAAAGGGGACACAATTTGAAGATAGAGGTGGGACAGCTCAAGGGTAATGTGAGGAAGTATTTTTTCAGAAAGAGGGTGGTGGATACATGGAATGGACTTCCTGAGGAGGTTGTGGGGTCAAAAACAGTGTGGGAATTCAAGAATGCATGGGACAGACATAAGACAATTCTTGTGGGGGTAGGAAGAAATAGGCTGCTGGTTAACTAGGATCTGCAGCTTATCCAGTAGGTAAAGAAATGGGCCAACTAGATGGGCCAAGCAGTCCTTATCTGCCGTCAAAGTCTATCTTTCTATGTAACCGTAGGTCTATTGCCTAATTTGCCTTTATAGCACTAGCTGCCCTCAACAGCCTCTCTCTCTCTCTCTCTCTCTCTCTCTCTCTCTCTCTTCCATCCATACTAGTCTTCAAATTGGTCCATACTAGTCTCCAAACCGGTCATGGAAACATAGAACTTGCTAACACATAAGGACCACTTGGCCCACCTAGCGTGCTCATTTTTCCCTGGCTATAGTACCACCACAGATCCTACTTGATCTCCAGACAATTCACCCCTGCTTCCCTTCCCCTAAGATTCCTTTATGCTTATCCCAAGCATTCTTGAATCTCACCACTGTTTTCACCCAACACCACCACTGGAAGGTTGTTCCAGGAATCCACCACTCTTTTTGTGAAGAAGTACTTCCTCACATTTCTTCAGAATCTACCTCCTCTAACTTCTCATCATGCCTATATAATTAAGGTACCAGTGCTCCCCCCTACAGTCTGTTGCTTAAAAGCCTGAATTTTCTTTTCAAATTACACCAGTATTTTTACTTGTTTTAGCTCGTTAGAGGGGTTCTTGGTCTCATGTTTCAACTGAAGTATTTTCAGTCCTGACCTCTGTGACAAAGTGATCACCGCATCAGTCAGGAAAGGCATCACATTTTTCCTTGCCATTATGAGCAGTGGTTCCTCTGCTTCCTCTATATCTTACGGGGACTCTACTCTTTGGCAATATTGCTTATATCATGTGCCCTGGCCAATTAGAGGTTCACATGGGAGCACACCAGTTAGGAGAAGGCCATAGTTTTCCTGCATGCAATTCAGTACAAAGGGTTAAGCACGCTCAGCCCATCACATTTACAGTACATCTGTTTAAGATTTATAGGAGTGCACCAGGTGAGTGACCAAACTTCTTATCATGTCACCTTGTTCTTCGGCAGAGTTGCTTCTGAAAATGCTTCCCTCCTGTACCTGATTTATTGTAGTAAGGTGTTTAAAGGTCTCTATCATATCCCCCTTCTCTCATCTCTTCCAGGGTGTACATATTTAGGTCCTTAAGTCTCTCCTCATAGGGCTTCTGATACAGACCCTGCACCATTTTATTTGCCCTACTCTGGACCGTTTCCACTTTGTTTATGTTTGTCTAGAGATGTGAGCTCCAGAACTGGACATAATACTCTAGCAGTCTATATAGAGGCAGCACTACCTCCCTCTCTCTGCTGGGGATGCCCATCCCTATGTATGCCAGGGATCTATGACTGGTCATCGACAAAAAGTTTGTTGAATGATCAGACAGCGAACCCATCTAGTTGACCACATTTCGCAGTCGGCAGACAGGTTCCTATGGAGCAACATGTTTTGTTTCGGGGGACTTTGCCCCTAACCCCCCATGTGGGGAGCTGTGCCCCTGTCCCCCTAAATATAATCAATGCTGAGTCAGAACTGATTGGGGGGTGCAAGACCCCTGAAAGACAGTGCAGGGTTCCAGTGCCAACACTACAGCAACCTGGTGCTGTAGTCACTGTAGTGTCAGTAGCCGTAGATGTATCACTATCGGGTGAGTATATGGTATGCCAGTATCCCACTAGCCATCCCTACTGCCTTGCTGCACTGCCTGACCACCTTTAGGTCATCCGATATGATTACCTCCAGGTCTCTTATCTACTTGGTGGGCATCACCATTTCTCCTATTTTGTACTCTGCCCCAGGGTTCTTGTGATCCAGCTGAATTACTCTGCACTTTTTCACATTGAAACCCAGTTGCCATACCCTTGACCACTCCTCACGTTTTCTCAGGTCTCTGCTCATCCTTTACATCCCCCCTAGAGTGTCCACCTTTCTGTAGATTTTGGTGTCATCCACAAAGAGGCAGCCCTTCCTTTACAGGTCCTGTGCAATGTCACTTATAAACACATTAAAGAGGACCAGTCCCAGCACTGATCCCTGAGGCATCTCGCTTGCTACCCTCTCTTCCTGTGAGTGAATTCCATTTACTACCATGCTCTGACACCTGTCCCCAACCAATTTCTGTCCCACCCAGCCTTGAACCCACTTATCATCCCTGCCCCTCATGTTCCCCTTGGTTAGCTTATTCCACTTTTCCACCAACCCATCTCAATTAAAAATAACTTTTTGATGTCTGTCTTAAACCATCTGCTTCCTAGTTTCAAGTATGCCTTACTGTAACCATAGCTTAGTTTCTGGAGACCAGGTCCCTACCACTCACTTATGCCCCCTCAGAAATGTGTATTTCTATAATATCCCCCTCTCCCTCCTATCATGCAGCGAGTACTTGCTGAGATCTTCAAGCCATTTCTTGTGTGTCCATTATTCCTACTGCCCCCGATCATGTTGGTGGTCATTCTCTGTACTGCTTCTAACCCATCCCTCTCCTTTTTTGAATGCAGGTTCCAGAACTGTGTGCAGTACTCAAGATGTGACTTCACTAGGTCCATCTACAGTGGCAAGATTTCCTTCCTCCTGCTACTGCCAATGCCGCTGTCAGAGCACCCTAACATCCTGTTCACCTTGTTTGAAATCCCCTTGCATTGTGTGGAGACCTTAAGGCTGTTGCTAATCATCACTAGTAGGTTCCTCTTTTCCCCTGTTATTGCAAACTTCACCCCATATCCAGTATTCCCAGTGTGAGTTCCTCCTCCAAATATGCATCGCCTTGCATTTTTTTCATTACCATGCAGAGCCAGATCCCTGACCATTTCTTCAGGTTTTCCAGATCTTTTTTTAATTTAGTTGTTTAACTAGGAGTAGCACACTAAGCTGAAAGCTTTTTTACAGGAATGACTTGGGAGCACAGGGAAATTAAGTGACTTGCTCAGGGTCACACATTATGCAAGTGGAAGCTGTGGGATTCAAACCCAGGTCTGGTCTGCTGGATGTTACCAGATTTACAGCTCAGAGTCTTAAACCACTGCGCTATACTGCCTCTTACACAACTTTCTGACACCCTCTAAATTGTCCACCGTGCCACATAGTTTTGGTGTTTTCCATAAAGAGGCATACCATCCCTTTAATACCCTCAGTCACTTATGAATACATTGAACAGGGCAGGTCCCACAACTGATCTGTGTGGAACCCCACTGGTGACCTCCCTCATCTCTGATTCATTTTCACTGAGCACCACCCTTTGTTGTCTATCCCCCAACCAGTTTCCTACCCACCTAGTCAGCCCCTACACCAACCCCAACTCCTCCATCATTTGTAGGAGCATTCTGTGTGGTACTGAGTCAGAGGCCTTACTGAAGTTGAAGTGACAGATTGGTCTGAGATGGCCTTCCAGCTATGAACCCATACTGTTTGCTATACCATTGCCCAATGCCTTCCAGGTCTTCCACCTCCTAGTCTCTAACTGTGGTCTCCATGCATTTTTACACAATAGAGGTTAGACTGACTGGCTTCTTGTTCCCCAGTTAACCCCTCCTGCCCTTTTTGAGCAGTGGCATTATTGTTGCTCTCCTTCAGTTGCATGGCACCTTTCCTGTCTCTTTTGAGACTAATGTCAGACCCTTGGATCAAAGAAACACATAAGAAGTGGTGTGATCCACTGGTTAGAAAGTGGGGATGTCTGTTAGTGAGCCAGCCATCTCTGGACCCAGCTCATTCTGAACTCTATTTCAGATGTAGTCTGTCTGGTGCTGTTGCTTGGTAATTCCTTGTTTACCTCGTCCTCTGTGATCTACACACTAGCTCCATTCCCCTCACATCCCTCTTGGAAGCCTTTATGTGGCTTTCTGGGAGTGGTCCCCCATACCATAAATACTGAACAGAAATATCTGTTCAGCACATCCACCTGCTACTCCTCCTCTGCCACCCTTCCTCCCTCTTTAGTCTCACAATCCCTCCTTTTGTCTTTATTTTTCTTTCCAACATACCTACAAAAATAAGTTGTCACCATTTTACCCTTGCTATCCTTAAGTCACATCTGCCTTGGCCTCTCTGACTGCCTTTTTGTCTTCTTCAGATTCTCCTGGTCATGTTCCCAGCACTCCTCAGTTTGCCTATATGTGTATTTTTTAAAGGCTTACCTCTTGGCCCAGACTGTTACTCACACTTCTTTGGAAAACCATAGGGATTTTCTGTGGTTATTTTTCTGAATCATGTCACAGTTTTCTGTGACTTCTAGGATATCCCTTAATGGTTTCTCACTTGCCTTCTACCCCATCTGCATCAACCACCCCCTCAGTTACTCTCTAATTCCATACTCATCCTATTGAAGTTTTCCTTCTTGAGGTCTAGGACCTCAGCACTTGATGTGGAGTACTTCTCTCCGTATCAATTTAACTACAAAAAGTTGTGATCACTGGAACCTAGTGGCTCTTTGGTCTGAACTCTTTCCACCAGTATCCCATGATATTAGCATTGGGGAATGGGCACCTGCAATAATGGAGACCCAATCCCCAGTGTATTTCATGGACAGATACGATAGGGTGGGATGGCCAGAACGGAGGGTGGGCACATATAGTGACAGGATGTCACTATACATATGCGCAGGAGGGAGCGGCAAAAACAGTGAGGGGTGGGAGGGTATGTGAGGGATGATGCTGTGGCGGGCTGCCGAGCCAACCCCATGGCATGGTGGGTGGGTTGGCGGCATTGGTCAGCAGGGTACTGGGTTCAGGTCTGGGCTCTGGTGCATATTTGTTGCGCCCAGCCTGAACCTTTACTTTTTTAATGTTTTCAGCCCCCCAACAAGCACCCCCTGGAGTTGAGAATCTTTAAGTAGGGGGGTGCGGGTGCAGTCTCCCACATAAAACATTAAAAAACTAAGTCTTCGGTGCCCTTTTGTTGTGTGCCAAAGTGTCAGAGTGTGGAAATACATTTTTGGCACTCTTGACTTCTCAATAACGGCAATAGCCTTTAGGCTTTCACCATTGTCACAGATACCCCTTTCCACCATGTTGAAATTTTTTTACACGAAGATCAGATCAAGTATCACCCATTTCCTTGTTGGTGCCTACACTAGCTTATTACTTGCCAGCAGAAACAGGCCACACACACGTCTATCAAGTCTGCTTGAGTATGCAGTTAGCACCCCACTTGTAGCTGCCTCTGTCCCTTGACCCCCCCCACGCAAATGAGTGCCAACTGACCTTGAACCAGATTAAGCTGTTGGTGGTATTTCCAGTGAATGGGAAAAATTTGACCAGGACTCCAGTGATTTCCCCTACTCTGCCTGCAAGGGGCTTGACTTCCTGTGAGCAGGATGGAAGGATCCAGTACATAGAAGTCAGCTGAAGGGGAAGAAGAATTTCAGCAACAAAGAGAGCAGGAGGCTCCTCCTACACAAGGCAACATATCTAGATTTAGCAATATTCCTGATGAAGAAATGTTAGAACATGAACTTTGCAAAAAGATTTGGAGGAGAAAAAAAGAAACAGCTATTTAAAATGACGAATGAAGCTAAACATTTGTTTGCTGAGAAAAAATAGGATTGATGAGGAAAAAAAGAGAAAATGCCTACTAACTAGTCCTATATTACCTGTGGGGAAGAAATTTCAAACCACAGACCTGAACAGTGATGCTGAATTCATGGATGCAGAAACGAATGGTCCTGAGAAACATAGAAACATAGACTTTGACGGCAGATAAGGACTGCTTGGCTCACCTAGTCTGCCCATTTCCCTACCTACAGGATAGGCTGAGCTAGAAGACAAGGAAACTCTACCCTTACAGCAGGCAGACTGGTCTCCAGAACAGGCTATTCATGGTGTCAGCTGGATGGAAACCCCTACAGGTACTTGGGGGGCCCTATCCAGAGATCCCTGTCCCAGGAACAACACTCTCTTCATGGCAGCAAGTACGTAAACATATTTCCATTGATCAGAGGATTGAATATGGACCTTGGCCAGAATCAGAGAGTACTACTTTTGAACACGATGGTACTAGGAGTCCCGAACAGCAGATAGCGAATTCAGCCAACAGGGCTCCTTGAGGAGAACAGAGGCTTTTGGATAGCAGCTCAGCAGCTGGTGCAGCTGTTCAATATCCTGAGTATACTCAGTTGGAGATCTCCGAGAACATGGGCATGGAGCAAAACAGAGGAGAAGGCCATTCCAATGGAACCCTGCTTGCAATTTCAGCTAGCCAAGTTTCTGGCCTGGGTATTTCTCATTCATCAGGTCCACCTTCTGGGTCCCTCTGCCAGGAACACTCACAGGGTGCAAATAGGTGCCTTACAGATCCTTTACCTCTCGAGTTCACTCTTGGTCCTAGTTATATAGAGGACACAAATGCTATGAGGACTGAAACACCAATGGAGCATGTTAAGTTATGCAAGTCTTTTTCAAATGCCAGCTGAGGTAGCCAAAAGATGCTATGCTGCACAAATTAGGTACAAGGAGGGGAGGGTTACCAGTGTTTCCAGACAGGCAATATGTGGGGAAAGTAACATCTTTACAGTTCAGCCCTGCAGACAGTTGTGCATTTATTCACACCCTGGTGACTTTATTTCGATGTCCACTTTCTGTCTCAGCAAAAGCTGGATACATTTTGGGCCTTTATCCTAAGATTTGTGACACCCATTATGGGCTCCTTTTTGCCATCCTCCTTATGAAGCCAACATTTAAGACAATCACAGTGTTCTTCATGAGTTTACCATAGCGCTTTGACAGCTCTAGCATTGACATCCCCCACAGCGACAGCTACCATGCCGACTGTCAGTATTGTAGCTTCAGGGATGTCGGTGTTTTCTATCAAGGTTCTGCACTCTCTAAACCCCCCATGTGGGGTGCTCTACCACCACACCTCCCAGTCTCTAGGATTCTAACTCCGAGTTGGAGTTGGACCGGGGGGTGCTACACTGGGAAACGTACCATCAGTGTCTTCTGCGCACCAGCACAGCGACTCACCACAGACAGAAAATTCTGTCACTTTGCTGGTGTTCGCTGTAGTGGCGTTGATCTTGTGTCGACACACCCTCTTCTGCAATGAGGGAGTGAATGTTTCAGATATAATTTATTGGTTAAAACAACTTCGTGACTTACAAGGTACCACAGAGTCCATCATATATGATGAGGGATATTGGATAGGGGTGGAAATTCAGTGTGCAACTTTGCCAAAATGACTTTGGGATTGATCATCTCCCTGTTTCTTTCTGGGGCAGAACAGGGGCAACTTTTTCTGTACTGGCCAGTCAGTGTTACTGATGTAGCTCAGAGTATCATGAATGTGACAATAGGAAATGCTTGCAGTGTGGAGCTCTGGGTCACACAAGTAACTTTTGCAAGAGTCCACCAAAATGCCACCTTTGTGACTCAACAGATCGTGCTTTTAGCCAGTGTCCTTGGGCAGCTCATAATTCATCAGACTATGGTGAGCAGGACTGTTATATCCACACTGCTACCAAACCCTTCAGGGCCCAACAAGCAGCATAGGCCCATAGGCAAATGAACCCTAGCAACCCCCACCTGGCCCAGTTAAAGAGCAGTCCACAAGGGTGGAATCACATAACATTTCAAGACCACCTCAGTCTCTTGAAAATCTTTTGGTAGCCTCAGCCCCTATGGAAGTTCCATCTGGTGTATGCCTTCACCACCCCCACCCCCGAAGAGGACATGATACTTGTTACAGAGAAAGGGAAACAGCCTATGTCAATGAAATAAAAAGGATCACTCAACCCGGTCCTCCCTACAGAAAAGAGATTTGAGGTCTTTCACACTTGTGGTGACCATATGGATGAAGAGGATTCTGATGTCTCAGCCTGAGAGGTCTGCTTAGGCATCCACAGCCAAGAAGAAATGGCATACTAGAGCGGTGACTAACACTCTTCTATCTAACATTTCCTTTCTCCTGATTCACATTTATCCTTTGCGCCATTGAATGTGAACAGCATAAAGTCTGACTTGAGGTGGAATACAACTTTTGCAGTCTTACAGTAGTTTCAACAACATGTATTTGTTTTACAGGACACTAGAATTCCTTTTTTGATGTGTAAAAGGTTAGAGGTTGCTGGTTATGGGTGGACTCTGGTCCATTGGTGAAAACATTTGCAGCAGGCTGGGAAATGGTTTCAAATCCAAAGGTAGCACAATTCTAAAAATGGTAGACATCAGCCAGAGTAGAGCCCTCCTGCTAGATATTATCGACAATTCTCAGATTTACCATCCAATTATGCCTCCCAAATAAAGGCTGCCAGAATTGTTTTTTTCAGTTAATTCATTTTATTCATTTAATTCATTTTTGTTTACCGGTTAAGGTATTGTAGCCACAAAAGATGGCTATTTTCAGACACAACCCGGGAGGCTACAATACAAAACTGGCAGACAAAACAAATAACAGGTATAGTTCAGAGGTAATCAACCATACAAGGAAAATATTTACCCATACCTTCACACTGCTAAGGCTGTAGTGATGGGGGAATATTTTAATATTCGACTCTTACATTCAGATAGAAGTTGTTTTACCACAAAAAGATATTGTGATGCGGCTTTTCTAGGGAACATGATTAAACAAGCAGGTCTGGTGGATGCTCATGTGACCTTGGTGAAAAAGCCAGCTCACACCTTTTCTAAAGGACCATCGTCCTCTCGAATAGATTTTTTCTTTATCTCTTCCAGACTTTTAATATCCCATCTGTGTGTTTTACCTACTGAGTCTTCTGACCATTGCTTAGTAGGTATCCAGCTTGCTGCACATGTCAATACCATAGTGGGACCGGGTATGGAGAATGAATGCTAGCCTTTTAAAAGATGAGGATTTAATAGCAGAATTTTCCTTGGTCTTACAAGACTGGAGTTATTTGTCTTTATGATAGTCTTCCTGAGTGGTGGAAGGACAGTAAAATCTGTATCCAAACTTTTTTCAAAATTAAAGCTAAACAGAAGGCAACCCATTCCAATAATAGGTACAATATCCTCTGGAACCAGTTTCGAAATTACTGTCCTTACCATGCTCTTCAGGTTCTGACTTTTCTTCCCAGATAACCAAGCTCAAGAAACAGATCTGTTCCTTTTAATATGACAGGTACAGAACTTTAGAGTATGAGCAAAAGAGTGGAACCAGAGGTACAGCTTCTCAAGTGAAACCTTTTGCAGTCTGTAAATCTAGAATGGACAAATAAATGCATGACCTTACAGAGAGAGGCGAGAAGATCACTAGGCATTTATACATTCTAAAAGATTTATCAGCATGTACAGGCCCAATTTGGTTCCCCCTTCCGAGGTAATGGAAATATGGATTTGTTGCTGCAAGCTGCCAACTTGCCTCAGGTTACAGAGTAGAAAGGCAAGAGTTTACTCTCCCCTTCCAGGTGGCAGAGGTGGGCGAGCTTGTAAAGCACCTACAGAAATGTTCTTCACCTGGGCCTGATGAGCTCCCAGGAGAACTTCACTAAGTTCTATGTGAGCTTTGCACTCTGGAATTGACTAATCTATATAATGCTTCCCTTACAGTACCTCTGCAGAGTTAGCACCTATGATGTATGACAGCCTGTTACTCTATCTTCATAAAAATGGCAATAGGGCTAATTTGGCTAATTGGCATCCAGTAACCTTGTTGAATGTTGATTTTAAAATTCTAATGAGGTTACTGTGCAAAAGACTGGGTTCTATGCTTCTGGCTATTATAAGTACAGCTCAGTTCTGTTCCCTAGCTGGCTGGCGGATTGCTGATCTCCGTATACTTTTAAGAGATGTTTTTGAGGCAGGTAACACTGGCGGAATACCTGATTAATTATGACCAGGCTAAGGCCTTCAACAAAGTTTCCCATGTTTTTTTTATGGCTCACTGTAATTTTCATTTCATGGATAAAGTTACTGTATCGATCTGCTTCTTTTAGACTCTACATAAATGGGAGATGGGGGACACCTGTCAGTTAATTCAGGGCCTACAACAGGGTTGTCCGCTGGGTCCACTTTTATATATCCTGACCACTGATCTCCTAATCCAAATTTTAAATTCTCAAAGAATTTTGGGGGTACAAGGCCCTCAAGGCATCACTGTCAAATAAGTTGCATAAGTGGATGACATGTGCATTTTAATACAGGAGGGTGGCTCAGGGGAATTAGCAAATATAGCGATTAAGGCTTATACACATTCAATGGGGGCTGAGATCAAAGTTTCCAAAAGCCAGTGTATAACAATTGGATATCCTAATGACCAGAGGCAACAGGCGACGAACATTCTGGTGGATTATGCACATCTCAATCTTTTAGATGTATCCTGTGGGGAAGGGGACATGGCCACCTATAACTGGTAAAAAAAACAATGAAAGGAAAACAGAAAGTCATATTATGGAACAAATGGAGAATGGGGAAATTAAAAAGGATTCTTCTGATTAAACAATATTTACTTCCAATTTTCTTATATTTAAGTAATGTTTTTCCCCCACCCAAGTCCTTAGAAACTGGGGTACTGAGTTGTTTTGTTTTTTCAATGTGTCTAGGGTAGCAGACTAAACCCCATTAAAAGATGGACTCTCTAACCCTGAAGTTTAGTGGTTTGGGAATAGTGCATCCAGTGGTTTTCTTCCAGGCAATCTTTATTTTTTCAAATTTACTACCAGTCTTACAACACCTTCGGGTTTCTTGGTTGAGATGGTTGAGACCCTCATTACAAGAAATTCTTCAAGAATGGGAGTCTAGTCATTTTGTTCATAAAAACAAAAGGAATGTGAAATGTAATCCTTCTTTTAATACCTGTTTTGATTATATAAAACTGAACACTATCCTCTAGGTCAATTCTTACACCTCCTCAAAGAAAAATGTATGAACAGATCATTGATGAAAAATTACTAATTTATTCTGAGTTTTCACAAACTCCTAGCTTGGAGTGAAAGCAAATAGAGAATATGCTCTTAGATAAAAGTACTCCCCCCCAATGTGGGATGTTCTTTGGTTAAGCGCTCATAACAAGCTCAATGTTAAAGGCAGTCCAAGGCATATGGGTATGGAGGAAAGATACTGCCCTAGATCTTCCTTCCTTCTGGTCATTGAAACTATGAAGCACTTGTAGTTCCTATGCCCATTCATCAAGACCTTCTGGTCTGACATAGACAAAAGATGGGGGTCATCCATTCTCTCACATTTCCCCGATACTTTGTTCTTAAATGTTTTTCAACCAGACTGGAAAGTGCACTCCGCTAGTTCAGATAGAGTTGTATTATCCTGTTTTAAATATTGGATGTGACAAGTACGATGTAGGGCAGTTTTGCAGCAGCTATTATTGACCCCTGAAGAATTGACTCAAATAATACTGCAAGTAAAACAATCTGAATAGGGTAATGTTCCTAACAGTTTTTGTACAGTCCTGGGTCTCACTGTCATGGCCAATATATAACAAGCATTTGTCCATGCCAAATGTTTGCTTGCTGATATTAGCATTGGAAGTGCAGGAGTTACACAAATGCAGAATAGGAATGGCAGTGAAGTACTGAACTTTACGCCAACCCCACCTCCACCCTGCAGAGATGGACAGGCATTGGGGTGTGCCTTTGGGTCATTGTGCATAACACTCATGTCATTTCACCTCATGCTATCTGCAGACACTGACAAGTGTTGAGGTGTGCCTTGGGGTGTTTGGCTTTACAGGCACCCCATTCCATAAGGAAATACATTGAAATGGGTGCAGTATAGGCAATTGAGGTGAACTCTGGGGCCAAAGAATCCAAGGCATACCTCAATGTCTGTCACTAGCTGCAGGATGGGGGTAGAACTGCATGAGCATTAAAGCAGGCAATGCAAAGGCACACTCCAGACACCTGTCAGTCTGTACAGGGTGGGATGTTATGGTTAGAAACTACAACACCCCAGGCATTTATTGGTATTTGCACTACAAATTTTCACAACATGGCCTGTTTGTGACCCCTACCTCATGAAAGCATTTGATACCTCTGCTCATGAACAGTGGCACTGTAATTTTGTTAATCTGTCTTGAATGTTGATTTGCTACAGCAACCACATCATTCTGTGTCAGATGTGCAAAAACACAGTTCAGGCAGGATGTGAAAAATGACAGCTGTCCTGTTCATAAGGAGGTGTGAAAAAATGCCAATGTTGAAAATCTGGAGTGAAAATATTTAAAAAGTTTCAAGTTACGAGCATGCATGGAAACTGCACAATGCATACTCATAATACAGTCAATTTGTGAAATGCTGTCACAAAATTATTAACATAGGCATTTTGGGACCTCCACTCATGAACAGTGTCACTGTGATTTTGTTAATCTGCACCGCATGCTGATTTCCCACAGTGACCGCGTCATTGTGCACCACATCTGCAAAACCACATTTTGGGCTTGATGTGAAAAATGACAGCTGTACTGTTCATAAGGAGGTGTGGAAAAAATGGCAGTGCTGAAAACTGGAGCGAAAATCTAAATTCTCAGAGTCACGAGCGTGCATAGAAACTGCAACACACGCTCGTAACAGTCATTTTTTTTGATTTTTTCACCAAATTTGCAGTTTAGGCTTTTTGGGAGCCTACCTCATGAACAGTAACACTGCTATTTTGTTACTCAGTCCCAAATGGTGATTCCATGCAGTGACCGCGAAATCACCTTTTGGGACCGAATAATGACATGACAGTGGCCGAATTCATGAGATGGAGTCCCAAGAACCCCATGTTAAAAATTTGGTGCCAAAATTTACAAAAATGGCTGCGATATCCACTTAAGTTGAAAAAAAAACCAATTTATGCTATTATACAGCTTACCGGCAAATTTCTTCAGTTCGTGGTCAGCTTTTGAAGAGTGCAGACATGCTCCCGGTCCACTGAAGACTGTCGCACTGGCTCAGGAGGTAAGTATGGGGTGAGGGGGGTGCAGGGATGTGGGGTGTGCAGAGGGTGGGTGCAGGCTGGGGTACAGGGCACCAGACACAATGAGGGACCATTTTCAACTTCTCAGGTAAAAAAAATGAAATTATCTCGGGAAGGTTTTCCTTTTTTGCAGGTAGATTTGGCATGCTGGGATGGGCTCCCAGTGTGCCACCTGTGTGTTTGGGGGGGCTGCAGCCGATAGGAATTGGGCCCCCCATTAGCAAAGGAACAAGGATCTGTATTTAGGGAGGAGACATGATGCCGAGGGGGACTGGGCACTCCCTAGGCAAACAAAATGTATGGGGGAGTATTATTCCCCTGATGGCAAATGATCTGGGGAGAGAACATGCCAACAGAGTAACTGGGCACCCCTGTCAACTTTCATGAGGACTCTGAGGCAGACGATGACAGCCACCACTGTCACCGTGGACTGGAGGGTAAGGTTTGTCTGTTTGCAGATGATACCAAGATCTGCAACAGAGCAGATGATCCAGATAGGGTGGGCAGAATGAGAAGAAATCTAGATAAACTAGCAAAATGATCAGAAGAGTGGCAACTAGGGTTTAATGCAAAGAAGTGCAATACCATGCACATAGGAAGCCTAGTTTGTATGCTCTACTGTAACTCACCTAGTGTATTTGATCACTGAAATGACTTGCATTTGTATGCTCTTTTTGTATCTCACCTGTATTGTTCTCCACTGTCTTGGATCACAAATATGTTGTCTCCCGTCCTTGTGACGAGGTGTCTTTGTAAATGAGTCTTTGACTCAAAGGTTTGTAAATCTGATTTGTGAAAATAAATAAAAATAAAAACCCTGAAGCCATCTATAGGTTGGGAGGGGAGCTGCAATCACAAGGGAAGAAAGAGACTTGAGCATCATCATCATCATCACAGATGACCTGAAATCATCAAACAGACCACTAAAGCTGTAGGTAAGGTTAGAGGAATGTTGGGGTGTATTAGTAAGGATTTCACAAGTCATAAGAGGAGGCAATAATCCCTCTTTAAAGACACTATTTTGGACCCATCTAGAGTATTCTGTGAAGTACTGGAGGCTGCACCTGCACAAGGACATTAACCAAATGGAGGCAGTCCAGAGAAGGGC
The DNA here is from genome assembly GCA_016271365.2 of Neoceratodus forsteri. Lineage (NCBI taxonomy): Eukaryota > Metazoa > Chordata > Ceratodontiformes > Ceratodontidae > Neoceratodus > Neoceratodus forsteri. The sequence continues at coordinate 201,432,824 of CM057450.1, forward strand.
AACCAAAATAGTGCAGGGACTGCATCAGAAAACATATGAGAACAGATTAACGGAGCTCAATATGTATACCCTTGAGTAAAGGAGGAAAAGATGTGATATGATCAAAACATTCAAACATCTTAAGGGCATTAACAAGATGAGAGTCTAACGTGTTTCAGTATAATAAAAATAGCAGGACAAGATGACACAGCGTGACGTTAGAGGGAGGCCAATTAAGGGGTAATGCGAGGAAGTTCTTTTTCACAGAAAGAGTGGTGGATGCATGGAACGGCCTACCTCAGGAAGTGGTGGATATGAATACATTGCAGGGATTCAAACAGGCATGGGATGGGCATAAGGGAGCAATACAGATGAGTATGAATAGATAGGCCATTGACAGAGCAAAGGCCAATGGTACATTTATAAGGTAGAAAAAGAAATGGGCAGACTGGATGGGCCTTGCATCCATATCTGCCGTCAACTTCTATGTTTCTATGTTAAGTGCCCTGGGATCTTTAACATCCACCTGAACTACCAGCAGAACAGGCAGATGGGACTTTGGTTTAAAGTCTCATCTGAAAGACCACATCTCAAAAGTGCAGTACCCCCCTATGCTGCACTACAGTGTCAGCATTGGGATAGTAACTGAAGTGCCAGGTGTAGGAATTAAACCCACAGCCCTCTGACACCACTCTCCCAGGTGTGGGAAGGTGTGTGCAGTTGCATTAGGGAACAGTCCTAGAGGATGGCAATCAGAGGTTGGCTCATTGTGCTTCTGGCTAGCATTCTCAGTTAATGTAATGCATTCTCCGACATACAGGGCCACTCCCACCCTTACAGAGGCTATCCCTCTATCCTTCTTGAACAACAAGTACCCAGGGACCACAAGGTCCCACTCGTGGTTCTCATGTGTCCCTGCTTTCTTCTCTGCCACGGCATTGAGGTCTGCCTCTGCCACCGCCATTTGGAGTTTTCTGATCTTGTTGCTGAACCTCCTGCCATTTAGGTAGCTACCCCTCCATTTGCTTTTCCATGAATCTCTATGACCAGGGCCCCTAGTGGTCTGTGGCACTTTGCCCTGGTTTCTGCAGAGGGCTCCTTGGCTTCTGTGGCAGCATTTTCTTATTTCAGCAGTATGATTTATTAATTTCTGTGGCAGAATGCAGTCCTGCCATTGGCTAAAATATGATGTGATGACATCAATTACATCACAGTCTGAGCAAAAAGGAGGGACTCCAGGATAAATGAGATGGAAAAGGGTGCCAGGCGCTATGGAACAACTATAGTATATCTGAATGAAAATTTACCAAGAACACCAAATTCTGTGGCACCATATACATTCTCTGGCATAATACAAATTCTGCAGAACATTTCACAGCCATGGAATCACAGAATTCCAGGGGCATTGCCTAGGACCAATATCTTTATTGCTGGAATACCCTTCATGGTTGCCACATGCTCCTCCCCCCTTGCCAACATCCCTTCCCAGTCTATATTTCTTTCCCTGCTCTGGAGTTTCTCTTTTTGACTCCTGAACCTCTTCTCTGTTGTACCCCCATTTCTCCCTTGATTCTTCAGCCCACGCCCCTTCACTTCATTTTTTACCCTGCCCCATCATCCCCAGTTTCCACAATGAATCCTCTCTCTCTCCTCCCTGTCCAATGTAGTCAGGAGAGCACTAGTTGGTTCCACTACCTCCTCCTACTGTTTAAAAGGGCCCTCAACCTTAGTTTGCCTCTCCTTATTTTAAATGCCTGTCATTGAAGGTGTTTAACTTCCGCCACAGTGTGCAAACCCCCTTCACTGTAGGTTAAAGACCAATCCCCTTTTAATTAACTCCCCCTTCTGTAAAAGTAAGCAAACCGGACCTCACTTCAAATGAGATGTTGTATCTGAGTCACGCTGGCCAGGGCAAATAAATTCTATAGAGCAAAACAGCAATAAATTGAGACACATGTTAGTTGATGTGCGCAGTCATTCCTTACTTGATTAATACTAGTACTCATGCATGTGTTTTAACTTTGTATGCCAGTCTACAATTTAAGGCTTTGAGATGGGGGGGTATAACATCTGTACCAAATTTCCCTCAGTTGTCTTTGTAGAGGGAGTGTGTCTATAGCAGGAACTCACCATTCTGCATCTTGAACGACAGAAAATATTGAAAGAGTCAGTGGCCAAAGTGCAGCAGGCATTTCAGTTACTGTATGTGGAAAGAGTAGAAATCGTGACAAAACAAGAATGACTTGGCATGGTAGAATTGTTCACGCTTTGCCTTCTCTTGCATCATCCCACTACAGGGCTACCGATAGAAATTTCTAGGCCTGGGACACACCTTTAGGTCTGGAGCCCTCCACCCATCCCGAAAACATATACATGTGTAACTCTGAACCCCCCAGAGCTACCTGGGTCTGGAACAGTTGTTCTGGCTGCTCCCCCCTGTTGGCACCCCTGTCCCACTATAATGTATGAGAGACCGCTGTTTTGTATGGATATTAGTGGAATCCCAGTGTTGTTGCACCATCTGTGTGACATCAAGAGGTTGTTGTACTCTCTTGAGTATGTCACTTCAGTGGTACAACAACATCAAATGCCAGCACTGCTGCTGTTGCCACCTCCAATCTCTGTACCAGTTTTCAAACTGTTCAGTAGCGTCCAATACCACAATCAGTGTAGTACATGGAGAGCCGTAACAAGAAAACCCGGAAAGACAATGTTGACTGCAAGGTAGTAGAAGTGTACACTTTAAGAAGGCTCATACAGATTTTTTCATTTAAAATAATTTCAATCTGTGTGAGCAGAGATGGAGCATAGCTGGATCAAGTGAGTGGGGATAGAGCATGGCTTGATCATGGGGAGGTTCAAAACAGCCACTCAATCCTGAGGAGATGCAGATTGGGGAAGGTAGGTCATGGGGGAACAAAGTACTAAATAAACAAGTTTCTCATGAAAGGCTCCACTGGTGTTTCACAGTAGCCCACATACTATAAAAGAGTATGGGTGAGCAACAGTAAACAACAATTCTGAGTTCACTTCTCTAGGCTGTCAGTTTACTTGGCTGTCATGACAACCTTTTTGAAGTCAACACAGCATTGTTGTTCACTGTTACCCATCCATTATCCTCTATACCTCGTCTACTGTTGCATATAATGACACCTAGTGGTGGTAGTAGCAATCAGATGCAATTTCCTTTGTTTGGCAGCTACAACAATAACAGCCATCATTTCAAAAGCAGCACATAACATACGAACATACAAAGAAGTCAGCAAAAGGCCATTTGGTCTATCGAGTCTGTTCATGTTACAGGGTCCACGGCTTGAGCTACTGTCCCTGCCCCCTTTCCCCACTCCTCGCATCCTCCCTACCCATGACCCTTACCCTTCCCCCTATACCTGCCCCAGCCTCTCTAAAAGTTGTCCACTGTCTTCAATGAGATTACCTTTTCTGGCAGCATTTCCAAGTGTCCACCACCCTCTCTCTGAAGAAGTGCTTTCTGACCTCCCTCCTAAGCCTCCCACCCTCCAGCTTAAGATTGTGCTCCCTCATGTTATGATTGCCACTCAGCTTAAAGAGACTCTCCTTATCAACCTTATTTATCCCTTTCAAGTACTTGAAGGTCCCAATCATGTACCCTCTCTCTCCTGTCTTCCACGAGAAAACAATAACATAAAAGGAAGACGAAAATTTACATTGTTGAGCTGCTGCTCTTTTTGGGGGCTGCACTATTGATGCTGACTAAATGAGATATTAAACTGAGGTCCCAGTCACTCACCTCTGTTAGTCATCCAGGTGGAAGTTAAAGATCCAATGACCCTTACCATAGGAGAAGATTTCCTCCAGTGTTCTTGCCAAAATTCTCCATTAATTAAATTGATCTCTTTTTCCCTTTCACTGTTGACCAGGAAACGGGGACACCATTTATCTGTTATGTGAGCCATAGTTGGGTGGTTTTATCTGTCTCACCTTCATCAGGCCACCTTAACTTTTTTTAGCCAGTCCATCACTTTCTGTACTCTCATTTGTAGAGTCACACAAAGACTCCACTTGCTTGTGCCATGTACAAATGGTAGAGTTAAGTAGCCTGTCTTGAGTGAAATTGTAGAAACGCTATTGCCAGCTTTCAGTCAGTCATGAATGGAGACCTTTGCCTGAAAGGTGTAGTCATGTAGTCTGATCTGTACATTTCTAGAATCAGTAAAAATCTCTGAGGTTCTCTCTGACTCCAAACCGGTCCTCTCTGGTGTCCCCCAGGGCTCAATTTTAGGTCCTCTCCTCTTCAGCCTATTTCTAAACTTGCTTCCCAAATCCTGCCCTGAAAAATTAATACTCTATGCTGATGATGCTGTAATTCTCTCCTCCCATAAGGATACAAATCCACTACGACAGAGCTTGCAGCTTGCTTTCTCATGTGTTGAAAAGTGGTTCCTTGGGCACAAACTGGTCCTAAATCAAAAAAAAAAAAAATCATGCTTTTCATAGCCATCAAAACGAAATAGGCATACTCCTCTCGTCGTAAAAACTTTCTCTTGAAATACACTAGAACAAGTGAACACCTTCAAATACCTTGGTATCACTTGCAGGAATGTCTTACTTTTCGGCCCATATCGATAACACTGCAAAACAGTACACCAACGCATTGGAATTTTGTACCGGAACCGTCAATTTTTCAACCAAGCTGCCTTGAAGATTGCTGTTCAAAGCTCCATCATCTCAATCATAGACTATGGTCTAATTGTCTATGGCTCAGCTACTGCCACTGCACTAAAGCGCATCTCAACAGCACTAAACAAAACCTGTCGACTTCTCACTGGAGTACAGAGACGGACCCACACTTTTGACCTCTACACAGAAACCGGTTGGTTGCATCTTTCCAATTGCCTCATGTATCTCACCTGCGTGATGGCAAAAAAGTCAATCTTGGGACTCACTCCTTCATGTATCCGGGACCTGCTCTGCCTGAACAATGGCACTCGTACCACCAGAAGATCTGACCACCAACCTTTCCTTGTCCCTAGATGCTGGACTGCTCAGGGACAAAGATCTTTTACATACCATGCCCCTACCTTGTACAATGCCCTAACCTGCCCTCCCTATCCTCCACGACATTGGGAGCTTTAAATCCATACTTACACTCACCTCACAGCCTCCAGCTCCTGTGACTGCTTTGACTAAAGTCTCATCCCACTGGGTGCACTTACATTTGTTTCACTCAACCACCATGGTCTCCTCTTTGACACAGACAACCTGAGTACCATTAACCTAGTTCTGTCTGCTCAAACTTTATTTCTCCCTTCTTCCTCTCAAGCTCTCCAATCCTTATTCCTTGCCCTTGACACTGCCTCTGAGTTCCTTTTTCTTTTCTGTACATAAATGTTACTGTTTAAGTTGTGGCCTTGTTAAACGGCTTACTGATTGTTTGTAACACTGTCTACTATGTTTTTGTACTTAATGACGTGGAACCTTTGTAAAAGAGCCTTGGCTCAAAGGTATTAATTCCTAAAACAATAAACAAACAAACAAACAATCTGGAGTGAGCTCTGAAGTGACAGTTTAATGCAGTACCCCCACTCACCTACATTAATTAACTTTGATTACATTACAGTACAGCTAAGAGATTGACAAGATTGACCGTCTGCTGATGTAGTGTTACTCGAACAAGTGAGATGGACATTTGCTTTAGCTGATTGCCAGTCTGTAGCGGGTGCAAACGTCTTCATTCATTATATGCTGATATTCACTATAGTGGGGTTCGCTATAGCAAGGGACTACTGTATTTCATTAGAGCTGTGGGCAGAGCCTACAACCATTTTGGGATCACTCAGTAGCTCTAAAAACAGCTGATCATGGAACCTTCCATTGGACTTTTGGAACTATCCTTCTGAAATTCCAGCAGAGCTTGAAACCCTCTGCCACGGTCGCTCACTACAAAATAACAGCCGCACTATTTCAGCGGTTGCTTCCACATTCCGTGTCATGACCTGCACATGCATGACTCGTGAGCATGTGCAGTTCTGCTGGTGCTATCAAGTTGTGAAAGGCAAAATGCCATTCACCGCAACTGCACATGCGCAAGTGCCGCTCATGTACATCACCACTGTCAGCATCAGAAACAGAGAAAATGCACCACCACCATCAGGGTCCCCAATCCTCATGTTGGCATTATGTAGCCCCCACACTCATGTGGCACATTGGGAGCCCACCACAGTATGTCCAAGAACCTCAGGAATGAAGTTTGAGAGGTTCCACCATGTCACCAGAACTTTGAGATGGTATTATAGCCAAATGATACACAGTCCCCTTTTTTATTTTTGTAATACGTGGATCCAGGAACATCCCCTACTCCCCTCTGGAGCAACAGCAGCTTCTCTTTCTCTTTGTCTCTGTCTCTCTGATAGCTGTGTGCTTCACAAGCAAGCAGTGTGATTTCTTAATAAAAAAAGTTCTTTAGTTAAAGCATGCGATCAATGGTTTTAACATCACCTCACAAAGCTACTGCAGCTTCTCTCTCCCTCTCAAAAAAGCGCAGAGAATCAGAGCATCTTGTGGCAGGAATAAAATGTCTCCCTGTTCAGTGGCAGCATTTGGGACAGAAATTGGAGACAGACAAGAAGAGAGAGGAAACCTACTGCAGGATGTAAACTAATGACCTACTACCAGGGACCCTGGTTTTCCATTTTTACTGGTAACACCGATAACAATCATGGAATCCTGCTTGGTTTGCGGATTTTGAATTCTTGTACCGGTGCCTCATGGAAATTGTATCTCACTGCACAGAATCCCTAAGATTTCAGCATCTTTTTATATTTTTTTATTTTCTCTTTCTATGCCCCCTTCTCACAGCATCAGTCTCCACTTTTCAGAGATCCCTAGGCTGGGTATCCCCTACCTTCACCCCAGGTAATACTCAGGAGCTCCTGTGAGCCTGCCCCCATCCTGCCTAGGTTGTACCCCCCAACTGGGAAGGGAGAGGACCCCAGGTCACCCCTCCACAGTCCTTTAATGTGTGTCGGGCAGCCCAGTGGGTCTCTCATGGAATCTGGTTATGAAGTCTGAGGCAGCTGGGTCCCTTCTACCAGCAGCCGATGTGGGGTGATTGTTACCGGTTTTCTGGTTTCTGTTCCTGAGGGCAACAGCACTCAAGGGGATCAAAGGAGGTAGGGCACATAGAGACATGCTACTGCTCCAGATCCTGGCTTGCTACCCTCTTGGACTTTGTTGATTCCCTTGAGGTACTTGAAAGTTTCTATCATGTCCCCCCTCTCCCTCCTTTCCTCGAGGATATAGAGACTTAAGGAGCTTAATATGTATAGCCTTGAGGAAAGGAGGGAGAGGGGGGGACATGATAGAAACTCTCAAGTACCTCAAGGGAATCAACAAAGTCCAAGAGGATAGCATCTTTCAAAAAAAGAGGTGTGCAAGAACAAGAGGGCACAATTTGAAGATGGGGGAGTGTTCAGAGGTAATTTAGAAAGTATTTTTTCACAGAGAGGTTGTGGATGCATGGAACAGCCTTCCGGAGGAGGTTGTGAGTCAAAATCAGTGGTGGAATTCAAGCATGCATGGGATAGTCATAAGGCAATTCTGGGGGTTGGGGGTAGGAAGAAGTAGGCTGCTGGTTAACTAGGATCTGCAGCTTATCCAGTAGGTAGGGAAATGGGCAGACTGGGTGGGCCAAGCGGTCCTTATCTGCCGTCAAATTCTATGTTTCTATGTTTCTATGCTTACTCTCTTCCTGATTGCTCTGCAGCCCCCTTGCGCCACCATCCATGGTCACCCACATGGCAGTAAAGCAGCAGGACCTGCAGGCCACCATTCCCAGAGGAGGAGAGTGGCCCCCAGGTGCTCAATTCTACTGCCTTGGCCAGACACCTATCAACCCAAATTCACTTTCAACCCTGAGTCCCTGGCATTGCAAGCAGTAGTGCTACCACAGGCTAGTTACAGTGCTCTGTGAACTGTACACTCACTTTGGTGTAAGAAAACATAAGCAGATGGAGAGGCAAATAATTCAGTTTTAGTGAAATATAAAGTGTTTAATGTTCATAATTTGCACTGTAGGTACTGTACACTATTACTGAAATCATATATTAAACTTTACATATGGGTGTTATGGCTGGCAGTATAGCCTAGTGGTTAGAGTAACAAACAGTGATTGAACTAAGTCTATCTAGAAGACTTTGGTTTGATTCCCACAGCCTCCACTTGCATACTGTGTGACTCCAAGCAAGTAACTTAACCTATGCAGTGCTCCTGAGACACCTCTGAAAACAGGCAGTTCTGTCTAGTGGATTTACCTGGTTTACAAAACATATAAAAAAATACAAATATATGTTTACTACATCATACAGTAGCCAGGGTACCATGTAATTTACCTGAGTTTTACTCAGGCTGCAATGATTTTCTATAGGTAAATATAAATGTTCAAATACATTTAATGTGTTTTATAAGCTTGTTTTTAGACTTCAGCCAGGTTTTTATTGTATTCTTTGCATGTGAACATCTAGGTTGTAGATTGCTAAGCACAGGATCATTGTTACTAACTAGCATATTCAAGTTTATAATCAGCATGGCCATCCAAAATCCTCAGTTGTTTGAATGGAAACTAGTCTGAATGAAAGTATGTTCACAAGGTAGAAACTGCCTTACTACTTACAAAAAAGACTTCACAGTTAGCACCCCATTTAGGTGAATGGAATCATTTGTACGATCTCTCCCACCTGCTGTTTCAGTCTCTGTGACAACAAAAAGTTTTTTCTGACAGACCGCTTTAATAAGAAGCAAATGTTAAGTATTTAAGTGCACTTATGCTTGGCTAGTGGATTTTGAAAGCACATTCGGTGACACACAGAAGGTAAGACCCCAGGGGAAGCATGATGCTAGCGGGCAGAGTGGTGCTCAATTCACATCTGAGCTCAGACATGAAAACTGAGAGACACCCTTTTCATGGAGACCAAGGGGAAAAAAGGCATCCACGTGTTTGTGAGATGCATGATTTTCCATTAGAAGGTCCTCCACTAATCACTTGTGAATTTTTTCAGATGAAGACACTTTATTTCAAAGAAGCAAATTCAGGCAGGTTTTTTTTTGCTCCTCCTACCCCGTGGCCATCCACTCCTTCAGGCCTGCCAAGTCCCCCTACCTCTGCTGCTTAGTCCTGACCACCATCCACTGACCCTTATGGCCATGCTACCAGGTAACCCAAAGTAACCCTTCATTGGATGGGCTCTTACCTCTGTGGGAGGCTAACAGGGGAGGACAATCACCCTAAAGAGCTTCCTGTATATATCCCAGGCATGGCAGGGGTCTGAACAGATACATGTGACTGGGACTTCATGCTTATGGAGGGACCAGAAGCCATCCTCCAGGTGGCCAGCAGGTGTTTTCCCATTTTTGTGGGAGTGTGACAGGCCACATGATGTCAAGGCATAAGCTGACATCCATCACGCTTCCTCCTGCAGTGAGGGCCAATGTGTTGCCATTCCTGCAGCTTCCACCTGGGGCCAGCAAATGCTGAGCTGTGAATACACCCTCCCTCCCTCCCAGGAGAAGATGAGTGGTCGCTGGACACTCAAGCCTTCATCCCCCATGGCTGGTACACCCAAATCTATTCTCAAACCCTGGTCAGTGGTGTCACAGGCAGAAATCCAGTTCAGGCAGTTAAATGATAGGAAAAAAACAAAGGTGGTCCACCTTAGTAGTGGTGGTTCAGATTAATTCACATCTGAGTTCTAACAAGCAAACAGACTAAGTAATGTATAACTTGTGCATGTGGGGTGTGGGTGTTGTAGAAAGGGAATCATAGTGCTGTCACTACTACATCACCCCTGAGGGATGTGGACTGCACTGTTGCTACTGTCATCACACCTGAGAGACAGGGCCTGTAGTGCTTCTGCCATAACCAGTAGTGGATGGGGAATGTTGTACTGCTGCCATCCCACCTGAGGGAAGGGGCCATAGTGTCGATACTACCATCACACCTGAGGGATGGGAAATGTAGTACTGCTGCTGTCACACCTGATGGATGGGGCCATAGTGCTCATACTGCCATCACACTTGAGGAATGCAAAATGTAGTACTGCTGCCTTCACACCTAATGAATAGGTGCCACAGTGCTGCTGCTTCCATCACACCTGAGGGAGGGGGGACACAGTGCTGTTGCTGCTGCCATCACACCAGAGGGATGGGTCTGTAGTGCTGTTGGTTCTGCCATTGCACCTGAAGGATGGGGGCTGTAGTACTGCTTCCATCATACCTCAGGGATGGGGGCTGTAGTGCTGTTGCTGCCGTCATATCTTGTACCTAAAATAACTTTAAATTGGTACAAGGATGGAAGGATGTGCAATAGTGGAGGTCAAAACTGCTAAAATGCATGTTAGCAGAGTTAAAAATAGTTAAATGCAGTACACAAAACCAAAAACCGGTAAAACTGGACTTTGACTTAGCAGACACCGGTGACAGTACCATTTTTTATAATGTGCAAAATGGAATTTGCCCTTTTTCAATCCCGGTAAACCAGTGTCCCTGCCTACTATCTATTTCTAGGCTTTACAGCCATTTAATGTTGACAGGGCTTCAGAGCCACAGCACACAAGCAGTGTGATTTCTTAATAAAACAAACAAGAGGCAGCATTCAAGCAACAAAGGTGAAACTGACCTTGCCGTTGCCGGTTCTCAAGTCTCTGCCTCTCTCTCTCTCTCTCGGCTGGTCTCACACTTTGGCTTCCATTTTTGTTCTAGTCTAGTCAGCGGGGAGTCAGCATACTGTACATGGAAGCTACAGTAAAAGTCTGGTTGTACTGAGCACAAAGATTTGAACAGTGTGCATGAAGATGGAATACTATCATTGAGAGCTCAGAGTGATAGTATTACACGCTCTGATCAATAGTATTGTTTTGATTTGATAAATATGTATTTTTATGCAGGAACAATTGTTGGGATGTTATCCCCATTTACAACAAAGTCCTGCGGGAATCAAACTGCAGTATTATGGGATTTTAAGTGTAGTACAATATTACTAGGAATTTTTTAGATTGATTTATATAATATTATTTGGCTTATCCGTATATTACAAATAAATAAATAGCATTTATAGTTCACCTGTGCCATACTCCACTGCTGGTGTCTTTGTTTTTTTTCAGCAAGCGAACGCCATTGTGGACCGAGCTCTCAAGCTATACAGTGAAGATCGAATTGGACTGGTGGATTATGCGCTTGAGTCTGCAGGTATGTTGCCGATATCACTAACAATGGTTGTCTAAGTTAGGGGTTCTTTATACCAAAACACAGTGACTGTCCAAAAGGGCAGCCACAAAACATTGACTACACTCACTCTCTTTAGTACTTTAGATCAAATCCTTACATACCACTTTTGAGTTTTTGGTCATGCTTTATATGTCAGTTTCAGTGTAAGTATGGGGTAGGTGTAAACATTAATCACATGCAACATGGGTAATTACACTGTAGTTACCCATTAGCTGTATGTACCTGCATTATTTGCAATGTTATATGCAACAAATGTGTAATTATAGTATAATTACCCATGCTGCATGTAATTAATGATTACCTAATGCATAGCAGCCCCCATGGCAGTCCTTTGCAGGTGCTTCTCCCAGATGTCAACTGGGGAGGCAGTGCTAGAGACTGTGGTTGCCCTTAGAGGCAGGCTCTCTGCAGCTCCACAGCAACTCCCCTCCCTAGTCTGGCCCCATGGTGGCAGTGAAAGCTGGAGGCTGGAGGAAATCCAAGGTTAGACAGTAGAGGCCCAGTGACAGACACAGGTTAATGGTACACATCACCCTCCCAGTCAGCAGTATTTACATTTGTTTCTGTCTTAGAGGGGGAGCAGACAGTGGAGTCAGAGATGTCGCAGTGTGTGCTAACGTGCATAGCACATCAATGTTTGGCACTGCTCCACACTTAATCCGACAGTCCTAAGCAACTTCACCCCTGACCATCACTGGGGGGGGCAGACAAACACCAGACCCAACATCATTCACCCCAAGAGGAGGACAGCTGTTCCTCAGATGCTCGAGCCACCTCCCCCAGTTGACCCTGTGATGCCCAGGCTAGATCCAGAATCTGGGTCATCAGCACCACGAGTGGTAGAACTACTGTGGCACAGTTGTGTGAATACTTACTGTAGTTACTCATTTGGGCCCCCTCTAGCCCCTATTTTCATTTATTGTTTATACTGGAAAGGCATGTGAGCAAAGTTGCCCATTTTCACGTGTGTCCAGTGACAAGATTTGGTACAATAATGCATATTAGTAAACATTACATAGTTTCCACTTCTGCTCTTCATTTGTATTTCCATCCCCATATCTATGGCACCGTATTTCATTCTGTGTTCACTACTGTATGTTAGAGCTGACATTAGGTAGCCTGGTGCTAGCCATGATATCCCTAGTGTCCCATAAGGTAAGGGGGTGGTCTGTTACACACTTGCTTATCTAAATCACAAAAAATGTGATGATGAAACGTGGGTGTTCAAATACTGCTGAGTATTAATGAAAACCTGGGGAAACTGTATTTTTAAGAGACACTGTCAACCTTGTATTTATTGTCCGCTGTTGTACTTTATCGGACTTGTGCCCTCCCAAGTTGTGCCTGAAAATAAGCATTTCTATGTCTACAGCAGCAAATCAATTGTCAAAAACAGAATTTACATCAGGTTGGTCATGCTTAACTAATTTAACAAACTTTTTTTGACCCAGTAAGTGAAGCACTAGAACAAGGACTGCTGGTCGATGTAGTCTTCTTGGACTATGCCAAGGCATTTGACACAGTTTCCCATAGAGTGTTAGTGGAACAAATATTCAAAATAAATCTTGATGGTAAAATTATCAAATGGATTGACTTATGGTTAAAATTAGATAGCAAAGAATAGTTATTAGAGGGCATGAATCCGAATGGACACAGGTCACCAGCGGGGTACTTCAGGGCTCTGTATTGGGTCTACTATTATTTAATATACGTATTTCAAGCATGCAGATTAGCAGCAGTGTCTAGATTAGCAAATATGCAGATGACTGCAATGTTGCATGTTTTGTAAATAATTCTGAATCAATAGACAATCTGCAAAACAATTTAAATAAATGATGTAATTGGGCAACCCTTAACAAAATGAGTTTTAATGAACAGAAATGCAAAGTAATGCACATGGGTAAAAACAATGTTAAGGCACATTATGCAATGAATACTATACCACTAACAACAACTATGCTGGAAGAAAAAGATTTGGGTGTTACAATTATGGATAATCTTAAATTTGATACCCACACAAATAAAGTAGTTAAAAAATGTTATGGCATCTTCGAGTGTATTCATAGGCATATAAGAAGCAGAAATACAGAAGTCCTACTATCCTTATACATTAGTCTTATTCAACCTTATCTGGAGTATTGTGCTCCTTTCTGCACCCCAACAGCTATGGGAACCAAAAAAATGGTTGAGAGAGTCCAACGCAGAGTCATGAAAACATGAGTAATTAAAAAACAAGGGTTACAGTGATAGATTAAGAAATCTAAATCTGTTTTCCCTAGAATATAGATCACTTAGAGGGGATCGGATTTATATATTTAAAGCACTTCAAGACAACTCACTGTTTGCTACCATCTGTCTTGAAAAACAGATAATGCAGAATAATACTAGGTCCCATAACCTACAGCTTAAGACCACTGTAAGTAAAACAACTAGGCGGAAAAAAAAAATTCATGCATAGAGTGCCACTTATATGGAATGCACTACCAAGATATGTAGTCATGAGTAAGACAGTAGAACAATTGAAAAAAAATCTGGACCATAGCATATGGATATAGAAATATATAGCTTCCATCACTAATTCAGTGGTGACGGGTTTGTAATCGGCCATTGGCTTTAAAAACCTGTACAATACTATGAAACCATGAATTAACAAATAAAACCCCTTTAGGCCTCAAAGCATCTAGTTTAAAAAACACATTTTATGATCAGTCATATTCTATAGAAATTGCTGATGTAGCTGGCCATTTCAGTCTGATTTATTTCTTTCTTCAAAAAAATGAAAACTAGGCTACACACTGTACTGGTGTTACCACCCAAAAATGTGTTAATTTACAGTCCTTTATCAGTCCCCACCGCATCTTTCCTAGATTTGGGGAAAACCACACCACAGTCTAACTACTCATAATGCAGTGGTAGGAAATACTATTTGCCTCATGAGTGGCTGCACTGTTTGGGTGGGTTTCCAGTGTTCAGGAAGTATGCAATAAGAGTAGATCAATGATCCAAAAGTAAACAAAGTTGGGTATAATTACAATATCAGCATGCATTTCTGGTCAGCTAAGAAAGGAAGAAGACAGAACAGCCAGGAACGTGCATACATTCTAAAGAAGGTCAGTAATCCTAAAATGTGGGGTTTCAACTAGAAATAACACAGTCCAGTAAAGATCAGTAGTGTCCCTTTAATGACACTTAACACTAATTATTTCACATCCACAAAATGCTAAACCAGATTCAAAGCAGGGACAAAAGGGCAACCTGTGGGACAAGAGAATAAGGGCAATCTCCAAATGAAATCAAAAGAAGATATACAGTAGGTACAGCACTTTCACTGTAAAATTAACTGCTACCTGAAATGCAAAGGAAACAAAGACAGTGGGGAAATCAGAAATGCTGTGACAGTAAATGATAGCCTTTGACATTAGAAGGGGGTACATCCACCCTGCTCAGATTCTCACCTGTGTATTTTAACACAAAACTAGAGTTAGAGAGCAAGTACTACTAACAATATAAGTTTTTAGACTTTAGGAAGGTGGATTTTAATAAAATGAGGGAATTGGTGAGGGAGAAAATGGCAGGGGTGGGGGTGGCAACAGGGTGGATTGTACATGAGGACTGATTCAAAAAGGGTTGTCTGAAGCACCAAGTCTCTGTAGTATGGCAGTAAGCAACAAGCATTTGTCAATGCCGAATGTTGCTTGCTTGTATGTGCTGTGTAGGTATTTGGAAATCAATGGAGTGCAAATATTGAAAATTTGCAAACTTATGAGCGTACGTAGGAACTGTGCAACGCACACTTGTAAAACAGTAATTTTTAGGAAGTTTGTCACCAAATTTTCAACATAGCCATTTTAAGACCTCTGTTCATGAACAGTGTCACTGTGATTTTCTTAATGTGTCCCATACAGTGATTTCGCACACCGACTGCGCCATTGTGCGCTACATGGGCAGAAACACATTTTGGGTGAGATGTGAAAAATGACAGCTGTACTACTCATAAGGTGGTGTGGTAAAATGACAATGTTGAAAATCTGGAATGAAAATACTGAAAATTCGCAAACTTACGAGCGTGCATAGGAACTGCACAACGCAGGCTCGTAAAACAGTCATTTTCAGGATTTTTTCACCAAATTTTCAACATAGTCATTTTAAGACCTCTGCTCATGAACAGTGTCACTGTGATTTTCTTGATGTGTCCCATACAGTGATTTCGCACACCGACTGCACCATTACGCACTACATGGGTGGAAACACGTTTTGGGCAAGATGTGAAAAATGACAGCTATACTGCTCATAAGGAGGTGTGGTAAAATGACAATGTTGGAAATCTGAAGTGAAAATATTGAAAATTCGTGAACTTATGAGCGTGCGTAGGAACTGCGCAATGCACGCTTGTAAAACAGTAATTTTTAGGAATTTTCCACAAATTTTCAACATAGCTTTTGAGAGCCCACCATGAAAAACTGGCAGTGTCATTTCATTAATCAGTGCTGAAAGGTGATTTCGCACAGTGACTGTGAAATCACCCTCCGGGCCCGATTAATGCCATGACAGTGAGAGCATTCATGAGAAGGGGTCCCAAAAACCCCATGTTGAAAATTTGGTGCAAAAATTCCAAAAAATGCCTGAGATATGCAGTAAAGTTGAAAAAACCCTATTTATTACATTATACAGCTTACCAGCACTTCCTCATTTAGCGGTCGGCTTTGAAGAGTGCAGACTTGTTCCTGGTACACCAAAGATTGTGGCGCCAGAGTCTCGAGGTAAGTATGGGGTGAGGGGGGTGTGGGGAGGCAGGGTGCACAGTGGGTGGGCATGGGTGGGGGCAGGAGACAGCGAGGACCGTTTTTGTGTTTCAGGGTTTTTTTTTGTAAAAAAAAAGGACGAAGATGTGGGATGGGTGGGCTCCCAGCGTGGCACAAGGACAGCTGTTTGGGGGCATGGAGCTGACAGGGGATTGGGCACCCCTGTCAATGATAGTATCTGTTGCCATGCTGGGGTGGGCTCCCAGCGTGGCACCCTGCACTCTCTAGGGGGGACAGTGGAGCCGATGGGGGATTGGGCACCCCCGCCAGCTATACGATGTGTAGCCATGCTGGGGTGGGCACTCAGCATGGCATGTGGAACTCTGTTTGGAGGGGAGTGCAGCACAGCCAACGGGGGATTGGGCACCCCCGTCGGCTATACAGTGAGTGTGTGCGTGGGGGGCGAGCACGCAGTATGAGTGTGTGTGTGTGTAGGGAGAGTGTGCATGAGCAGGCGATATCTTATCGCTGCTCACTGAAGCGTAGCTCCCCCTTTCAACTGTACTCCACTGCATTTTGGATTTCTGTCATAGACAGCTCCAGCAGCCATTGGAGAACTGGGGCTCCGCCTGCAAACACACTGACTGAACTGGAAGAGGGCTGTCACACCTCCAAAAACTCAGATGATGGCACTATGTTTCTTGCACATGCATGCAAGCAACATAAAAATAGGAGAGGAAGAAAACCAAGCTGGTACATGAGGATGAGGTGAAGGAGAACAGGAAGGCCTTCTTAAAGCACAAGGCCAAACCGATAGATGAAAGCAGAGAAGTAAACAGAGCAAGGTGAGGAACACCAGAGAGAGAGACAGAGAGAGAGAGAGAGAGAGAGAGCAAGAATGGCCAAGTCAGAAGCAGAGGTGGAGTTGGTAAAAAGGAGGATAATGCATTCTTTTTCTACACTGGGGAGCAGTGTAATCTGGGGTGGGTGCTTTACTGAAGTAGTGGGATAACTAGGAACAGGAGGATGAGGGTAAAGTGGAATTACTAAATGAGGATGTTTCTGCAGTACTCATGGTAAAGTATAAAGGGCTGCTACCTGAATGTAGTCTCAAGGCCCAAAGGGCAGAGGTGGGGGGGTGGTGGTAAAAATTCAACAAGGATTGGATCACTGAGGAGAAAGTGCTTAGGGCTGTAAGCGCTCTGATGACTGACATATCAATGGGCCAGTAAAGGTGCATGTTAAGGTGCCAACAGAAATGTGGGAGAAGCTAGGTGCCCCACCAGAAGACCCCTTCAACTGTTCACTAAAAACAGGAGTGGTGTCGATAAATTGCAGAGCAGCTGATGTTAGAGCCTGCAGAGCTGTACATCAGCCAGTCTGATGTACATAATGGGCAAATTACTTAAGATCATTATTAAGGAAAAGACAATAGTTTCTTAAATGCTGATGGATTCCAGGCAAATATAACCATGGATTCAGCAGGGGGAGGTTGTGTCAGACAAATCTAACTAACTTAATTGTCTGGGTCACAAAGACAGCAAGCAAAAGGCAGGCAGGGGAGGTACTGTGTCTAGGCTGTAGCCAAGCCTTTGACTCTACACTAAGGAAACTGGAGGTCCAGGGAAGGGAACAAGATTACAGGGTGGGTCAGAAACTGGCTTGGTGGAAGAACACAGAGAGTGAGTAGTCAAACTGGAAATTCTCACCCGGTGGTGCTGAGGGTTAAGGTGCTGAGTGCCACACCTCACGCTGTGCTGGTGACTCAGAGTTGGGAACAGACTTGGGCCACTGGGGGTTGGCAGAGGAGGGAAGAGATCAAGCACCCAGAGGACTGCTCTCTCTTCCTGGGGAGTGCTCTGGGGGATGCACCACACAGGAGCGGCCTCTGGCAGCAATCAGAGGTGGGCCAGGTATGCAGTGCTCATGTAAGTGGGGGCAGAGCACTCAATGCTCAGACACCATTGCCCAACCATGTTCTGGGGAAAGAGGATGTAGAAAGCCCTCTCTCTAGAGGATAGGCAAAGGCGCCACCTCCCAATCCACACTCCCAACACTGGGCACTCTGCTCTCTCCATCCCCAGTCACTCCATCCAGCATTCTATACTCAAGATAGAGCACCCTACGAGGATAGGGCAGCCTTTCCCCATTATTGATCAGATCCAGAGGTTTCATCAGTTGCAGTGAGGAGAGTGGATACAGTGTCACAGCAGGAGGTAAATCTCAGGTACAGTTGGTAGCTGGAGAGAGTCCCTCTGGGAGGGGTGCAGAAATAAAGTCTGCAAAAAAACAAAAAAACTGGAAATTCTCAGAAGTAGGTAAAGTCCCTAGTGGGGTTCCCCAGGGAATAGCGTTAGGCCCAGTACTTTTCAGCCTTTTTGTTTGCAACACAGGAGATGGGGTGGAAGGGAAGATTTGCCACATTTCAAATGACACACACATGAGGGGCACAGTGAACAGTGAACAGTGGTGAGACAGCACACTGAAGGAAGCTCTGAAGAGATTGGAGAAATAGCAACACAATCCAGTGCAAGAAAGTGCAAAGTTCTGCACACAGGAACCAGAAACCCAAGAATGCAATGCAGATAGGAGATACAGTGTCAGAAAAACAACAGAAGTGGGCCTAATAGCACAGTGATATTGCTGCCAACTACTGCACCAGTGACCAAGGTATGGGAGTTGACTCAGGTTGCATGGGGGCCAGCTTGGGAGAGGATAGAGCACCTCACGGACTGCTCTCCTATAGAATTGCAGGGGCAGGTTGCTCCACAACTTGTCTGCCACCTAGAGGAAGCTTGGTGGCAGTACTGCACAGCATCAACTTGGAGGACTCAGCCCAGTGGCGCTGAGGGTTGAGGCACTGGACGCCACATCTCACACCTTGCTAGTGACCTAGACTCAGGCCACCGAGGGTCGGTGGGGGAGGAAAGGATCGAGCATCTGGAGGACTGCTCTCCTTTCCTGGGAGGGAGAGGAGACAAAGATCCCACCATCTGGTGACCACCAGTGGAGACTGGGAGTGTGGTAGCAGTCAGGATTCAAAAATAGGGTATTGGCTGTGGTAGCAGTCCTGTGGGTGTTCACGGGAGCATGCATGCACCACACTGCAGTGCACTGCACTGCCGGGCCAGTGGGGGGTGCCAGAAAAATTTGAAAATCCCCGTCCTTGGGGATAGGCGATGGCACCATGCACTGCCAAGTCACACTCTAGCAGCTGGGCTCTCTCCTCACCAGGGCCAGCTACCCAGACTGACACATTGGATTTACAGATAGAGCACCCTGGGCAGATAGGGTGGCCAATCCTCGGAGGGTGCAGAGTTGGGGGATCTGTCAGAATGAGCAGTGATGGTGAGAGGCTTCAGGCAAGGAGGTAGAGCTTGCAGTTGCGTAGGATGCCTAAGAGAGTTCCCTAAGGTACAGTGCATAAACAAAGTTGAAACAAAAAACTTGGAGGAGGACTGATGCAGATGCTTACTCATGCGTAAGTGCTTCTTCATGCATATATGGTGTGTGCATAATTGCTTGGCTGCCTGGTGAAATGATGGGTGGAAACCACCTTACCAGGCAGGATGGCACTTCAGACCTTCAAACAGCCCTGCACCACCAATTGAGCTCTCTTCTCCAGATTCTGGACTGTGCTTTGAAGGGGCCTGTCCAACCCTGATAACCCCACCACAGGAGGTAATCCATGGGGGATTTGTCAGAGAGACGGTTATGTCCCAGGAAACAGGGCTGGGAGGTCCAAAGCCAATGGAGGCTGGTAAGTGACCAGGAGAGAACAACCTTGATTACAGAAAAGATAGAGGAGAGTGGTCTCAAGGTCTTAATATCTGACAATGTAAAGCAGTCCGTGCCATGCAACAGTGCAATGAGGAAGGCAAATGAGATGCTGGGGGTGTAAAGATAGGGAGATCAGGAGGAGGAAGGAGGTGATCCTGCCCCCTGTACAGATATCTGGCAGAGCTACATATGAAGTATTTCATGTATTTTTGGCATCACCATGTGAAAAAGATAGAGACAGGGCTGAGGCAGTGCAGAGGAGGGCATTAAACATAATTCAGAGGTAACAACTAAAGCCCAGCCTGGAGACGCTTGAGGATCCCAACATGTATGCACTGGAAACCAAGAGGAAGGGGGCCATGATTGAAGCTTTCAAGTTCCTTCACAAGATAAACAACACAGACACAAAAGGAACTATTCCCAGCAAGTGGAAGGATGGACATAAGGGGGAACTCAAAGAAGCTGGTGTGAGGGAGATTCAGGAAGGGTGTCAGAAAGTATTTCTTCATAGATGGGAGTGGGTAATGGAACAGGCTGCTACAGGGGTTGGTCTGCACCACATCAGTGGAAAGATTTAAGGGTGGGACAGAGAAGGTAGGGAAGGTAACATGGAGGCAGTGTGAGTGACCACTAAGACAGTCGCATCATACTATAGGTAGGGTTGACCTGACTAGATGAGTCCGTGGGCCTTTTTCTGCCATTGACAGACAATGGTATAGTCATCCTCCTTCCCCAGAAACATCATGCATTCCCAGTAAATTGCAATGAAGTCCTTGTTTGTTGACTTGGATCCCAGGATCAATAACTGTGTTGTGGTGTTCCCCCCAACTCAGAGATATTCAGTACAGGACAACTAGGCTGACCAGCAATTACCTTGTTTAGTATCACCCGTAACATTTGTCTTATGGCACATCTAGCTGTCACTCAAATTAAAAGTTCTTTTAAACTTGTGAAACTTCTCATTCATCTTTTTTTATGTTGCTTGCATGCATGTGCAAGAAACATAGTGCCATCATCCGAGTTTTCAGAGGTGTGGCACCCGTCTTCCAATTCAGTCAGTGTGTTTGCAGGTGCGGTCCCAGTTCCCCAATCACTGCTGCAGCTGTCTCTGACAGCAGCTGAAAATGCAGTGGTTGTACAGTTGAAAGGGAGAGCTCTGCTTCAGTGAGCAGAGCTGCCCCCTCCACACACACACACACACACACACACACACACACGCACGACGTGACGCATACGCGTGCTCATGCACCTTCCTCCCCATGCACACACTCACGGCTGATGGGGATGCCCAACTTCTGTCGGCTCCAAGCCCCCAAAGAGCCCAGGTGCCACACTGGAGCCCACCCCAGTGTGGCAAAATGTGTTATGGCCGATGGGGAGCCCAATCCCGGTCAGCTCCAGCCCCCAAACAGCTTTTCCAGCTGCCACACTGGGAGCCCACCCCAGCATGGCAAATGTTCCTTGTCGCCTTATTAAAAAACCTGTCAATTCAAAAAACTGTCCTCAGGCCTTCTCCTGCCCTCCCACAACCCGCACTCCAACCACTGGGCAGCTCTGCCTCCCCACACCCCTCACCCCATACTTACCTCCAGACCGCGCTGATGATCTTCGTGGACCGAACACATCTGCACTTTTCAAAGCTGACCGCGAACTGAGGAAATGCCAGTAAGCTCATAATGGGATAGATAGGGTTTTTTCAACTTTGCTGCATATCTCAGACATTTTTGGAATTTTGGCACCAAATTTTCAACATGGGGTTTTGGGACCCCTCCTCATGAATTCTGTCACTGTCATGGCGTTAATCAGGCCCGAAGAGTGATTTCGCAGTCACTGCACAAAATCACCTTTTGGGACTGATTAATGAAACGACAGTGCCAGTGTTCATAAGGTGGGCTTTCAAAAAGCCTATGTCTCAAATTTGGTGAAAAAATTCCTAAAAATGACTGTTTTATGAGTGTGCATTGCACAGTTCCTACACACGTTCTTAAGTTCATGAATTTTTAATATTTGCACTCCAGATTTTCAACATTGCCATTTTACCACACCTCCTTATGAGCAGTGCAGCTGTCATTTTTCACATTGCGCCCAAAATGTGTTTCCGCGCATGTAGCACACAATGGCGCAGTTGGTGTGTGAAATCAATCTATGGGACACATTACGAAAATCACAGTGACACTGTTCATGAGCAGAGGTCTTAAAATGGCTATGTTGAAAATTTGGTGAAAAAATTCCTAAAAATGACTTTTACAAGCATGCGTTGCGCAGTTCCTACACACGTTCGTAAGTTCGTTAATTTTTAATTTTTTCACTCTAAATTTTCAGCATTGCCATTTTACTACACCTCCTTAGGAGCAGTACAGCTGTCATTTTTCACATGTCACCCAAAATGTGTTTGCATGCATGTTGCACACAATGGCGAAGTCGGTGTGCGCAATCAATTTTTGGGACAGATTAAGAAAATCACAGTGACACTGTTCATGAGCAGGGGTCTTAAAATGGCTATGTTGAAAACTGGAAGAAATATTTCCAAAAAATGACTGTTTTATGAGCATTTGTTGCGCTGATCCTATGCACGCTCATAAGTTCACAAATTTTCAATATTTTCAGTCCAGATTTTCAAGATTGCTATTTTACCACACCTCCTTACAAGCAGTACAGCTGTCATTTTTCACAAATTGTCCAAAACATGTTTCCACCCATGTAGCGCACAATGGCGCAGTCGGTGTGCAAAATCATTCTGTGGAACACATTAAGAAAATCACAGTGACACCGTTCATGAGTAGAGGTCTTAAAATGGCTAGTTTGAAAATTTGGTGAAAAAATTCCTAAAAATGACTGTTTTACAAGCGTGCATTGCACAGTACCTACGCACGCTCGTAAGTTCGCAAATTTTTAATATTTGGATTCCAGATTTTCAGCATTGCTATTTTACCACACCTCCTTATGAGCAGTACAGCTGTCATTTTTCACATCACCCAAAATGTGTTTCCGTGCATGTAGCGCACAATGGCGCATTCGGTGTCAGTCAATGTTGGGACAGATTAAGAAAATCACAGTGACACTGTTCATGAGCAGAGGTCTTAAAATGGTTATGTTGAAAATTTGGTGAAAAAATTCCCTTCAGACATTCTGCAATGTTACTGTTGAAGACATTGAACAGGACTGGCCCCAGAACCGATCCCTGCAGCACCCCACTGGTGACCCCCTCTCCCTAGACTGCACACCATTTACCACCACTCTCTGCCTCCTGTCTGTTAGCCAGTTTCTAACCCAGTTTACCACCCTTTCCCCCATGCCCAGCCTACCCAGCTAGTTTATCAGCCTCCTATATGGGATGGTGTCAAAGGCTTTGCTGAAATCAAGGTAAGCGTTGTTCACTGCCCCACCCTGTTTCACTTCCTTTGTCACCCAGTCAAAGAAATCAACCAGGTTTGTCTGACATGATGTCCCCACTGTGAATCCATGTTGTCTATGGTCCTGGGCTCCGATGGCTTCTAGATGCCCCACTCTCCTTTCTTTAAGCAATATCTCCATGATCTTCCCCACTACTGAGGTGAGGCTGAATGGCCTATTGTTCCCTGCCTCCTCCCTGCTGCTGGACTTCTGTAGAGAGACCACATGTGCCCTCCTCCAATTCACTCGTGTTGAATGACTCAGTGAACATGGCTGCCAGAGGTACTGCTATCTCTCTTCACAGTTCTCTTAATATCCTTGGGCGTATGCCATCTGGTTCCATCGCTTTGCCCACCTTCAATTTAATGAGCTCCTGCAGGACTCTTTTTGCCTTTGAATGGACTATTGTCCACCTTTTCACCTCCTTGGCAACTGCTGTACTGCTGTGGCCCTTGCCCCTATCACTCTTCTGTGAATACTGAATGGAAAGACACAGTGGATGTCTTGGAAGGAAGGCATGGAACTATCACTTCCAAATACCTAAACAGCACAAACAAACAAGCAACATTCGGCGTTGACAAATGCTTGTTTTTTTTGCCTCAGCAAGATGTTTCTAAACACAATGGCCTTCTCCTGTTAATCCAGTAAGATAAATCTTACTACACTGTTCAGGTGGTTGAAGACATTCAGCTACATCTTGGGCCTCACATCCCAGCTGGGGAGTACAGTAATACCTGTACCGAACATCCTGTGGTTTATTGTCTACTCTTAAAATGGTTTGGCGCAGATAAGCAATTTGGTTATTAAAAACTGATCACATGAATCCATTTATTTTATCTCACCTCACTCCATGTCTTGTGTTGCTGCATACTCAACACCTTCTCAGAAACAATAGAAGAAAAATATGCCACACACACACACACACACATACATACACTCTCCTAGCAGTAATCCTAACAGCTTACAGAAGTAGATAAAAAACAAGTATCTGTCAATGCCAAATGTTTGCTTGCTGGCATTAGCATTGGGAATGCAGGAGTTAGACAGATGAAGAATAGGAATGGCAGTGAAATATTGAACTTCACGCCAACCCCACCTCCACCCTGCAGAGTGAGACAGGCATTGGAGTATGCGTTTGGGTCATCGCCCATAACGTTCATGCCATTTCACCTCACCCTATCCTGCAGACACTGACAAGTGCTGAGGTGTGCCTTGGGGTGTTTGGCTTTACAGTTACCCCATTCCAGAAGGACATACGCTGAAATGGGTGCAGTATAGGAGAATGGGGTGAACTCTGGGGCCACAGAGTCCTAGGCACACCTTGATGCCTGTCACTGGCTACAGGTTGGGGTGGGGGTGGAATGGCATGAGCATTACAGCTGGCAATCCAAAGTCACACCCCAATGCCTGTTAGCCTGTACAGGGTGGTACGTTATGATTAGAAAGTCTAACGCCCCGGGCGTTTGTTGGTATTTGCACTACAAATTTTCAACATGGCCTTTTTGTGACCGACACCTCATGAAAGCATTTGGGACCTCTTCTCATGAACAGTGGCACTGTTATTTTGTTAATGTGTCCTGAACTTTGAGTTCCCACAGTGATCGTGCCATTCTGCGCCAGATGTATGAAAACACAGATCAGGCAGGATGTGAAGAATGACAGCTGTACCACTCATAGGGAGGTGTGAAGAGATGGCTATGGTGAAAATCTGTAGTGAAAATATTAAAAATGCTCGAACTTCTTAGCTTCCTTGGAAACTGAGCAACACATGTGTGTAACACAGTCATTTAGTGGAATTATTTCACCAAATTTTCAACATAGGCATTTGTGACCTCTGAACATGAATGCTGTCACTATGATTTTCTTAATCTACCCTGAACATTAATTTCCCACAGCGACTGCGCTATTCTGCGCCAGATGTGTAAATGCATATTTCGGGCAGTTTCAGCCTGCTCCCATTTGATGACCATGCCCTTTGGCTGCAATTCCTGTCCTCTCCAACTTCACTCCTCATTGTTTATCTTCATTTTCCACCCTCCCTCCTACTTATCCCTATGTTACTCTGTGTTCCCATGTATACATTCTACTTATTCTAGCTGTTGTATTGATCTACCATTGTAACCTAATATGCTGACCTATTTATTGTTTTGTTCCTATTTCTGTAACTTGTATTGTATTTGTTCTATGACGCGGAACCTTTGTAAAAGAGCCTGGCTCAAAGGTACTTGTAATCCTAGTTGTAATAAAATAAAAACAAAATAAATAAAAAATATGAAAAATAACAGTTGTACTGTTCATAAGAAGGTGTGGAAAATGCCAATGTTGAATATCTGGAGTGAAAATATTACAAATGCACAAAATTATGAGGGTGTGTGAAAACTGCACAATGTACGCTCGTAACACAGTCATTTCCTGGACTTTTGTCACTAAATTTTCAACATAGGCATTTTAGCACCTCTGCTCGTGAACAGTGCCACTGTGATTTTCTTAATCTGTCCCGAACACTGACTTCCCACAGTGACCGTGCTATTCAGTGCTGGAAGGGTAAAAATACATACAGCCAGGATGTGAAAAATGACAGCTGTACTGTTCATAAGGAGGTGTGAAAAAATGCCAATGTTGAAAATCTGGAGTGAAAATATTACAAATTTGCGAAGTTACGAGGGTGCGTGGAAACTGAATAACACACACTCATAACACAGTCATTTTATGGACGTTGGTCACCAAATTTTCAACATAGGCATTTTAGGACCTCTGATTATGAACAGAGTTACAGTGATTTTTGTAATCTGTCCAAAACACTTATTTCCCACAGCGACCGTGCTATTCTGCGCTGGAAGTGCAAAAACACATTTCAGCCAAGATGTGAAAAATGACAGCTGTACTGTTCATAAGCAGGGGTGGAAAAATGCCAGTGTTGAAAATCTGGAGTGAAAATATTACAAATTTATGAAGTTACGAGGGTGTGTGGAAACTGAGCAATGGATGCTCATAACACAGTCATTTTATGGACTTTTGTCGCCAAATTTTCAACATAGGCATTTTAGGACCTCTGCTCATGAACAGTGTCACTGTGATTCTTGTAATGTGTCCCAAACACTGATTTCCTATAGTGACCGTGCTATTCTGGCTGGCAGCATATCCTAAAGATTAGAGTAACGAGCTGTGAACAAGCTTGATACATCCAGCAGACCAGACCTTGGTTTGATTCTCACAACCTCCACTTGCATACTGTGTGACTCTGAGCAAGTCTCTTAACCGTCCAGTGCTCCCAGTTCACCCCTGAAAATAATCACTTGTGCCTAGCGGGCCTTACCCGGTTACCAAAGACTAAAATAAATAAATAAATACAATTCTGTGCCGTAAGTGCGAAAACACATTTTGGCCAGGATGTGAAAAATGACAGCTGTACTGTTCATAAGGAGGTGTGAGAAAATGCCAATGTTAAAATCTGTAGTGAAAATATTACAAATTCACGAAGTTAGAAAGGAGCATGGAAACTACGCAACTCACACTCGAAAAATAGTCATTTTTGGGATTTTTTCACCAAATTTCAACATAGGCTTTTTGACAGCCCACCTCATGAACAGTGGCACTGTTGTTTCGTTAATCAGTCCCGAAAGGTGATTCCATGCAGTGACCACAAAATCATCTTTCAGGACTGAATAATGCCATGACAGTAACTGTATTCATGAGGAGGAGTCCCAACAACCCCATGTTGAAAATTTGGTGGCAAAAGTCCAAGAAATGGCCGAGATATCCACATAGGTTGAAAAAACTCTATTTATGCCATTATACAGCTTACTGGCATTTCTTCAGTTCACAGTCGGCTATGAAGAGCGCAGACATGTTATCGGTCCACTGAAGATAGTCGTGCCAGGCCCCGGAGTTAAGTATGGGACGAGTGGAGTGTGGGGAGGTGAGGTGTGCAGAAGGTGGGCGTGGGTTTTGGGAGGGGTCATGACAGACCACAACGGACCATTTTCTTTATTTCAGGGACAAAAATAATAAAAGGATGTTGGGGAAGTTTTTTTCAGGTTTCATTTGTGCACACTGGGGTGGGCTCCCAGTGTGCCTCCTATGTTTTGGGGATGGGGGACTTAAGTTGACAGGGATTGGGCCCCCCATCGGCAAATGAATTGGGTCATTGGCATGTCAACAAGGGGACTGGGCACCCCGTCAGCTTACATGGGACTGTGAGGTGGCTGCTTTGCCACCACCATATTCACAGAAATATTACACCAAAGGTAACACCCTGCAATGCTGGGTCGCCCCCTCATTGCAGTGCAATTGCTGATGCTGCAGCGATGAGGCAGCCTCTCATTGCAGCAGCCAAATTGTTTCAAGTAGGTGGCACTTTTACAGAACCAGTGTCATCAGGACACTGGGGCTGCATTGGGTGCACACCGCCAAGCCCTCAAATGCAGTGCTGGCATTGGCCGCCACATTGCCGCACCTCACAATCCACTTCTCTCCTAAGCTGCTGCATAGTGTTTCTTGTGCATGCATGCAAGCAGACATAAAATGTAATTGAGCCCAATTTGCATTAGACAACTTGAGTAGGATAAAGACTGTACCAGATGAATGATTTTATTCTAGCCAGTACTATTGCAAGGCAGGTGCTCCATTGTAATGTGATCCATCTGGGAGGCTGCAGGTTCAGGGGGACAGACAGGGCCCCCTGAGGCTCAAGCTGGTAAAGGCTAGAGCATGTCATGCTGTAGAGAACTCACCCTTTGAGGACAGTGTATGGTTATCTTGTACTATAGCACCCCCTCCTGACCAATCCAAGAGAAGACCCTTTTTTCACTGCAAAATCAGCAATCACGTGGAAGTGGCACTGGCATAGCCTGTGAACAGAGCTGCCATTCCCCTTCCAGCAGAGAGAAGGGTGCAGCCATTGCAGCTTAGACCGTTGGGATGTTGGAGCAGGTGCAAAACTGGAGGGGGGATATCATGGAACTGACTGGAGTGAAAATGGAATGCTCTTAGGAGGGACTTTGATGTAGTTCTAATAATGGCTCAATACAGTTTAATGCAGGTTTATTGATTTGTTTTGTTTTTCCTTGTTTGCACAAAGGTGGATGGATAGACAGTACCCAATGCTCCAAAACCTTCAAAACAAAAACTGTTCTGTTCAGTATACTTGGAGTTCCACTTCTCTATCACTCCCAGACTCCCAGAGCGATTATACAGGTAAGGAAACTCACTCAACAGCATTTTAAAAAGCATGTAGTGTATACAATAAAAATGTGTAATGCCATTATATCAGTGTTTTAAAATGGGCCATGATAATCCTGTAGCCTCATTGGCTGAAACTTGCCACATGGCTTGATTACTACTGATCTCACAATTGCTGTTTATTGTCATTGAAAGCACTGTTACATCAAAAACAAAGGCACTGTGAGGTCAAGTGGATATAGTCAAGCTACCAAGGTATGTAGTAAAACCCAGAAGGGAAAAATGAAAATATGAAAAAAGAAATACAAGTACTACTATTCTCTAGTGAATTGTAATAGCTAAAAACAGTTTTCTTTTTCCATCTTACTTTTTTGCTCCCCTGTTATCACCTTCACCTTCTTGGCAACAAGGAAGACATTATTTTCCCAGTTTTCTCCCTTAGTTCACGGGACTAAGGTTTGTGATCACACATAAGTGTGGAGAAGTGCATGCACTCTGTGGCTCCAGTGACCGCCCCTTCCTCCTCCTTCACGGCCTAACACCAGGATCCCCCATGGTTTGGGGAAGGTCATGTCAGACGAATCTAATCGATTTCTTTGAGTTGGTGACCAAATTAGTAGACCAGGGAGGGGCTTCTGAACATGGTCTACCTAGCAACAAATTTGACACAGTCCCACAAAAAAGATTAATAAACAAATTAGCTAGCATGGGAGTGGGTACCAGGGTGGTAGCCTGGGTAAAACATTGGCTGGACAACAGGACACAGAGGTGGTCCTTTTTAATGTCTTTATAAGTGACACTACGGAGGGACTGGAAGGAAAAGTATGTCTCTTTGCAGATGACACAAAGATCTGCAACAGGGTTGATACACAAGGTGGGGTGGAAAGCATGAGAAGGGACTTGGCAAGGTTGGACGAATGGTCAAAAGTATGACAGCTTGGATTCAATGCAAAGAAGTGCAAAGTAATGCACCTGGGAAACAAAAATCCAGGGGAAGAGTACATAATGTGGGGTGAGATAATGACAACAACAAAAATGAAAAGGGACCTGGGGTAGTTATATCAGATGACCTAAAGGTGCACAAGCAATTTGAGAAGGCAGTAAGGAGGGCTGAGGGAATACTGGGATATATAGGGAGAGGCATCACCAGTTAGAAAACAGGAAGTTGTTATCCCTCTGTATGGACACTACTGTGTGCAGTTCTGGAGACCCCATCTCCGCAAAAACATAGACAGGGTGGAGGCTGTCCAGAGGGGGGCAGCCAAAATGGTGCAGGGTCTGCACCAGAAGACATATGAAGAGAGACTAAAGGAGCTTAATATGTAAACCCTCGAGGAAAGGAGAGGGAAGAGGGACATGATAAGAAACTTTCAAGTACCTCAAGGGAATCAACAAAGTCCAAGAGGGTAGCATTTTTCAGAAAAAGAGATGTGCAAGAACAAGGGGGTACAATCTGAAGATAGAGGGGGATGGCTCAGAGTTAATGCGAGGAAGTATTTTTTTTCATGGAGAGGGTTGTGGATGAATGGAACAGCCTTCCTGAGGAGGTTGTGGAGTCAAAAACAGTGAGGGAATTCAAGAATGCATGGGATAGACATAAAACAATTATAGTGTGGGGTAGAAGAAAGTAGGCTGTTGGTTAACCAGGATCTGCAGCTTGTCCATTAGGTAGGAAAATGGGCAGACTAGGTTGGCCAAGCGGTCCTTATCTGCCATAAATTCTGTGTTTCTGTGCACTGCCTCCTAGCCTCCAATGGGAGGCAGCCAAGAGCTGGAGAAACCCTAGTTCCTTTGCCTGAGAGGAGAGCTACCTGACAGCTGCTAAATCTGTCTCCTCACCCCCACCCCACCCCCGTCCAAGTCCTGACAGCTCAAGCTCACTCCTGAACTCAGGTCGCCTGCATGGTGTGAGGTGTGTCGCCCAGCACGTTAACCCTCAGCGCCTCTAGGCCAGCCTTGGGGAAAAATATAGCTTTTTGAAAGTACTTACTAAAATGCTTAGCTGCTCTTTAAAATGCCTGTTTTAAACAATCTGAATGCATCACATTTTTTATATCATATCAAATGGATCAAGTCTGCATCTTCATGATGTCCCACAGACTTGAAGGTTTCAAAAGATGCCCTTGGCACTGTACTGGTCTTGTGTCCCTGATCTTCAAATCCTCAGAAATTTCCCTCATAGAAGTGGCTGCCCCAGGAGACATCTCCCCCAGGACCATGGCTAGGTCATTGTTTTTAGACTAAAAATTGTGGAGTTTATATTTTCTAATCATTTGCAGTGTGATGTACCCAACAGGGCACCACAGAATTTGTGGCATACCCAAATCCCCACGATAGCTTGTGAGTTGGGTATAAGGTAACACTTTTTATCTCATCTTTTTTATCTTTACTGGTGTTGGGTGGGATTTGACACATAAGCATTAATCCCTGAGAAAGGAGGCATTTCCGAGGAATTAATGTATGGTTGGTGTGCATAAGGCCAAAGGCCGAATGCTTCCCACCTCCCAACCATGCATTAATTTCAAGGAAATGTTTCCTTTCGAGGGCATTAATGCGCTTGTAACGTGACAAGTGCAGGTTGTGTGGTTTTCACTTACACTTTACTTGCACAGTACATAAAGATGAGTTAAAACAATCATTGTCCTTTACAAAACATTGTTCAGCTCTGTACCTCTAAAATGCTTTCTGGTTTTGCAAACGTCTCCATGCACGTTCTACACTTCATATACATTTATGTTATGTCTCACAATTTACTAAAAATGCTGTTCACGTACATGTGTTACAAGTAAGAAAACACAGATATAACTAAGAAGATAGGTACTTGTGAATAATTTAACTGTTTTGTGCTCCATTGGTGTCTCACATTAATGGTTTTCAATTTGGTTGCTAAATGTGGCACATTCTGGTCACTCTGCTCTAATTTGTGTACGGCTACACATGACTAAGTATCTAGATTTCTTATTCATTTTTTATCCACAAAACTTTATATTCTGCTAACAACTGTTGAGAAAAACATTGGTACAACATTTCAAGTGTGCATTTGTGTAGTGAGCGGTGAAACAGCCTTTGTCTCATACTCTCTCCCTCACTGTGCTACTTGCAGCACTGCACACAACTGATTCGGGAGCACATGACTGCATCTCCAGTTCTCACTGCACTGTCTTGGTTTACTAACTACCACAGTACAGTACTATTACACAGCACACTTCACACAGTGCAACATTTTTATTTATTTATTTTATTTAGCTTTTGTTGACCAGGTAAGTGCACTAGACAAATCCTGCCTATTTTCAGGCACGACCTGGGGGAGGGGGATACAGATGAATGCCAACTGACCTTGAACCAGATTAAGCTGTTGGTAGTATTTTTAGTGAATGAGGGAAATTTAGCCAGGACATGGGGAAATTCCCCTACTCTTTTTGATAAGTGCCATGGGATCTTTAATATCCACCTGAACTACCACCAATCCAGGCAGATGGGACCTCGGTTTAATGTCTCATCCAAAAGACAGCACCTCAGAAATGCAGCACCCCTCTCATGCTGCATTACAGTGTCATTACTGGGATATTAACCTAAGTGCCAGATGTGGGAACTGAATCCACAGCCCTCTTATCTCCCGGCCTCAGAGGCGAGTATGCTACCTACTGAGCCACTGACACTGCTGATACCATAGAGGAGATGCCCTGCTGTGCCAATCACCATGTCTCATGGTCTGCAAACTCCTACATGCTGTCTGTCTCCAGTGTTGATGGGCACAGGTGTCGCACACGTACAACACTGCACCACAGAACTCCAAGTACTGTGCAGGTCACTGTCTGCACCTCTCTGTCTCTCTACTGATGACCTGAGCGAGCACTACACTGTAGTCAGATCCGGTGAAAGTGTTCTCCACACCGGGGCTCGAGATCTGAGGCAGACCACGAGCAATAGGTTTTTCTCTAGCCATTTCCTATTTTACATATTGCATTACTAAAACCAGTTCAAGAAAGATTATTCCAAAATACACAGACAGTGATTATTACAGTTCATGGGAATCATACTGACTTTTTTATGAACAACAGCGTTGCAAGAGCTGCTGTGTCCACTGGGTGGGTGGGGAAGAACATTGTTTATATTTTTTCATCTGTGTTGTGGCCAATGTTAGTATTACACAACCGTTCATATGTAGGGAATTAATGCATAGTTGAAAACAGAGCATGTGATCGCTTTCAACCAAATACTTGTCTTTCTTGATGTGGTTTTATTAATGCCATGTTATAGACTTGTTTATACCATGCAAGTGGTGAATAACAGGGCTGAATACAAATGATTATTCATCTCTGTTTTTCACCTCTGTGGTGATAAACATGTTATTTTCCCTGTAGCCTATGCTATTTTGCCCTTAGCCTCTTTTACAGTGGTATACCATGTTCCACCTGCACCAGTGTCTCCTACAGGAAATAGAGGACTACAGTGGTAATGTCATAACATCCTAGTCATGTTGTATTACACATGACCTTTTTACTATGGGAAATGATATGCTATTCAGTGTATGCATTGACAATCATGCTGTTAACATTCTAGTTCTTTTAGTTCTGTGGTGTCACCAACATTATCAGAAGTGTGTGGTATTACAGGAAAATTGTGAAAACTTGCTAATAGCAGAGTAAAATGCCCCTGTAAGGAACATCTAAGGGTATGGGATTTTAATGATATTGTTTTAAAGAACAGCAACAATAAAAATTCATTTTGAAGAAACTGATTGAATCCATATCGATGACTGATGTAGCTAATTTTGTTTCTGCTTGTTTTTGTTTTTGATATTTTTTGTTTGTTTTTAATTTGTAGCCAGAAGTTTACCCAGGAAACTGCTGGGCATTCCGGGGATTGGAAGGATTTGCAGTGATTCACCTTGCAATGCAGATTAAACCAACATCATTTACAATTGATCACCTTCCCAAATCCCTGTCTCCCACTGGAACTATTTGCAGTGCACCAAGAGAATTTGCTGTCTATGTAAGTAGGAGCACTGGGGGATAGTTTTCTGCTAAATAATTCTTTCTTTAAAAACTGTGCCAACTTTTACTTATTGAGAACCCTGAAGCAGGGACATTTGCAGTCCATGCAATCACGCCTTGTAGAATCACAAAGCAGAGGGAGAATGCTGGCTCTACTGCCTGATGGAGCTTTGGTGTTGCATGAGGTAGAACACACAGAGCTCCTTCTGACAGGCATGCCCAGAACTTCCACAGAGGAGCATTCTGATCTCATGTGTGCTATCATAAACCTGACCTTTCTGAAAAGGCTTCAGCTAGTAGCAGTTTTTACGGGTTAAGTGTTTTCTATGTCTATCTGTTGTGCTCAGCTGTGTCATGTTTATGGGAATGGCGAGAGATGAAAGTCTTCCTCAACAGCAAACTACTAATGTCTTTGTGTTCAGTTTGGGTGTACTTGACAGGATAATTGGTGATAAGCACATGGACTTATGATGTGAGCTGAGAGAAAGACATTGTGTGTTGAGAAAAAATAAATAGTCATATTTGAATATGAAAAACCTTAGCTTAATACATACACCTCCTCAGCTGCTGGATGTCCAAGAGATGCTGGGAGCATGCTGCCTGTTTATAGGGGTACACTGTCAGCATCACTTGGATGGGTGGCAGCCATGGAGGTGTGAGAATGGGCATGCCACTCACCATTCCTGGCCATAGTACCAACACGAAGGTACAGGGTGGGGGGGTTGTCAGTGCTGCAGCAGGTGGGTGCAGCATCACCAGTGTTGGGGTGGGGGAACTGGGGCCAGTGTGGGCTGAACATGGCACCCCCTGTGTTGGGGTGGAGGGTTGTTAAGCAGTGCTCAGGAACATGCTTCCACATGTTGGGGGCCTGTGTCCAGCAGCCAGTGTCTGTGCTGCAACCTGTCAGGTGGGTGGAGCGGCATGTGCAATGCAGGCAGGGGATCAGGTAGGCATGTGCCAAGGGTGGGGGGATGCCCTAATCACCCGGGGATGGGAGAGGGTGCTCTGGGTGTGTGTGCTCAGTGTGGCATGTACCACTGCCAAGGCAGTGAATAGACAGAGTAGTTCATAGATGTGTGGGACATGGCAGGAAGGGACCACGTGCCTGCGATCCATATTCACACACCTGGACCCACACCTGCAAGCATAAGGACTCCACTCAGGGACCCAGTACGGGCATCCAATTGGATGCCAGCTGGGTCCATGATTCCACCAGTGGCTGCACCATGGAGTCCTGGGCACTGGGGGAGATGTGGACAGGTGCCAGTTGATGGTGAATGCTGGTTCACACTTATCCACAGGTACAGAGCTACGCAGGTGAGATACACTCCTCTGATGCATATTTCCTATTTGACAGTACATAGAACCCAGAAACAGTAGTTTAGAGCAGATGTGAGTCTCTTGTTGGTGTACCATAGGGCCTGGGATCACATGTATGTGGACAACAATAATCTAATTAAAATAAGTTAAAAACCTGACATAGAATCAGAGGACATTTGAAAAAATCAATTAACATTTGAGAAGTGACTGGGGCGCCAGTATTATAGGAATGAGAGAGTAGTGAAATTGAATTTGCTGAGATTAGGGAGGTGAGATTAAATTCAACAGCTCTGATTTTTTTCACAACTCTGTTTTTGTGAGTCAGTTTTAAAAAAGAAAGTAGGTCCTGTGATGGGGTAGGCTGATTGAGTGGAATGGGAATACCCGGTGGGGTCTGCATGAGATTGTTCTGTGTGGGGTTGCAGGCAGAGCACAGTGCAGATAAAAAAACATTTGGAAGCGGAGGAATTAATATCACCTGATCTGAACAGTTGGAGAAAGTGGGCTGGGGCTGCTGAAGGAGAGATTCAGGGTTTTCACCACTCCTATATATTATCATTAGCCCTTATTAGTGCTAACTGTAGGAGGAACTTCTTAAAGTCACAGCTTTTCTGCTGTAAACTTGACAGTAAGTCAGCACTGTGTCACCAACAGGTCACTGTCACACTGGATAGGAGGTATTGCAGGATAAACAAATCCAACAACAAATTCAAGCACGGAGATCTGGGGGGGGCATAAAACTAGTAGCCACATTTAGAAAAACTCCTAACAGCAAACAAAGTTAAGGGCACCCAAGGACTACACCACAAGTTCAAACACTCTTTCCGACTTGTTCTTGCAAAATGTTGACTATAGTTCTCCTTTGAGGGCTGGAAACTCAATCAAGTATTTCATAGCAACTCATGTAGATGGCAGCCACCTATCCCCACCTTTTTCTAGGAAAAATAGCCTTATACATCATATTCATTTTAAATTGTTCTAGATGATTGTATAAAATGACTGGTGCCCACAAGCACACAAAAGCCATTCCAATCTGATATACAGCATGTCCGAGTTTGATGTTACGCAGTATTCCATAGCATCATTTGGAGAGCAAGGAATCTGATTGTTTGTTATTGATTGTTTCTGAAAGGGTCTAGAAGACAAGACAGCAAAAAAAGGGGCCCTTCTTGGCAAGTATGTCTACAAGGAAAGTGGAGCTCCAATTCAGACTTTCAAAGTTCAGGTATGTGCTGTTATATTTTATCTTTCACATGTGGTGGAGTCTGAGGATGGGTGAATTTTGGAATGTGTCAGTGGCAAACAAGTCCCCCAGTATGTGCCACAAGGGGTAGTTTGGGATTGTTTTACACAGCACTGCATGTGTGGCACTTCAGCACTGGCAGGCATGAATGGGCATGTGTACCACTTGTAGGAAAATTGTTTCTGCACCATCAATGGGATCCTGTGTTGCAAACTACAATACTCTTCTAAAATTTTCTGCCAGCTGGTGGCCATGAATATGCCATAGTTTGGCACACCTTACTAAACTCTGTCCTGAGGAGTCTGGCACAGAACAGGTGGGTTTCAGATAATAAGGCTAATGATAATTAAGAAATGGTTCTATGTCATAATGGCAAAAGCCTAAAGGTGATCACCGTTATGCAGAAGTCTAGAGTGGCAAAAATTTATTTCAGCACTCTGATACCCCGGTGCACAGCAAAAGGGCACTGGAGACTTAGTTTTTTAATGTTTTCTGCAAGGAGCTGTGCCCCCTGCACCCCCTACTAAAGGATTCTCAACTCCAGGGGGGTGCATGTCGGGGGGGGTGAAAACATTAAAAAAAAGTTCAGGCCAAGTGCAACAAAAACACACCAGCACCCAGACTGAACCCAAGTACCCTGCCAACCAATGCTGGCTACCCACCCACCACGCCACGGGGACAGCTCAGCAACTGACTGCAGCACCACTCCTCACATCCCCTCCCGCCCCTCACTGTGCATGCCTGCTCCTACACCCTACGTGCATACGTATAGTGACATCCTGTCATTATAGTTGCTCACCCCCAATCCGGCTGCGCTAGCCTCCTGCAGCCGGCCCTGAAATGTGCTGGGAAATGGGTCCCCATTATTATAGGCACCTATTCCCCGACATTCTTATTATGGTATACCACATGGCCAGCTTAGTAGCATGGGCAGGTTGAGGCATCCATGCCTCCCTGCTGCCATGCGGGCGACCTGGGAATGGACTCAGGTTGCTTGAGGGCATGGCCAGGTGAGGGAAGATTGAGTATCTGTAGGACAGCTCTCTTCCCTTGGGGAGAGGGATCCAATGACTCACCACTCAGCTGCCATCTGGTGGAATCCAGATGGCAGTGTGTGCGTAGTCTCGTTCAGGGAAGAGCCAGTGTACAGAGTGCTGAGGGTGTCTCCACGGACATGGAGCATGTATGCTGCACTCATTGTACATCCAGCCATGCCTGTGAAGAAACATTAGGAGTTAAAAATGGAGGATGGGCTTAATGGAGTTCTCCCTGCTAGCACCAGTGGCATGCTCAGGTCTCAGGAGACTGGTGAAGACTTGGGGCAGCCGCATGCTGTGGGACTGGACTGATACAGCTGCACAACCTGCCAAGGAGAAGATAAAAACTTTTATACAAACATACAAAGAGGCAAGCAGAAGAAGGCCATTTGTTCTATCAAGTCTTCTCATATTGCAGGGTCCACAGCTTCAGTTTATGTCCTTGCCTTCCCTTCCTGCTCCTTCCAGCCTCCCTACCCATGATCTTTACCTTCCCTCTGTGCCTATCCCAGCCTCTCTTTAAGCTGCCCACTCTCTTCAATGAGATTACCCTCTTCTGGCATCGCATTCCAACTGTCCACCCTCTCTGTGATGAAGTGCTTACTGACCTCCCTCCTAAACCTCCCACCCTCCAGCTTAAGACTGTGTCCCCTGGTGCTGTGGTTGTCACTCAGCTTAAAGAGACTCTCCTTCATCAACCTTATTTATCCCTTTCAAGTACTCGAAGGTCATAGAAAAAGGCTACAGAAAAGAGAAATAGTACATTACAGCGTGGGGTATATCATGAGCTATCATCATGCCTTGCTTTTATTGTGAGGCACAAAGCAACACTTGGTGTCTACAGTCTCCCACAAAGTAAGGATAATCAATGATATACCACATGCTGGAGTTATTATTGCCATTATAAAGTGTTAGAAAATGGCCAATCTTGTTAATCCATTTAGAACAATGATGATATACTGAGATATCATCCTGGGTCACAAATTGCTTAGGCCAAATCAGCTTCCAGGATTTCTTTGATCCATTTAATAATTTTCAGTGATGCAACAGCTTGGGCTCACCATGATCCAGAAATGCACCACCATTAGTTGGCTGCCAATTTGTTGAGGTCATAGAAGATGAGGAAGAGGCTGAATATATGGAGATGATGGAGTTAACACCCACAAAGAAAATTCTACTCCCTATAAACAAGTTATTTAAAAATGCTTTTTTAAGATTTTGCAGACTGCAAATTCTGTCCCACCTCTGGACAAGAAGGCAAATAAAAAGTACCACCCAGACAGACAAAGGGCTGACTTCTTTTTTCCCTCCCTGACCATCAGGGTATAGTCCAGCAGGCAGCCTGTAAGAAGGCAAGGTGCCTTTAGCATCTCACCCACCTGAGAAGGACTCTTGCAAAATAGTATGGCTAAAAATGGATGCCTGGTGGCTTCATTTGGGAGTAAGACAAGCTAACTACCAAGCTTACTCAGTACAGTATCAGAAATCACTGTGGCAGTCTGTGCTGGCCATGGGCAGATAAGTCTCATTCACCTCTCTGATAATTTAGCTGAGACAGCCAGGTTTGGTCTGGAAGCAGCCAAGTATCAATTTCAAATGGCAGCAGATGCCAGTGACTATGCTGTCAGATGAGTGGTCCTTACCATAGCCCTTAGGAGGTTGGCATGGCCTAGGGCTACTAATTTGACACAGGATACACAGGTCAAGGCTATGGCTTTCCCTGTGGAGGATCATTCATTATTTGACCAACAGACTGAAGCATACATGAAGAAGGTAGATGACTATAAGGCCACCTATAAGGGAGAGGCCTTCTTCGTCCTATAGGCCTTACAGAAGGGGAGCCAGAGGCAGGACACAACCTATAGTAGACATTTTTATATCAGGCGCAGGCTGTCCCCCAGTATCAATACCCACAGCAGATGGGGTATTTCATGGGCAGAGGTAGAAGGGGCTCTAGGAGAGGTTTCCAAACTCCCCAAGCTCAACCCCAGGCATAACATAACCCCTGACTTAATGATCAAGACCACTTCCCCTCTACCAGTAAGGGGCAGATTGGCTCACTATTTCCAGGTTTGGCTGTCTAGCACCCCAGACAAGTGGGTCCTGGAGGTAGTGAGTCAGAGCCTGTCCCTAAGTTTCAAGTCTTTTCCTCCCTTAAGAACAAGGGTGCTCAAACCAGCTTCCCACCAGGAGGGAAAAATAAACTGGAGAAGGAGGTTCAAAGCCTCCTCTAGTTGAAAGCAGTGGAATGTGTTCCACATCAGCAGAAGGGAAGAGGATTCTATTTATAATACTTCCTTATCAAAAGGACAAGCATTTGTCAATGTCGAATGTTTGCTTGCTGGCATTGGCATTGGTAGTGTAGGAGTTAGAGAGCTGAATAATAGAAATGGCAGTGAAGTTTATTGAACTGAAGCCAACCCCACCATCACCCTACAGAGACTGACAGGCGTCGGAGTGTGCCTTTGGGTCATCAGGCATAATGGCCATACCATTTCGCCACACCCTACCCTGCAGACACTGACAAATGTCACAGTGTGCCTTGGGGTCTTTGGCCCATTATGCTCACCCCATTCCATCACGAAATATGGTGAGATGGGTCCTGTATAGGAGAGTGGGGTGAACTTTGGGGCCGAAGAGTCCCAGGCATACCTCAATGCTTCTCACTGGCTACAGGGTGTGGAATGGTATAAGCATTACAGACGAGAATCCCAAGTCACACCCCTGATGCCTCTCAATCTCTACAGGCTGGGGCGTTATGGTCAGAAACCCTAATGCCTCAGATGTTCATTGGCATTTTCACTCCAAATTTTCAACATGGTTTTTTTGTGACACCCACCTTATGAACAGTAGCAATATCAGTTTGTTAGCCGAAAGCTGATTTCACACAGCAACTACACCATTAGGCACTACAAATGTGAAAACACATTTCAAACAGGATGTGAAAAATGACAGCTGTACTGTTCATGGGGAGGTGCAAAAAACAGCAATGTTGAAATTCTGCAGTGAAAATATTAAAAAAAACTGGTGAAGTCACGAGCGTGCGTAGAAAATGCGCAATGCACATCCGTAATGCAATTAGTTTGGAGATTTTTTACAGCAGATTGTCAACACAGGGATTTTGTAACCTCCGCTCACGAACAGTGTCACTGTGATTTTCTTAATCTGTCCCGAACAGTGATTTCCCACAGCGACCATGTATTTCTGCTCTGGAAGTGCAAAAACACATTTTGGCCATAATGTGAAAAATGACAGCTGTACTGTTCATAAGGAAGTGTGGAAAAATGCCAGTGGTAAAATCTGGACTGAAAATATTGAAATCCATGAAGTACAAGGGTGGAACCAAAGAATGGTCGTCAGAACACACAGTCATTTTATGTAACTTTTCTCCAAATTTGTAACATAGCCATTTTAACACCTCTGCTCATGAATAGTGTCACTGTGATTTTCTTAATCTGTCCCGAACAGTGATTACGCACACCGACTGTGCTATTGTATGCTACATGGGTGAAAACACGTTTTGGCTGAGGTGTGAAAAGTGACAGCTATACTGCTCATAAGGAAGTGTGGTAAAGTGGCAATGTTGAAAATCTGGAATGAAAATATTGAAAATTCGCGAACTTACAAGCGTGCATAGGAACAGTGCAATGCATGCTCGTAAAACAGTAATTTTGGGGAATTTTTTCACCAAATTTTTAACATAGCCATTTTAACACTTCTGCTCATGAACAGTGTCATTGTGATTTTCTTAGTCTGTCCCAAACATTGATTTCGCACACCGACTGCACCATTGTGCACTACATGCATGGAAACACATTTTGTGTCAGATGAGAAATGACAGCTGTACTGCTCATAAGGAGGTATGGTAAAATGGCAATGTTGAAAATCTGGAGTGAACATATTGAAAATTCGCAAACTTACATGTTACGGGTAGGAACAGCTAATGCATTCTCATAAAACAGTCATTTTGGGAATTTTTCACCAATTTTCAACATAGGGTTTTTGGGGGCCTACCTCATGAACTGTGACACTGTCGTTTCATAAATTGGTCGCAAAAGGTGGTTCCACGCACTGACCGCAAAATCACCTTTCAGGGCGATTAATGCCATGACAGTGACAGAATTCATGAGGTGGGGTCCCAAAAACCCCATGTTGCACATTTGGTGAAATAATTTTCCAAAATGCCTGAGATATGCACTAAAGTTGAAAAAACCCTATTTATTCCATTATAGAGCATACTGGCATTTCCTCAGTTCACGGTCGGCTTTGAAGAGTGCAGACATGTTCCTGGTCCACCGAAGATCATCGCGCCAAGCTCTGGAGGTAAGTATGAGGTGAGGGTGTGTGTGTGAAGAGGTGGATGCACAGAGGGTGGCCGTGGGTGGGGGGACATCGGGTTAGGACAGTCAGTGAGGAAAGGTTTTTTCTTTCAGGTTTTTTTTATTACTTGGACAATGTAGGACGTTTGCCTTGCTGGGGTGGGCTCCCAGTGTGACAGCTGGAAGGCTGTGTGGGGGGGCCATGGAGCCAATGGGGGATTGGGAACCTCCGTCGGCCATATGATCTGTTGCCATGCTGGGGTGGGCCCCCAGCGTGGCATCTGGAACTCTGTTGGGGGGAGCACAGCACAGCCAATGAGGGATTTGGCACCCCGGTCAACTATACAGTGTGTGCATGGGGAAGGGGAGCGGCATACTGTATGCATATGTGTGTGTGTGTGTGTGTGTGTGTGTGTGTGGAGAGCTTGCATGAGCATGCAATATCTTATCGCTGCTCACTGAATCATAGCTCTCCCTTTCAAATGTACAGCACTGCATTTTCAACTGCTGTCATAGACAGCTGCAGCGTTCATTGGAATACTGTGGCCGCACCTGCAAACACACTGACTGAATTGAAAGACGGGTGCCACACCTCCAAAAACTCGGATGATGGCACTATGTTTTTTGTACATGCGAGCAAGCAAACATAAAAATGGGGAGTAGCAGCCTATTCTAGACCTCAGACTACTGAACGGATGCTTAATAAAGCCAAAGTTCAAAATGGTCACACTGGCAATGATTCTGGCAGTAATCCAGAAGGGAGTTTGGCTAGCATCTTTGGATCTAAAAGATGCTTACTTTCACATCCTGATAAGAGAATCTCACAGGAAATATCTCAGATTCAGACTTCTATCAGGACACTACCAATTCTCAGCTCTACTTTTTGGCCTTACTTTAGCACCAAGGGTGTTTACAAAGTGCCTGGCAGTGGTGGTGGCACACCTAAGAGGGTTAAGTGTATCAGTCTTCCCTTATCTTGATGACTGGTTGGTGGTGAGAAGTTCACCCCAGCAGGTACAAGACCATTTAAGAGCAACACAAAACTTTAGTTACAGTCTCTGGGATTCTTTGTAAACCAGGAGAAATCTATTTTCACTCCAGTACAAGTCCTGCATTTCATAGCAAAACTGAACACAGTAAATGAGAGAGTTTTCCTCCCTAAGGGCAGGGTGCAAAGCATTCTGCAAATAGCTGCCTCATTCAAGCTGACTAAGCCATGGTCAGCAAGACACATTCTGCAACATCTGGGACATATGGTTGCAACAGAAGGCATAGTCCTGGGAGCCAAGTTCCAGATGAGAGACATACAGTTTCATCTCATGGCACTCTGGTGCCAAAGAAGATACAATTTGACAAAACCAGTTCCAGTAACAAAAACTTTGCTGCAGGTCCTCCAGTGGTGTAAAGAAGCAGACAATCTCAGGGAAGGGGTATCTCTCCAAAGTGAACCCCCATCAGTCATACTTATAACTGATGCCTCTCTGTTAGGGTGGGTGCTCATTTAGGGGAACACACCATTCATGGAACCTGGTTCATCACAGAGTCACTCCTGCATATAAATCTGCTGGAGCTAAGAGCAATGTTTCTGGCTTTGAAAACTTTCACCCATCAGGTACAAGGGAAAGTGGTGCAAGTCAGGACAGATAACACCACAACAATATACTATATAACCAAGCAAGGGGGGGTACAAGGTCAGATCCCATATGCACAGGAGCAATGAAAGTCTGGAGTTTGGTTTACTCACTGAAGGCTTCATTATAGGCCATTCATATGCCAGGAAAGGAAAACACCCTAGCAGATGCCCTGAGCAGAATCAATCAGGCACATCACAAATGGTCCATCAACAGTCAAGTGCCGGACTCAGTGTTCAGGAGCTGGGGCACACGAGAGGTGGATCTCTGTGCATCCCAAGAGAATTATCATCTGCCCCTCTTTTGCAGCAGACCACTAACCAAGGGTACAAGCCCACTGGATGCTCTGGCACTGGACTGGTCAGGGAGAAGTCTATATGTTTTTCTTCCCTTGCCTCTCATTTTCAGAGTCCTGATCAAACTCCGGTCACAACCAGCATCAATGATACAATAGCACCAGACTGGGCCAGACAACCATTGTATCCCATGCTACTCTCCATGTCTGTAGCCAAACCAATATGCTTACCCTGGAGGCAAAATCTGTTGACCTCTCACCAGGGCAAGATTCTGTACCCGAATCTCAGGTCTCTCAGGCTCAAGGCATGTCTCTTAGGACTTATAATCTGCAAACTGAAAGCTCTCTAAAAGTTTTCTGGATATCTTGAAGGGATATAGAAAGCCCTCGACTAAGATTAAAAATGGAAGAGGTTTTCTATTTATTGTGGGTCCAAAGAGATTTCTCCCACTCTAGTGGAGATTCCAGCTGTCCTGTTATAGCTCTCCTTCTTACACTCTCAGGGGTTGAAACATTAATTTCTGAAAGAGCATCTAGCATCAATCTCTGCCTACATTTCTGCTGGGAGAGGTGCCTCACTGACATCCAATCCCATTTTCAAAAAGTTATTTAAAGATCTGTGCCATTTGCACTCACCTGTTAGGGAACCAGTACCAATAAGGGACCTGAACATATGCAATGCTCAGCTCATGAAACCTCTTTTTGAACTTATGTCCTCAGCACATCTAAAATATGTTACCTGGAAAACTGTTTCTCTGATTGCAATTACTTCTGCTAGAAGAATTAGTGAACTTCAAGCTTTGTGTGTTGAGAAGGATTACCTTTCCTTCAATAAAGACAAAGTGGTGCTGAGAGCCAATAAGAAATTCCTCCCCATGTTGTTTCTGATTTTCATCTAAATCAGTCAATTACATTACCAGTTTCTTCACTGAACAAAGTAGTTCATGTGAGCGCAGACTCCATAGTCTGGATGTCAAAAGGGCACTGAGTTACTACATGACCCACACCAGGGATCATAGACATGACAAGCAGCAGTTACTCCTTACCTATGGGGATATAGGTAAGGGCACCTGAGCTTCAAAGAGGACAGCCTCTCACTGGATAGTCCAATGTATTCAGTTTTGCTATTTGAAAGTTGGCAAGGAACCACCAGCAGGGCTGAGGGCTCACCCAACTAGGGGCACAACTGGTACCATAGCAGCATCCAGAGATGTTCCTTTAGTGGAAATCTGTAAAGCAGTTACCTGGAGGGCAGGACACACATTTACTAAATGTTACAGTTTGGACACACAGTCCAGAAGTGATGACAGATTTGGCATAGCAGCCCTGCAGAGCCACTTTCCAAAGTAGGGTCTCTGCCCACCTCCAAAGGTACTTCTTTGAAGTCTGAAGAAAGTTATGAATATAGAAGAATACCTGGGGTTAGAAGAAAAAATGGTAATCTTATTTCTTCCAAGGTATTCTTCTATATTTATAACTCTCCCAACCCTGCCTCTCCTTCCAGAACCTGAGTCTCTGCACTTCTGACCGAGTACCTTAATATAAAGTCCCAAATACTGGCATGCATAGTTTTTAGCCCTAGTGGGAAATATTTAATTTCCTTCTTTTTCCAGGTGATTCTGACATTCGGTGGGGGGGGGATTAGGATTGCAACAATATTAAGGATGTTTCTTTATTTTATTTAATATTTTTGCACCCCTCTTAACTGCCAGTTATCCACCTTGTCATGGACCCCTTCTTGCTGTGGCTTCCCCATATTGGCCACCCTC
This sequence comes from Neoceratodus forsteri, assembly GCA_016271365.2. NCBI lineage: Eukaryota > Metazoa > Chordata > Ceratodontiformes > Ceratodontidae > Neoceratodus > Neoceratodus forsteri. The sequence goes on from CM057450.1 coordinate 201,477,769, forward strand.
CCTGGACCCCCTGGCTTACCCCCCAGGGTGGGGCTGTGGCACCTGACCTACCCTTGAAGAGTGCCATGGTCAATGGGATAGGGAAGAGTCGGCCTGTGAAGCTGATCACAGCCAAGGAATGGGCATCATGGAGGCAGAAGGAGGGCAAGTTTTTCCCCCATTAGTGGGGGGTGGGAATGTGCAATGATGCCAGCATCCATCCCACCCCCTAGGTTCCTTGCTGTCGTTGTGGTGATCCTCGGCCCAAGTGCTGATGGCACCACACACCCTCCCCTGGAAAAGGAGAGCAGGCCTAGGGACGCTCAATTCTTCTCCCCCGGCTGGCCATCTGATGATCCAGGTCTGTTCCCGAACCCAGGTCACCAGTGTCATAAGCAGAAAACCAACTGCTGTGCTGATGGGCCAGCTCTAAGGGTGTATCTTGCTGGCATGGACAGCTTGTTGATATTTTAGTTAAACACACACACACATATTAGTCTTAGTTTAGGTTGCCTTGTAGGCTCCTTAGAAATCTACTACATGGCTTGAACACTGCAGCTAATCAGGGCAGCAGTTTGAATAAGTGGCATGAGCCAATGACAGGGTCTATCATTAGCATATAGCATCATTTTCTCTGGGTAGCTCTGCTTAGGAGGCTGACTACAGAGAGTTAGGAGTATAAAGGAATACCTTGGAAAAAACAAGATTACTAAGGTAAGTATTTCTTCTGAACCAATAATTGCATTTTTTATCAGCTGAATTGCTCTATTCTTTTGGTCTGCAGCCTTCTGTAGGGGGTCAGACATGAAGATTTCAAATATAGCAAAGGAGTAAGTGCAATGTTTAGTGTCAGTAGAAATGACATTCTAGCTTCTTTTTTAATGAACAGACATTTCTCAAGAATGATACAGCAGGGAAAAAGCAAGTATAGTGAAAAGCAGCTTTACTTTCTTTTTCCAGAATGTATATCTAGATAGCCCCAGAGGGGCTGAACTTGTCCATTACTTCAGAAGCTCCAGCAAATAATTACTTTTCATATGGTTTCATCTGACCAGATACAGAACTAGCCCTATCATACGTAAACCCATAAGAGGGCTCGTTGTATCAGAAAATGATCAGACAGAACATTGATATAGGATTAGCGTAAACAGCCCCAGTGCTGTCCACTCATTTTTATGTTTGCTTGCACACATGTGCAAGAAACATAGTGCCATCATCCGAGTTTTCGGAGGTGTGTCACCCCCCCTCTTCCAATTCAGTCAGTGTGTTGGCAGGCGCGGCCCCAGTCTGCCATTGCATGCTGGAGCTGTCTATGACAGCTCCAAAATACAGTGGCGTACAGTTGAAAGGGGGAGCTACGCTTCAGTGAGCAGCGATCAGATATCGCCTGCCCGCGCGCAGCCCCCACACACACACACACACACACACACACACACACACATGCACGCATACCGTGTGCTGCCCCCAAGCACAGTTACACAGGCTACACTGGTGCCCACCCCACATGGCCGCATCAGAGTAGCTGACGGGGTGCCTAACTCTATCGGCTGTGCTGCACCCCAAAGATCCAGGTGCCATGCTGGGAGCCCACCCCAGCGTGGCAAAATGATGTAATGGCCGACGGAGGTGCCCAATCCCCCGTCGGCTCCACTGTCTCCCCACCCCCCATGCTGTCGCTGATGGGGGTTCCCAATCCCCCTTTGGCTTCACTATCTCCCCCCAATACAGAGTGCCATGCTGGGATCCCACCCCAGTGTGGCAACAGATGCCATGGCTGACAGGGGTGCCCAATCCCCTGCGGCTCCACACCCCCCCAGCCATCCTTCTGCCACACTGGGAGCCCAACCCAGCGCAAATGTCCCGCATCGTCCAAAAACCCTGTAAAGAAGAAACCTTCCTCAGTCTCCCCTGCCCCCAACCTCACCCGCCCACCGACACCCTGCCTCCCACACACCCCTCTCACCCCATACTTACCTCCGGAGTCTGGCGCGATGATCTTCGGTGGACCGGGAACATGTCTGCACTCTTCAAAGCCGACCACAAACTGAGAAAATGCCGGTAAGCTGTATAATGCGATAGATAGGGTTTTTTCAACTTTGTTGCATATCTCAGGCATTTTTTGGAATTTTTGCACCAAATTTTCAACATGGGGTTTTTGGGACTCCTCTTCATGAATTCTTGCACTGTCATGGTGTTACTTGGACCCGAAGAGTGATTTCTCAGCCACTGTGCAAAATCACCTTCTGGAATGATTAACAAAATGACACTGCTAGTGTTCATAAGGTGGGTCTCAAGAGCCTATTTTGAAAATTTGGTGAAAATTCCAAAAATTACTGTTTATGAGTGTGCTGTTACAGTTCCTACACACAGGCTCGTAAGTTCATGAATGTCAATATTTTCACCCAGATTTTCATCATTGCCATTTTACCACACCTTCTTATGAGCTGTACAGCTGTCATTTTTCATATCTCACCCAAAACGTGTTTCCACCCATGTAGCACACAATGGCGTAGTCAGTGTGTGAAATCAATGTATGGGACAAATTAAGAAAATCACAGTGACACTGTTCATGAGCAGATGTCTAAAAATGGCTATGTTGAAAATTTGGTGAAAAAATTCTTAAAAATGACTGTTTTACGAGCGTGCGTTGCGCAGTTCCTACACACGCTCATAAGTTAATGAATTTTCAATATTTTCACTCCAGATTTTCAACATTGCCATTTTACCACACCTCCTTATGAGCTGTACAGCTGTCATTTTTCACATCTTGCCCAAAATGTGTTTCCCCATGAAGCATTACGCATTAGTTGCTTTTTGAAATTAACGTATGGGACATTAAGAAAATCACAGTGACACTGTTCATGAGCAGAGGTCTTAAAATGCCTATGTTGAAAATTGGTGAAAAAACAAAAATGACTGTTTTACGAGCGACGTTACGCAGTCTGATGCACACTTGTAAGTTTGTGAATTTTCAATATTTTCAATCCAGATTTTCACATTGCCATTTTATTACACTTCCTTATGAGCAGTACAGCTGTCATTTGTCACATCTTGCCCAAAATGTGTTTCCACCCATGTAGTGCACAATGGCACAGTCGGTGTGTGAAATCAATGTGTGGGACAGATTAAGAAAATCTCAGTGACACTGTTCATGAGCAGAGGTCTTAAAATGGCTATGTTGAAAATTTGGTGAAAAATTCTAAAATTACTGTTTTACGCGTGCATTGGCAGTTCCTACGCACTCTCATAAGTTTGCGGATTTTCAATATTTTCACTCCAGATCTTCAACATTGCCATTTTATTACACTTCCTTATGGGCAGTACAGCTGTCATTTGTTACATCTTGCCCAAAACATGTTTCCGCCCATGTAGCGCACAATGGCGCAGTCGGTGTGCAAAATCAATGTATGGGACACATTAAGAAAATCACAGTGACACTGTTCATGAGCAGAGGTCTTAAAATGGCTATGTTGAAAATTTGGTGAAAAAATCCTAAAAATGACTATTTTACGAGCGTGCGTTGCACAGTTCCTATGCACACTCGTAAGTTTGTGAATTCTCAATATTTTCACTCCAGATTTTCAACATTGGCATTTTATTGCATTTCCTTATGAACAGTACAGCTGCCATTTTTCACATGTCACCAGAAATGTGTTTTCGCACATGTAGCGCACAATGGTGCAGTCCGTGTGCGAAAGCAATGTTTGGGACAGATTAAGAAAATCACAGTTACACTGTTCGTGAGCAGAGGTCATAAAATGGCTATGTTAAAATTTGGTGACAAAAGTCCATAAACTGACTGTGATACGAGTGAGCATTGTGCAGTTTCCATGCACCCTCATAAGTTCATGACTTTGTAATATTTTCAATCCAGATTTTCACCAGTGGCATTTTTCCACACTTCCTTATGAACAGTACAGCTGTCATTTTTCACAACATGGCCAAAATGTGTTTTCACACTTTCAGTGCAGGGATGCGTGGTCGCTGTGGGAAATCATTGTTCGGGACAGATAAAGAAAATCACAGTGACACTGTTTATAATCGGAGGTCCCAAAATGCCTGTGTTGACAATCTACTGTAAAAATATCCCCAGACTAATTACATTACGGGTGTGCATTGCACAGTTTCTATGCACACTCATGACTTCACCATTTTTTTAAATATTTTAACTGCACATTTGCAACATTGTCATTTTTTACACCTCCCCATGAACAGTACAGCTGTCATTTTTTACATCCTGTTCGGAATGTTTTTGCACCTGTGGTGCTAAATGCCATAGTCGCGTGCAAAAGCAGCTCGTTAACAAACTGATATTGCCACTGCTCATGAGGTGGGGTCACAAAAAAACCATGTTGAAAATTTGGAGTGAAAATACCAACGAATGCCTGAGGTATTAGGGTTTCCAACCATAACGCCCAACCCTGTAGAGAATGACAGGCATCAGGGATGTGACTTGGGATTCTTGCCTGTAATGCTCATACCATTTCACACCCTGCAGCCAGTGACAGGCATCGAGGCATGCCTTGGACTCTTCAGCCCCAAAGTTCACCCCATTCTCCTATACTGCACCCATCTCACCGTATTTCCTTATGGAATGGGGTGCACATAAGGGTCAAACACCCCAAGGCACATCGTGACAGTTGTCAGTGTCTGCAGGGTAGGATGTGGTGAAATGGCATGGTCGTTATGCCTGACGACCCAAAGGCACACTCCAATGCCTGTCACTCTCTGCAGGGTGGTGGTGGGGTTGGCTTCAGTTCAATACTTCGCTGCCATTCCTATTATGCAGCTCTGTAACTTCTACACTACCAATGCCAATGCCAGCAAGCAAACATTCGGCATTGACAAATGCTTGTTATTATTTACTTAGAAGATTTACAAGGAAAGATATGCTGAGCTGGTAACAGCATGTTTCCAGATGCATTCTGGGGAAAGGGGAAGTGGAGTGCAGTAAGACCTGGCAACAGTGCCAAATAAGATACCATAATTGTAAATTAAGATAACAACTAGCAAGTCACCGATGATTAGATAAGGCAAACATAAATACAGAACAGACATACTGTACATTAGCTATGAGCAGTGGACAGAGGAACCAAATAATAGTTACAGCAAACACCATGTACAAAACCCCAGTAAGATTAGCTCATAAGGGAGATTGCTGGATGGTGTGGATACCAGGACTTTAATTTTTTTAATGTATAAGGTAGGGTCTACGGTGTCAGTACAGACAGACTACATGGGCCATGTGGTCCTTATCTGCTGAAAACTTCTGTTTCTATAATATTTTTGTTTTTCATTTTCTAGGATATGCAATTAAAGGCATATCAAGCCATCAAACTGAAGGTTATGAGCAACTGGGGAAATCCAGAGTTCACCTGCATCTATCGGTTCAGAGTACATGGGGACCCGGTGGCATAAGGCCTAACCATCGGAGAGGGAGACTTGGACTTGCAACACAGAGGATCCCACAGCAAGAACTTCTCACAGACATTAAAATCAAAAAGTTCCATTTCAAAACCAATTTTTAAAAATGAAAATGGATAAGGTACCACATACACATGTGGAAAGACGTTAAAAAAGGGAATCCAGCCAATATTTCAAAATTGTACATCACTGGGATATTCTGAAACTGAGCATCACCATAGCATTCTTAACATATTAGTTTTATTTGTGAAGGGATTACCAGGTGGTGGAGGTCCTGTGGGTTTCAGGCAGCAGAGGAGAGGGCGGTTAATGATATCAAGATTGTCCGTGCAGGAGACGCCCCGGGCGTAAGTGGTGCCTAGAGAGAAGCCAGACGTGTTTGGTTTCCATGTCCAGGGTTCCCACCAGATTGAATAAGCAGGTAGCTAGAAGACTGGTCGCATCCTCTAATCCTCCTTGGGCAGTGCTATGCAATGCCAGGTTGATGAGAAACAAGACTGCTATTTTTTCAGACTTTATTTCTTCTGTCGACCTGGCTTGTATTACGGAGACCTAGTTGGGTGATGATGCTGGCCCCATTCTTGTGGCAGCTGTTCCTCCTTGGTATTCTGTGGTACACTGTCCGAGGAAGGATCACAGGGGTGTGGGGGAGTGACCATTGTTTTTTAAGCCAGCCTGGGCTTCTTAGTGTGCCCATTCGGAAGTACCCAATCTTTTGAGTGCATTGCCATTTGTGGGGATGGAGGTGCAGGCTGTAGGATTCTCCGTATTTACCACCCCCCCTGGAGTGAGGGAAGATTTCCTGCAGGAGGCAGCAGACTTCATCATCAACCAGATGTTGGAGTCCGCCAGATGTTTAATTCTGGGGGACTTCAATGCGTGGATCGACAATGAATCCTCACACTTTGGTTACAACCTGCTCAGTTGATGCAGTCTCTGGGTCTGTCACAAGCAGTTGCTTCTGCTACCCTCCAGTTTGGCCACACATGTGGTCTGGTGTTCCAGCTGGATCTTGAGGTTCATAACCTCAAGACTGATCTGGTCATTTGGTCTGATCATTACACCGTGGAGTTCACGTTTGGGGGTCCCCCCCCGAGAGTCCCTCTCCTGTAGAAATAAACAGCTAACACCCTTTAAGGGTTTGGACCTGGAGGAACTGCTGACGGTAGCTGATCTTTCTAGGGTTGACACAGCATGTGCGATTGGCATGGGGAAGCGGTCGCTACCTATAACAGGGTGGTTTCCAATGCTCTCAATGCCATCGCACTGGTCCGTTTATGACCCAGATCTTCGCACATGAGATCCCCTTGGTTTGATGGGGATCTCAGAAGGTTGAAGATGAGGGGTCAGAAGTTGAAGCGTCACTGGCAGAAGACCCAGCTGGAGGTTGACAAGCTGGCCTTGCATGCCCACTATGGAGAGTACCAGGGGACAATCTCCTGTAAGAAGGCAGAATTCTTGTCCAGGGAGATTGCTGTGGGGAGGAACAGACCTTCTCAGCTGTTTCAAACTGTAGACAGGCTTTTACATCCAGCTTGTCTGCAGCCGAAAAAAGCTTTTTCAACCACTTTATGTGAAGAGTTTGCTCTGTTCTTCTCCAACAGAGTGTCGGCCATCCGGTCGGGGATTCCACCAGTTAGGCTTTTGCCTAGCAGTGGTTGGGCTGGGGGAATAGAGGCTCTCTGCCTATCTGGGAACAATTTAGACCAGTTCATGTGTCTGATGTGACTAAGGTGATCGTAGAGCTGAAGCACACGTTTTGTGAACTAGACCCAGCTCCAACACAGGATGTGTTAAGGTTGTTGGCCCAGGGTTCACCAGGATTGTCAGGTGCTCTATGGTGGAGGGGGTTCACCCAGTTGTCTTGAAAGAGGAACTGGTTAGGCCCCTCTTGAAGATATCTTCCCTCGACCCTGATGTCCTGGCAAATTACTGTCCTATCTCCAACCTGCCTTTTTTGAGCAAGGTTGTTGAGAAGTTGGTGGCTCAGCAGCTTGAGGATCACCTAGTGTCCTTGGACATTTATGAGCCATTTCAGTTGGGTTTTTGAGCCAGACAACGCATAAAAACAGCTCTAGTGAGGGTGCATAATGATCTTCTCTGGGCTAGAGATACAGGAGATGGGTCAATTCTTGTACTTCTCAGTCTCTCTTCAGCTTTTGACACTGTGGATCACGTTGTGTTACTGGATCGGCTCCGTGAGTTTTGTGGACTCACCGGTACTGTCATCAGGTGGTTTGAGTCTTATCTCTCAGACAGGATGCAGTGGGTGGTGATTGGGGAATTTCTCCTCCTCCCCAATGCCTCTGTCTTGTGGAGTGTCACAGGGCTCGATCCTGTCACCAATGTTGTTTGTAGTGTATATGCTGCCCCTGGGTGAGATCATTCAACAATACAGTGTGGTGTTTCACTGCTATGCGGATGATACGCAACTGTATTTGTCATTTGCTCCCGGAACATCAGGAGCTGTCTGTGCTTAACATCTGCCTGGCTAAAATCAATGATTGGATGGCTTCCAGCTGGCTGAGACTCAACCTGGCTAAAACAGAGGTGCCAGTGATCGAGCCAGGTCACGGGCATGATGGATTGCTCTCTGGGGCAGTTTCCAGTCTTGTGTTGGGATCTGCTCAATTGACAGTTTCCAAGAGGGTACGGAATCTGCATGTGATCCTTGACAGCAGGCTGACTTTTGAAGATCAGGTGTTGTCTGTTGTCAGTAGTGCTTTTTAACATCTACAGAACATTGCCCAGATTAAGCCCCTCGTTCCACCCGAGGACTTGCCAATGCAGGTACATGCCTTTGTCTCCTCCAGACTTGACTACTGTAACACTCTTTACTTCAGTGTCACAGGAGAGACCCTTCACAGGCTGCAGCTAGTGCAGAGTGTGGTGGCTCAGTTACTGACCGGCCTTTCTTAGGCTTAGTCATGTGACCCCTGTCCTGCATGCTCTGCACTGGCTGCCAGTCAGGTGGAGAGTGCTTTTCAAGGTGGGGCTCCTCACCTACAAGGCCCTAAATGGACTGGGCCCTGGCTATCTGTCTGAGCTCTTAACACTGGTCTAGGTTGGTGTATGCAGCTGACACAGAAAGTGGCTGGCATAGGCAGATATGCAAAAGCAAGTGCAGGATGGGTCTCAGGGGACTGCATACCTGCACCCAGGGTGGTCAATAAAAACAGGGAACAAATGATCCTCCATCACACTTGAAAGCTGAGCCCCATAGGTGCCACAGTGGGATGCACCCCACTGCTCCATCCACATCCAGCCCTCAGGTCTTCTGCAGTGTGTGGGGTTCGTACCTACTGCAACACGTCCTTTGACAGAATCAACACGGAGCAGGCTGAGCACAGGAGCTGTGGCTGGTACGGTGGATGTGCAATGCATGGAATCATATGTCTCATGGTTATTGGGGACACTGCATGCCTGCACCAGGGGCAGCCGATGAATAAAGGGAGCAAGCAGTCCTCTGGCATGCTTGAAAGCTGAGCCCAATTGGCACCACACTGGGATGCACCCCGCTGCTCCCTCGACATCTAGCTGTCAGATCTTTCACATCATGTGGGTTATGTACCCACTGCAACACATCCTTTGACGGAATGGACAGGAGAGGTTGAGCATAGGAACTGTGGCCAGTACGGTGGATGTGCAATGCACGGAAGCATGTGTAGCATGGTTCCTGGGGGAATTACATGCCTTCACCAGGGGTGGCCCATGATAAAAAGGAACAAGCAATCCTTTGGTGTGCTTATAAGCTGAGCCCCACTGGCGCTGCACTGGGATGCACCCTACTGCTCCCTCTACATCCAGCCCTCAGGTCTTTTGCAATGTGTGGGGTATGTACCTGTTGCAGTGCAACCTTCGATGGAATAGATAGGGGAGGCTGAGTACAGGAGCTGCAGCCAGTGATAGTAGTAGTAGTGGTAGATGTACGACACACTGAAGTGTGTGTGGCATGGTTCTTGGGGCATTGCATGCCTGCACCAGTGTGGCCCACCAAAAAAAGGGAACAATGCTCCATTGCACTTGGAAGCTGAGCCCCAGTGGTGCTGCACTTGGATGTACCATGCTGCTCCCTCCATATCCAGCCCTCAGGTCTTCTGCAACATGGGGTATGTACGCATTGCAACGCGACCTTCGACAGAATGGACAGGGGAGGTTGAGCACAGGAGCTGTGGCCACTGTGTTGAGTTCAATGCAGTGCTGCTGGGTGATGGATGGATCAAAGGGAAACTATAGGACCACCTCACCAGCCAAGGAGGTAAAAATATATACAAAAAAAGTCACATTTGCCACTGTTTTCCAACTCCCCATCACATACTTAAATACTATACCTTGCATCTGCAGATTGTGGAAATGCATGCTATGACCCACCTAGTGTCAGTTTTCCTTTTTCAGATATTTACTGCAGCTGTAGTTTTATGTTACATGGGAGAAGTAAGTCCTATAATACAGCTTGCAAGGAGGGCTAGGCTGCAAGTTCTGGTTGTGACAACATCTGTAGCTCTTCATTAAAACCAGCTTTTTTGAACAGGCAGTGAATTAGAGATTTTTGGTACAATACTAATTATCCAAATTCTAAATGTTGTGCTGCCAGGAATTTTGGCTGAACTCCCTCTTTAAAGTTTAAATCCCTAGTTTTAAACACTGTAGGATGAAGAATAAAAATGAAATGCTCCTGAAGAATTACTGTGTGTATTTATGTTTTGGGTTGACACATTTTCAACACACATTTTCTAAGGGTTGTCTACGTGCTGGAATTTTGCTCTTGTGTCTGAACATTATGGGCTGGATATTCAAAAGGGTTGCACCATGCGCAATAGGGTTGCACCTGCGCAAGTCCGAAATTGCGCCATTCTGCCATATTCAACAGGAGGCAGTTGCGCCCCCCAAGGCAAGCTGAGCAACAGTGCAATGCAAATGAATGCATGCTGAACTGGAGGGGGAGGAACCACGCATAAACTGCAAGCCTGATATTCAGCAGGCTGTGCAGAGTTGTGCAGGCGAACCCCAACCTGCGCCTGCACAACTTTGAGCCAAAAAAGGAGTAAGTCAAGGGCCACCCACAGGTGAGCTGCCGTATTGCAGGGCGCAACACAGCAGCTGCCACCTGTGGCTGGCCCTCAACCTACTCCCTGTGCCCCCCTGCAGCCCAATCGCGGGCATATAGTAACCCCTTCCCCCCGACTGGCCCGATCGCGGGCATAAGGTTAAATAACCCCCCCACTAGCCCGATTGTGGGCATAATCTTAAATAACCCCCACTAGCCTGATTGTGAGCAATTGTAAATACCCCCACCAGCCCGATCCGGGCAGCACAGAGTCAAGCCCGAAAGAACAGATCCCTGGTGGTCAGTGGACCGCTAAGCCTGATCGCGGGCTGCAAATGTTGCAACCACCCCCAAGACCATAGCCCTGGTGATCTGGTTTCCCCACCCACCCACCCACGAGCCCCACCACCCGCTCCCCCATCAGCGGTGGGTGGGTGGCAACATCCACCCTTGCCCGCACCGCCTGCTGACTGGCTGCCCAGTAGGGCTGCATGCCCATTGGTGCAGGCAGAGCCCAGGCGTGCAGCCCATACTGGGCAGTCAGTCAGTGGGGCGGTGGGGTGGCAGCGGGTGGGATGCTGCCGGCTGATGGGGAGCGGGTGGGGCGCTTGGGTGGGTGGAGTGAGGGGACACTAGATCACCAGGGATATGGTCTTGGGGGTGTTGTAACATTTTGCAGCCCGTGATCGGGCTTAGCGGTCCACTGGACCATGAGGGATCTGTTCTTGGGGGTGTTACAACATTTGCAGCCTGCAATCAGGCTTAGTGGTCACTAAGACCACCAGGATCTATTCTTGGGGGGTGTTGCAACATTTACAACCAGCGATCGGGCCGGTCCACTGGACCACCAGGATATGTCCTTGGGGGGTTGGACTCTGTGCTGCCAGCGATCGGGCTGGTGGGGGGTTATTTTACAATTATGCCCGATCGGGCTAGCAGGGGTTTTATTTAAGCTTATGTCTGCAATTGGGCTAGTGGGGCGCCGCGACCGGGCCAGTTGGGGAGGGGATTTTTATGCTTTGCCCGATCAGGCCAGTTGGGGGTGGGGGATTTTTACACTTTTGCTCGATCAGGGCTGCAGGGGTGTCAGTCCCGATGGCTGCTGCCTGGCAGGGAGCCAGGTGCAAGTCCTCGGGGATTGGCATACTTGCATGCTAATGGCATGCAAATGGGGCCATATATAGATGCAAATGGCCCCCGCGCACCTTGCATGAATTATGGCCCCATTTGCATGTTACCTTTTGAATATGGGAAATTTGTGCATGGCGCAATGGTACTTGTGCCACCACAACTTGAATGCTCCACTCTGACCACCTGCAGTGGTGCAAGTTCCACTGCACCATGCACAGTGGCTGTGGCCGGGGGGGGTGATATTCAACGGAGTTGCTCAATAGCGCAACTCCTTTGAATATCGCCCCAGCCACACCCCTGTGCAACTATTTTGTGCAGCGCAAGGGCTTGCGCCACAAAATAGCACAGTTTGAATATTCAGACCTATGTGTATAGTAACTTTTTTTTAAAGTTGATCTGATAGCTCAATGGTACCACTACTTCTCTTAATGCTAATGATCCCAATTCGGGAATGACCTTGGACAATCTGAGTCTGGTCGGAGGAGGAAAGACTGAATGTCTCAAGGACTGTGCTTTCTTGGTAGCGGTGGTGGGGGAACTGTTGCTGCTGCATGACTGACACTTGAAGTGCAAGAATGGGTAGAGGGAGCCACCAGCCACCCAGCACGCATGTCTGACTGCACTCTGGCACCCTTATGGAGAAAAGGCAAGAGAATGAGGAAAAAGTCCAGTCTGGCCCTACACCATCCTCCCTTCCCTGCAAGTTCAAGCACATCGACACAGGACTATGTGGTCCTAGGTAAGTGGTGGACAATCAGTAAGACTATGAGGAGGTGGCATCAGGCAGAATCGGGGACAAGAAAAAGCTTGATTTAAAAATAATGGTCATTTTTTTTTTTAGCATTAGTCTTTAAATGGCTTGCTCTCATGGTCAAGATCTTCTTTTTAAGGTCAACATTTTACTATTAGTTACTCTTTTCACACACTACTGTAGTTTTCTGGGAGCATGTGCCAAGTTCTTCAAAAACGCTCATAGTCTGAGACTTTGAGGTCTCCTTTCCTATCTCAAGTCTATGTTCCAGATCATTCATGATGGGAAGTAAGGGAGAATGAAGGTGTATATTGGCAACTGTGGTTTGGCTTTGATTTGGAGCCCTGTCTTTGATTGGGTTTCTACATTATGAGTGATTGCTACTGGGGTTTAATGGGCTACAGACTGGGGAAATTGGCACCAGTCCACTACCCTTCACCCACCAATAAATCCCAACCTCTTACACCTTCCCCTGATCCTCCAGTCAGATGTTTCACAGAAATTAAGTCAGTACGTGGCACAGTGCTGGGAGCTGGAAATGTTTCATTTCAAAAAGCAATGTCTGGGAGGAGGGAGGAGGGTGAGAAATGGCCAGTGTAAGGAAAGGGTGGCCATGAGACCAGTCCTGGCCTTGTGGGAAGGGACTGCAGTGTTTTTATTTTTGGTTTGCTTTAATAAGTACCTCAGTTTTTGAACTACAGAACTGGGATTCCTTCCATGCATTCACACTACTGTAGACTAAAATCAGTGCTCACACCAGAACTGGATACATTCCTGCCTTATCATTTCCTAACCACTGGAGTCAGTCCCCTGAAAAAAAATGGCTATGACATTAGTGAGACAATGTCCTAATGGCGAAAATGTCACCCCAATATTTTCCCCGGGGGGACAGGGGCCTGACACTGGGGTAATTAGGAAAGCTCAGAAGGGGGGCTATTCAGTGGGGGAGGTGCCATTCACCACAAAACTAGGAGATCATGTACAGTGGGAAAAAAAAAACAAAGTCAAACAACCAAACACAACAGGAGTACTTTGTAGGAACATGGAACTGTTGTTCAAACAACATGAAGTCTTGCTATATTATGACAATTGCAGTTTGTCCCACCATTAGAACTGCTCCGGAGGTGAAATAGTTAACTCCATTCCATGAATGGAACTTAGAGCACGAGCTCTAAAGAGAAGCTCTGTCTGTGTAGTTTCAAACCTGAACTGTCAGATTCTTTACTCCGCCTCACTGAACAGTCGCTCCGGAGAGTTCTCCTACTGCTCGGTTCATTTCTCGGTTTAAACAGTGTTTTCTCGGTTCGATTCAACCGAGAATAGTTTTATTTTAACCACAAAACCGATCGGTTCAAGCTCTGTCTGTGGTATCATAAGTAATTCATATTTTAATTCTGTGTGGAACTTGTAAGTTTTATCGGTTCGGTTTTGAACCGATCAGCTTGGTTTAAAGCTTAAAGTTTTAAAACTTGAGATTTTAGAGTGCGGTTCGGTTCTTATCGGTTCTAAAAAAGCAGTTCCATTAGGTTTTTCCAATGCCATTGACACGGTTAGGAACCGATAAAGGGTGTCTTCTGCCTAGCACTGCCGTTTAAAGGCAAGTTTTTCTGGTTAGGCTGGCATTATGTCTGAGAAACCCAAAAGAAAAACCGGGCCCACTGGGTTTCAACACTGTGATGTCTGTGCGAAGTCTTTGCCAAGGCTGACCCACACACTACATATGTTTATTGTCTGGGGTTTGACCACCTCCAGTCAGACTGCCAGATTTGTAAGAATTTCCCTGCAGCCACCCTGGAAAAGAGATTGGGCAGGCTCAGGGAACGAGAGGCCAAAAAGTCCGCTGACCCGATGGCCAGCCCGGTTCGGTGCCAACCGAACCGGAGGGAGTGCCCTCTGACCAGGGCGAGACTTCCTCGGGCAACGAAAAGCTGGCTCAGATGAACCAGTTCCAGTAAAGAGAATAAGAAAGTCAGCAGGTTTGGAGCCCAAAATTCTTACTCTAACTGCTGCAGAGATAGCAAGAGCTATTCAGATTGTCCAGTCACTTTCTTTCCTCGTCCCGAACCGCCACTATCTGGTAAAGGTCGGTTCGGTCGGTTCCATCGGTTCAGGAATATGATGTTGAGGAGTTTTATGAACCAGAGGAGGGGAGGAGGATGATTATGAACAGTATGAATGTGACTTGGAGGGTCTGGGTGTGCCCATTGAACCGACATCTCCCCAGATAGACCTTTAGAATCTCCCCTATGCTTTCTGAGTCCCCTCATTTTATGTTTTACAAAAAGTTGTTGAACTCTCCAGCTTCCTTTGGAGGAAGCTGTGGATGAGCAAGAGGAGCCTGATTTTGTAGAAATGATGGATATACCAGAGTCTAGGAGATTGTCTATTCCTTTGCACAAGTCATTTAGGAAACAAACAATAAAAATCTTAAAAACTCCTAATTCTGTGCCTCCGTAGATAAAAAGATGGACAGAAGGTACACACTGTCAGGTCCTGATACAGAATTCCTTTCTCAGCAATGCAGTCATGTTAGTAGTTCAGGCTGCAGCCTGTGATAAAGCTAATATTCCCTGGCTTCACATCCTCTGACAAGGATTCCAGGAAGATTGATGCCATGGCAAAAAACAGTACATAGCAGCGCCCTTGGGACTCAGGCAAGCAAATTATATGGCTTATGTAGCAAGGTATCAGAAATCTAGATGGGATACTGTTATGGAATTAGCTAAACAAGCCCCTGGCCAGCTTGCTAGTGAGCTGGAGCAGGTGGCTGCCGATGGCATTGAGGCTTCTAGGTGCAGTTTCATGCTGCTGTGGATTTTAATGATGTTTCTCAGAGTCATGGCCACATCTGTAGCTTTTCAGGGTTGGCCTGGCTCAGGTGTACTAGCCTGTCACAGGATACCCAGACTAAGGCTATGGATTTCCCTGTGGTGGGAAATTCTCTGTTTGGGGAGCAGACAAAGAATTATATGAAAAAGATGGATGAATATAGGACTACCTATAAAAGTGCCCAAGCCAAGGAGCGGCAAGCCACTCCCCAGAGGCACAACCCCAGGGGTGGGGGTAGGCCTTTCCACAGGCCTTTTTACCAAACCCAGGCCTCCTCTGCTTATGCTCAGAGGGGGTTCTTCAGAGGCAGAGGCAGATTGGGCGTGGGCAGGCCTGCCCCAACCCCCTCAGCCTAAAGCACCTGCCAAGCAGGCACCCTGATGGGGTGCCGAGGGCCTATTCTCCTTTACCAGTAGGGGGCAGGTTGGCTTACTTCAGTCAGAACTGGGTGTCTTTAACTTCAGACAAGTGGGTTCTGGAAGTAGTAAGCCAGGGTCTGGTTCTCAGCTTCAAAAAGTTCCCAAAGATGAGAATCAGGCCTTTTTTACCTGCAAGCTCTTTAGAGACCTTTACCCTAGAAGCAGAGGTCTCAACACTGTTAGCTCTCAGAGCAGTAGAAAGGGTTCCTCCCTACACCAGGGCAAGTCTGTACTCCAGATACTTCCTTACCCCAAAAGACAGGAGAATGGCGCCATTTTAGACCTCAGATATCTGAACAAGCATCTTTGAAACCAAAGTTCAGAATGGTAACTCTGGCAATGATTTACCCTCTCTAAGGCCAGGGACTGGCTAGTTTCCCTGGACCTCAAGGATGCCTATTTTCATGTCCTAATCAGAAGCTCCCACCGAAAGTGCCTCAGATTCAACTGCCCTCAGGTCATTACCAGTTCAGAGCAATGCCCTTCGGCCTTACCTCTGCCCCAAGGGTATTCACAAAATGTCTGCAGTAGCAGTGGCTCACTTGAGAGGCAAAGGATTGTTGTTTTCCCTATCTGGACGACTGGCTCATTGTAGGCCAGTCCCCAGAACAGGTAAAATCTCACCTGCAAGTCACCCAGCAGCTTCTCACCTCCCTGGCTTCCTGCTAAATCTACCAAAGTCGGTTCTGGAACCAGTTCAGGTGCTCACCTTCATAGGTGCAGAATTGGACACAAATCTGGCCAGAGCTTTTCTTCCCTTAGAAAGGGTAAGGAACTTGGTGGCTCTGGCCTCCTCCTTCACTCTGCAGGTCTCTCGACCAGCAAGACACTTTTTGCAGCTCCTGGGGCACATGGCTGCATCCACAGCTGTAGTGCAGGGAGCAAGATTTCAGATGAGAGACATTCAGTTTCACTTGAGAGCCTATTGGTCTCAGAGAAGAGACCCTTTCCAAGTTGGTCCCAGTGACCCGAACCTTGATCCAGGCCCTCCAGTGGTGGCAGGATCAGAGCAATTTAAGACTGGGGTCTCCTTCATTCCCTTTCTCACTTTGACCCTCACTACGGATGCTTCCCTCCTGGGTGGGGAGCCCACATGGGTGACCTCTCCACTCAGGGAGTGTGGTCCCCAGAATCTCTGCTCCACATCAATTTGCTGAACTCAGAGCTGTCTTTTAGCACTTCAAGCATTTTCTGCTTCTGTCCAGAACAAAGTGGTACAAGTCAGAACAGACAATACCACAACAATGTGGTACATCAACAAGCAGGGGGGCACTCGGTCTTCAGCCTTGTGCACCGAGACAATAAAGTTGTGGTCTCTGGCCTATTCCCTGAACACTTCACTCATAGCAATTCACCTTCCAGGAAAGGACAATGTCCTAGCAGATGCTCTCAGCAGGATTTCTCAGGGCCATCACGAATGGTCTCTGGATCCTCAAGTACTGGGGATAGTCTTTGCCAAATGGGGCACCCTCAGATAGATCTTTTGCAGCCCCAGACAATCACCAACTTCCACTGTTCTGCTGCAGGCCCCAGTGTTGGGCTCAGTCCCCTGGATGCCCTTCTTCTGGATTGGAAAGTTTCTTTATGCTTTTCCCCTTCCTCTCCTATTCAAGGTGTTAGTAAAAATCAGATCCCAGCCTTGCAGGGTGATTCTGATTGCCCCAGATTGGGCCAGGCAGCCCTGGTACCCACTCCTTCTGTCCCTGACAGTCCATCTCCCTGTGTCTCCCCAGGAATCACAACCTATTAACCTGTGCCCAGGGAGAGTTTGGTATCCGAACTCAATCCCTCAACCTCAAGGCTTGGCTCTTGAGGAGTTAGAATTTGCTGACCTACACCTCTCTCAGGGTGTTCTTGAAATCCTAAAGGCTTCTAGGAAGCCTTCCACTAGGGCTACTTATAATTCTAATTGGAAAAGGTTCTCCATTTGGTGTTCTGGGAAGCATATTTCCCCAGAATCTGCTGATTTGCCCATTGTGTTAGATTACATGGTCCATCTTAATTCTTTGGGCCTGAGACCAGCTACCCTGAGAGTTCATTTGGCAGCTGTCTCTGCTTTTGTTTCAGCAGGAAAGCCATCCTCTCTTTCCACTCATCCTGTGTTTTCCAAGTTTTTTAAGGGATTACTTCATACTAATCCACCTTTTTCGGATCCGCCCCTGCCTGGGACCTTAATGTTTGTATTGCCCAGTTAATGTAACCCTTTGAACCTCTGTTTTCACAGAGCTTAAGTATCTAACTTGGAAAACTGTTTTCCTAGTGGCTATCACTTCTGCTAGATGCATAAGTGAGTTGCAAGCCTTGTCAGTAGAAACTGACTTTATTTCTTTCCACAGGGATAAGGTAGTCCTCAGGACTAAAAGGAAGTTTTTGCCTAAGGTGGTTTCAGATTTCCATCTTAACCAATCTATCTCCCTTCCAGTGTTTTTCACTGAACATTCCTCTTCTGGTGAGAGGAGATTGCACAGTTTGGATGTTAAGAGGGCCCTTAGTTACTATATAGAACGTACCAAGGGTCACAGGTTCGAATCCCAGCAACTTTTTCTCACTTATGGTGAGGTTGGGAAAGGGAAACCTGCCACTAAGAGATCAATTGCCAGGTGGATTGTCTCTTGTATCCAATTTTGTTATCAGAAACTGGGCAGAGATCCCCCCTCTGGCTTGAGGGCTCATTCTACCAGAGGTACAGCCGCGTCTCTAGCTGCTGCCAGAGACTTCCCTATATTGGAGATATGTCAGGCTGCTACTTGGAAAATGGTACACACTTTCACCAAGCATTACCCCTGGATGTCCAGGCTAGGAGAGATGCTCGGTTTGCTTTGCTGTGCTTCAGAGCCTATTCCTAAGTAGGAGGTACTGCTGTAGTCTGCAATTGTCATAATATATAAGACTTCATGTTGTTTGAAGAAAAAATTACTCACCTTAGTAATGTTGTTTTCTAATGGAGTCTTGTTATATTATGACCTCCCCAGCCTGCCCCTCTCAGAACTTCTACTTGGGTATGGGGTGGGCAGCCTAGTGTGGGCACTATTTTATGCCCCTTTCTTATGTGTTTTCACCTTCTTGGGGGTTTGGGGTGTGGTGTTTTCATTTTTCCTTATATTTCTCTCATATTGTTAAATTATACTATTAATTCTGGTCCCCTGACTTGAGTCTTTTGTGTTGGGACCAGCAATGGGTGTTAGTATTTAGGTAGACAGTTGGCTGGTGTGAGGTTACAGGCTTCACACAGACCTTAGTGAGGTTTTGCTCGTAAAGATCTGACAGTTCAGGTTTGAAACTACACAGACAGAGCTTCTCTTTAGAGCTCATGCTCTAAGTTCCATTCATGGAATGAAGTTAACTATTTCACCTCCGGAGCAGTTCTAATGGTGGGACAAACTGCAATTGTCATAATATAGCAAGACTCCATTAGAAGAAACAACATTACTAAGATGAGTAATTTTTTTCTTCTATCCACACTGTATAGCATATCTCTTTCCCCTTTAAATCTTGCTGGATGGTCTGAAATGTGGCTCCTCCCACCCATGCAGGTACTATACCCCTTGGCTCGACACCATGATGCTAGATCTTCCTTTCCACAGGAAGATTCAGGCTCCCTCCATGCTGCTCCTACGTTGAGTAGACCCTGGTGCTTCAATCTTTGGATTTACCGAGAATCAAACTCGTTATGCGTTCCACTGCATTGGACTTCCGGTTCCACCACGGCTTAAGACAGGCAGTAGGGGAAGCACTCAGTCTCCGACCTGTGATTAAAACAGCTCAAAAATACCAGTTTGGTCATTAAAAACCCTCAAAATGTCAGGAGGGGGCTCGCAAAAAGAGAGAGGCTCCAGATCTGATTCACAGCAGATGAAGGGGGACAAAGATAGAGCAGGATGTAAAAGCAGCTCTCCCATCTACACAGTTCCCCCAGCCAGGACCATGAAACCATCGGCAGTCTATGATACTGATGAAGAATCAGATAGGCTCTCAAGACGCAGGTTCAATATAATCATAAAGGAATTGAAAGAAATGAGGGCTGAAAATAAAACCGAATTCAGCCTCCTGAAGCAAAAACAGATCCACACAGAACAACGTGTTCAGGAAGCCGAGGACCACATATCGCAGACGGAGAATTGCATACTGCATCTGGGTAGAAAGTACAGTTATGTAAGAACTTACCGTAACAGTAGATCTTAGAGAACTGCTCTTGCAGCAGGTTAAACTATTAGGACTGAAGCCAGCAGGTGCCAGGACCCCACGGAAATTTTCTAGCTAGCAGTATTCAGCAGGGACCGCCTCCGATGTCACTCCCTCCCCTGACATCAGGCGTAGTACATATGGAGGCGGTCCCCCGTAATCCTCAGTTCTCCCACCGGAGACTCCCGGCCACTGGATGACATCAGAAGAGGAGACAGAGGATCCACAATCAAATGGCAAACAAAGAGGAAGTAAATGCCTTATCCTAGGAGAAGGATGATGTGACTATGACCTACTTCCAGCGGGGATGGTGGGAGGGAATGTACCTGCTGCAAGAGCTGTTCTCGAAGATTTACTATTACGGTAAGTTCTTATGTAACTGTACTATCTTACTTCGAGAAACAGCTCTTGCAGCAGGTTACACCATTAGGACTGATTCCCAAGCAACACTGGTAATCACACGCCATCGGGAGGAGGAGGAAAGGTAAAAATCTTGGAATTACCTCAAGCCTAGGGCAGAAGTCACTGAAGGACTGCAAGACCAAACCCTGCTCTTCGCCTTGATGTGATGTCCAGGCTGTAATACCTGATGAAGGTGTGTACGGAGCTCCAAGTAGCTGCAGCACAAATAGCTGAGGTGGATACATTTCTTAAAGCCACAAAAGAGGTAGCCACCCCTCTGGTGGAATGACCCTTAACCGCACCCGGTAAGGGTTTGTTGCACTTCTGGTAACAGAACGTAATGCACTGGACAAGCCACCTAGACAGCGACTGCTTTGAAACAGGAGCTCCCATCATTCTATGGGCAAAAGAGATGAAAAGTTGGTCTGATTTTCGGTGGAGTTTGGTTCTGGTCAGGTAGTATCTGAGACACCTATGCACATTAAGAGTGTGCAGAAGGGCTTCTCCTCGATTAGAGTATTTCGGGAAATACACTGGTAGATCGATGTAATGATTAAGGGTGAGAGCTGAGACCACCTTAGGCAGAAATTTAGGATTAGTCCTTAGGGATACCCTGTCTTGGTGGAAAACTAAATAAGGTTCTTTGCACATAAGTGCATGCATTTCAGAAATTCTTCTGGCCGAAGTAACGGCAACTAAAAATAACGTTTTCCAAGAGACAAAACGTAGCTCACAATCTGCAGCTGGTTCAAAAGGTGGCAGCGAGAGCTGCTCCAAGATGAAGGGTAGATCCCATGCTGGGATTGGATCCTTAATTGGGGGCCTAAGGTGGAGGACACCCCTCAAGAAGATGCATGTTGTGTCCAGTTGAGTTATAGTGCATTGGTCTATAGGGACATGGTAGGCTGAAATGGCATAGAGGTGCACTTTAATCGAGGAGTAAGCTAAACCGAAGTGGAAAAGGGACAGCAGGTAATCCAATACCAGCTTCTCTGGACAGTCCAGAGGCGATAAGCAGTGCGCTTGGACCCATAAGCAAAACTTGCGCCACTTCATGGCGCAGGTCGCGTGGGTAGCCAGTTTCCTGGCGGCAGTGAGAACATCTGCCACCTCTTGTGAGACCCCGTGTTGCATCATGGCTATGTCTCTAGGAGCCAAGCATGCAGGTTCAGTGAACGTAGGTCTGGATGGACTAAGGAACCCGCCTCCTCAGACAGCAAATGGGAGCTGATTGGTAAAGGCACTGGAGATTCCCAGGATAGCTGATGCAAGAGAGGGAACCAGATCTGTCTGGGCCAAAAGGGCGCCATCAGTATAAGCGTTGCTTGCTCCCTGTAAAGTTTTAGAAGAAATCTCTGGATCAACAGAAAAGGCAGAAAGGCATAGAGTAACCTGCCCACCCAGGAGAGGGACGTGTCTCACCAGAAAACACTAGGCCCTGGATCTAGTGAGCAAAAATTGGGCAGTTTTGCATTGGATGGGGACATGAAAAGGTCTAGCTCTGGAATACCCCATCTGCGAAACAGATCCTCTGCCACCTCCTGTAGTAGTTCCTATTCGTGGACTCTGGCCTGAGAGCGGCTCAGACTGTCTGCGATGACGTTGTTCATTCCTGGAACATGAACGGCAATAAGGTTTGCACCGTGTTCTAAGACCCAGTCCCACACCCTCATGGCCTCCCTGCAAAGTGGGTAGGAATGGGTGCCTCCTTGTTTGTTGAGGTAATACATCTCCGCAGAATTGTCTGTTTGTAACAGAAGTGTACCCGGTGGAATCTCTGACTGGAAGGCCTGCAGGGCGTAAAGAACTGCCCTCATTTCCAGGATATTTATGTGGAGATGAGACTCTTGATCTGTCCACAGGCGTCAAGGTGTGTCCTGAGGCATCTGTGGAGAGCGTAACAGTCGGGGACGGTGCTATGAAGGGGACTCCCACCAAGAGATTCCCTGAATCTAGCCACCATTGCCAATCTCGAATTACGGTCTTCATGATCCGGATTGGGTGCTGCAGATGGTCTTGAGTTTGGTCCCATTGTACCCATAACATCCACTGGGTTACCCACATGTGGAGATGGGCTAACGGGACTTTTGCAATGGCCGCAGCCATGTGTCCGAGCAGGCAAAGGACCAGTCTGTCAGGAACGGTCTTCTTCGCCAAAAGTTCCCTGATGAGGGATCAGATGTGTTCCGGTCTGTCCGGGGGAAGAAAAGCTTTCCCTTGGACAGTGTCCAGAACTGCTCCTATGAATTGCAGAGTCTGGGACGGAACCAGGCATGACTTTTCGTAATTGATGATGCCTAGCATCTCGAACAGAGACTGAGTGCAGTGAATGACAGACACCAGGGCTTCCTGGGAGGGTGCCATGAGAAGCCAATCATCCAGGTAGGGGAACACGTAGTAGCCCTGTCTCCTCAGAGATGCGGCTATGACTGCCATGCACTTCTTGAACACCTCAGGTGCTGATGACAGTCCAAAGGGAAGAGCTCAGAACTGATAATGGCGACCCTGAAACTCGAAGCACAGGAACTTCCAGTGTGCCTGAGCAATAGGAATATGCAGGTAAGCATTCTGCATGTCTAGGGATGCTAGAAAAGCACCCTGCTTCAGCATGGGAATCAGACCTGGAAGGGTCACCATGTGGAAGCGCTTGCACAAGACTGAGACGTTGAGGTCGCTGAGGTCCAGTATTGGATGGAGGTCCCCTGTTTTCTTTGGAACCAGTAAGAAGTGAGAATAATATCCTAGTCCCCTCTGGTTCCTTGGTACGTGCTCTATAGCTTCTTTTTCCAGAAGTGTGAGCACCTCCTGCTGTATGAGCAGGGCATGCTGACCCAAGTAACAGGAAAGCAGGGGAGGTCTTGTAGGTGGGTCATCTAGAAACTCTATGCAATGGCCTTTCTTGATCAACTGGAGAACCCACCAGTTGATGGTGATCGATTGCCACCCTAAAAAGTGGTGAACGATGTGACCCCCGACTTTCCTTGCCCATTGATCCAGAGGAGGGGTGGAGGCCGGGAAGGAGTCATGCTGTGGCAGCGTTAGTCCCTGCAGGCTGGGCCAACTTCGAGTAACATTGG
Source organism: Neoceratodus forsteri (assembly GCA_016271365.2). Lineage (NCBI taxonomy): Eukaryota > Metazoa > Chordata > Ceratodontiformes > Ceratodontidae > Neoceratodus > Neoceratodus forsteri. The sequence goes on from CM057450.1 coordinate 201,501,010, forward strand.
CCTCTGCCTGGGGATGGCTTGGCCTGGACCTTGCATGGAAAAAGTGCCTCTCTGCTGCTGGTTGGAACGTTTCTGCTGCCTTTGTTGCCAGCCACGAAAATGGCTCTGGTTCCTATGAAAGGAACTAGGCCTGGATCTGTACATGGCCTGTACAGATCGGACTGCCTTCCCTGCATCCTGGAGCTTGGTGATGACCTTCTGTGAGGATTCACCAAAGAGTACCTCACCATTGTATGGGACATCTAGAATATTCTTCTGTACGTCCAGGGTGAAGCCAGAGACACGGAGCCAGGAGTGTCGCCGGAGACAAATGCCTGAAGCTGCAGCTCTGGCCAAAGAGACCGTGGAATCGTATGCAGCTCTAAGCACTTGGGTCCCCACATCTGACCCGGTGCGGAGTAGGTTGAGGAGCTCTGCTTTCTGGTCACCATTGGGAAGCTTTTCTACCAAGTCCTGGCCCTGTTTTCCACAGGGCATTCTGGAACTGTACCATATGGGCAAGATAGTTCAGAGACCTGATGGCGCATGTAGCAGCTGTGTATGTGCTCCTCCCCAGGTCATCCAATTGCTTGGATTCCTGGTCCGGTGGCTGAGTGCTCATATGCTGGGGCCTTTCAGACTGGTCATGTGAGGTTGTGATGACCAGGGAATCTGCCAGCAGTTGCTTTGCCAAGTACTGGTCTTCTCTCAGAGCCTTGTACAGGCGGTCAGCCTTCGTCGGCACCGTGGGAGTGGAGTACGGACACTTCCACGCAGCCTTGGTGACATCCACAAAGGTGTCCACCAAGGGTGACACTACCACAGGCTTTGGGTCTTTCTGCCAAAGGTAGCAGGCAAGGCATTGTCCTTTGGGGTCAAGGTCCTCAGCATCCCACCCCATGTTGTCCTGGATGTGCCTCATAATCTCAACAAAAGAGGGAGACCTGGGGAGGTCATGTGGGTCAGGAGAGGAGATGATGAGTGGAGAAGGAGATCTGGAGTATTCAGAAGTGTCCGATCTTGAATACTCCCCCAATGGAGTATACCAGCATCGTCTGGGTCATTTGGGGCTGGGTGACCCTGAAGGAGATCTAGAGGGAGGCCTTCTCCTGTCTGTAGATCTGCCCCAGGAGGTGGAGTCTGCTCCTTGGGGGATGGTGGTCATCCTACTGGCCCCTTAGGTGGAGGAGGGGGTGTAGGAGGTGAAGGGATAGTAGGAGGAGGATGGGCGGGGATCACATCCTTCCTGATGGTGTCCCATCAAAAAGTAAAGAGCTCCTTTACTTCTGCGATGTTGATGCCTGACAACAGGCCTGGTGCCGGTGGTCTGTTGCCGGGGTCGGGCGTCGGGTCCCCGGGTGTCTCCTGGTCCAGGGAGGGGTTCTGTGGGAGCCCAGCATCCTTGATGTCACCTGCCTGGTCTTCGGGCTGTGGGGTGTCCTCCTCCTCTGTTGATTCCCTACAACCGGCATCCACTGGTGACCGGGGTGAGGTCTTCCTCTCTGGAGATGCCGATGTCGATCCCCTGGCCGACGTCTTCGGACCTGGTGAATGCCTGGCCAGTGACTGGTGTCTAGCAGGTGTTGTCGGCTCCTGTGAGCGCTGAACTGATTGTGAATGTTTGGCCGACATTGGGTGGTGAGCCGACGTTGGGTCCGACGTCCGTTTTAGGGACGTCAGGTCCTTGGTCTTTCTGGGTGCCGGATCAGGACCTCTGGGCAGTTGGGAGACTGACCTGGCATTGGTGTCCTGATGTCGGGTGGAGGAAGATGACTTGTGGCGTTTAGTAGACTTCGAAGAAGCCTTGGATGGGGTTCAGGAAGCCAAGGGCCTCGATGTCTTAAGAGGCTGGAGCGAGGAAGAGCCGCCAGAAGACCTGACCTTAACCAGGGAGAGGGCTGTGACTGAGCCCTGGAGGGAGAGTGGTCCGATCTGGAGCTGGAGCTAAGGGAGTCAGTGGCCCGAGCTGGAGACCTGGACCTCACCTTCTCCCGGTGCTTGTCCCGGTGTTTGTGGGATTTTGATGAAGATTCTCCCCTGGAGGAAGGTTCTTGGTCCATCCTTTTTAGTTTTTCTTCGAGAAGATATGCCTGAAGTGCCTTCTGATAGCAGATCCTGGTGCAGCTATTGAAACCCTAGCAAAAGGTGCAGGCCTTGGTGTCATGGTCCGGGCCTAGGCAACGCACACACAAAGAGTGAGGATCCTTAAAAGGGATCTGTTTTCTGCAGGCACACTTCAAAAGGTGACCCTCAAGAGATGGAGTTGGAGAGGACATCAGTTGTGTGGAGAAAAAAAACTAGCCAAAATTTCTGTAGTCATCGTGCGCTAGAAAGAGACCAAGAGGCCGATACTGGCAAGTCAACAGCAGGAAAAGAACTGAGGATTATGGGGGACCACCTCCTTATGTACTACGCCTGACGTCGGGGGCGGGACCGACGTCGGAGGCGGTCCCTGCTGAATACTGCTAGCTAGAAAATGTCCGTGTGGTCCTGGTGCCTGCTGGCTTCAGTCCTAATGGTGTAACCTGCTGCAAGAGCTGTTTCTCAAAGTAAGATCAGTACAGGCCCTCTGCTACCATACCATGGAGTTTAAACAGAAATGTGTGGACTTAGAAAGTCGTTCTTGCCATGATAATCTGCAGGTGTACGGCTTAAGAGAAGGCACTGAGACGGGCCCCATGGCGGACTTCATGACCAACCTGCTTAAAGATATCCTAGACTTCCCCCTGGCATACAAAATATGTATAGAGAGGGCCACAGGGCATTAATGCCAAGGCCAAGGAGGCATCAGCTCGCCCATGCTCGATTATTGTTAAGTTCAGCAGCTACCACACAAAAGAGGATTTGCTGCACAGGGCCTGGCAAAAAAAAGAAATCAAGTACCTGGATTCCTGCCTGTTCTTTGATCAGGACTATCCAACTTTGATCCAGCATCAGAGGCTCACCTACGGTCCCTTAATAAAAGTCCTAAAGGAGAGGCAGATCCACTTCCAGACCCTGTACCCAGCGCGACTTAGGATCTATTGGGTGGAGGACCCTGAGTGAGGTATTTGATACACCTGAGGAAGCAAGAGAGGCCATGTTGAAGCATGACTTAGTGCCGCCGGACCCGCGCACTCAAATGCCACAGAAAAGGAAGGAAATGTCGAGTGACTGGCAGTTGGTCACTTCACGTCAAGACAGAATGAAGCAGAACCAAGGCACATCCCTACGATTATTTTATTCCAAGACCTCCTTAAAAAATTGCCAGGAGTAGCTGAAAGTGATCTCACAGCCTTGGAAGATGACTGAGGAGAAACATAGAAACATAGACTTTGACGGCAGATAAGGACCACTTGGCCCACCCAGTCTGCCCATTTCCCTACCTACTGGATAAGCTGCAGATTCTAGTTAACCAACAGCCTACTTCCTGCCACCCCCCACTGCAATTGCCTTGTGTCTGTCCCATGCATGTTTGAATTCCCCACTGTTTTAGCCCCAACAACCTCCCCAGGAAGGCAGTTCCACACATCCACCACTCTCTCCGTGAAAAAAGATTTCCTCACATTACCCTTGAGCTGTCCCCCCTCTATCTTTAAATTGTGTCCCCTTGTTCTTACACATCTCTTTTTCTGAAATATGATACCCTCCTGGACTTTGTTGATTCCCTTGAGGTACTTGAACATTTCTATCATGTCCCCCCTGTCCCTCCTTTCATCAAGGGTATACATATTAAGCTCTTTCAGTCTCTCTTCATATGATTTCTGATGCAGACCCTGCACCATTTTAGTTGCCCTCCTCTGGACTGCTTCCATCCTGTCTAGTCCTTGCATAGATGAGGTCTCCAAAACTGCACACAGTACTCCAGATGGGGTCTCACTAACTGTCTGTACAGAGGGATAACGACTTCCCTTTTTCTACTTGTGATGCCCCTTCCTATGCATCCCAGTATCCCCCTGGCTGTCCTTACTGACTTCTCACATTGCTTACCCACCTTTAGATCATCTGATATGACTACCCCCAAGTCCTGTTCCATTTTTGTTGTTAGTACCTCCCCTGCTATTGTGTACTCTTCTCCTGGATTTGTTTCCCAGGTGCATTACTTTGCACTTCTTTGCATTGAATCTAAGTTGCCATATGTCTGACCATTCCTCCAACCTTGCCAAGTCCCTACTCATCCTTTCTACCCCCTCTTGTGTATCAACTCTGTTACAGATCTTTGTATCATCTGCAAAGAGGCATACCTTTCCCCCCAGACCCTCTGCAATGTCACCTATAATGATGTTAAAGACGACTGGACCCAGTACTGAGCCCTGAGGTACTCCACTAGTGACCCCCCTTTCTTCGGAATGTGTTCCATTCACTATTATCTTCTGTGTCCTGTTGTGCAGCCAGTTTGCAACCCAGGCTACCACCCTGGGACCCACTCCCAAGCTGGCTAATTTGATTATTAATCTTTTTGTGCGGGACTGTGTCAAATGCCTTGCTAAAGTCTAGGTAGACTTTCGGATGAGACGTTAAACCGAGGTCCCATCTGCCTGGATTGGTGGTAGTTCAGGTGGATGTTAAAGATCCCATGGCACTTATCGAAAAAGAGTAGTGGAATTTCCCCGGTGTCCTGGCCAAATTTCCCTCATTCACTAAAAATACCACCAACAGCTTAATCTGGTTCAAGGTCAATTGGCATTCATCTGTATCCCCCTCCCCCGGGTCGTGCCTGAAAATAGGCAGGATTTGTCTAGTGCACTTACCCGGTCAACAAAAACTAAATAAATAAATAAAAAATAAAGACCATATCCACAGCCCCCTCCCTGGTCTATTACTTTGGTCACCCAGTCAAAGAAATCTATTAGATTCATCTGACATGATCTTCCTGCTGTAAATCCATGCTGCTTTGGGTCCTGTGCCCTGCTGGCCTCTAGGTACTCAACAATTCTTTCTTTCAGAAGTGATTCCATCATTTTCCCTACCACTGAGGACAAATTCCTGCTTCTGCCTTGCTCACACTTTTGTGAAGGGTAATCACATCTGCCCTCCTCCAGTCCTCAGGTACCACCCCATCCTCCCATGATTTGTTAAAAAGTGTGGTCAGTGGTATCACTAGGTCCTCCCTTAGTTCTTTTAGGATTCTGAGGTGAATCCCATCAGGCCCCATTGCTTTGTCCACCTTGAGTTTTAGGAGTTCTTTCAGGACCCTTTCTTCTGTAAATGGACTGGTGTCAACCCCCTACCAAGAGTGCTTCTATTGTCTGGTTTAGGTAACTCTTCCTCTTCTTCTTTTGTGAATACTGAGCAAAAGTATTCATTCAGTATCTCTGCCTTTTCACTGTCTCTCTCTGCCCACCTCCCCTCTCCCTTATAAATCTTCACTATTCCTCCCTTAACCTTTCTATGCTCCCTAATGTACCTATAAAAGGTTTTATCCCCCTTCTTAACTGACATGGCTATTTTTTCCTCAGTTTGGGCTTTTGCTATTCTGACTGTCTTCCCCACTTCTTTCTGCTTTAATTGATACAGTTCCCTGCCGTGCTCCTTCTGTGATGCCTTATACTTTTTGAATGCAGCCTTTTTCTCCTTAACCTTCCCTGCCACCTCTTTTGAGAACCATAGTGTTTTTTTTACTCCACTTTGTTTTCTTTATCTGTTTCACACAAAGGCTTGTTGCCTCTATGATGGCAGTTTCAATTTTTCTCCATTGCTCTTACACCCCTCCTTTTTGGCCATTTGCTTGTGTATTCCTCAGGTATTCACCCATTTTGTCAAAGTCAGCCCTGCTAAAGTCCAGCATGCTTGTTTTTGTATGGCTTGTCTCCATGGTTGTGCTTATTGTGAAGCACACTGTGCAGTGGTCGCTTGTTCCAGATGTCTACTGACTTCTAAATTTGTGATCATCTCTCCATTTTAGAGTGCCAGGTCTAGTATTGCTTCCTCCCGAGTGGGTTCCAACACTAGCTGTCTAAGGCCTGCCCCCTGCAGGGCATTGAGAATGACCCTGCTCTTGGATGTGGCTGCAGTACATGTCATCCAGTTAACATCTGGCATATTCAGATCCCCCATTAACAGTATCTCCCCTTTTTCAGCCATTTTGAGAATGTCATCTATCATTTTCTTGTCCATTTCCTCCCCTTGAGATGGGGGTCTGTATACAACCCCTGTGTGGACTGTGATGCCATTCCCTGTCTCCAAGATGACCCAGAGTGCCTCTTGTCCTCCCTTTACTTTTTAGTTCTGTAGCTTTGATCCTTTCCCTTATGTATAGAGCTACTCCACCTCCTCTTTTTCCCTCCCTGTCCCTTCTGTAGACTGTGTGCCCCGGTATGTTGACATCCAAGTCATGGTTCCCCGTGTACCATGTTTCTGTGACTACCACAATATCCAAGTGTTCATATTCCATCAAGGCTACTAGCTCAGGAAGCTTGTTTCCCAGACTACGGGCATTGGTACTCATTGCCCTCCATTTAATGTTAGCTTTATCCTTTTTTCCCCCATGCCTGCTCTTTTTGCCCTTGTCTATTTTTCCATTTACCCCTGTTCTGTCCTCTGTTGAGCACTGTACCTCAGTGTTTACCTTACTACCCATCATGTTTTGTGGGGGGAGGCTTGAAATTTCCTGCCTCTTATTAGCACCTCCCCCCATGGCTAGTTTAAAAGCTTGCCAAGGAAGCATTTAAACCTGTCACTTAGGATCTTGGTTCCCTTCATGGACAGATGCAGACCATCGTGCCAGTATAAACCTTCATCTCTCCAGATGTACCCCCAGTCCCCAATGAAGCCAAAGCCCTGTGTTCTGCACCAGTTTTGTAACCATTCATTAAACTGCATGGTATGTAGTACCCTAGCCTCACCCCTGCCATGGACTGGCAGCACCTCTGAGAAGGTAACTGTGCTTGCTACCTGTCTGAGGCCCCTCCCCAACTCCACAATTTCATCCTGCACTGCACTGATCCCATGCCTAGTTAGGTCATTTGTCCCAAGGTGGACAATGACATCTAGTTCCCTCTCCTGTGATGCTGCTTCTGCAATCCTGAGGATTCGCTTCTTGTCCCTCCAAGCCATGGCACCAGGCAGGCACCTTACTTTCCTCTCCCTTCATCAGGTCTACCCCTCTAACAATTGAGTCCCCTATCAGAAGCTGTTTCCTTCCCCTGTGGTGTCCCTTGCCACCCTTCTGTGGGTCTCCCTTGTGGGTGTCCTCAGCATTCTTCTTGGTCTCCACTGAGGGTGCCATCATAGAGGAACCTTGCTCTGACAGACTGGCGTATGGTTTGTGTAGAGGTACAACTAGGGAGCTTCACCTCTGTTCTGCCACCCGTACCCTCCCAGAACCCACTGTGGTCCAACTGCTCTTCATACTTGGCAGCCTCTGTGGCAGTGGTGCTCTTTGGGTGGGGGAGGCCTCCTTAGTCCTTGCCAGTTCAGCCTGGAGGTAGGCTACCTCCTCCCTCAGAGCTGACAGTTGCCTGCAGCTAGGACAGCAATGCAGTTTCCAGAATGTCTCCCGGAAAAATGCTGCCCCACAGCCAGTGCATTGCACCACTCCCCACATGTCCCTCTCCCTTATAATATACAATATGTAATAAATAAATATATATATATATATATATATATATATATATATATATATATATATATATATGTATGTATGTTTTTTCCTTCCTTTGTGTGGTGTGTTCTTACCCTTTATGCACTGTGCTGGGTTATTAAGAATATGACAGTTCTGCCCCAAAACCTGTTGAGGAAGTGATGTCAGAACCTTGGACATAAGGGAAACGTCACACCTGTGGGTGTGTGGGGAAGGGTGGTGGGTAGTCCACAACCACTGGTGACTGTTAGAAACAATCAATCAAATACACCACTGCTCCACCACCCTGGTGAGTACTGCCCTTTATAGTAATTCAGCTAACCTCCAGTAACTGATTTGTCAACTATTTAAAAGTAATTTGATGTAAACTGTTACAGAATACTAGTAGACAGTCCAGTTAGCCACAAAGAAAAATCAAATATGCAGTTATTTCAACCCTTCTGAAGTTGCTCACAAGATAAGTAGGTTTGAAAACCCCCTTCCTGATTTAAAAATGAAAATAAACACAAAGCAATACCAATGTAAGACTGTAAAGCAAGGAAAACTTCCCTCAGATGTAAGTAAGAGAGATCAGTTGCAGATTTCTAGTCTAATACAGTATATCCCATGCAGCTTCTCAGTTGTTTCAAAACACACCCTGTTACACCATTTGAAGAGATGTTGCTTTGGGGTTTGTGTTTTTCACACAGCTGGGCCAGGCACGCAAGTGAGTTAAGCCAATGGCGCTCTTAATAACTGTATATGCCCTTTGAAGGATTAACTGAAGCGTTCAAGTACTGATGACTTAAATAACTGGGATTGGTGTGATCAGTGCTCTTGTTTTTCATCTCTCACCCCCCCCCCATCCCCAGGCTACTTCCCGCTTTGGTACCCCGCACATGTGGGAGTTTTGGGACCTCCCCGTCTCAGTCCTTGAATGCAAATGTCATCGGATGCAGGCCCGACTGGTTATTACACCAGTAAAATTCACTGTCAGACCAGACAGACTGGTCATTTATGAAGAAAGGGCCACAGAATAACTTTTAACTAAAAGTATGTTGACAGGAGACATGATTATCTGACTTTAAGTGATGCAGAGTATAAATATGGGGAAACTGCTTCTGGGCAGGAGGAGTTGGAGGTTATACTAGCCTACCTAATGTGGTGGTGGTGCATGGGGGGAATGGGAATACTGTGTGCCTGCAGAGATGTGGTATGGGGAAGCTTAGGACCCTCTGTCCAGAGGGGTAGGAGGCGGGAGGGTGCACAGTTTCTTCCGACAGTACCATGAGAAGGGTGGGCTGGAGTTGTGGATGGGCCTGTGGCCATGGCATCCCCCCATGTGGATCCGTGGGGAGAAGATTACATAGCAGCCCTGATGTTTACCTCCCCCCCGATAATTTCCTCTCAGGGGAGGTATCTAGATACCACCTGGAGCATAGCAGAAAAGATGGACTGGGCCTACATGGGGGTAATTACCTTCCGGTGGGCCTAGCCACAACTAAAGTGGGTAGGAGGCAAAGGAAGCCAACTCTGACTTTGCTAGGTGTGACTATGGTAGTTACCCTTTTGAATGCTCTGGGTCGTGGCTGTACTACACGTACTGAGCCCCACTGAATTTGTGCAGACTCAGGAAAGGGAGCCCCTCTGGCGGGGGCATTTCCTACACCCCCTTCTGCCCTTTCCCAAGAAGATGCTGGGAAGGGCTAAAAGGCATTGTTGTACTTGGCCTTCTACCTTGGAAGTCACAAGTTAGTTTACGGAGGAAGTAGTTGTTTAATACATTCGCCCCCTAACCTTACTGGTTTTTTTTCTTAAATGTCCGGCTGGATAGTTTTAGTTAAGGCCAGCATAGTTAAATGTTTTAAAGTTATAAGTCAAAAGGTTTTTATGTGTTCTTAGAGACTTGCTGTTTGTCCCACGGTCTGCTCCTTGCCTTATGTGGGGTCACTGTCCATGAAGACCATGAGAGGTAGAAGCAGGAAGTTTAAAGGGGTAGAATTTAAGTTTTATGACTATGGCTAAGACGGGCACTTTCATGCTCTCCCTCAATGTGAATGGACTAACAGATCCCATTAAGCGCAGCAAGGTCCTGTCTTATGTTCGGAAAACTGGGGCAGACTTCTGTTTGCTTCAGGAGACTAACCTTTCTAAAGCCGAACATGAGAAATTAAATAAATTTGGCTTTTCTAAAGTAGTAGCCTCATCCTACGGTGAAGATCACAGGACAATGTGGTTCTGGTTCCAAGCAGAGTGCCCTTTGAAACTAAGGACACTATGGCAGACTCAGGAGGTTGACCAGCCCTGAAAGGTTTATACAGTGGGTAGATGGTCACAACTGTCTCTCTCTCTCTACACCCCCCGGTCTCAGACTATGGCTTCTATAGGAGGCTGATTTTGAAACTGTTGGAATGGGCAGAGGGAATGCTGATAATTGGAGGACACCTAAACCTCACGTTAAACAATCATGTATGTAACCCCTCACCCCTGCCTTTTTGCAAAATGACAAGTGGCATGCTGTTGAAGCTGACAACAGTACCTGGTGGGGACTGGGTTCAGGAAGGATGAGGTTACTCAGCACAGGGGGCCTAGGTTTGGTTACTCTGCACAGGGGCACCCAAGTAAATCCGAACACAGGAAGCAATAACTGTAATGTCCAGAACCAGGAATGGGATTCTACAGTGTGGCTTTTATTCACATCCAAGCTGAACAAACAAAGCATAGACGGACCCCCATGGGGCTACATTCCTGGCAATGCAGATTAGAGACAACAGAAGAACACTTCTTTACTATTTCCAGCCCTCAGGCTCTGAACCCACCAGGCACACAGCCCGGACTTGCACATAGCTTTGGGTACATAGCCCGACTTGTACACTACTTGGGTTTTCCCCACTGGCTCGGCTCCCCTGACGGCCACTTGATCTGCGGTCCATTTTGGGAAATGAACCAGTTTTCCTGTTGTGGCTCCCCAAACCACCATGGAGCCTTTGACTCCTAGATGGAATTTTCCTTCCAATCCCATGTCTGGGTACTCCTCTCATCACTGGCCAAGTACAGGAGGCAAAGTAGAAATCCACAGAGCAAATCCGTAGAGGTGGACCTGGTCACTAAAGATGGGGAGTCTCCCACCTCCAGATCCCACAATCCATACCAGGCCATTTCTCTGGAAACTAAACAACTGTTTTACTGAAAGCTTGGCAATGTAGATTACTGGGTAGACATACAGTATGTCACATCTCCTCTACATGTCTTGACTTCCCATAAGTGCTGGACTTGAACATACTTTTACTTTTTGGCTAAGCCTATTACTCTAAGCCTCCCTCTATTTCAGTAGTCCAATCGCCACTATCACATAAGTCCCAGGGTGAAAAATATAGGCCTTTTAGAAAGAGCAGACACTCACCCTCTGGTTGCAGGTGCCCCACAGGCGATTCACAAATCTTGTTTCCCAAAAACTCTGGAACAAATAAGGTAGCTTCTCCACTAGTAGCAGAACCAGGGGGTTGCCCCTGGAATATGCATGAAACCCTTTCCTGACCCCATCCCCAGAGGGAGGGGGCACTGAGACCCGAATCAGCGGTCTCCACCACTTACAAACTGCTTCTGTGTCTCTCTTTTGGTGGAAACACACACCTTTTTCCTAACTGTAGCCCTATGTCAGGGCTGAGGCTCCACAAACCTACACAGAGCTGCTGTGCTGCTCTCTCAGCAAGCTCCCAACTCCAACTGACCTACAGGCTACTGTTCAAACCTCCCAACATTCTATTCCAACTCCCTGCTGCAGATTCCATTGTGGCTCATGCAGCTGCGATAGTTCTATGGTGATGTCATCACTCAGTCTCAGCTGAGACTGAGAACAGAGTGAGACAGTGTGAAACCCATTTAACTGGAGTTTCACAGGCTGCCTTCCCTGCCTACCACTAGGTCTTACTGGGATTCTAATAACCCCGGGTAACAAGGGGGTTACACTCACCCTTGACCAAGAAAATGACTGTCTGCAGTCATTGTTTACCCAGCTTTAGGCCATCCCACCCTATGTGCTACCTGCGGAGGGGGGTGATCAGGCCCCCTCCTACCATGTGCGAGCACAGGCAGGCAACACTAAGGGTCTAGCGGCCTTTAGCTGACATATCAGCCTCTACTCTACCCACTTACTATGGCCGCCTAGTGGCTCTGGTAGAACTTTCCAGAGCATAGCCCTAATAGATCAGCACTGCAGTTCCTATGGCCATTCAGGACCACAGCCTGTCTATCCCCCCTAGCCCTCTAGGGAAAACCTATCTGCCTTTGTCTTAACACCCATAAACAAAAACAACCCGGGGACCTCCCCGACCTTGGGCAACCTGCAACCACACACCAAGAACCTAATACCACAGTATTATATCATTTTACTGCCTCCTCCCTACCCCCACAACCACACCTGTGGAAGGAAAAGGGTTAATACAGTAACAACAACAATAACAACACCACAGTACTTTAAATCACTACACACTAAAGTACTAATGAGGAACTCTGATGAGCCCCTCCTCCTCTTCTTGTCTTTTCTTCTATTTTCTCCAGGAACACCTGCAAGAAAAAGAAAGACAACACACACTCCTAATCTGCATACACAGTCTACCTAAAACCCCTACCATCAAAACACTGAAGAATCCCAAAAAGATTTTTTAGAAAAGGGTAGAAAACAGTATTTACATTAGAAATCAGTAGAAAACAACAACATTATTTACAATACACATTTGGGGGATGGAGTGCCCTAAAAGTCCCAACTAGTGACCACAAGGCTAGTCCAATAAAGAGTCTCTCCTGGGCCGGAGCCCGGTGAAGCACAGTTCTAACAGGCCAAAGTCCCAAAGGGGAGAGTGTTTGAGGACAGGTCACACATTTTGGAGTCTGCTAGTATAGGGTGTGTACTGCAATGTCATAAAGACAGAAAAGTTCGGACTTACCAGCCCCTTGTAGAATGGATAATTTTGAACCGACCTGCACCTCTGACAAAGACTCTCCCTGGCAGCATTTCTTCCGATACAGCTGGGAGGACATCTTCCAGGAACCACAGGAGGGCACATCTGGGAACTGCTGGGCTGATGTCATCTCTGGAGATGGAACCTTAGAACAGGAACAAAAAGGAAAACAGCTGATCCGATGTCATCCGATTACCAGGCAATGAAGCAGGATACAGCTGGGATGGCGTCCTCTCTGGATCTGAAGTTATCTGGTGGGCCAGTCAATGGATTCTGGAAAGGCCAGTACACTGTAGAACTGATGAATGTGGAGCACCTGAGTCCTGGATGTCCATACTGGCGGATCAATAAAGGCACTTCACAGTCTGGTGTAGCAGTATTGAATACCACTGCTCGGCTTTCCATTTTGTAGGCACAGGCACATTTGCTGGGAGGTCCTTGCACTGAGGCCAATAGTACCGGGGGCCAGAAGCTTGAATTATTACCCCATCTGGGCACACATAATTCACAAAGTGGGAGATTTCACGTCCCTCTCCGTCCACTATTCACACTCTGTCCCTAAACAGTGTCCTGCCTCTCTTCCACTGGGTATATTTCTCGCCTTAGACAGCTAGTATTGGAGCCCACTCGAGAGGGAGCAATCTTAGACCTGGTTCTCTCAAATGGAGATGAAGAGAGGATCACAGATGTAGAAGTGGGCAGTCATCTGGGAACTAGCGACCATCGAACAGTATGGTTCACAATAAACACAGCAATAGAGTCAAGCCATACAAAGGCAAAAGTACTGAACTTTAGGAGGGCTGACTTTGCCAAAATGGGTGAGTGCCTAAGGAATACACTAGCAAATGGGCAGGAAGGAGGGGTGGAAGAACAATGGGGAATAATAAAAACTGCCATCACAGAGGTAACAAGCCTTTGTGTGAAGCAAATAAACAAAATGAAACGATGTAAGAAACCACTATGGTTCTCAAAGGAAGTGGCAGTAAAGGTTCAAGAGAAAAAGAAAGCATTCAGGAAGTACAAGGAATCACAGAAGGAGCAGGACAGAAAACTGTATCAGTTAAAGCAAAAGGAAGCTGGGAAGGCAGTCAGAACAGCAAAGGCCCTAACCGAGGAAAAGATATCCAACTCAGTTAAGAAGGGGGATAAAACATTTTATAGGTACATCAGGGAGCAAAGGAAGACCAAGGGAGGGTTAGTGAGGCTTAATAAAGAGGAGGGAGGGTGGGCAGAGGGTGACTGTGAAAAGGCAAAGATACTAAACAAATACTTTTGCTCAGTATTTACAAAGGAAGTGGGGGAGGTACCTAAAACAAACAGTAGAAACACTCTGGATACAGAAGTTGATACCAGCCCATTTACAGAAGAAAGGGTTCTGAAAGAACTCTTAAAACTGAAGGTGGACAAAGCAATAGGGCCTGATGGGATTCATCCCAGAATTCTAAAAGAACTAAGGTAGAACTAGTGACACCACTGACTACCCTCTTTAACAAATCATGGGAGGATGGGGTGGTACCCGAGGACTGGAGAAGGGCAGATGTGATTCCCCTTTACAAAAGTGGGAGCAAGGCAGAAGCAGGAAACTACAGACCTGTTATTTTAACCTCAGTGGTAGGGAAAATGATGGAATCACTTCTGAAGGAAAGAATTGTTGAGTATCTAGAGGCCAGAGGGGCTCAGGACCCAAGGCAGCATGGATTCACAGTGGGAAGGTCATGCCAGACAAATCTGGTAGATTTATTTGACTGGGTGACCAAAGTAGTAGATCAGGGAGGGGCTGTGGACATGGCCTACCTAGACTTTAGCAAGGCATTTGACACAGTCCCACACAAAACATTAATATACAAGTTAGCCAGCCTAGGAGTGGGTCCCAAGATGGCAGCCTGGGTAAAGAATTGGCTGGAGAATAGGACACAGAGAGTAATAGTAAATGGAGTCCACTCTGAAGAAAGGGGGGTTACTAGTGGGGTACCACAGGGTTCAGTATTAGGACCGGTCCTCTTCAATGTCTTTATAAGCGACATTGCAGAGGGACTGGAAGGAAAAGTATGTCTCTTTGCAGATGACACAAAGATCTGCAACAGAGTTGATGCACAAGGTGGGGTGGAAAGGATGAGAAGGGACTTGCAAGGTTAGAGGAATGGTCAAATGTATGGCAGCTTAGATTCAATGCTAAGAAGTGCAAGGTAATGCACCTGGGAAACAAAACCCAGGGGAAGAGTACACAATGGGGGGTGAGATACTAACAACAACAAAAATGGAAAGGGACCTGGGGGTAGTCATATCAGATGACCTAAAGGTGGGCAAGCAATGTGAGAGGGCAGCAAGGAGGGCTGGGGAATACTGGGATGCATAGGGAGAAGCATCACCAGTAGAAAACAGGAAGTTATTTTCCCTCTATACAGACAGTTGGTGAGACCCCATCTGGAGTACTGCGTGCAGTTCTGGAGACCCAATCTCCGCAAAGACATAGACAGGATGGAGGCTGTCCGGAGGAGGGCAACTAAAATGGTGCAGGGTCTGCACTGGAAGACATATGAAGAGAGACTTAAGGAGCTGAATATGTATAGCCTCGAGGAAAGGAGGGAGGGGGGGACATGATAGAAACTTTCAAATACCTCAAGGGAATCAACAAAGTCCAAGAGGGTAGCATCTTTCAAAAAAGAGGTGTGCAAGAACAAGGGGAACAATTTGAAGATAGAAGGGGTGGCCCAGAGGTAATTTAAGGAGAGTATTTTTTCACAGAGAGGGTTGTGGATGCATGGAATGGCCTTCCGAAGAAGTTGTGGAGTCAAAACAGTGGTGGAATTCAAGCATGCATGGGACAGTCAGAAGGCAATTCTAGGGGTTGGGGATAGGAATAAGTAGGCTGCTGGTTAACTAGGATCTGCAGCTTATCCATTAGGTAGGGAAATGGGCAGACTGGGTGGGCCAAGCGGTCCTTATTTGCCGTCAAAATCTATGTTTCTATGTAAACAGTCTATTTTTTACATGCTTGTTGGCCCCAGGATGCACACTTTTCATTGCTTCGGCCCAGATCCAGGATTTCCTGCTGTTCTCAATCTCCTCCCAGACTTTCCGAGGAAAGGTAGGAAAGGTCATACCATAGATCTCATTTGCCTTTCTAAAAAACAGTCTTTCCTCTTTACTAGCTTTGGTCAACCTGAGACCGCTGGCCTGGCTTGGGGATGGCCAATCCTGGTTCTGCCAGCTTTGCATCCTTAATGAGATTAAAAATGGATCCCTGACTACTTCTTGCATAGCCAGGGCAGTGGCATTACCACTCTCTTCCATGCATTCCTCCGAGGCAAGATCTTGAGGCTGTGTACCCGTTCCTTTTTCACAAGGCCACATAGGTTCCCCCTCATCTTCCTCTTCACTGAGGATCTGAGCCCAGGAGTGAGCAGTCGTTCTCACTCCTGAGACTATCCACTCATCACTAGGCGCAGAGGTCGACACCTCCCACTCAAAGGTCTCCCACATATCATCTTCTCCTAGGAGACTTGGGCTAGGCTCCCCCTCCAGGGGTCTACTAATGCTTTATCCAAACTTTCCTTTTGAGATCCAGCATCTGAAACTTCAACTTCTGGTTCCGTCTCTAACTCTGCACCCTCTAGCTTTGAGCCACACTCCCCCGAGGGGCCTTCCTCCACAGGCTCCACCTGGTGCTGTGTGCTGCCAACTGTAGATTCCTGAACCTTTGTCCGTGTGGGAGCCAAACGAATTTGAGGCGCCTTATACAAGCCATATTTTTCTAGGCATCCAGCACAGTGAGGAATCATGAAGACGTCCCTTCCAGTTCTCAAGCATATTTGACACACATGCACTGGAAAACCAGGAATCGCCACATGAGGAGGCAGTTGTCCTCCATAGCACCACTTTTCAATATCCCTCAGTCTATCCACTGCTGCTGTTACTGCAGCCCGGGCATGATCCGGGTAACGAGCTGGTTCTGAGGCCATAACTGTAGAAAAACAAACAAAACTTCACTGTAACTGAAAGTTCCACTTTACTGCACACCTTCTTTACTTTTAAAATGGCTTCTTTGCTGCTGTGTACTTTACTACTCCACCCTGTAAAGGTGGCGGTAGCACTCCTGTGCATCAGCATTCAGAAATTGGGTCAAGCCACTGCGCACCCGATTTACACACACTACTGATAACTTTTGTTCAAACTGCACAAACTTGCACTGTTCTTGTTCTAAACACATTTACATGATTTTCCACGGACTTTTCACTTGCTGGAAACATTTCTTTGACTCACAGTCCCTTAAAGCTTCAGGTTTTTAAGCACAGGATTGCCTGTAAAACTAGTGCTGCACATTTGGCTACAACTCACAGTCTCTCTCTGGCTTTAAACTTTAAACTGATGCTGAACTCATTACTATGCACACAGTCAATGGCTTAACAGACTTGCACTTGCTGGCAGGACTTGACACAGTCATTACTTGCAAAGCGACTACACTGCTGCACACATATTTTGCTGGCATAGGGCAGAAAATCACTGTTTGAGCAATTTCAATGTTAGTACTTACTGTTATCAGTAGCAGTTTGCTGCGATGGAGAAAAATGGCCTGCAGCCAGTTCTTGGAGGCCTCAGAACAGAAACGGGTGGGCAGTCCTGCCGATCGTCTCCTCGACCACCACACTTGCAATTCAGACGATCGATTAGTGGGTTGAGCCCAATTTTAAACAAGCAAATCTATTTTTAGAAGGTTTACAGTGATTTTAACACTCTGCGACGCTCCTCCACAAGCCAGTACACGCACTCCACTCACACTCCCTCTCGAATGCTGGGCAGTCACTGTAGAGCTGGCTGAGGGGTGGGACTGATTGCAGCCTCATCAATCACACAACGCCATGCAAATGAGCCTCTTCTTCCTCACGAGTGCTTTTCTTCTCACAGCGATCGTCGAGCAGGCAAATTTAAACTGTAGAATGCATTTTTTTTTCTCAACTGACTCCACGGCGGGAGCCCATTTCAGCCATTTAACATAGCCATTCACACCTACAAGTCTCTCAGTTCATTTAAAAGCATTTCCAACGTCCAGGGCACAATTTTCCTGTTGCTACCCCTAGTCTTCCACACTTTTCTTTACCATAGTTCTTTTTAAAAGCATTTGCAACGTTCAGGGCACAATTTTCCTGTTGCTATCCCTAGTCTTCCACACTTTTCTTTACCAGTTCTTTTTAAAAGCATTTCCAACATCCAGGGCACAATTTTCCTGTTGCTACCCCTAGTCTTCCACACTTTTCTTTACCACAGTTCATTTAAAAGCTGGCAAAACGCTGTAAACAACTGATGCAGGACAAGGGCACACTCTTTGGCTTCACTGCTCCTTGGTAAACAGTTGGCATTTTAAACAGCAGCATAAGATCCACAGCACACAGCAACACTAGTTAACTTGCTTCAGCTTTTGGGCTACCCACTGCCAGATAGCCAAAACTCTAGCCCCCTTGCGAGCACCCTCCTTCCCAGAATTAAATCCAAAGCGGTGCCACCATTTTTGTAACCCCCTCGCCCCTGCCTTTTTGCAAAATGACAGGTGGCATGCTGTTGAAGCTGACAGCAGTACCTGGAGGAGACTGGGTTCGGGGAGGATGACGTTACTCAGCACAGGGGGGCCTAGGTTTGGCTACTCTGCACAGGGGCACCCAAGTAAATCCGAACACAGGAAGCAATAACTGTAATGTCCAGAACCAGGAATGGGATTCTACAGTGTGGCTTTTATTCACTTTCAAGCTGAACAAACAAAGCATAAATGGCCCCCCACAGGGCTACTTTCCTGGTAATGCAGATTAGAGACAACAGCAGAACACTTCTTCGCTATTTCCAGCCCTCAGACTCTGAACCCAACAGGCACACAGCCCGAACTTGCACGCAGCTTTGGGTACACAGCCCGACTTGTACACTACTTGGGTTTTCCCCACTGGCTCGGCTCCCCCGCAGGCCACTTGATCCATGGTCCATTTTGGGAAATGAACCAGTTTTCCTGTTGTGGCTCTCCAAACCACCTTAGAGCCTTCGACTCCTAGAGGGAATTTTCCTTCCAATCCCACGCCTGGGTACTCCCCTCATCACTGGCCAAGTGCAGGAGGCAAAGTAGAAATCCACAGAGCAAATCCGTAGAGGTGGACCTGGTCACTAAAGATGGGGGGTCTCCCACCTCCAGCTCCCACAATCCATACCCGGCCATTTCTCTGGAAACGAAACAATTCTTTTACTGAAAGCTTGGCAATTAGATTACTGGGTAGACGTATGTCACATCTCCTCTACATGTCTTGACTTCCCATAAGTGCTGGACTTGAACATACTTTTACTTTTTGGCTAAGCCTATTACTCTAGGCCTCCCTCTATTTCAGTAGTCCAATCCCCACTATCACACAAGTCCCAGGGTGAAAAAAATAGGCCCTTTAGAAAGAGCAGACACTCGCCCTCCGGTTGCAGGTGCCCCACAGGCAATTCACAAATCTTCTTGTTTCCCAAAAACTCTGGAACAAATAAGGCAGCTTCTCCACTAGCAGCAGAACCAGGGGGGTTGCCCCTGGAATATGCATGAAACCCTTTCCTGCCCCCATCCCCGGAGGGAGGGGGCACTGAGACCCGAATCAGTGGTCTCCACCACTTACAAACTGCTTCTGTGTCTCTCTTTTGGTGGAAACACACACCTTTTTCCTAACTGTAGCCCTGTGTCAGGGCTGAGGCTCCACGAGCCTACACAGAGCTGCTGTGCTGCTCTTTCAGCAAGCTTCCAACTCCAACTGACCTACAGACTACTGTTCAAATCTCCCAACATTCTATTCCAACTCCCTGCTGCAGATTCCATTGTGGCTCATGCAGCTGTGATAGTTCTATGGTGATGTCATCCCTCAGTCTCAGCTGAGACTGAGAACAGAGTGAGACAGTGCGAAACCCATTTAACTGGAGTTTCACAAGCTTCCTTCCCTGCCTACCACTAGGTCTTACTGGGATTCTAGTAACCCCGGGTAACAAGGGGGTTACATGTAGATTCTACCTCAATGTCCCCAAGGTCTGACAGGAGAGTGGCCCTAAGGGTTAGCAAGTTCCTGGCAGAGCTAGGCTATGTGGATGCCTGGAGAGATTTTAATGGGCAGAAGAGAGATCACACCTTCCTGTCTTTGGTACATAAAGTACATTCTAGACTAGATTACTTTTTTGTGCCCAAGGAATATAATCCACAGATAGGAACGGTAGAGATAAAGGAAACCTACCTCTGTTAATGCAACTCCATATGGGGCAAAGTAAGAACAGATCCCTATGGTGAATGAATATATCCCTTTTACAAAGTAAAAATGCTCAAAAAGCAGTCCAAGAAATGAGTAAAGAAGCACTTATAATAAATGATTCTCCTGAGATCTCCCCCTCCATGTTGTGGGATACAATAAAGGCTGTGGTAAGGGGTAGGCTCATTGCAATGGTGGCCCATCATAAAAGAGAAAGGGAGGCCAAAAAGGTGGTCCTCCTGGGCTCAGATAAGGGAATCAGAAAACTCCCTGAAAGAGAAATATGAGGCAGCTAAGGAAAAGGAGTTGCAAATGCATAGGAAGGCACTTAATAATATCTTGGATTATAGGGTAGAACAAAACTTGCTATACTTAAAAATACTATGAGAGGGCACTAGGGCATTGAGGCTACTGGCTAGCAGACTGAGACAAAGAATGGCCAAGGCCACAATAAGTAAGATAGGACAGCCCCATACTAAAGAACAACTAACGAGTACAGGAAAAATAGCAGAGGCATTTACAAACTATTATCAGGAGTTATATAAGGCAGGTCCTGCACCCAAAGCGGACAGGATGACCCATTTTTTTGTGGCGTTACACCTGCCACAGGTTAGGAGAAAGATGCCATCTGATTGATCACACCATTAGGAGATGCAAACATAGGAGCTGAAATAAGTAGAATTAAAACAGGGACGTGCCCTGGTATGAACGGGTTTCCAGCTGAGTTTTTTTAAACTCTTTGGGAACCAAGTTATACAAACTTTAGCGAAGAGTATACAACTCCTTGCTGACAGGGGAAGGTACAATTCCACCCTCTTGGATGTTTGCAGTTGTGGCTATCTTGTCTAAACCCACCAGGGACCCCCTGCTGTGTACTTCCTACAGGCCAATCTCTATAATAATTACTGACTATAAGATACTGGCTGGGAAAATGACTAGGCACCTTGAAGATATCATCCCTCAGCTCATACATGCTGATCAGACTGGTTTTGTACTGGGTCACCAAGCCCAGGATAATATCTGTTGGGTGGTGAACATCTTAGAGCACCTGAGGAAGACAGGGAAGCCAGCTCCAGTCATGAGTTTAGATGCAGAAAAAAGCATTTGATAAGATGCTTTGGCCTTTCTTACAGGCATCCCTGGTGGGCTTTGGCTTCCCAGAGGGGTTCTGTGGATTTGTATCCAGATTGTATACCACTCAGAGGGGTTGTGTGAGGGTAAATGGACACACTGGAAGCTTTTTGCAGCTGGAGCAGGGAACAAGGCAGGGCTGACCCCTTTCGCCCCTGTTCAATATTTTTGTGGAGCCCTTAGCTCAGGAAATTTGCCTGAACCCAGAGATAAGAGGAGTGGACCTGGGAGGGATGGAGCATAAACTAGGTTTATATGCAGATGATATCCCGGTGTTTTTAAGTAACCCAGAATCACCCCTTCCGGAAGTATTCAAGTAGTTGCAACAATTTACTGAAATCTCAGGCTACTCGCTAAACACCACCAAGACAAAGATTTTGAAATGTGCATATCAAGTTCCCCCAGACATCCAGTGGGATTTCCCGATGAGATGGGGGCTGGATAAGCTCAAATACTTAAGGGTGTTTCTGGGTATAAACCCATCTACTCTATTTTTTTGACAACTACCCAACCTTTATAAAGGAGTTAGTGCAAGGCTATAGGAGATGGGCATTACTACCCTTGCCTATCCATTCTCGAGTCCAGACAACTAAAATGAACATACTCCCCGGCTCTTATACTTATTCCAGAGTGTTCCCTGTAAGATCCCACAACAAACCTTAATGAGCTGGCAGAAGCAATTATTATCCTTTGTCTGGGGGGCTGGGAGGCCGAGGGTCTCCAGAAATGTGTTAGACCCACCAAGGGGAGAGGGGGGTCTTGTGGTTCCCTGTCTTCCAGACTATTGGATAGCCTCACAGATGAAGATGGTACTAATGTGGCACCACCTTCAGTACACATCTCAATGGAAGTCAATGGAGCTGCACATGGTGCAGACCCTCCCGCCAGCCATTTCCTTCAATTGCCAATTGCAGGTACGCAATGTTCAGCAACTTCCAACAGGAGTTGATGTAGCCCTTGATGGGTGGCAGTGGGGGACTAACAGGGGTGGAACTGCACAATATATGTGGAGATATAGATGGTGAGCTTGGAAGGAGGGCTTTTGCCCCACAACACATGATACATGGTTCAGACACCAGGCACTTAGGGGGTTTCACTCGCCTTGGCAGGTGTTGAGTGGAGGGTCTCCAGCATCTTTTGAGGTGGTCCAGGCCCTTTTTGACCTAGACCTGAAAGACAGGTTCAAATATTATCAAATTGGAAACTGGATAAGTGCTAACCTGAATAGCCCAATGGGAGTGAGGGGCCTGGATACCCCACCCCCACCTTTTAAACAAATCTGGTCCACTCCTTCGGGAAGAGGCGCGATCACCATACTTTATAATGCCTACCTGTTGGACCATGGTAGCCACACCAGAGGGGTCAAAACTAAGTAGGAAGAAGAAATAGGGAGAAACATAAAGAAAGACACCTGGGCTGGGATCTGGAGGGCAGTCTAGTGGACAACCTCCTCCCCAACTTGGCGCAAATTTATGTGGAAAGTTAGAATCAGGTACTTCTTTGTCCCCAGGACTCATGCACGATTCGGTGCCAGTGGCTCCTCTGCTTGTTGGCAAGGATGTGGGGGGGATTCAGCAGGTCACTGCCACATATCATGGCAGTGTCCGGATCTGGGGTCCTATTGGGATCAATTCACCAGACACCTGGGGGCAGTGTTTCCAGGAGTGGAGGGGCTGGGTCTGGAGCACATGGTACTGGGAGTTGAACCAAGATGTCTGCGGGGAAGGGAAGCTAAATACCTATGGCGTATACTGTGCGCCGAAGCATTGAAGGCCCTTATGAAATTATGGCTACAAAAAGCAGTCCCAAGGTGTATGACTGGGTCAATATCATTACTTCAATACAGGAGATGAAAGAATCACATTTGCAACCCAGCATAGACAAGCTCAGTACATCAATAGATGGACCAGGTGAGAAATGTACACCCCAAGTTTAGGAGTGGAGTAGAATACGCTATCCCCCTGGTCATCTATCTGACTAAAATACCTGCTGCTATGACCTGTACCATAGGTAGAGGAGCAGGAAGGGCAGGGGGAAAAGAACTGAACTTATTGATAGCATGATGGACTGAGCTTGGGAGGACATAGGGTAAGGTGAGAATGTTGTTTGTCTACTACATAATCATGAAATAATTATTAATAATAGAGCTGGGACTACATATTGTGAAGGGAGGGCAGAATGTAAATTTAACTTAAATAGTTTCCATTTTAAAATAATAAAATAAAATCAATTGTTTAGGTGGGATGCAGCGGGGGACAGCAGGATTAAATCTCTCTCGATTAAAGTTTTTCCGTATAAAGTAATTCAACAAAATTGTAAAAAACATTTATTTTCTTTTGGAGGATTGATTTTTCATATATAAATATACATATATACATACATATATTACAGATTTGTATGTATTGTGAGCTTCTATCCTCTAATTTAATAAAGTAAAGTTTAAAAAAAAAGACTTCCACTGCATAACTTCACAATCGTGACCATGATAGAGGATAAGTCCTCACCCGAGTTCAGCCGGTGCTGAGGGGTTGGTGACGAGTCTGTGTTTTGGCACTGGGGAAACTCAGGAGACACTGATAGACCCCTGGACAAAGAGTCCAAGAAATTGGAGCACTCATCCAGAAAGGTCTGTGCTGCCTCCTCACTGGGCCTCTGTCAGGTGAGTTCAGCCATTATCATGGCATGCTTCTTTCATACCTTTCACAAATGCACTCCACAGGTCAGGCCATCTGCTCCCACAATGCCAACCTCAGAGTGCAATAATGTTGAACAGGAGACACACAGAGTAATCCCCCATCTATTTTAGGTCTAAATCACCTAATAGCTTCTAGTTCTTGAGGACGGGGTCACAATGTGAACCTTATGTTAACATACCCAATTTTCAGGCTCAGATATGTACCTTCTCTATGAATGTAGTACAATCCTTCTTGCAGGGGCACCAAGCCAGGTTTCCAAAATGTACCCTTTCAACTCTATATGAGACCTAGGTATATTCTTACCTTTAATTAAGCTTAGTAACACCATTCAAGCCATTATCAGCTGTCAGCCTTAAACACAGGTTCAGCAATCACATGAAAAATAGCAGAAAAGAGGACAGGTAGTATTTAAAACAAATTTTGTTTACTAAAAAGTTTAAAACAGGTAGAATCAAACACGGAACAATTAGATCATGAACTTACAATCACATAAAACATGGGAAGTTACAGAACTCAAACTCCTACCACAAATTTAAGTTCTTTCCTATCTAGTTGTTACCATAAGTGCTTTCAAGTCCAGAGAATTATCTCTCTTGAGTCCAAAAATAATATGCACTGTTTCCCTCTGATAGCTGTTCATTTGAAACCCCATCTCCCCACCCCTTTTGTGAGGTCACCATTAGATCCTCCCTTAGTTTTAATTCTTAACATAATTATCTACAATGATGTATTTTATTAATGTGAACCTCAGCAACTAGCCATTTCCCAAATATGACAGACTTTGATCAAACATCTCTCTTTCATATTTTACAATCTCACAATCTATCACTAACTCTCAGCTAGGTGATAAATATATAGGACCAACCAAGTGACCCTCCTTCCTACTAGGTCATAAAATGTATAGTTAGGCCCAGATATTCAAACGGGTTGCGCCATGCGCAACAGGGTTGTGCATGCGCAAGTCCCAAACTGCGCCATTCTGCGATATTCAGAAGGAGGCAGTTGCGCCACCGAAAACAAGCTGAGCAATAGCCCAATGAAAATGAAGGCATGCGCAACCGAAGGGGGTGGATCCATGCATAAAGAGCGCAATGCGATATTCAAAGACTTGCGCGAAAAGCAATAGCGGCACAGCCAGAAATTGCGCACTAGCGGAAATGAGCCAAAATAAAAAGGCTCAAGGAAGCGGCGCAAGAACGCTACCAGGCTGCCAAGTGGGGGAGAGAGAGACAGAGACAGACAGACAGGCAGCAAAGGGCAGGCAGGGAAAGTGTGGCCCATAGTCTGTAGAGGCCAGTGGGGGGTGCCCGGTGCAGTGGAAGTGGCAGTCAGGACAGTGGGGGTAACACAGCAACACCAGCCAGGGGGGTCAGAAGCCAGGGAGATGGACAGTGCCAGTTTCCACATGGAAGCTGTAATGAGGGGGGTGAGAATGCATGCTGCAGGGGGACGTGGCCGTGGAAGGGCCCGTCAGCGGTATGCCCCCGACAGGCGGTACTGTGCCCGCATCAGCTTTGAGCTGTACACAGATGTAGAGATCGTGGTCCGGTACCGCCTGAACAGGGCAATACTGAGACGGCTCTGTGAGCTGTGCAGTGATGTGATGCAGGCACCCTCACGATGGAGTCACGCTCTGTCGGTGGAGACCAAGGTTACAGTCTGCTTGTGCCTGCTCACCACGGGCACCTTCCAGAGGCTAACAGGGGACACCACAGGCATCACACAGTTGGCCACATCACGCATCCTCACCCAATTCCTCAGCAGCGGAGTACATCCATTTCCCCAGCACTGTGGCAGAGCGTACAGAAAACATGCAGGAGATCCACAGGGTAGCACGTATGCCTGGCATACTAGGGGCCATAGACTGCACCCATGTGGCCATTCGCACGCCACCTGGCCCTGATGGCCAGGCATATCGGAACAGAAAGGGATTCCCCAGTGTCAACTGCCAGGTGGTGTGTGATGCCACTGGGCGCATAATCAATGTCTGTGCCACACACTCTGGCGGAGCACATGATGCCTTCATATGGTATCAGTCTGCACTGTGCCATTGATTTGAGAGTGGGGACATCCCCACAGGACATCTAGTGGGTGAGTACACATGTATGGAATGCAAACTCGGGGCAAGGGTGGGAATGCCACAGGTGCCATGGTAGTGGCACACAGAGAGATGGCCAATATGGACCCGAACATGACACTGATCTCCACCATCTCCACACAGGTGACTGCGGATACCCACTCCATCCCTGGCTGCTCACACCATACCGGCGCCCCATGACCCCAGCGCAGCTATGCTATAATGAGGCACATGCCGCAACATGCAACATCATAGAGCGGGTGTTTGGGATGCTCAAGGCACGCTTCCGATGCCTAGACACCTCTGGTGGTGCCCTACAGTACAGCCCCAAAAGGCCTGTGGGATATTCCTGGCCTGTTGCATCCTGCACAACATGGCCAAAGACCATGGGATAGCCGTACAGGTTGAACAGAGGGACAGCGATGGGGATGCCAGTGGTGCCGGTGATGATGGTGATGAGCAGCCCCCCCTAGGACGGAGGGACCCCCGACTGATCCAGCAGGCCCAGCTGCACTGGGACACCATCACAGAGGAGCACTACTCACAACACAGGTAAGTCAAGGGGACATGTGCAACCAACACTTTCCATGCGCAAACCACAGGCACACAGGGGAACACACCAGGGGTGCATGACAGTGAGGGGAGTGGAATGGTCCAGGCATACAGACACACCATCGGGAAGGGGTGAGCACTCATATGGACACACACACACCAGGCGCAGAGTGTACATGGGCAGATGCACAGCACTGCAGAACTGACATTGCAAACACACAGCACCACCGGACCACCCCCACCACCCCGCATTGTCCAAGCACGCGGTGTCAGATGCTGGGCACCCTTGCACCTTTGGTGTACAGTGCAATGCAGGCATCATCATGCACACGCACCTGTGGACAGCAGTTGGAAGGGTGTGAGGTGGTCCGTGTGTCAGCGCTCAGAGCAGAGCACCCAGCAGTGCACTGCCCACCATGACACACATTGCACACATGGCAGCACCAGACAGGGCCTGCACTGGGAGACAGCTCAGTCATGTAGCACTGTCCCACGGCCACCACGGATGCATGGGTGGCCCCGCCATGACCCAACAGCATGGGCAGGCTGAGCAGGGGCCACATGGGGTGGCACTGTTGCACCACCAGGGGTCCCACTGCGCGAACGCGACCTTGCCCGCACAGGGGTCTGCAGCATGCCGAACAAACCTGCACTCAAGGGTGCTCGGGATGCCCACAGCAGAACCCGGCGTCGACAGACCTGGTGTCACACGACGCCGGGAATGGGGAGTGGAGAGTGCACTGTGTGGGGTGTGCGGTACAGGGGCACCTGACTGTGTGCCCAATGCGTCCACGACAGAGACCACTGCCTGGTTCAGCCTGTCAATGGCGGCGGTCACATCCGTCTGCATACGGACCAGCTCGGCTCAGTCCCGAGCACACTCCCTGCTGTGCCGCTCCACGGACACAGACAGTGCCTCCATGGACTTTGCAACCCGCCCCTGCAGCTGTACTGATTCCTGCAGCAGGCGGGTGTGTGCATCCAATGGGTACTGTGCCCCAATGGCATCCTGACCCCCAGGGTGTGGACGGTCCTGATGCACAACACCCCTTGAGGGTGGGCGCTGTTCACCAGGACCAGGAATGGGTGGCTCAAGAGGCGCGGACATGTGCCACTGCTTGACACTGTACCCCCAGACCTGGTGTGCGACTGCTGCTGCTGCCCTCCAACCACTGTGCCCCAGGTCCACCTGTTCCACCGCTGTGCTGGCAACAGTGCCAGACATCTGCACAGCCACCGGTGCTGCCTCACCGGTGCTGACAGGCACAGCCTGGGACTGTGCCAGCATGCCAGTACACATGTTTGAACCAGAAAGGCCCAGGAGCACGTGCTGGCCTGCCGTGTGTCCATCATGGGACACACAACCATCACTGCCCATTGCAGGCCTTCTATCATCAATGGTGCAGGTATGTGCTACTGCCATGGTCACAGCGTGCTGGCATGCTTGCATGCCAGACTGCTGAGACACAGGCTGTGCACCCCCTGCACCCATATCACTGACACCAGAGTTGTCGGCCCAGCGCATGCTGCTGCAGTGCCTGCTGGCTGGTGGTGGAGGTGGATGGTCCTCCTCCATGTCCAGCAGGTCAGCATCACTGTCTGACCCACCACTACCATCTCCTGAAGATGAACAGGATCTGTAACAGAAAGAGAGTACATGTAGTGCCTGTGAACAACCCCCCAAACACCAACACCATGTCATACCGTGCAGTGATGGGCTTCCACCTGTCTGGAATCCTCCGCCTGGTATGTCCTCAATGGCGCTCGGCTGCATGGCTGCGACCAGTGTCTCCTCAGTTGGGGTCAGCTCCAACACCACTGGCGGGCCCCCGCCAGTGCCAGCTCGTGCCGCCCTGAAGGCTGCCACCTTCTCTTTCAACCTCCTGCGGTCTGTCCCCATCTTTTTCTTGCATTCCTGCATGGAGCACTGGTGGCTTCCGTGCAGGTTAATGGCCCGAGCTACCCCCTCCCATGCAGCTGCACGGGACTGAGGGGTGCCCCTCCGTCCACTCAGTACTAGCTCCTCATCCAGGTAGGCCTGAAAGAGGGCCTCCGTCTCTGCTGCTGTGAAGTTGGGCCTCCTCATACGCCCACCGTCCTCACCCTCACCTTGGCTCTGCTCGGTCATGGTGATCTGTATGGGGGGAAGTGGACACCTGTCACTGTGCAGTCTACAGCATTTCCCCATGAGCATTGTCCTGAACATCACACAGCATGCGACTCACCTCTCACCTGCAGTAACCGAATCTGGCCAGCGCAGCCCAATGTCGCACATTTATAGCGCAACACATGCAAATTAGGAGTGGAGCAACTTTAATGACATGCAAATCGCGCCACTGCGCCCTTGAATGGCTGATCAGATGATTTGCATGTGTCGGCTGAATATCGCGAATCTGCACTTTGCGCACTACGGAAGAGTCAGCTGAGCCAATGGCGCAGATCTGTGCCTGTGTGGTACACTGCATTGCACATGCCCAGATAGCTTACATGCATCTGTCGCACTGCTGACGTGCTGAGCCGATCGGCAATTCAGGCCATGGCCACCATTGTGCCAGTGGTGCTAGAGCACTGGGCACTATATGGCGCTGTGGCACTACTGCGCAATAGTCCACTGTGGCACTGGTACGCAGCTGGTCGGTCGCGTAGGATGCCTATACATCAGATGGCGCTGTGCGTAGCCTTGCATCATTGCGCATGACCTTGTGTATGCCCTTGGCCCCCTGGCGCTGTTCGCCTGCCATGTGTACGTCCCTATTGCGCTGTCTGGTGACAGCGCTATGTGAAGTGACGGCGCTGTTCAAACAGCGCGATTGGAGCCTGTGGTGGTCTATTGAGCAACATCTCCATGTGGGGTTACGGTGCAGCAGGGCGCCATATTGCCTGCTGTAAACTTGCTACCATGGCTAGGAGGAGGGCTGTGAGTTGGAGCCAACTGGAGGTGGCCAACCTGGTGACCCTAGTAGAGCCCCACTATGAGGCACTCTATGGTGAGGCCCCCCTCACCATAGCAAGAACGGAGGTGTGGCAGCAAGTGGCCACTGACCTGGTGGGGGTCACTGGACAGTGCCGGTCTGCTGAGCAGTGCCGCACCGGTACAGTGACCTCCGCCGGAGGGAGCCAGACGTGTTGGCGAGGCTGCGGCATGTGCCAGGTGGGGCGTGGTTCTAGACCAGGTGGGTGTACCATCTATGCACCTGTGTTATCTTTAGGGGTGTGTGTGTGTTTTGGTGGCTGTGCATAGGTGATGGCTCGGCCACGGTTGGCTGTGTCAGTGTGTGCAGCTGTGAGATGAATGGGTATGGCTGTGTGGGCAGGCACTCTCACTGGGGCAGGGGGCACTCTGCTTTTGAGTCACACTGATGTTTGTCTCAACATATGTCTCCCACAGGCCGGGATGTGAGGATGCGGGCCCAGGTCGATGACGGCCATGCCAGGGACCCGGGGCCAGCAGGGGTGGCACCCCAACAGCATCGTCAGCGGCAGCAACAGCGAAAGACGGAGCTGCTTGAGCAGTGTGAGTATCATGACTTCATCAATGCTATTGCATGTTGGGGAGACCAGTAGCCCTGCACAATACAACCATGCAGGAAAGGGGAGGTCATAATTCCACTATATAGGACACTAGTGAGGCCCCACCTGGAATACAGTGTACATTTCTGGAGACCATCCCTACGTAAGGACGTAGAGTGGGCAGGGAAGGTTCAGAGGAGGGCAACAAAGATGGTGCATGGCTTGCATCACCAGTCCTATGGAGACAGGTTGAAGGAATTGAACATGTACTCCCTGGAGGAGAGGAGGGAGAGAGGGGATATGATAGAGACATACAAGTATCTTATAGGGTGGAACAGGGTGCAGGGAAACACTATTTTGAAGTGCAAAAGATGTTCCAGGACTACAGGGCATGGGATGCAGTTGGAGGGTGGATGATTCAGAGGAAACATGAGCAAGACTTACTTCACAGAACGGGTGGAGTACAAGTGGGACACCCTGCCAGAGGGAGTGGTGGGGGCTGACACACTCACGGGATTTCAAACTGCACGGGATAGACATAACGGTATTCTTGAGGTCAGGGGTAAGGGGCAACAGACTTCTAGGTAAACAAAGTAACTTACAGGCTGAAATGTACAGACTGTGTGGGCCATAGGCCCTTATCTGTCGACACTGGCTATGTATCTATGTCTGTAGGCATGACACAGGTGACATGCATCATTGTCCAGTTTCACAGCACGCCTGTGTATGCATCATGGTGGTCCATGGCGCACTGGGCACATGGCTGGGCACTGGCACCACACCCACACTGCCACGCCACTTGCCAGCCTTGTTTGTGCAGTGATGGACATGGGCAGTGTGTGTGTGCAGTAGCACATAGCTGGTGCCGCCTGTTTGTGTTGGCCATGTGCATGTTCACTGTGGGTGGGTGCATGCCATCACAGGTGCGGGACATAGGGCTATGGCTTGCAGGTTGGGTGGTGTTCAGTGTTGTGGTCAGTCACAGCCATTGACTGTGTTCCCATTTTCCTAGGCCTCGAGGTTCTCCGGAGGATGGCAACAGATGTCAGGGCCATCCGACAGCTGGTGGGGCAGAACTCTGACATCCTGCACTTTATTCACCACCATGGTGTACAGCGGAGGTGGCACAGACCAGCAGGAGACCAGCAGGAGGACGGGCGGCCAGCTGGCCCATGATTTCTCCACCCTTCCCACTTCTCCCATCCCTACCACCCTGCCTTCCCTCTCCAAGTTTGTAATCCCTACCCCTTGACCAACCCGACCTTCTACCCATCCCCCCCTTGTAAATAGTTGGACTTGTTTTGCTACTGTTTATTGTTCTTTAATACATTGTTATATTTTTATACGAATAATGTGTTGGTCTGTGATTTGCAGCTGCCTATGGGTGCCCAGTTGTAGGGGTGTACATGCCATCTGGACTGGTATGGTCCTGGGTATGTGTGTGTGTGTGCGTGTGTGTGCATAGGGAGGTATCTCCAGCATGGCAGTGACTTTCGGGTGGTCTTGCCATCTGCTGCCACCCACTGCTGGGTGCACAGGGTGTGTCTGGCTTGTAGGCTTCTGTGCTGCACGGGGTTGACGTGTGCTGGGGGGATGCATGGTTTCCTGCAGTGCCAGTCACTGCATAACATGGTGTCTTGGAGTCACAGTGCAGGGTGTGTGCAAGCGCGGGGCTGATGTGCACTGTGGTTGTCAACCCTGTGTGTGGCACCTCAGCATGCCAGTGGTTGTGCTGGGGTGTCATGGCCTGCTATGCTGTGTTGGCTTGTCCCCATGGGCAAGTAGGTCATCCGTCCCACCCCAGTGATGATGTGCTTGGGTGTGCAGGTGTGGTGTGGGTTCTGCAGTGTGTTCTTGTGCCCATGTGTGGCATGGCTGGCGGTGGGTCCCAGCCTGCCTCCCTGGATGTAACAGTTCCATTGCTCAGGGGGCTCTGCTTGCGCTATGGCACCTCTGGAATGCTCAGCTGGGCTGCCCTGGTTGCGCCATAGCGCAACATCTCGGCTCAGCTTCTCCTTCCTGGTTGCGCTATGGCACAGTACGTGCGATATTCAGACGTTGGTTGCTTGCGCAATTTGTTCTGCTCCATGTTTGAATATCGCACCTGTTGCGCATTTGCGCAACTGGTTTGTGCTTGCTCCTGCTGTTGCGCTCATAATGGGCGCAGTTTGAATATCTGGGCCTTAGTTTCTAACTTCAAAAGCAGGAGCAGGTTATAAGGGATAGTAAACTGTCTCTCTGGAAGGGTGTCTTAATTAATGGTTTCTCTGGTCTTTTCTCACATCCTGCTGCTTTAGCTACATTGACACTTTTGAGTTCAAAGGTCACTCACTGCAGCCTCCTGCTTGTCTTGTACCTAAGCAGACATTCTCATTTGTTTATAATACAAATATTACACAATCATAAGGTTAGAGGGGTTATCAAGTTACACTCCTCCCTCCTTAGAATGAATTTGGTAGATCTATTCCTGCATGGGATGAGTCCCCCAGATTCAGTATACATCTCAAAACTATGAGATAAACTATCAGCATTTGCATTCATTGCCCCAGCCCTGTGTGAGGCAGTCATGTCATACCCTTGCAAGGCAAGACTCCATCTTAATAGTCTGCCATTCATTTTACCCATTTATGCCAGCCAAACCAGGGGGCTGTGGTCAGTTTGTACTTCAAAATGCTGCCCATATAAGTATGGCTCTAACTTTTTTAGGGCCCACACCATTGCAAGACACTCTTTTTCCATAGTAGAGTAAGTCTGCTCCCTGGGAAGTAACTTTTTACTCAGGTACACTAGGGGGTGATCTTTCCTTTGGTTGGATGTCTGACTCAGCACTGCCCTAATACCCACATCTGAGGCATCAGTCTGGACTACAAAGGGTCTTCTGTAGTCTGGACTTGTCAATACAGAAGCACTGCACAGTGCCTCCTTCAGTTTGGTAAAGGCTTCTTCACAGACTGGTTCGCAGGTAACTTTCTTCGGCATCCTTTTCTTTACCAGGTCAGATAGGGGAGTGGCCAGGGCACTATAATTTGGTACAAATTTCCTTTAATACCCTGCTGTCCTTAAAAAACTCATGACCTGCTTCTGCATTTCTGGTCTGGGCCATGCCTTGATTGCCTCTATTTTTACTTTGTTAGGATGGAGCTGTCCCCAGCCTACAACACGCCCAAGGTATGCAAATTCAGCCATGGCCACCTGGCACTTCTCAGCTTTGATAGTGAGCCCGACCCTCTGTATCCTGCCCAGCACTTCCCTAAGGTGGGACAGGTGTTCCTTCCAGCAGGCACTAAAGATGGCAATGTCATCCAGGTACACCACAGCGTACTCCTCAGCACCACTTAACACCTGGTTCATAAACCTTTGGAAAGTGGCCAGGGAATCTTTAATTCCAAAAGGCATTACTTTAAATTCAAATAACCCTATCAAAGTGAAAAAGGCCGACCTCTCCCTA
This sequence comes from Neoceratodus forsteri, assembly GCA_016271365.2. NCBI lineage: Eukaryota > Metazoa > Chordata > Ceratodontiformes > Ceratodontidae > Neoceratodus > Neoceratodus forsteri. The sequence continues at coordinate 201,534,148 of CM057450.1, forward strand.
GCTGTGGCAGTTAACTCTACCTGCCAATACCCCTTTGTCAGGTCAATAGTTGTAAGGTAAGTCACCCCTCCTAATTTGTCCAAGAGTTCGTCCATCCATGGCATCGGGTGGGAGTCTGACTTCATGACTGCATTCAGTTCATAATAGTCCACATAAAAATGAGTACTGCCATCTGGCTTGGGAACAAAGGCCAAGGGTGAGGCCCAGGGGCTGTGGGATTCCTGTATTACCCCTAAATCCAGCATTTCCTCCACCTCCCTCCTAATGTCATTTTGGACAGCCTCTGACACCCAATACTCTGTCCACTGTATGGGTGCCTGTGTCCCAGTCTCCACATCGTGCAGCGCTAAGGGGGTTAGTACACGCTTGGTGCTAAACAGTGGGGCAAAGTCTTCTAAAACCTCCCTTATTTCCTGGATCTGGTCCGGGGCCAACTGGGGTGACAATTTGTCTCTGCAGAGGACTTCCACTTGCTTTTTTCCAGCAAGTCCAGAAGGGGGTCTCCTCCATCTGTCTCCTCCCAAGGACTACACACTGCAAACACCATGTCAGATCTATTAGCATGACTTCATCATGTTGTCATGGTACATTCTTTGTGTATATATTCTGTCAGTTAACTCTATAATGCAGTCAACAACATTTACCCATCTGACTACTTTGCACGATCCTGCCCACTCAGCCTGCAGCTTGTCTTTCTGGACCAGGATTAGGATCATGACTTCTTGACCCACAGTGTACAAGGGAGCTCTGGCTTTGAAGTTGTACCACACCTTTTGCCTTTCTTGGGCAGCTGCCAGGTTGCTCTGGGCTGTCCCCATAAGCTCCTTCAGCCTTTCCCTAAACCTAAGGACATAATCCACTATGAGAGTTTCCTGGGTGGTGTGCTTGCCTTCCCAGTCCATTTAGGGGCCCACATACCCTGTGTCCACATAAGAGCTCGAAGGGGGGGGGACCTGTCAACTCTTGGGGCACCTCTCTGTATGCAAACAACAGGTGGGGAAGGTATTTCTCCCAGTCCCTCCCATGCTGTTCTGCAAACGCTTGGAGCATTGACTTAAGGGTAGCAATAAATCTTTCCACAAGCTATTGGCTTGTGGGTGATAAGGTGTCGTACATTTCTGCACCACCCCACACTTCTCCCACAAACATTTCTTCAGGTCCAACATGAAGGAATCCCTTCGATCAGTGATAACCTCCTGTGGAAACCCAACACAGGAGAAAATCCCATGTAAGGCATCTGCCACTTTGTCTGTCCTCAGCGAAGATAAGGCAACTGCCTCTGGGTACCGGGTGACGTAATCCACCACAGTCAGGATGAACCTTTTCCTGGAGGAGCTGGGGGTATTTAAAGGCCCCACAATATACATTCCCACCCTGTGGAATGGCTCCTCCACTATGGGCAAGGGAATTAGGGCAGTTTGGTTTTTCTTACCCACCTTCCCTATTTCTTGACACCGGTGACAAGACATGCAATACTCCTTCACCTGCTGGGTGAAGTTGGGTCAATAGAAATTCTGGTCCAACTGCTGCATAGTGCACATGATTCCCAGATGATCAGACATGGGAATATCAAGTGTAGTCTTGAGCAATTGCTCACGGTACCTCTGGGGAATGACAAGCTGCCTGCCTATCATCTCTCCCTCTGTCTTAGCATTCTGCGCATACAGCAGTCCATTGTCCCAATAAACTTTATGTTTCCCATCACCTGCCTGTGCTGCTTCAGAGTCTGCACAAGCCCTCAGCTTCTCTAGACTAGGGTCACTTTTCTGAGCAGCTGCAAACTCCTTACACATTCCTAAGGCATGAAACCAGTCCCCTTCATTGTCTAAACAAGGGTCCCTAGGTCTAGCATCAGGGCATTCAGGATCACTGCCATCCCTAACCCTCTGACAATGGGTCACCCCTCTTTCCTTGCAGTAACTCTCTGAAGCTGTTTGGTTAACTGCTACCTGGGGAATTTCTACCCCCCCTTTCATTATTCTCCATATCAAGAGACACAGGCTGGGGAACCAGCCCCTCAGTGGTTTCCACAGGGGCTTCTATGAGATCTAAGAAACCACAATTTTCCTTTGCCGCTTGGCTGCAGGTAACTGCATACACTATCCCCTGTTTGAGATTGTTGCCAATGATTACATCAACAGCTAAAGTTCCATCTACAGCAACCTTTTGTACAGTCCCCCGTCTCACCCCAGTCTAGGAGGACACTAGCAAGTGGCAAGGTCTTCTTCTCCCCAGTAAACCTGCGTACAGTCTGACCAGGCTCTACCAGATCCCCTTTTACCAAAGTCAGGGATGCCCCCATGTCTCTTAACCCTTGTGTCTGTGCACCATTCACAGTGACTGGGTGCATGTGTTCCCTCATGTTTACAGGCATGCTTTCAGGGACACACAAACAACTCACTTCTTTCTTAGCACTACTTTGTGCACTATTTGCCCTTTTGGGATGCTGTCTTGCAATATGACCAATTTCTTCATAAACCCAACACTCATTTCTTTTCTCAGGTAACTTTTTTCTCTGTAACCTGGAGCTACCTGGTTTTGGTGGAGGCAGGGAAGGTTTTAGCTGCCCTGAAGGCACTCTTTTCCCTTTCTGCACTGCCACGCCCACCCCATTCACTCTCAGGGCAGGTCTACTTCTGAAACAGTGGTCCAAGAGTTCAGCAGCCTCTTGCACTGTTTTTGGATCTCGGTCCTCCAACCAGGTTTTCAGCTCTGCTGGGCATGCCCAAAAAAACTGCTCTAATAGTACAGCATTTTCAATTTTCTCTGCAGTATTTGCTTCAATTCCTTCCCACCAACATTTTAAAAACTGACATTGTTTAGTGGCTAGCTCCTCGTAGCTCATGTTAGGGATTCTCCTGAGCTTATGGAATTTAGCTCTGTATGCCTCTGCTGTTAGCTCATACTTTTTTAAAAGTGCAGCTTTAAGTTAACTGTAATCATTACTGTTCTCATTGTCCATTTGACCGAATGCATCCTGAGCTTTCCCGGTAAGTAGCAGGGATAGCTGGAAGTTCCAGGACCTTCTAGAATTATTTGCCTGAATGCAAACTTTTTCAAAGGAGTTTAAAAAGGCATCCATATCTTCCCCCTCTTTAAATTAAGTTATCAATTTAGAATTTAGTTTGTAACCCAGTCCTGTAGTTCCAGCTAAACCCAGGCCACTTACCTGCTCTGGTGCTGGTGTTTGGAGTTGTAGCTTCTCCAGTTCATGTTGCCTCTGGTGCTAACACTCTTCTCACTCAGCTTTTTACTGTTCTCACTCAGCTTCTCGCTGAACCTGTCTCTCTCTTTCTTCTGTGGCATGCTGAAGCTGCTCCCTCTTCTCCTCTGTGGCTCGTTGCTTTCACCTCTCTTCTCTCTGGAACTCCAGTTCCATTCTCCACAACTCCATCTGCAGCTTGAGCCTTCTGGCTCCACAATGTTGGTGACCTTCCCCTGCTGCTGTGGCCCTTGGCTTGCACTGGCCCTGCTGTCCTCCTCACCAGATATGGACACTGCATTGAACCCTGGCCCCTCCATGCCCAAGGTTTGGTCCTTTTCAGTCACAGACTGTGACTCGAGGCTCTGGGTATCTGCTTCCACCAGAGCATCCACAAGGTTCTGCTTATTGGCTTTCCCCTTGCACTGGACTCCTCTCTCCTGACACAACTGCCTCAGGTAGTCTGCAGTGTACCCGCTGTATTTGGAAGCCATCTTCTTCCATAACTATGGTTAAACTAACTTGCACTCGAAAAAGAAAATAAAACAGGTAGGAACTTTGACTGTAAGCACAATGATATAGTTCTGTTTACTTTTTAAAAATAAATCATTGCCTTATTTTGCACATGAGCTATGCAGTATTACTCTAACACACTGAACTGTTAAATCTTGTGTTACCAAATACTTTTAAATTGCACCTCTGCCACCAAATTTGTCACAAATACACTCCGCAGGTCTGGACCTCTGCTCCCACAGTGCCAACCTCAGAGTGCAATAGTGTTAACAGGAGACACACAGGGTAACCCTCCTGTCTGTTTTGGTCCGAATCACCTAATAGCCTCAAGTTCTGAGGGGGTCACAATGTGAGTCTTATGCTAGCATACCCAATTTACAGGCTCAGATATGTACCCTCTTCAGGAATGCAGTACAATCCTTCACCCAGGGGCACCAAGCCAGGTTTCCAAAATATACCCTTTCAACTCTATATGAGACCTAGGTATATTCTTACCTTTAAGTAAGCACCGTAACACCATTCAATCTGTTATCAGCTGTCAGCCTCAAACACAGGTTAAGCGATTACATGGAAAATAACAGAAAAGAGTACAGGTAGTATTTTAAAGAAAATGTTGTTTACTAAAAAGTTTAAAACAGGTAAAATCAAACACAGAACAATTATATCATGAACTTACAATCACATAAAAATGGGAATTACAGAACACAAACTCCTACCACAAATGTAGGTTCTTTCCTATCTAGTTGTTACCATAAATGCTTTCAAGTCCAGAGAATTATATCTGTCTTGAGTCTAAAAATAATAAGCAGTTTCCCTCTGATAGCTGTTCATTTGAAACTCCATCTTCCCACCCCTTTTATGAGGTCACTGTTAGATCCTCCCTTAGTTTTAATTCTTAACATAATTATCTACATGGATGTATTTTATTAATATGAACCTCAGCAACTAGCCATTTCTCAAATATGACAGACTTTGATCAAACATCTCTCTTTCATGTTTTACAATCTCACAATCTATCACTAACTCTCAGCTAGGTGATAAAAACATACAGGATCAGCCAAGTTACCCTCCTTCCTGCTGGGTCATAAAATTCATATTTAGTTTCTAACTTCAAAAGCAGGAGCCAGTTATAAGGGATAGTAAACTGTCTCTCTGGAAGGATGGCTTAATTAATGGTTTCTCTGGTCTTTTCTCATATCCTGCAGCTTTAGCTAAATTGACACTTTTGAGGTCAAAGGTCACTCACTGCAGCCACCAGCTTGTCTTGTACCTAAGCAGACATTCACATTTGTTTATAATACAAATATTATACAATAATGAGATTAGAGGGTTTATTATGTTACAGTACCCTCTTGGGCTCTCTAGATGAGGTACTTCCTCAACTCCTCGTGGATCTCTGGACCACGGTTAAACAGATCTGGAATCAGGGCCAGGCTGTTGCTAAACAGCAACTCCAAACAGCTCTGGATAGTGGGTATTCCTGTGCCCACTTGTGCTGCAGGGGCTGGGAGAGGGTCTTGATCTTTACAGCAGATACCCAGCAAAAACTGGGAGGTGTTCCCTTCCTGCGTACCAACTTTTCCAGTCCAGAAGCTACAGGTCACCTCCAGCATATTGCGAAGTCCAGTGCCACCTTGAACTATGTCATTTCTGCCCAAAAGAAACCCCACAGTTTCAAAAAGCAGAAAAGAAAGTCCTTTTGACCTTCTGCCCCTGCAGCCAAGCAGCCCCAGTACCCATCTGGGCAACAGCAGCAGGCTTAGTCTTGTTACCAATGGCCCAAGTCAAGAACTCAGGCAGCCCATAACCCCAGAGGAAAGGGCCCTGGCAGTCCCCCCACTGGCCCTTCTTCCTCCAAGCTTGCACAGTGATGGGATGGGGTGACAACCACTATGCCCATCACGACCATTCTGAGTCCTCCTTTGGGGGGCCAGCTTCACCACCTCCTTTTCACCTGGTCCACTGTTACAGTGGAAAGGTGGGTCTTGTAAGTGGTCAGCCAGGGATTGCCTCTAGAATTTGAGCAGAATCCACCAAGCCGAGCCTTTACCCCATGGGGAAAGTATCTGTGTAGACTCAGCCTGCTCTCAGAAATTACATCGTCCAACTCCTCCAGAAGGAGGTGGTGGTCCGAGTTACAGATCCCCCTGTAAACCCAGAGTTCATTTCCAGATGCTTCCTGGTCCTGAATTGAAAGAGACAGGGGGGCTGGCACCTCATCCTAGACTGGCCTGGACTACTTAAAAGAGCTTCTGATTCCCTATAACACCATCCGACAGCTTAGTTTGGATGACGAGGGGTTGCTAGAAGTTTCGAGGGTTATTTTAAAATCATCTGGGGCTCGGGCTTTTATGTTTGTTGCCCCAACCCTCTGGAATTCTCTGCCTAGTCAGCTTAGGGACTGCATGACCGTGGAGGTTTTCAAGCACAAACTTAAAACCCATCTTTGGACTCAAGCTTACATGACTTAAGAGAGCTGTGACTCTGATTTTATATATGTTTGCTGTTTTATAATGTTAATATTTCAGATACTTGTGATCTGATTTTATACGTGGCATGTTTTATACTTATTTTGTACAACGCCCTGGCACTTGAAAGGCGCTTAATAAATAAAGTTTTATTATTATATTATTATTATTATCTGCATGATCTGAATCAGTTTCTCAAGTTGTGCACCTTCAAGATGGTAACTCTGTCCCAGACCATACCCTCCATCGAGCAGAACATGTCCTGATCCATCCATCTCACCAAAGTTTCATCCACTTCAAGATTGAGGTAACCCTGTACGAGTTCTAAGCCAGGCTGTTCAGCCTGCCATTGGCCCCCCAGGTTCTTTACCAAATGCTAGTTCCAAAGTAGTCCAGCACTCAAGGAATAACACTAAGACTCCAGTTCGATTTTTTAACTTTTTACTGCTCAATGCAAAAATCAATAAAACTGATAGTGTTGGACATAGACGCCCACAACCTGCCCCGGTGCTTAGGGTGTCTAAACCCTTCCTCAGGGGGCACGGCTAAGTTGGAGACAAAGTCCATTTATATGGAGGTGCTCATTACTATTTGAAATCAATTAATTAACCAAATCAGCTTCCAAAATGGTGACAATAACAGCAAAGAAAATATAAACTTATAAAATATTAAAACATAGAAGTTTATGGCAGATAAGGACTGCAAGGCCCATCCAGTCTGCCCATTTCTTTTTCTATCTTATGAATGTGCCCTAGGCCTTTACTCTGTCAATGGCCTATCTATTCATACTCATCTGTATTGCTCCCTTATGCCTATCCCATGCCTGCTTGAAGCCCTGCACTGTATTCATATCCACCACTTCCTGAGGTAGGCTGTTCCATGTATCCACCACCCTTTCTGTGAAAATGAACTTCCTCACATTACCCCTTAACTGGCCCCCCTCTAATCCCATGATGTGTCCTCTTGTCCTGCTATTTTACATTGAAACATATTACACTCTTTCACCTTGTTACTGTCCTTAAGGTGTTTGAATGTTTTGATCATATCACCTCTCTCACTCCTTTGCTCTAGGGTATACATATTGAACTCTGTTAATCTGTCCTCATATGTTTTCTGATGTAGTCCCTGCACTATTCTGGTTGCCCTTCTCTGGACTGCCTCCATTTTGTTAATGTCCTTATGAAGGTGCAGCCTCCAGTACTACATGCAGTACTCCAGATGGGGCCTAACCAGCGTCTTGCAAAAAGGGATTATAACCTCCCTCTTATGACTTGTGATACCCCTACTAATACACCCCCAACATCCTCCTAGCCTTACCTACTGCTTTAGTGGTCTGCTTGGATGATTTTAGGTCATCTCTGATGATGCCCAAATCTTTCTTCCTTGTGATTTCCAGCAACTCTCCTCCCAACCTGAAGGTGGCTTCAGGGTTTTTCTTTTCTATGTGCATGATCTTGCATTTCTTTGCATTAAACCCCAGTTGCCACTCTTCAGACCATTTTGCCAGTTTATCCAGACATCTTCTCATTTTGCCCACCCCATCTGGATCATTTACTCTGTTGCAGATCTTGGTTCCATCTGCAGTGTCACTGATGAAGATATTGAAGAGGACTGGCCCCAGGACTGGTCTCTGAGGTACCCCACTTGTGACTTGCATCTCTTCTGACTGTATACAGTTTACCACCACTCTCTATTTTCTGCCCATCAACCAGTCTGCCACCCAGTTGACCAACTTCTGACCCACTCCGAGCCTACCCAGCTTATTAATCAATCTTCTATGTGGCAAACGCTTTGCTGAAGTCAAGGTAGGCAACATTAGCTGCTCCCCCTTGGTCCACCACTCTGGTTACCCAAAGAAATTTATGGGATTAGTTTGACAGGACCTTCCTGTTATAAACCCATGCTGTCATGGATCCTGCGCAGCTATGGATTCCAGGAGTTGCACTATCCTTCCCTTAAGGAGTTCCTCCATAATCCTGCCCACTACAGAGGTAAGACAGACTGGTCTGTAGTTCACTGCCTCCTCCCTACTACCACTCTTGCGGAGTGAGATCACATGAACCCTTCTCCAGTCTTCCAGCAATCAATCATTTCCTTACATCCAATATACCTGTCCAATTGCAACAATTTCATAACATTTTAACTATTGAAAAAACACACCTTAGCTTTTAAATATTATTTTTAGAACTAAATTGCATAAACACTGTGGCCCAGGTATTCAAAAGGGTTGCACCATGCGCAATAGGAATGTGCCTGCGCAAGTCCAAAAATGTGCCATTCTGCGATATTCAGCAGGAGGCAGATGCACCCCCAAAATCACACTGCACAAGAGCGCAATGATAATGAATGCATGTGCAATTGAAGGGGGAGGAACCATGCATAAATGGCGCAGTGCGATATTCAACAACATGTGCCATGAGCAATAGGGGAGCAAGCGGAAGTTGCGTGATAGCGGAAATGAGCCAAAATAAAAAGGAACAAGAGAGAGGTGCAAGAACGCTACAGGGAAGGCACATGATGCTGAACCATAGGCAACTACACAGGCAACACACACTGAGAGTAGGACAGGGCAGGACAGAGACAGAGCACCTGGAACCCCCAGGAACAGGGACAGTGTGGGGAGCCACTGCCACAGTGCAGTCCAAAAGGGGGAAGTGCAACACAGCACTGAGGCCACTACAGGAAGGTGTTTCCGGTGCAGGGGAGTAGCAGCAAGGACAGCGGGGGGAACACAGAAACAGCTGCCGGGGGGGAGCACAAGCCAGGGACATGGCCAGTGCCACCATCCAGATGGAGGCAGTTATGGGGAGGTAAGAAGGCAGGCAGCATGGGGGCATTGCCATGGAACAGCCCGTCAGCAGTATGCCCCCAACAGGCAGTACTGAGCCTGCACCAGCTTCGAGCTGTACACTGATACTGAGATCGTGGGCCGGTACCACCTGAACTGGGCAATTCTGAGGCGGCTCTGTGAGCTGTGCAGTGATGTCATGCAGGCACCCACACGACGGAGCCATGCTGTGTCAGTGGAGACCAAAGTGACAGCTTGTATGTGCCTGCTCACCATGGGTACCTTCCAGAGACTAGCAGGGGACATGACAGGCATAACCCAGTTGGCCGCATCATGCCACCTCACTCAATTCCTCAGTGCACTGCTGCCACATGCTGCGGAGTACATCCATTTCCCCAGCACACCGGTGCAGCGCACAGCAAACATACAGGAGTTTCACAGGGTAGCACATATGCCTAGCATGCTCAGGACAATAGACTGCACTGATGTGGCCATCCACACACCACCCCTGGCCCCGAAGGGACTGCATACATGAATCAGAAGGGATATGCAAGCATCAACTGCCAGGTGGTGTGCAATGCCAGGGGGTGCATAATCAATGTCTATGCCACGCACCCTGGGGGAGCACATGATGCCTTCATCTGGCACCAGTCAGCACTGTGCCACAGGTTCGAGAGTGGGGACATCCCCACTGGCCACCTAGTGAGTGAGTATGCAAAGCATGCAGAAAGACATGGAGCTTGGGAGGGGCATAGTCAGAGGTGACATGGGTATTGGCCTAGATGGCCCAAGGCAGGGCGATGCTGATCACCAAACTAACTTCCACCCTCTACACACAGGTGACAGTGGATACCCACTCCGTCCCTGACTTCTCACACCATACCAATGGCCCATGACCCCATTGCAGCAATGCTACAATGAGGCACATGCCACCACACGCAGTGTCATCGAGTGGGTGTTCAGGATGCTGAAGGCACATTTCCATTGCCTGGACACGTCTGGTGGTGCCCTACAGTACAGCCCCTCAAAGGCCTGCAGGCTATTCCTGGCCTGTTGCATCCTGTACAACATGGCCAATGACTGTGGGATAGCTGTACAGGTCGAAGAGGGGGACAGCGATGGGGACAATGGGGACACTGGTGAAGATGGTGATGGACAGCCCTCCCTTGGTCGAAGGGACCCCCAACTGATCCGGATGGCACAGCTGTACTGGGACACCATCACAGAGGAGCACTTCACCCAACCCAGGTAAGTCATGGGACCATGTGCAACCACCAGTGGCAAAGGCACAACCCACAGACACGCATGGACAAACACCAGGGGTGCATGTCATTAAGGGAATTGGCCAAGCATGGAACCACACACGCCGTCAGGGATGGGCAAGGTCTAACATGACACGCGGTCACACACACACACACACACACACACACCTCACAAGACATGCACAAAGGGTAGGAGACACGCCGACCCTGACAACCACCCCTAGCCACACACACATCCACAGACCACCACGCCCAGTGCCTGTCATTGTGCATGTGTCAGACTCTGGGCACCATTGCACAGTGGTGGACAGCACAACGCAGGCATAATCATGCACACACCACAGTGGACAGCAGCCTGGAGGGTGTGCAAATGGAACGTGTGCATGCATGCAGGGCCGGGTACCCACCCGTGCATTGCACGCTGAACAACACAATGCACACAGGGCAGCATCAGACAGTAGCCATGCTGGGCGACAAGTCAGTCATGCGCCACGGTGCCACGGCCACCTCGTATGCATGGGCAGCCCTGCCGAGACCCGCCAGCAGTGACAGGCTGACCAATGGCCTCAATGGGTGGCACCAATGGTCCCCCAGGGGTTCCATTGCGTGAACGCGACTGTGCTCACGCAGGGGTCCGCAGCACACCGAACATGCCTGTGCCAGGCATGCTCAGGATGCCCACAGCTGAACCCGGTGTCGACAAGGAGGGTGTCACACGATGTCAGGAACAGGTGGTGGACATTGCACTGCATGGTGCCTGCGATGCATGGGCAAATAACTGTGTGCCCACTGTGGCCATGACAGCTGTGATTGCCTGTGTCTGCCAGTCAATGGCAGCGGTCACATCCTCCCGCATCCAGTCCATCCCTGCCAGGAGCAGAATGGTGTCTCTGCTGCGCCACTCCTCTGCCTGCTGCAGAGCCGCACTGAGCAAATCCACCGCTGTCACAAGCTGCACCTGCTGATTGACTGATGCTTGGGGTATGTGGGTGTGCTCATCTAAGAGGTCATCTGCCTTATTGGCATGCTGTCCCTCATGGTGTTCATGGCCCTGATGGTCAGCACCCCTTGAGGGTGGGCACTGCACACCAGGGTCAGGCCTGGGCATGTCCACAGGCGGTGCACTGATGCCACCCCCTGACACTGTACCCCCATGGCCATTGGCTGACTCCTGACACTGCCCCTCTGGCTGCCACTCTCCAGGGCTCAACAGTGCCACCACAGTGGCTGCAACAGCCCCACTGTCCTGGACATACACCAGTGCTGCCCCACTGGTGCAGACAGGCACAGGCTGGGACTGTGATGTCACGTAGGCCTCCACGGTGGCACCACACACGGCCATGCCTGTGATGTCACCTGCTGTGTGGCCATCCTGTGGCCCACACGTATCACTGCCTATGAAGTTAGCTCCATCATCATAAGTGATGGATCCGGCACCAGTCTGAGTCTCAGCATGCTGGCATCCATGGATGCTGGCAAGCTGGGACATGGGCAGGGCCTCCTCTGCACCTGCTCCACCAACATCAGTCCGGATGTCCAGGCGGACCCACTGTCACCCTGACCCTCGTATGCCTGTGGAGGTGGACGGGCCCTCCTCTATCTCCATGCTACCACCCACAGTGGACAAGCCCACCACTGCTGACCCATGTAGATGCTCAGGAGCTGTAAGGGAAAAATAGTAGCATTAATGTATCTGCCCTACCCTGTCTCCCCCATTGACAGACCAGGACAAACCATGCAGTGACAGGCTACCACCCATGTGGAATCCACCACCTGGAACACCCTTGATGGCACAACGCTGCATGCTGTCAGCAACCTGCTCTTCTTGTGGGGTCAGGCGTTGCATGTCCCCCAGTGGTTGCAGACCGTGCTGCCCTGATGGCAGCCACCTTCTCCTTAATCCTCTGCCTGTCCGTGCCCATCTTCTTTTTGCACTCCTGCACAGACCACTGGTGGCTGCCATGCAGGTTGACGGCACGTGCCACCTCTTCCCATGCAGCAGCAGCACAGGACTGTGGTGTTCCCTGGCATGCACTGAGCAGCGGCTCCTGGTTGAGGTAGGGCCCAAACAGGGCATCTGTTCTGCCTTGGTGAAGTTAGGCCTCCTCTTCTGCCCACGTCTCTGTTCCTCTTCCTCCACCTCATGATCGGTCATTATTCATCCTGTGAGAATGAGAGGTGTTACCTGTGACTGTGCAGTCCCATGCATGTCCCACACACCACAGTCCACCCTCCCAAACCGCATGCAACTCACCATAATAGACTGCAGTAACCGACTATGGCCAGTGCAGCCCAATGTTGCATTTTTATAGCGCAACGCATGCAAATGAGGCAAGGTGCATTTTTAAGTGGATGCAAATGCAGTGTCTGTGCCATTGAATGGCTGATTAGCTAATTTGCATATGCCGGCTGAATATCATGCTGTTGCACTTTGCTCAATTGTGTTGAACATGTTCAGGCAAGGGTGCAGTTCTGTGACATGCACAGTACACACCGAACTGCGCATGCCCAGGGGGAGGATGACACAGATGCCTGCCGCGCTGCTGATGTGCTGTGCACGGGAGGCAATGCAGGGCACGGCCACCATTGTGCCAGTGGCACTACTGCTCTATTCACATATATGGTGCTATGGCACTGGGGCGCTGTAGGCACACTGGGGCCACAGCGCTGTAGGCCACTACAGGAGGTGGCACACAGGCACCCAATCATGCTACACACATTGGGTTCCAATCGTGCTGTGGCTGTCCGTGCACGAGAGACCCTTGACCCTGTGCCCAACCTTTGCCCCCTAGGCGCCATGCGTCCAGCGTGGGTGAACCACTATCGTGCTGTTCGGTGACAGTGCGATAGAGAATGTCAGTGCTGTACCACGCAGCATCTGCACCTGGTGGACTGCGCTGCTGAGCACCATTTTGACTCCAACTATCTGTTGAGATGGCACGGAGAAGGGCTGCTATGTGGAGCCAGGTTGAATTGGCCAATTTGGAGGCCATTGTAGAGCCCCATGCTGGGGCACTATATGGTGATGCACCCTTGGACAGGGCCAGGAGTGCAGTTTGGCAGGAGGTGGTGGATGCACTGGAGGAGGCCACAGGAATCAGGTGCACGGCCAAGCAGTGTCACCACAGGTACAGGGACCTCAGGTGCAGGGACCCAGACATGCTTTCCCACCTGCGGGGATGTACCAGGAGGGCACGGTGCCACAGCCAGGTAGGTGCCTCATCCATACACTATTAACGTTCATACAGGTATCAAGGCTGCATGTGTCTGGCACATGGGGGGGCCATCCAGTGTTGTCCGTGGTGGTGGTGGTATCGGGGGGTGGATGGATATGGCTGTGTGGGATTGCACACACATGGGGTTGGGGGGACTTTGCTACTGGATTGTACTGATGTTCCTATCTCCATGTTTGCACCTTAGGCCCAGAGGAGCGCAGGCTGGTGAGAGAGAGGAGGCACTGCCAGGAGGACCAGCAGGCCGGGAAGGATGAAGGTCCGCAGAGGCGCAGGGACCAGCCTGATGATGGTGAGTGCCTTACATCCATGATTACTATTGCATGCTGTGTAACAGGTTGGGAAGCGGGGCATGGCCACCATCTGTTGACACCACTGCCATGCAAGCAAATTGTTACAGTCAGCACTGTCCAGTGGCACTGCATGTCTGGGAGTGTGTCAACGGTGGTCCATGCATGCACTGGGTACATGGCTGTGCCACTGCCTTCACACCGCATAGCCAAGTCACTGTACGGCCACGGTGGTGCTGTGCAGGACATGGACGGTGAGTGTGTGCAGTGGTCCACATGGCTGTGGGTGCCTGGGTAGGCAGGTCTTGTGGACATGGTCACTGTGGATGGTCACACACCATCACAGGTGCATGGCACATGGCTGTATGCCATGCACAATGAGTGGGCTGCAGGGGGCTGGACAGTCACACGTATTGACTCTGCTCCCTTGTCCTGGGTGGACAGTGACTTCAGGCCATTGAGAGGGGACTGCAGGAGTTGTTGCAGTTGGTGAGGGCATCCCTGGAGATCCTACAAAGAATGGACCGACACGGGGTCAAGAGGTGGAGGACACATCGGCACCACATGGAGGACAAGTAGGGCAGACAATAGGCCATCCATGCCCCTGAAAACACCTTACCCCCCTGGACCCACCCTCACACCCCTTCTTCCCTCTCCTATATGTTCACCCCTGCCCCTTACCCACCCCACCTGGTATGTGGCCCTTCCCCCCATTGTATATAGTTGTAAATAGTTGTTTTGCTTACCTCTTTTTAATACATTTGTTTTGTTATGACAACTGTGGTGGTCTCTGATTTGCAGCAGGCTACAGGAGCTCAGCTGCAGTGGTGTGCATGGCGTCAGGGGTGGTGCACGCATGGGCGTGTGTGTGTGTGTCCAGAAGGGAACCGCCTATGGTGTGGGCGGGGGGATCAGTCACTATCTGTGGTTTGTGTGTTGTTCTCTGTGCACTGGATGCCTGTGTGTAGTGGTCCACGGTGCATGCACTGTGTGCATGGCACCCCTGTCAGACCTTCCATGGCCTGTGCAGCTGACACCCTTGCATGTCTGTGATATGCACAGCCTGCTGGCATGTCAGTGGTGGCTGTCCATGCTGGACAACCACTGTATCTGGCACAATGCCAGGTTGCCTCCCATCACCAGTATGGTGCACATCTGCCTCCGGTGGCACTGTGGCCTCCGCTGTTGTTGTCCCCCCTCCATGCTGTCGCATGTGTCTGTTGCAGGGGATGTGCTCCAGTGTCTGTCACTTGTGCTCTGACCGCATGCTGGTGGCATACAGCTTCATGGTGCCTGCACAGGGTGGCTGACACACCTGTGCCATGTAGGGGTGCTGAACATGTGCACATGGCTGCCATGGCCACACACCAGTGGCTTGGTTGACCCGCTACTGTGTCCCTGTGTTGGTGTGCCCTTGGGTATGAGTGGGTGTTTGTCCATGCACTGTGTTGCATCCTGTGTGGTGCATGCTTCCATGCAACACTGTGTGTCTGTGCTGGCTGTTGTGGTCAGTGCTGGGATGGAATGTGTCCTTGGGAGGGTGTGCAGGGTGCTGTACAGTTGGAGGTGGGGTCCGGGGCATGCCCTGTTGCATGTGGGGTACCTTGTGTGCCGACACATGGTCGGTCTCTCAGCTGTAACTTGGGGGGGATGTGCAGGGTGGCACTGTGTATGCTGTTGTTGCATCACTGTCTGCTGCTGCCCACTGCAGGTGCACATGGTGGGGCTGCCTTGCATGGCTACATTGTGCAGAGTTGCATTGTCACAGTGGGGTTGGTGGCATGCATGGGGTGTCCTGCACTGTTGGGCGCTATTCCTGGGAAGGGTGTATGGAGACCGTGGTGCAGGGTGTGCTTTGCATTGGTTGGATGGTGTAGCATGGGGTGGTCAGCCCTCCTTGTGTGCCGGTCACAGCTTGCCAGGGAGTGTGCTGGGGCACCATGCCCCAGCTGTGGGTTGGTTGCTGGTATCCATGGGCCGGTGGTTATTCCAGCTCTCCCCAGTTGTGCAGTGCATGGGGTGTGGGGGGCGATGTCTGTTCTGCTGTGTGCTCCTCTGCCCATCTGTGGCATGGGTGGTGGGTCCCTGCATCCTGTCCCTGCACCCTGGATGTGCTGTTGCATTGCTGCCCTGCTCCACGGGGCATCCTTGGTTGTGCTATGGTGCATCTGAAATGCACAACTGCACATCCCCAGTTGTGCTATGGCACAGGTGGCACAATATTCAGTCATGTGCCGCAGGCGCATCTTGGCCTGTGCAGTTTTTGAATATCGCGCTTCTTGCGCATGGGCACAGTGGACTTGCGCTTGCTCCTGCTGTTGCGCACTTTTTGGGCACAGTTTGAATATCCGGGCCTGTTGTGCTGGTGCAGCCCTGCAATGCACCCCAATGTGATATTCAAATGGGGGACTTGCGCAGCGCAAGTCCCAATGCGCTGTGGTGCATTGGTAATGTATGTGGCACATCTGAAGGGGGTGTGCCCATGCATATGCAGCACATCCCAATACTCAGACTGGATCTGTAGCACATCTGCTGGCACAACCCCCAGATGCACCACATACCAGGGCACAAAATTGAGGCAGGAAAATGTGGCTTAACTGCTGGCCACCCACAGGCAGGCTGCTGTATTGCAGGGCACAACACTGCAGCCGCCAGCCATGGGTGGCCACCCACCAGGCAAGAACACCATCCACAAGCATCATCCTGTCTCTGGTAGTCCAGTGGTACCCCCCCCATCAGCCTGATCATGGGCAGAGGGATATCCATATTATCCCTGGCAGTCCAGTGGTACCCCCCCATTAGCCTGATCATGGGCAGAGGGATGTCCATATTATCCCTGGTAGTACAGTGGTACCCCCGTGCCTGTTAACCCCATCATGGGTAGAATGCAATATAATGTATGCCTGGTGGTCTAGTGGTCCCCCACCCCTCCTGTAGCACTAATCCCACCAATGTACTAGTGACAACTGCCTGGTGGTCTAGTGGTACCCCTGCCCTATCCTGACCCTCTGATCACCGTCCTATTTAATTAAGACATATTCCTGGTGGACCAGTGGATCCCCCCTCCCCACCCGAATCCACGAACACCAGCAAGCTGGTAACCTACTAGTTCCTAGTGGTCCAGTGGTAACCCCCATCCCCACACCCATGACCCCCAGCCCACCTGGTTCCCCCCTGTCATCGAACAGCAGCTGCAACCCACCCACATACTGCCCAGCCACCCACTGAATGACAGCTTACAGTATGCACTGTAAGTCTATTGATCCACAGTGTGGACCAAATGGGCTTGCAGGGCATACTGTTCGGGATTATCACAAATATGTCGGGATAGGGAGGGGGTACCACTGGACCACCAGGGCAGTTGTCGCTAGTACATTAGCAGGATCGGTGCTAAGGGAGGGGTGGGAGGACCACTAGATCACCAGGAATACATTATACCTTGCATACATTATGGCCCCATTTGCATGCCTAGGTCTGAATATCGCGGGTGATGCGCCCAGTGCATTTACAGTTGCGCTGGTGCATTCCCAGTCCTCCATGTCTGGGGAGTGCGCTGGCGCATTGTCGCTGTGCCATGCACATTCTGTACCATATTGAATATATATGCCCTGGCACATCACCTTTGAATATCTCCCTGTCTTGGCCCCTGTGCATCTCAGATGTGCTGCACCCTCACTTGCGCCACTGCCTGGCGCAGTGCAAATATCTGGCCCTCAGTGTGGAATAACAGTTGGGATATTAAACCTTATTTTTAAAAAATAATGAAGAAAATCTGAAAGAAAAAAATAATGGAACTGTCGGAATACCAATGTAACTAGTAAGAAATGAAGATTTGCGACCTAAAACTAAAATTGCATTATCATTATGTTTTGGAATAGTGTATGGTCTTGGTTTTGGTCCTTTCACTGTTAATATTTATTGATGAGCCCCCCAAAAATAGATGCATTCAAGTTCCAGTAAAATAGTTGTCTGTTTGGAATCTCACCACTCCCTGGGTTCAACAAATGTTGTGAATAGTTTTTCATGTATATATTTAAACAAGCATTTGTCAATGCCGAATGTTTGCTTGCTGGCATTGGCAGTGGTAGTGTAGAAGTTACAGAGCTGCGTAATAGGAATGGCAGTGAAGTACTGAACTGAAGCCAACCACACCCCACCCTGCAGACACTGATAAGTGTCACAGTGTTCCTTGGGGTCTTTGGCCCTTATGCGCACACCATTTCATTAGGAAATACAGCGAGATGGGTGCAATATAGGAGAATGGGGTGAACTTTGGGGCCAAAGAGTCCAAGGCATACCTCGATGCCTCTCACTGGCTGCAGGGTGTGGAATGGTATGAGCATTGCAGGCAAGAATCCCAAGTCACACCCCTGATGCCTGTCATTCTCTATAGGGTTGGGCGTTATGGTTGGAAACCCTAATACCTCAAGCATTCGTTGGTATTTTCACTCCAAATTTTCAACATTTTTTTGTGACCCCACCTCATGAACAGAGGGAATATCAGTTTGTTAGCCGAAAGCTGCTTATGCACAGCGACTATGGCATTTAGCACCACAGGTGCAAAAACATTCCGAACAGGATGTAAAAAATGACAGCTGTACTGTTCATGGGGAGGTGTAAAAAATGGCAATGTTGCAAATCTGCAGTAAAAATATTTAAAAAAATGGTGAAGTCATGAGCGTGCATAGAAACTGTGCAACGCACACCCGTAATATAATTAGGTTGGGGAATTTTTACAGCAGATTGTCAACTCAGGCATTTTGGTGCCTCCGATCATGAACAGTGTCACTGTGATTTTCTTTATCTGTCCCAAACAATGATTTCCCACAGCGACCACGCATCTCTGCACTGAAAGTGTGAAAACACACTTCAGCCATGTTGTGAAAAATGACAGCTGTACTGTTCATAAGGAAGTGTGGAAAAATGCCACTGGCGAAAATCTAGACTGAAAATATTACAAAGTCATGAACTTACGAGGGTGCGTGGAAACTGCAATGCTCACTCGTAACACAGTCATTTTATGGACTTTTGTCACCAAATTTTCAACATAGCCATTTTAAGACCTCTGCTTATGAACAGTGTAACTGTGATTTTCTTAATCTGTCCTAAACATTGCTTTCGCACACCAACAGCACCATTGTGCGCTACATGTGCGAAAACACATTTTGGGTGACATATGAAAATGGCAGCTGTACTGTTCATAAGGAAGTGTAATAAAATGGCAATGTTGAAAATCTGGGAAAATATTAAATTACGCAAACTTAAGAGCATGCATAGGAACTGCATAGCACACGCTTCATAAAACAGTCAATTTTAGAATTCTTTCACCAAATTTTCAACATAGCCATTTTAAGACCTCTGCTCATGAACAGTGTCTGTGATTTTCTTAATTTGTCCCGTACATTGATTTTGCACACCGACTGCGCCGTTGTGCGCTACATGGGCGGAAACACGTTTTGGGTGAGATGTGAAAAATGACAGCTGTACTACTCATAAGAAGGTGTGGTAAAATGGCAATGTTGAAAATCTTGAGTGAAAATATTGAAAATTCGTGAACCTACGAGCATTCATAGGAACTGTACAACGCACGCTCGTAAAACAGTCATTTTTAGGAATTTTTTCACCAAATTTTCAACATAGCCATTTTAAGACCTCTGCTCATGAACAATGTCACTGTGATTTTCTTAATTTGTCCCGTACATTGATTTCGCACACCGACTGTGCCATTGTGCGTTACATGGGCAGAAACACATTTTGGGTGAGATGTGAAAATTGACAGCTGTACTGCTCATAAGAAGGTGTGGTAAAATGGCAATGTTGAAAATCTGGAGTGAAAATATTGAAAATTCACAAACTTATGAACCTGTGTAGGAACTGCGCAACGCACGATCGTAAAACAGTCATTTTTTGGAATTTTTGCACCAAATTTTCAACATGGGGTTTTTGGGACCCCTTCTCATGAATGATGTCACTGTCATGGCATTTTTCAGGCCTGAAGGGTGATTTCACGCAGTGACTGTGAAATCACCCTTCGGCCGAGAATTACTGCCATGACAGTGACATCATTCATGAAAGGTCCCAAACCATGTTAATAATGGCAAAATCCAAATATGCCTGAATATGCAATAATGTTGAAAAACCCTATCTAGCCCATTATACAGCTTACTGGCATTTCCTCAGTTCACGGTCGGCTTTGAAGAGTGCAGCCGTGTTTCCGGTCCACCGAAGATCGTCGCGCCAAGCTCCGGAGGTAAGTATGGGGTGAGGGGTGTGAGGAGGCAGGGTGCACAGTGGGTGGGTGCAGGTTGTGGGAGAGGGGCTGGGAAGCGCCCGTGGGACCATTTTTATTTTGCAGGTAAAAAAAAAAACGACGTGGGGCGTTTGCCACGCTGGGGTGAGCTCCCAGCGTTGCATAAAGAGATGGCTGGGGGCGTGAAGCCGACGGGGATTGGGCACCCCCATCGGCCATAGCATCACCCTTGCGCTGGGGTGGGCTCCCAGCGTGGCACCTTGAGGAGAGAGTGAAGCCGACGGGGTTGGGCACCCAGTCAGCTATACCATTGAGTTGCCACGCTGGGGTGGGCACCCAGCGTGGCATTTGGAAAACTTTGGGAGCGCAGCACAAGCTGACAGGGGATTGGGCACCCCGTCGGCTACTCGTGTGGGTGGGGGAGGGCAGCACGCGAGTATGCATGCATTTCTGTGTGTGTGTGTAGGGGGAGCTGCGCATGAGCAGGCGATATCTTATCACAGCTCACTGAAGCGTAGCTCCCCCTTTCAACTGTATGCCACTGCATTTTGGAGCTTGTCATAGACAGCTCCAGCATGCATTGGCTTACAGGGGCCGCACCTGCCAACACACTGACTGAATTGGAGGAGGAGGTGACACACCTCCGAAATCTCGGATGATGGCACAATTTTTTTTTGCACATGCGTGCAAGCAAACATAAAAATGTAGCCATTAGCTATTGCTTCACCATAGAAGAATAAGAGTTTTCACCACACCAAGGATACACATTTTGCAGTGAATGGTTTCCCGTGTAAATATGTATTTTCATATGTTTGGACATTTTTTAGATAATCAGGATCAAATTTAAAGCAACATGAGGTCTGTTTGTGTAATGCAGAACATAAAACTTGTCACCATTGGGTTCCCTCCACAGCTTTACTGTACCCATTTAATTGTCTTTTCTCAAAAGCAAAATGGCTTTGCACAAGGCCTTCCTTTACTTCCTTCTTGTCTCATATATTCTCACCATGGCCCTCCCAGTCCTCCATCCCATCTGTGTCCCCCTAATCCCTCAAGCTCCGCATGTTGCTCAAATCCCTCAAGCTCCGCATGTTGCTCAATCTACTTCTTCCTATCCTCTTCACATCCTGCACCCTCTGACCCACCCATCCAACCCCTCCCTTATTGGTACCAGTATCCTGCCTGTCCAGATGCAATCCTGCATACCAGAAGATTTAAACTCCCTGCTACATTCTCTTTCCTTCTCCTCATACAGCTCCTTGCTGGAGATATTGAACCCAGCCCAGGTCCTCAGGCCAATCCCCAAACCCTAAGCTCTCACAAAGGCTTCTTGATTCCCCACATAAACATCAGAATCTTCCTACCTAAAAATGACCTATTAATCTGCTGGTTAGTGGAATACTCTTCTGATATCCTCTACCTGAATAAAACCTAGCTCTCCACAAGGATCCCGGACACCTCCCTTACTATCCATAAATATGCACTACTAAGGCAGGACCATGGTAAATGAGGTTGCAGTGTAACCATATACACAAAACAACCCCTCTCATGCTCGATCCATTTCACAGAATCACACCCTGGGTCCCACAAAGTTCTTCTGGCCCAACTTGCCCAACCTGTTTCCCTCCCTTTATTTATTTGGGTGCTTTATGCCTCTCCCCATCTCGTACGAGAATCCCTTGTTTCCACCCTAGCTACCTTTCCTGACATGACAACCACAGGAGAACTGGTCCTGCTAGGTGATTTCAACCTGGAGTGGCTCATCCACTCCTCAATGATCCACACCTCCAAAATAGAGTCCCTTAACCTTACTCAACTGCTCAATGAACCCACTCACTACAACCCCCACTCCCCAAACCAGCCTCTAACTGACTGGATTCTCACATCCCATCCTCACAGGGTAACTACATCTTGCATTCTTGCAAATGCACTGAGTGATCACTGCATTACTTACTGTATCAGAAAATCTCACCTACCCAAGTCTGCACCCAAGTACTGTACATTGATACATGCTTCCTAAACTCCTTGGATGCTGAATCCCTCCTAACCTCCCTTAATCTTGTTGATTGGCACCATGTGTTCTTAGCCCCTAATGCAGACACTGCCCTCTCCAGTTTCCTGCACACACTAACAAATATCTGGGACTTCCATGCCCCACAGAAAAAACTCGGTAAAAAAGCACCACCACAAATTAATCTCTTCCCTCATCCTTGCCTTGTGCAAGGCCATAGATAAAGCTTGGTCTGTTTTCAAATCCCTCCCTAGCCCCCAAAATAGACCAGCCTACAACACACTCTGCAACACATATACAAAAGCCATAAGGCAGGTAAAAGTGGACTTCTTCAAGTCACAACTATCTCACGCCCATCCCTCCAACTTCTGGAATGTCGTACACTCACTCCTTGACCTGCCATCATAATCCAGCTTCCCTGCCATTAAGCAGCACGGTCAGCAAATAATTGACCCTATCAGCATTGCTGCCATCCTCAACAAATTGTTCACATCTTGCTCTGTCCCTCATGGATCCCCACTGAATACTGCAGTCTCCAGATTTCATCGCAGTCAAATGATTTTGAATTCTCACTAGTCTCTGAACACAAAGTACTCACAGCCCTCCATTCATTAAATACCACTAAATCCAGCCCCGATGAGATCCACCCTAAACTCCTGCAAATCTCTGCACCTGCAATTTCCAAACCCCCACCCATATCCTCAACTTCTCCTTCTCCTCTGGCTTGATCCCCAGGCCTGGAAAGTGGCCTCAGTTATCCCCCTCCATAAGGTGGGGACCCCTCTAATACTGGCAATTATAAGCTGATCTCCCTTCTCCCAACTCTTGCAAGACTACAGGAATCCCTGGTGCACTACAGGCTAGCAGAATATCTTAGTATAAACAACCTCCTATCTCCATACCAGTCCGGTTTCAGGAAACAGCATTCCACAATCTCCTCACTCAGCCGTGTCACAAACCATATCCACACAGCCACTGACCATGGACTCCGCACAGCCGTGGTTTTCATCAACCTGACTAAGGCCTTTGACTCCGTATTCTATCCCCTCCTCCTATTAAAACTTGAAGAAGCAGGTCATGTCCCTATCACCAGGGACATTGGTTTTCCGTTTACGCAGTGACGTGGATAGAAACGCGGAAATCTGACTGGTTAGCAGAAAAACGGCACAAAAACAGAACTAGCGTTTGTTCTCATCCTGGCTGTGATTTACATTTAAAAGGTGCAGTGCAGGTTGCTCATTCCTCTTTGTTGCTTGTCGTGTTACCATCCTTGTGTGCTTTTCTGCACATCCAGCCTCACGTACTGCCCTTCTGCCGGAAAGCTCAATTTTGCTGCGGTTTCTTTAGTGTACTCACTCTGGATTCCAACCAACAGGTATGTTGTAAAAATTAGAGGAGTAGTTGTGAGCCTGTAGTGAAGGGTGGCTTTACTGTGTGCTACAGTAATTTAAAACTATGCTGAAGCTTCCCGATATCCTGAGTGCAAAATCCAGTCCCCAGACCGCAAAACGGTGTTTTCTTTTATTCCTGAGCTAACATACAATTCATCCACTTGTGGCTGTAATTTTAACTTGACCGTAATGTTTTGCTTCGTAAATGTTGGAAAACCTATACTCGTTCACTCCTCTGCTGCAAAAACTCGTGTCCGCGTTTGAATCTGAACAGTAAAACTGGGAGAAGTAAAGTAAGTTCTAAAAATGTTTTTTGTAACGATGAAAAATTCTTGTTGGATGCAAGCTTTTGGCAGCACGAGGGGGAGTCGGAGCGAGCAGTCGGAGCATGCATGGAGAGGCAAGTCAGCACTGGGCAGACACCATAACATTTTCTACATCTGTATTTTTTGTTGCGTCAGGAGAGATGTGCATTTTTGTGGGGTTAAATTGGTACAAACTCAGTAAGGAACTACTCGGTTACAAACTTGCTGCCACCTGAAACCTCCTGCTTCAAAACCTTGCTTACTGCTCTCCATTCTGCTTGATAACTAAATAAATCTGGTAGTAATGGACTAGTCTGAATTGTTATTATTGTTATTGAATTGGCCATCAAAGTCTATGTTATGGCAGTGACCAGGCAGGTAAAGTTTGTTAATAATTAATAAAATACTGCTGTGGTGAGTGTGCTGTTGGAGAGCTACAGTTGTGTGGGAACACTGGTTGTGGGGGGTTGAGAAGACTGGTTGTGCTGGTGGCAGGTCCATCTGGGTGGAGAGAGGGGCCATCCTATGTAGGTCCGTCTCGGTGGGGAGCGGGGCCGGCCATGTCCTTCTGGGTGGGGAGAGGGGCTGTGCTGGTCCGTGGCAATGGGGAGAGTAGCTGTGCAGGTCCATCTGGGTGGCAAGAGGGGCCGTGCCAATCTGTCGGGGTGGTGAGAGGGGCTGTGCTATGCCCATCTGTTGGGGTGGAGAGAGTGGCCATGCCAATCCGTCGAGGTAGGGGAGAGGAGCTGTGCAGGTCCAATGAGGATGGAGAGGGGGGCCATGTCAGTCCATGGGGATGAGGAGAGGGGCCATGCAGGTCCATCTGGGTTAGGAGATAGGCCATGCAGGTCCACCTGGGTGAGAAGAGGGGCCATGTCTGCCCATCTGGGTGGGGAGAGGGGTCGTGCTGATGCATCTGGGTGGGAAGAGGGGCCGTGCTGGTCTGTCTGGGTGAGGAGAGGGGCCATGTCAGTTCATCTGGGTGGGGAAATAGGTTGTGCTGGTCTGTCTGGGTGGGGAGAAGGGCCATGCCAGTCTGTGGGGGTGGGGAGAGGGGCCGTGCTGTGCCAGTCCTTAGGGGTGGGGAGAGGGGCCATGCAGGTCCATCTGGGTGGGGAGAGGGGTCACTGAAGTAACTATAATTTATTCCCCAACCTGTCGACTGCCCAGCATACCTGCCGTTCTGTTCTTTCATCTGATTTTGGTGTGGTGCTGTGCTGACCTGCCCTGCCCTGCCTATTTTGTGCTGCTAACCTGCCCTTTCTGTTTCTTTGTGCTGCTGCTGACTGGACTGGTCATATTCTGGTAATTTTTTTTTTTTTTTGGTATAGCCGTGCTGCTGTTTCAATGGGGAAAGCAAGGGAGGGAAGATGGTGGGGGGGCACATGAGCTGTCATGCTTAATTATAAAAAATGAATAAGGTTTTCGAAATCTGGCCTCAGGTGATGTTTGAGGGAGGGGTGCGTGAAGGGATGGGAATGGTTGACTGGTACACATGCTGAAAAAAATGATTCTGGCCTCTGGCAATGTTTGAGGAAGGGGTGGGCAGGCAGAGTGGCACAGAACCATTTTTTACAACATGTGTGCAAGTCTGCCTTGTCTGTGCCATGCTACTGTGGTTGGTCATTGCTGGTCCGTGAAGGGTCAGGCTTGGCGGACTAGTACACGTGCTGAAAAAAAAGTTCTGGCCGCTGGTGATGTTGGAGTGTGGGACAGACAGGCAGAGTGGCACAGAACCATTTTTCCAACATATATGCCAGTCCGCTGGGTCCATGTCATCCTCCCATGGTTGGTCGTTTCTGGTTAGCAGAGGGAAGGGCTGGGAGGACTGGTACACATGCTTGAAAAAATGGTTCTGGCCTCTGGTGATGGATGAGAGAGGGGCACAGTGGCACAGAACCATTTTTTCAAACATGTATACAAGTCCGCCAGGTCCATGCCATGCTACTGTGTTTGGTCGTTGCTGGTCAGTGGAGGGATGGGCTTGGCTGACTGGCACACATTCTTGAAAAAATAGTTCTGGCCTCTGTTCATGGTAGAGGAAGGGGCAGACTGGCAGAGTGCCACAGAATCATTTTGTCTAACATGTATGCCAGTCCGCCGGGTCCATGTCATGCTACTGTGTTTGATCATAGCTGACCCTCTAAAATTGGGTCCTCTGTGTCAAACTTGGAGACTGTTGGGAGATATGCAATTCTACAGTAGAAAATATTTACAAACATCTTAATGTGTATGTAATAATTTCACATTACTGTGTGGTTCAGCAAGATGTTCTGTGTGGCCTGTCCTCATTTAGCACCCTGGTCTGTGACCCAGACAGTCCCCCAGGGGCAGGGGGAAGGTCTGTTGTTTGGTCCTGAGGTGGTTTGCTAGGGTGGTGTGCGTGTGTGTGTGTGTGTAGGAGAATAAAGCCATACACCCAGACAAAACAAAGTTTATTAAACCACATCACACTGAATCATGTTTCATCTGTGCCCTTCGAAACTGTCATATGAGACACTTTTGAAGTAGATGGTGGGGAGGAGCATTAGTGGCAACCTGGGCTACCACAACCTGGCCCTCCACCCACTTTCACAGGTGATGCTAATCAAAAATACCAACCAGGTACTTACTTTCAAGGGTGGTTCCTGCGTGGCTGTATGTGGGTATCTGCAGATTTCGTTCCCACACTTCCTGTAGTGTCTGTTGTACTAGTGCAGTGGGACCGCCATGGTGCCAGGGCAGTCATTGTTTGCTTGGATGGGGTTGGGCCGGGGAACTACAGAGAGATGATTATTTCTTAAAGGAGAACTACAGGCAGAGGTAAAGCCCCGACTGCTGTACAGATCGGGGCTTCACATCTCTGGTCACCTCTGAAGGCTCCTTTAGTACCCTGGGATGTATGCCATCAGGTCCCATTGCCTTGTCCACCCTGAGCTTATCGAGCTCTTGTATGACCTTTTCTTTTGTGAAGGGACTAGTGCATACATCCTTCACCCCCCCCATGTCCATGGTGCTGAGCTGTAGGCCCTGCCCTGCCTTCTCTTCAGTAAATACTGAGCAGAAGTATCTATTTAGTATAGATGCTTTTACATGGTCCTCCTCCTCACATGCCTCTTATCCCCTTTTATCTTAGCAATACCCTGTCTGGACGTTCTCCTTTCCTTAATGTATCTATAGAAAGTCTTGTCAGCTTTTCTTACTGCTTATGCTAGTGTTTCCTCGGTTTGGGCCTTTGCCTGCCTTATTGCCTTCCCTGCTTCCCTTAGGGAAGTTTGGTATGCCTCCTTATCTTCATCCTGCTGCATTCCCTTATATTTCCTGAAGGCCAGCCTTTTGGTTCTGACCTTTTCTGCTACCGTTTTTGAGAACCAAAGTGGTTTCCTTCTTCTTTTGCACTTCCTTTTCTCTCTAACACAATGAGATGTTGCTTCAAGTATTACATCTTTAATGCTTGCCCACTTTGCCTGTACCCCCTCACCTGTATTTCTTTTTGCCAGGGCTAACTTAGCTCTTTTGGCCATCTTATCAAAGCCAGCTCCTCTAAAGTCCCATATTTTTGCCTTGGAATGGGATGATTTAGTTCTAGTGGCCAAATTGAACCAAGCAAGCAAACTATATTTATATAGCGCCTTTCATAGTCAAGGCACTGTACACAATATAAAGTACAATAAAATCAATAATATACTAAAATTTTAAAATCAATTTTAAAATCAGTCAATTAAACAAACAATTAAGGAAAGTCAAAGAAAATAAATATGTTTTCAGCATCGATTTAAAGTTACTGATGGTCAGGCATTCTCTTAACCAACGAGGTAGAGAATTCCACAGGGTCAGTGCTGTAAATGAAAAGGCATGAGCTCCAGATGTTTTAAGATGAATCCTGGGAATCTCTAGCAATCCCTCATCAGCGGATCGGAGAGGGTGATTGCACGATTAGGGAATCAGGAGATCTTTCAGGTAGTTGGGCCACAGTTCATGTATGGTTTTAAAGGTAAGCAAGCCTACCACCTAGGAGCCAGTATAGTGTTATGCTTGTGCAACTGTGTTACTTTTGTTTTGGCCATTCACACTCTATTTCAGAGGAAATACCACCCTGTAGGGGTACGAAAGGCAAGGAACCCTTGGAGAGGGTTCCACCCCTCGAGGTGCCATGGGACGATTCCTATGGCTAAAGGTACCTTAGGAATCCCCCAAAGAAATGTAGTACAATCATATACCAAAGAATGAGGTGCCACAAAGCTTGTGAGCAAGCAGGAACTGTGACGTAAGAGCTGTAACTGTAACGTAGTAGTAGTAGAGAAGCATAGACAGTCTGATAACATAATGAGATGCTAAGTTGATGACATAATGAAATGCCCAGCTTAGCATGATACTGATGGTTTGCATTGAGAATGCGGGATCCTCTAAGGAGAGAGGGAATGGCAGGACATCCTCCACCTCCATCCAAGAATGGAACCTACCTAAAGAAACTAGGGAACACTACTATGCTAACTAACAGTTATGATCTGAGGTGGCGTAGGAGAGAAAAAAAACCCTATGAGGAGGAAACCTCTGGGGATCCAAGGCCTAGGTCACCTTCCCTCCAGGCTTGGGATAGTTTATTTAGTGATGGCTCTGCAGCTGCAATTTGGAAAACCCAATTAAAGGGAGGTGGAAAATATTCCAGCTTGGAGGAAGGCTCTAGCTCAAACCCTCTAGCGGGAACATGGTGGAAGGTTGTGAGAAAACTCTGAAACACAATAGGCAACCAAGGCAGGAGGAGGAGGAGGAGAGCAATGACTACTGAGGCACTCACCTGGCCTACTCACCCTAAACACAAACCAGGTGAACCAGAGGCAGTTGTAGGGTGAATGTGGTGAAGGTGTCTTACTAGGGAAACCACTAAAGTCAGTCGCTAACTGTTACAGTGGTACACAGGAGCCAATGGAGGTAACTTTTTCCACCCTTCGCAGCTAGTCTTAAATGCTACAGCAGGAGCTGCTGAAGCTAAATCCAAACCCGGAGCGAGGACATTCCCAGCTATGGGCTAGGTGAGAAGGACCCCACCCCAAGTTGGATATACTTGAGATGCAGAGTGAGGCTGTCAGCTGCAGGGAACCTGCACCAGTATGGTATGGCTGGCATGCCCCAAAAACTGACAGAGCTGAAAAACTGTTGATCAGCTAAATGAGCACCGGTATGCTGAAATGTAACAAGTTGTGAGTGCTGAGACCTTGCAGGTTGAATGCAGACTGAGTGCAGCAGACATCCCAGAGGCTGAAGTTGAAGGGGTGCGGTAAGCATGAAGCAACAATTGCATAAGCAAGAGTGGACCTGCATATAGGTCAGAAAACAGTAGTACTGATAGGCTGACCTGCACGTAGGTCTGTATAATATGTAACAATGAAACAGCACTGAATTGAGGGGCAAGCCAGCCAGACATGAAAAAGCCAAATCAAGGTGACAAATACTCTGAGGATTTTTGATGGCAAGGCAGGAGTTAGAACAGAAATAATTAGCCACATGGGGCCACAACTCCCCAAACACTTTCCAGTCCCTGCCATAGGACAAACAAGAGAGCAATGGAAGGGCTGAGAACCACATGCAGCTATTAAAGCTAGGTTAACAGCCTCAGAAGGAGCTTTTTGGCTGACTTCAGAGTAGAACAGGGTGAATAAATATAAAAGCAACATCTGTATGAAGTACACCAAGTCGTAACTGCAATGAACATAAATAAGGAGACACAATGATCTGAAAGCATGTGTAGCCAGGCAGTGCCATGAAGCTTCTATAATGAGGCAAGAAGAATGAGACAGCATGATTGAGCTGCACAGCTAGGTTCAGTGTAAGCCTGAGTCAGGTGAAATCAATTGAGTATGCAACATGGAGCAGCTATGGTTGAGTTGAAACACACAAATAATGATTGTAGTATTGCATTGCAGTAGTTTGAGAGTTGTGAATAACTGAAAGCAAGTAGTATGAGCACTGGAGTAGCAATATGCTAGGAGCTTAGAAACAAAGCCTCCCCAAAAGACAAAACCAAAGACACATGAACACAGAAAACAGGGAACAAAACAGAAGGAAGAACACACAGCCGAAGGCAAAATACAAACCAGAAGCAGGAAAATAAACATAGAAGCCCAGCAGAGACAAGCAGGATCAGCAAGGTGGGGGCGCACAGGCCCCAGCCAGCCAGGTAGGCCCAACCAGCTCAAAGAACAGGGCCTTCAGCTGCAGAGAAAAAGTGGTTCACAATGAGGCTGAGAGGAACTGCTTATGTAGCTCAGGAAGTGGAAGTGGCTGGCTGCTTGACCATTGAACTCCAGGCATAGCTTTTCCAATGATGTTATTTATGTTGTTCAGTGTTCCTGTCCTATGTTATATGTAGGACATACTAAGAGACCCCTGAAAGAGAGAATGCAGGAACACATTTGCGCCATTCTAACAAGCATTTGTCAATGCTGAATGTTTGCTTGCTGGCATTAGTAGTGGAATTGCAGGAGTTAGACAGATGCAGTATAGGAATTGCATTGAAGTATTGAACTGATGCCAGCTCCAGCCTCACCCTGCAGAGATGGACAGGCATTGGGGTGTGCCTTTGGGTCATCGCCCATGACAGTCACGACATTTCACCTCACCCTACCCTTCACACTGACAAGTGTCAAGGTGTGCCTTGGGGTGTTTGGGCTTTACATTCACCTCATTCCATAAGGAAATAT
This sequence comes from Neoceratodus forsteri, assembly GCA_016271365.2. Classification (NCBI taxonomy): domain Eukaryota; kingdom Metazoa; phylum Chordata; order Ceratodontiformes; family Ceratodontidae; genus Neoceratodus; species Neoceratodus forsteri. The sequence continues at coordinate 201,564,541 of CM057450.1, forward strand.
GCTGAAATGGGCACAGTATAGGAGAATGAGGTGAACTCCGGGGGAAAAGGGTCCAAGGCGCATCTCAATGCCTGTCACTGGCTGCAGGTGGATGTGAGGGTAGAATGGCATGAGCATTACTGTCGACAATCTCAAGTCACACCTCTGACGCCTGTCAGTCCCTACAGGGTAAGGCATTATGGTCAAAAACCCTAATGCCCTGGGCATTTCTTGGTATTTTCACTCCAGGTTTTCCACATGGGCTTTTTGTGACCCCACCACATGAACATTGACACTATCTGTTCATTAGGAGAAAGGTGATTTTGCACAGAGACTGTGCCATTTGGCACTACGAGCGCGAAAACACATTTCGACCAGGATGTGAAAAGTGACAGGAGGAGGTGTAAAAAATGGTATTGCTGAAAATCTGGACTGAAAATATTACAAATTCACGAACTTATTGGGTGCATGAAAATTGCTCAATGCACACTCATAACACAGTCATTTTATGGACCTTTGTCACCAAATTTTCAACATAGCCATTTTAACACCTCTGCTCATGATCAGTGTCACTGTGATTTTCCTAATGTGTCCCAAACATTGATTTCACACACTGACTGCGCCAACGTGTGTTACATGTGTGAAAACACATTGTGGGTGAGATGTAAAAAATTACAGCTGTATTGTTCATAAGGAGCTGTGGTAAAATGGCAATGTTGAAACTCTGGAGTGAAAATATTACAGATTCTCAAAGTTATGAGTGTGCATATGAACTGCGCAACGCATGCTCATAAAACAGTCATTGCTGGAAATTTTTTCACCAAATTTTCAACATAGAGTTTTTGGGGGCCTACCTCATGAACTGTGACACTGTCATTTCGTTAATCAGTCCCAAAAGGTGGTTCTGCGCAGTGACTGCAAAATGACAGTGACTGAGTTCATGAGGTGGGGTCCCAAGATCCCTATGTTGAAAATTTGGTGAAAAAATTCCCCAAAATGGCAGCGATATGGGCCAAAGTTTAAAAAAAAACATTTGTGCCATTATACAGCTTAACAGCATTTCTTCAGGTCACGGTTGGCTTTGAAGAGTGCAGACGTGTTCCTGGTCCACCGAAGATCATTGTGCCAGTCTCTGGAGATAAGTATGGGGGAAGTAGGGGTGTGGAGAGGTGGGGTATGCAGAGGGTGGGCGTGGATTGGGGAAGGGAGGCGAGAGGTACCATTTTTTTCATATAGGTGTTTTTATTTTTTCGGAGACGGCATGGAACTTTTAAAGTTTGGGGGGCAGTGGAGCCGATGGGGGACTGGGCACCCCCGTCGGCCATACAGACTTTTGCCACGCTGGGGTGGGCTTCCAGCATGGCACCTGGAAGTCTGTTTTGGGGGCAGTGGAGCCAACAGGGGATTGGGCAACCTATCAGCCATACAGTGTGCGGGGTTGGGGGGGAGTGCATGAGCATGCTGGGGTGGGTATTTGTTGGGGGGGATCCAAGAAAAAACAGATCTGTCTATGACAGCTGCTCAGATGCAGTGCTGACGTGTAGACACTTTGCATACACATTATCACCGCTCATTTTAGTGGTCTTTTGCTTTGAACTGTACGCCACTGCATCTAAACTGCTGACATGTACAGCTCGGACATTTATTGGTGGGGTGCAGCCCCACCTGTAAGAAGGAGCAGGGCATTGGAAGCGGGGTGGCACACCTACGAAAATTTTTATGGTGGCACTATGTTTCTTGCACATGCGTGCAAGCAAACATAAAAATAGAACCTGACACACCAATTGGCATTCACTTTGCATCTTGCCACAGTGGAAACCCAGCCAGCTTTTCTTTTTCAGGCCTTGGACATGTATACCCCACTACCAGAGGTGGAGATAGGCTGAATATATTACTGCAGAAAGAATCCAGATGGATTTACACTCTCAGGTTAATGTCCCCTGTGGGTCTGAATGAATGCTTGGACATGACTCCGTTTTTATATTTTAAAAACAACTTTATAGCCGGCTTCGTGGTGCTGAGGATTGAGGCGCTGGACGCCACACCTTGTGCCATGCCGGCGACCTGGGTTCAGGAACGAACCTGGGACGTCGGGGGTCTGCAGGGGGAAGGGAGAGAGAGAGGATTGAGCATCCAGAGGACCACTCTCCCCTCTCTGGGGAGGGTTACAGGGCCTGCTCGGCATTCTAGCGACCCCTGATGGAGATCGGGGGTAGCACAGGTAAGCCAGCCAGCATATAGAAACATAGAAACATAGAATTTGATGGCAGATAAGGACCGCTTGGCCCACCTAGTCTGCCCATTTTCCTACCTAACAGAGAAGCTGCAGATCCTAATTAACCAACAGCTTACTTCCTCCTATCCCCCACTAGGACTGCCTTATGTATGTCCCATGCATTCTTGAATTCCCCCACTGTTCTCAACTCCACTACCTCCTCAGGGAGGCTGTTTCATGCATCCACAACCCTCTCTGTGAAAAAATACTTCCTCACATTACCTCTGAGCCGTCCTCCCTCTATCTTCAAATTGTGCCCTCTTGTTCTTGCACATCTTTCTGAAAGATGCCACCCTCTTGGACTTTGTTGATTCCCTTGAGGTACTTGAAAGTTTCTATCATGTCCCCTCTCTCTCCTTTCCTCAAGGGTATACATATTAAGCTCCTTTAGTCTTTCTTTGTATGTCTTCTGGTGCAGACCCTGCACCATTTTGGTTGCCCTCCTCTGGACAGCCTCCACTCTGTCTATGTCTTTGCGGAAATGGAGTCTCCAGAACTGCACACAGTACTCCAGATGGGGTTTCACCAACTGTCTGTACAGAGAGATAACAACTTCCTGTTTCCAACTATTGATGCCTCTCCCTATGCATCCCAGTATCCCCACAGCCTTCCTTACTGCCCTCTCACATTGCTTGCCAACCTTTAGGTCATCTGATATAATTACCCCCAGGTCCCTTTCCATTTTTACTGTTGTCAGTATCTCACCCCCCATTGTGTACTCTTGCTCTGGGTTTTTGTTTCCCAGGTGCATTACCTTGCACTTCTTTGCATTGAATCTGAGCTGCCATACATTTGACCATTTCTCCAACCTGCCAAGTCCCTTCTCATCCTTTCCACTCCATCTGGTGTATCAACCCTGTTGCAGATCTTTGTGTCATCTGCAAAGAGACATATTTTCTTTCCAGTTCCTCCGCAATGTCACTTATAAAGACATTAAAAAGGACCGGTTCCAGTACTGAACCCTGCGGTACCCCACTAGTAACCCTCCTTTCTTCACTGGGGATTCCATTTACTACTACCCTTTGCGTCCTGTTGTCTAGCCAATTTTTTATCCAGGTTTAGCAGACTTGTTTTTATGAGGGGGAAGAATGCGGCACACATCAACAGAATAGCCGTGCGTGGACGCCATTTCATGCCGCACTCCCATGGGGAAAATTACAAGGTAAATCCCCTCCAAGGATCACGGAGATGATGGGGAATCCAGGGGCAGGACGCACATCCCACCACCAGCCTATCTTCCCGGGGTACTCCTGGCCAACCCGACACACCCAGGTAAGACCTCTCTAATGTCAGAAAGGCCGTTAAGGGAGAACAGACCCGTCCCGGGGAGTGATCCAGGAGGCTAGGTCTGCCTGGGGTGTTGGGGGAGTACCTTCAGGACCAGGGTTCAGGTAGGGAGTAGCAGTCCTTGCCACGTGTGCACCCCAGAAGGATGCCCGACCTAGGAGAAGCATAAACAAAGTCAGTAAAACAAAAAAAATGTATACAGCTAGATAAGTTTATCTGTTCCATGGCTTCTTTTGTTGTTTTTGGACCTTTTTCAATCTAGCTTTGGCCAAACTTTACTATTCCATTAAATGATTAAGAATTTAACTTGTAACCCAGTCCTGGAGTTCCAGGTTCACCCATGTCACTTACCTCCTCTGGTGCTGGTCTTCGGAATTTTAGTTTATCCAATTCATATTCTTGCTGCTGCTGTTTCTCCCCAGCCTCTCTCTGAAGCTGTCGCTCTCTTTCCTTGGCCTCTCTCTGAAGCTAGTTTTCTCTTTCCTCTGCCTCTCTCTGATGCTGGTTTTCTTTTTCTTGCTTCTCAAGCTTCATCTGGAACTTCCTCTGTTCGAATTCCAGCTCCATTCTCCTCAACTGTAGCTGTAGCCTGATCCCTTCTGGCACCAGTGTTGTGGTGACCTTTCCCTCCTGCTACAGTTTTCTGGTCCCGCAGTCTTCCTCCCTAAGACTGGGCACTATGATGGACCCTGGGCCCTCTATGCCCGAGGGCTGCTCCCTGTCAGTCATTGACTGTGACTTGAGGGCTTGGGCAGTCGCTTGTGGATCGGCTGCCACAAAAGCCTCCATGAGATGCTGTTTGGTTTGCCCCTCACAATGGACTCCTCTTTCCTGGCACAACTGCCTCAGGTATTCTGCAGTGTACTCACTGTAGGTGGAAGCCATCTTCTTCACTAATCTACGACTACACTAGATTGCACCAAAAAATAAATAAATAAATAAATAAAACACGTAGGGAACTTAGATGTAACCAAAATGATATATTCCTTTTAGGATCTCTGCCTTGTTTGTGTGTGAACTATTACAATTTATCAATTTGACACACTGGACTATTAATGCTCATGTCACCAAATAATCGCACAGTATGCAAACACTCTTTCTGATCCCAGCGCTGCACAACAAATCTGCCACAAAGCCACTCTGGGGGTCAGGCCATCTGCTCCCACAGTGACCAACATTTAAGCATGATTCGTGAACAGGGGACAAACAGGGACACCCTCCTGTTTGTTTTGGGTCTGAGCAAACTAACAGTCTTGATTCCTTGGGTCAATTATGAACCTTTTTTAGCTAGCACACCCAGGTAATATATCCAAACATGACCTTCTCTTCAGGGAAATGCAGATAACCAGTCTGGTTTACACACACCCTTCTGACTCAATTAAGACACTGCTATTGTCTTACCTTGTGGGATCTTTACGCAGATCCTGGGTAGCGTGTATGCATAAGGTGACACAACATGCATTTAGCAGCTGTGTTACAATATTAATACTGTTCCACCATTCACTCACAAATGTGCATGTCTCAGGCAGCATTTTAAGGAAAATCAAAGTTTACTAAAATTAAAAATAGTAAATAAAATAAAAAACACAGAACATAGTTATGTTAAGGGTACAGTCAGAAAATAAACGGACAATTGTAAACAAACTGCCTTGAACTGACTAACTAATCCTACCCATTTCAGTTGGTAAAAAAATGGAATGAACTTAGCTATCTGGCTGGAGATGCCTCTCTTTGAGTCCAGGAACAAAACTGTCCCTTCCAAGTTCAGAACAAGTGTGTCAGTCCTTTCAGCATGCTTGATAAACTCAGAGGCCAAAATGTCCCTCCTATCCTGTGATGTCACAGCTCTGAGCTGCTAGTGTGAGGTCACACACAGTTCTGCATAATAAATTTGTAACATGCAGTTACACAGGCGAACAGGACAGGTTACCACTGGATTGGAATCTACAAATACAGCAATATTTTTAGTCATAACAAGACTGTCTGCCTCAGAGTATGGCTTACAACACTCTTTGATGTTGCAGAAATATCCTGTAAAGTTAATTCACATATGTATTTCAAAAACCATCTTCCTCCTGTTACCCAATAAAATGTAGCCTTGCGCTTCACCCTTGCACAAAGGAGCTGATGGCCTCCTGTAGTCCCTGCTTTATGACCTCCCACCCACCTTCTACATCCTTCCTAGGTGTAATCTCCTTCAAATGCTCCTTGAGAATCTCTCCCATGCCCCTAAAGTCTGCCCCCCCCAAAATCAACAGTCATTGTCCTGGAACTATCCTCCTCACCCCTAAAATTTAGCTGAAACCAGACCGTGTCATGGTCGCTCCCTGCCAGGGGATCCTCCACCACCAGATCCCGTACCAGATCCCCATCCGCAAGAACCATATCTAGGACATAACCCTCCCTAGTTGGCTCCAATGCCTGCTGAGTGAGGAACACATCCTGAAAGCCATCCAGCAGCCTCTGCTCCTTGGCCACTGTGGACATCATAGTTCCCCAGTCAGTGACTGGCATATTTAGGTCCCCCCCATCAACACCACTCCTTCCCCTTCCAGTCCACACTGGCCCTTAATGCTATCCAGAAGACAATTCTCCAGATCCTCCCCCAACCCTGGGGGCCTATATACCACTCCCATCTTGATCTTCCCTCCCGCAGTGGTTCGCAAGGTGACCCATAAGGCCTCCACATTTCCTTCAGCTTCCTCTGCCTTAGTAATCACTATGTTATCCCCAATGAACATACCTACTCCTCCCCCTCTGTCCTCCTTTCTATCCTTCCTAAGCACTGTGTACCTGCTCGCATTAAGTTCCAAGCCGTGGCTAGGGGTGGCCCAAGTTTCAGTGACCGCTGCTACATCTACCCTTCCTTCAACCAGCATGGCCTGGAAGAAACAAATATTCACTGAAGTAATATTCTTATTCTTAACTTATAAGTAAAGTTACTTCTTCCAGGGGATTCTTTAGCATTATTAACAGATGCAGTATACCAGCTGGGTTCATCTGCTCCAGAGAGGAGGAGTCAATGCAAATGAGAAATGCATTGGTCAGTCACGATACAGATAGAGTAGAGTGCTGCCTGCAGTCAGCCTGAGGGACCACAGAATGAATTTTGGAGCTGAAAAAGAGCAAAAACTGTACCCAACAGGGGCAAAAAGCTGTTAACAATATGCAAACTATCTATTCTAAACCACTATTGTGAAAAACATTTTAACACACACATCAATAACAGTTAGCAAGTTTGGCTAAATTCCCTAACAGAGCCTTTTGACAAGGTTTCCGAGGAGGAAGGGTGGTAGTGTCAATAATGCTAAAGGATCCCCTGGAAGAAGTAATATTACTTCGGTGAGTAATTGTTTCTTCTAACCCCAGGAATTCTTTAGCATCTATTGACAGATGCAGACTTCAAAGCAGTGTAGTTGGGAGGAGGGCACAGAAGCCTATTTAGGAAAAAGGCTCTGTACCACCGCACTGCCGAACTTCGCATCTGATTGGGACTGCACATCCAAGCAATAATGCTTGGTGAAAATGTGGACCAATTTCCAATAGCTGCTCTACACACTTCCAGCAATAGGATATCCCTGGAAGCTGCCACTGTAGCAGCTGTTTCCCTGGCAGAGTGAGCCCTGAGCCCAAGATGGGGCTGCCTACCCGCCTTGTAACAGAACTGAGTACAAGAAACAATCCAACGGGAAATGGTTCTCTTGGTAGTCAGTTTTCCCCGACCACATCACTGAAGGTAAGAAAAAGCTGGGATTGTCCCTCTCTGAATTGCTTGGTTCAGTCTAACTAGAAAGACAGGGCTCTCTTCACATCCAGGCTGTGCAGCTTGTGCTCTCCTGGGAAGGATTTGTCTGAGAACAGCACCAGCAGAGAGATTGGCTGATTAAGGTGGAACTCTGAAACCACCTTGGGAAGGAACTTCCTATTCATCCTTAGGACAACCTTGTCCTGATGGGGAATGATGTAGTTAGGATCTGTACAAAGGGCCTGCAACTCTGAAATCCGTCTGGTGGAGAAAATGGCCACTATGAAGATAGTCTTCTAGGTAACGAATTTCAAGTCAGTTATAGCCATAGGTTCAAAAGAAGGCACCATAAGCTTGGCTATATAGAGATTAAGATCCCATGGGGAAACAGGTTCCCTTACAGGGGGATGAAGTTGAAGAAGTCTCTTGAAAAATTTCTTGAAAATGGGTTGAGAAATAACTGATTTCTCTTTACCTGTAAAAAGGTAGGCCAAAATAGCCGCTAAGTGAACTCTTACGGAAGATGAATTTAGGCCTTCCCCCTGAAGATGAACTAAATAACCCAACAAGTAAGGGAAAGAGGCCTGTAAAGGATTTATGCCCTTGCTCTTGCACCAGAACGAAAAACATTTCCACTTGGAGGCGTAAGGTTTCCTCGTGCTAGGTTTCTTGGTCATCCGTAAGATTTTCAGTACTTGCTCAGAATACAACGAGTCTGGAAATTCTAACTCCTAAAGTTCCAAGCTTTGAGGTGAAGAGACTGGATGTTGGGGAACACCACTCCGGTTTCAGGAAGAGTCAGAAGCCTAAGGCACAAGGGCAATCTGATGGGTTTCCTGACCGACAAGGAGAGGAGCAGAGAGTAACATGGTTGTCTCGCCCAGTCGGGAGCCACAAGGATCATGGTGGCTAGTTATTCCCTTAATTTGTGAAGTACTCTGTAAAGAAGAGGAAAGGGAGGGAATGCATAAAGGAACCTCCCTGTCCAATCTAGGGTCAACACATCTGCAGGGATGGTCCCCAGACCTGGGGGGGCCTGCAACAGTACAGAGGTAACTGATGGTTCAGACTGGATGCGGACAGATCCAGGTCCAGGATGCCCCATCTCCTGAACACCGTTTGAAGGACTGGCTTGTTGAGGGTCCACTTGTGGTGTCCCTGATTGATGCGACTTAGGGCATCCACCAAAGTGTTGTCTTTGCCAGGGAGATGGATGGCTGACAGTGACATGTCCAGGGAATAGGCAAGGGACCAAATCTTCATGGCTTCTGTGCAGAGTTTGGTTGATCAAGTTCCTCCCTGTTTGTTGTTGTAGAACATGGCAGTCATGTTGTCTGTCCGTATTTGCACAGACTGACACCTGAGCTGAGAAGCAAAGGCCTTGATGGCAAGGAGTACAGCTCTGAGTTCCAGATGAGTTTGTCCAAGTCCCACTTATAGACAAGTCCCCCAGATGGGCACCTCATCCTAGGAGGGAAGCATGGGTAGTCAAAATTTGAGAAGGTTGGGGAGTTAAAAAGGATACCATGACCCTGGGATTGTCTGTGTCTTTCCACCAGTCCAGGGTTTGTAGAAACATATCTGTGACTGGAACAAGCTTTGTAAAGGGATCTCTTCTCTGAGTCCAATGAGACCTGAGGTAAAACTGAATGTTCCTGATCTAGAATCTGGCCCCTGGCACTAACACGGTCATTGAAGCCATATGACCGAGAAGTTTGAGGAAATGTCTGGCTGGTCTTGATTGGCCTGGACTGAATGAGTTTAGCAGAGAAAGGAAATGGTTGACTCTGTCTAAGGGGAGGAAGGGCTTTTCCTGCAGGGTGTTGAGCTCTGACCCTATGAACTGTAGAATTTGGGCAGGCTGAAAATGCAACTTTTGTTCGTTGATAAGAAAGCCCAGGGACTCCAGAGTATGCCTTGTCTGGATCAGGGCCTCTGAAACAGACTGGGACGAGCTGGCTACAATCAACCAATTGTCCAGGTAGGGATATACTGAAATTCCCTGTCTTCTGAGATGAGCTACTACCACTGCCAGGCACTTGATGAATACTCTGGGAGCAGAAGTGAGCCCGAGAGGCATGGCTGCAAACTGATAATGACCGGAGAGCTGCCGGAATCTGAGGAACTTTCTGTGGGACTGCCTAATTGGTACATGAAAATAGATGTCCTTCAGATAAAAGGGAGACAAGCCAGTTCCCTTGCTTTAGTGAATGGATGACCTGAGTCAGGGTTACCATTTTGAACTTTGGCTTCATCAGATGCTTGTTCAGGTACCTTAGGTCCAGAATAGGTCACCATTCCCCCGTTTTCTTTAAGGTCAGGAGATATCTGGAATATAGTTCCTTTCCCCACTGAGGAAGTGGCAATCATTCCATGGCCTTGGCCCTCATGAGATTCTTGACCTCTACCTCCAGCAGCAATCGTTCTGCAGGGCAGGAATGTTTTGGTTGTAAGTGTCTGTGGAGAAAGGGAATTTTTTCGAACTGAAGGGATAGGCCTTGCTCCACTACCTCCGGAACCCATTTGTCTGAAGTGGTCTAATACCAGCAATGGAGGTAGTATGAGAGCCTGCCCCCCCCACAGGGAGAGGGAAGGTGACCAGCCAGGAGTCAGGAAGACTGCTGTCTAGACTGAGTAGAAGTAACATTAGTGGGATTAGCCCTTCTTTTTTTTTTTGCTACTTAAATTTTTATTGATGCACAGTAACAATACATCAAATTAATATAACCACAGTTAAATTGTTACCATAATCTGATGGGAATACAATCAATGATACTAAACTATCATTGCTAGAGGAGTTCATATAGGATTCATTATACAATGTTCTGTGGAAAAAGTCCCAGATGGCAACTTCAAACGTACATGCAGATGTAGTCTCAAGACGCTCCATGGTTCATTCTTCTCTGTTTTCACATAGTTAATTCTGTTATGTATTGTTTCTTAATTTTGTACCCTTTTTCAAATTAGACTCCTCTTATCTACTGCAAAACATTTCCCAGTTTTTGAGAAACTATATAAAATCATTGCCTTAAACCAATTAAGGCCCAACAGTGTTATAAAACAAAATATAAGCCAATAGTCAACTATATAACTGATTTACCAATCAATTTGCTGATTGATTGATTGATTGGTGGTGTGTGCGTAACGAACTCCTCTATTATCTGCTGTGCTGGGATGGGTTCTCTGTTCCCAATTCTCCACTCTTCTTTGTGTTGGATTTTATATTATTTCATTATATTGTATTTATGCACTCCTTTTACGCTTTCTGCTCTTATCTTCCCACTCCTGTCTCCTCTCACAGTAAAGGCATTGATAAACATTTAATTAATGATTTCCAAACCTGTATGGCAGGCGAAGAATGCTTTGGCCTTGAGCCTCAGTTACCTGTTCCCACCTCACCTATATCAGTCCAAAACCTGAACAGTTAGTAGGGCGTGGGTCTGGTTCACACCCGCCTCAATGCTTGACGCTCTGTTAAGGGCCCTCTCTCTCTCTCTAGTTGTTCGATGGAGAACCTTTCTCATACCAGTCCCTCCATACCAGTTCAAATCTCTCCGTGGTGAGCCTCAAAGCTGCCATGATTCTCTCCATTTGTTCTAGCTCTTTTATTTTGTCTCTCCAGGTCTGGGCAGTAGGCAGTCTCGTGGATCGCCAACAAATTGTAATACTTTTTAAAGCTGCCAGTCTGAAGATATGGTATAACTTCTTTTGAGGCCTAGAAAGCTTTACATGTTCCCTACTTGGAAATCCCAAACATAGGGTTTCAAAAGTTCTTGGCAGGGAAACCCCCAAGGTTTCCTGCATCTGTTTGTGTACCTGCCGCCAGAAGCCATCTAGCTTTGGACATCTCCAGAAAATGTGAAAATGTGAACCCCCCGCACCTTCTCCAGCATCCGTTCATGTAATCAGGGTTGAAGTGCTGAGTAACTGTGGGGGTTCTAAAAAAATGCATCAAAACTTTCCAGTGATACTCACCCCATGTGGGTGAAGCTGTGATGTGCCAGCCTTGGGAAAGTGCCCTCTGCCATTCTGTGCTTTTTAATTGCATGTTTGAATCCCTTTCTCATCTGTACTTAACCTCCTCAACTTGTCCCAGATGTTGGTCTGTCAACAGTCTGTAGGTCTGAGAGATGGGTTTCATTCTAACTCCTAAGGTGATCCAACTGTAGAAGAGCTGCTCTAAATCTGTTAGGGGCCTTAAAAGCTGTTGTAGATGTGTGGATTGCTGAATAAAATGCCTTACTTGTAAGAATCTAAAATGGTCTTCTTTTCTAAGTCCATATTTTAACCTTAGTTTCTGGAATGTGGTACAAATGCCGCCCTCCAACAGGTGAGTAAACCTGGCGAGGCCCTGGCGCTCCCAAAACCAGTACCCCACATCCCAACTGGGGGGACCAAAAGGTTTGTGATGGCATATGAGGGATAAGGGACCCAACCCTCTCAGAACCTTCAGTCATTTGCGTAGAGTCAGCAACACTCGCAGGGTGTGTCTGGTCCACGGGTTTTCTACCTTGCACACTACACCCAGGAAAACAGAAGCCGTGGGGAGAGCCCAAAGTGTTATCTTTTGGGCTTGTTCCAACTCCATAGGGAACCATCTATTATTCACCTTCTGCTTCATCCAGGCATACAGCCAGGGGGCCTGTGCCACCAAGTAGTAGTCTTTAACATCCGGCAAGCCTAACCCTCCCTGCTCCCGCCTGGTACAAAGAATCGCCCTTTTCAACCTGGGCCTTTTGCCATGCCATATGAAACTCATTATTAGATGGTCCATTTCCTTTAAAAATACCTTGGGGGGGCAATCGGTATAGTCTGAAATAAAAAAAGTAGACGTGGTAGCACGTTCATTTTGATGGAGTGTACCCTTCCCAAAAGGGTTAGAGGGAGCAGTCTCCACCTGCCCAGGTCTTGTCTAATGGAGTCCCGGAGTATGGGGTAGTTGGCAGAGAAGAGTTGGGATGTATCTGCTGAAACTCTTATTCCCAGGTATCTAATTGTGTTGTTTGGGGCCCATGTGAACTGAAAATTGGATTGCAATTCAGGTGATGGACGCCCACTTAACCGTAATGCTTCAGATTTTGAGAGGTTAATTTTATATCCTGCTAAATCCTGGAAGTGATTTAAAATTTGTATAAGATAGGGAAGCGAGCCAACTGGGTCCTCTAGATAAATACACTACCGGACAAAAGTTTTAGAACCCCCCCTATTTTTCCAGTTTTTATTGAAATTTAAGCAATTCAAGTCCAGTGAATAACCTGAAATGGTACAAAGGTAAGCGGTAAACTGCTAGAGGTTAAAAAAAAAAGTTTAGGTTAGCAAAAACTGAAAAATAATGTAAATTTCAGAGTTATAAAAAGGCCTTCTTCAGGGAACAAGTAATGGGTTAATAACTACAGCTGTTCTGCAGCAATGGAAGTAAATTAAGCCTTGAAATTGATGCAAACAATTCCTACAGGTGTCCCAACTTTTGTTGATTACTTGATTACAAACCCCTGTATGTATAAAAGCAGTGTTGGAACAGACTGTTATTACACCCTCTGAAGCATTATTTGGACAATATTGCACTGCAGAAGTAGTATATTGCTATCATAATGGCGAGAAAAAGGCAATTAACAAAGGAGACAGACAGACCATTATTACCCTTAAAAGTGTAGGTCTTTCCTTTAGAAATTGCAAAGAAAGCCAAGGTGTCAGTGAGTACAGTTTCTACACCATCAAAAGGCACTTGGAAACTGGAGGAAACTCTGACAGGAAGAGGTCTGGCAGACCAAAGCCACAACAGAATCAGAAGACAAGTTTCTGAGAGTCAACAGCTTGCGTGATAGGCGGCTCACAGGACAACAGCTTCAAGCACAGCTTAACACTGGTCGAAGTAAGCAAGTCTCAGTTTCAACTGTGAAGAAGACTTCGAGCTGCAGGTTTGACAGGTCAGTGGCAGTAAGAAAGCCATTGCTAAGATGGCAAAATAAGAAAGAGGCTTGCCTGGGCCATGAAGCACCGCCAGTGGACTACTGAAGACTGGACCGATGAATCAAAATTTGAAATCTTCGGTTCATCACGCAGGGTTTTTGCACGTCAAGTAGGCGAAAGGATGGTTCCTCAGTGTGTGACACCAACTGTCAAACATGGAGGAGGGCGTGATGGTCTGGGGCTCTTTGCTGGATCAGAGTCAGCTACTTGCACAGAGTGACTGGCACCCTGAACCAAAGGGCTACCACAGCATTTTGCAGCGCCATGCAATACCCTCTGGTCTAAGCCTAGTTGGTCAGGGGTTCATCCTACAACAAGATAATGACCCAAAACATACCTCCAGGCTATGTCAGAACTACCTTCGAGAAAAGAACAAGGCGGTGGCGTCAAATCATGGAATGGCCAGCACAGTCTCAGACTTAAACCCCATCGAGCTGGTTTGGGATTAACTGGACAGAAGGGTGAAAGCAAAGCAACCTACAAGTGCAACACATTTGTGGGAACTTCTGCAACAGTGTTGAGGAACTTCCCGAACAATATTTGATGTCCATTGTAGGAAGAATGCCACAGTGTGTTCGTGGTTATATCTGCAAAAAGTGGCTACTTTGATGAGTCAAAAATTTAGATTAAATTTTGTTAAACAAAATGATTCTATGATTTCTTTTTTATCTCCAATTGTTTATTTGTTCTATGCTTTAATTTCAGAGTACATTGAGACATTAAACTGCATAAATTTCAATAAAAACTGGAAAAATGGGGGTGTTCTAAAACTTTTGTCCGGTAGTGTAAGTGCGTCATCTGCATACAATGAGAGTTTATGAATCTGGGAGCCTACCTTAATTCCCACTACCTGGGGGTGTTGTCTAATCTGCTCAGCTAGGGGATCTAGGGAGTGGGCGGACAGCACCGGAGAGAGTGGGCATCCTTGGCGGGTTCCTCGCGATAGAGGGAATCTGGCTGAGACACATCTGTTTACACTAATCACCGCTTCTGGCTGAGAGTATAGCGTTATGACTGCCCCTATGAAGTTGTCTCCCATATTAAACTTTTTGAGGACGGATTGGAGAAAAAACCCAATCAACCCTGTCAAATGCCTTTTTGGCATTGATACTTACTGCTAGTTTAAGAGATGTGGCTATTTTTTGGGAGGAGATTATATTCAAGAGACGTCTTATGTTGTCCTGCAGGAATCTACCGGAAATAAAGCTGGTTTGATCCGGGTGTATGAGATCACTAATGACTAATTGGAGTCTCCGAGCTAGTATACCAGTGAATAGTTTTAGGTCTATGTTTAACAGGGAAATGGGTCTGTATGATCTGCATTCCTCTGGTGGTTTACCTGGTTTCAACAGTACCGATATTTTGGCGTACTTCCATGATGGGGGGATTGGTAGGGCCTTTCCCAGGATTGCATTAAATGTTTCCAATAGGAAGGGAAGAAGGTCTGACTGAAAAGTCTTGTAAAACTCCACAGGGTACCCATCTAATCCCAGAGCCTTAGTATTCTTGAGCGAGGAAATCTGATTTTTAAGCTCTTGCATTGTAATAGGGGCCCTCAACTTTTCCCCCCATAGCCGGATCCAGGACCGGAAGATGAATCCCCCCCAAGTATTGAGCAATTTTAGTCTCATGATCTGGGTGTCTTTCTGCTGCGTACAAGTTTTGGTAGAAGTCAGCAAAACATTTCGTTATGTCTGATTGGGATGTAACCTGATCTCCATCTGATCCCCTCCTAAGTTTTAGTACTGTCCTCGATGCTGCCTCTTTACGCAATTGGGCTGCTAACAGTTTACCTGCCCTGTTGCCCTTCTCATAAAAGAGCTGACTGGCAAACCTGCAACTGGCTTCTATTTGATGATTTACCAACCGAGACAACTTTTACCTGGCTGCGTCTAGTTCCATTTTTGTCTCCACCCGATTATGTTGCTTGTGCTGCACTTCCAACTCAAAGACTACTCTTTCTAGCTTTCTCTGTTCCTCTTTTCTATCTTTATTAACCTTAGATGCGTATGCAATAATTTTACCCCTTAAATATGCTTTCAACGTGTCCCAATATATCGTGGGGGGGTATCCGCCTGATTGTTTAGCGCTTGAAATTGCTCGATCTCTGTTTTGATCATCGTTTTGAAATCCTCCTTATTGACAAGGCTCAAGTTTAATTTCCATGTCTGATGTCGGTTTGGAGTCCCCAGCAATAATTTTAACAGGACCAGAGCATGGTCAGACAGGGTAAAACTGCCTATTTGGGCTGAATTTAAAGCCCAGGTCCAACCTGTGGGAACCAGCAGGAGGTCAATCCTACTATACCTGGAGTGCCTGGGAGAATACAGAGAATAGTCTCTCATGGTGGGGTGTAAAAATCTCCAGGCGTCTGTCATACCGTATTCATGGATGAGTCTATGAAGTGTTGAGGCTTTAGATCTTCTACCTGGTTGTGTCCCAGATTTGTCCAAGTGGGGGCAGATGATTGTATTGAAATCTCCACCCACTATACTAAGGGCAGAGTCAAACCTAGGGAAGGCTGACAGAATCTTTGCTAAGAAAGCAGATCTAAGGTTTTCCTCATTGGGTGCATATATGTTAAGAATGGTACACTTGTGAGCCCCCAAGTCCGCCTCTACATATATGTATCTTCCCTCGGGGTCAGACCTCACCACTATCTCCTTAAATGGGAGGTTTCTCCATATTAATATAGCTACCCCTCGTTTGTGCGGTTGGGTTTGACAGGATGAAGAGAAGACCTGCCCCACCCAGGATCTCCTCAATTTGGAATGCTCCAATTGTGTCAAATGGGTCTTTTGAAGCAGGGCAATATCCACCCCGAAATCTCTCAATTTTCTCAGGACCCTAGCTCTCTTGATAGGGCTCCCCAAGCCCCTTACATTGTAAGTGGCTATTTGGATTTCAGCCATACTCTTTTGGCCATGGATCTGGTATGGTCCGACCCCTGGGGACCCCTCTCCCTAAGATTATGTTCGATGCACACACCACCTTTCCAAAGAAACAAAGAACAGTGTCATGTTTCATAACCAACTCTATAACTACATACAAATTGACAGTTTTTATGTCTCTGTCATCCTGTACGGTTTTATAATGCATCCTCTTATGTACTTCATGGTGATACTTCAGATGGTACATTACAAAAAAATATGTGTAACCCTAATAGGTCTCTCCTGTACTATGTTGGCAAAAAGGGAGACCTTGGGGAGACTATCCTAAGTACTCCCCGGATGACCACTTGTCCAGTTGGTGGTCAGTAGGGTGATTAGCTGAGCTTCAAAGTGTGGGGTATCTATATTCACCCCTCAAGAGGTCCAAAATAGTTAAGCCATCTGGGCCTCGATATTCTATTGCCTATCTGACAGAATCATTACTTCCCTCTGTTTAAATGAAGAGAACCTGATCTCTCTCGGGGAGGGGGGAGGAAGGAGGAAGGGCAGGGAAGGGGAAAAAGGGAGAGGGAAGGGGAGACAGCGGAATTCTCTATATAGGTATATTTAAAGCTGCACCTATATACAGGGCGTTGAAAAACATCAGTACTACAGTGTGCCATCAGATTTATACCTCCAGTTCCACTAAAGCCCTCCCACCCCCCTCTTCTGTTAAAGTATAGAGTGTTACAGCCCTGAATTCGGGGAATACAGCTGCCCTCACTCGGTTAATATGCTATTATTGGAGGGCTGAACTGATAACAGTAATCATGTTATGGTTAACAGCATATCATTCTCCCACCCAAGCAGGTCCCCAAACTTTATCCTAGGCATCTATAACTTTTCCAAATTTCACAGTCAGTAAGAGCCTAGTGGATTCACTTTCGCCAGCAAGTTCCTACATAGCAACTGTTACCCAGTCTTATTTGGCTGTGCTTAAGCCTGCTCCGTTGGTGATCTGGGGTTGTTTCTGGGTTTCTGCAGTCACGGATGTCTTCTCGATTGGCACTGTAAGTGGTCTAACTGCCGTGCATACCTTCTGCCAGACACTCCCGTTTTGAGCCTCTGGCCTTTTCCCAGAAGCCGACTTCCAGGCCAAGACCTCCAGCTCTTGTCTTGGAAAGTGAGACTGCAGTTCATCCATCTTGATTCCTTGGTCTGCCAGGAACTCACTCGCTTCCATAATGTCTGCAAAACGCTTAATAACTCCCTCGCAGGTCTTCACCCGAAGGTGGGCTGGATAGTCGAGGTAGGCCTTCATTCCCTTCTGCCTCAGAGTTTTCATTGCTGCTAGGACAAATCACCGTCGTAATGTTGTCGATGTGGCAAAATCGTGATCGAAAT
The DNA here is from genome assembly GCA_016271365.2 of Neoceratodus forsteri. Lineage (NCBI taxonomy): Eukaryota > Metazoa > Chordata > Ceratodontiformes > Ceratodontidae > Neoceratodus > Neoceratodus forsteri. The sequence goes on from CM057450.1 coordinate 201,582,071, forward strand.
AGAGTCGCTGGTCCCTGAAAATAACCTCCTTGCGACCCCACGCCGTTTTAAGAATTTTTTCCTTGACTCTGTAATCCAGAAATGCCAAGATTATCGATCTGGGCCTGGTGTTCGCGCTTGCTGGTGGGGCTGTGAGTGCTCTGTGTACTCGAATTATACCGAGTGGCTCTTCCTTGGGCCAGCTTAGTAATTCCTGTAGCAGGCTTTCCATAAATGGCACCATGTCCCCCGATTCTGTTTTCTCTGGGAGCCCTTGGATTCTTATATTATTCCGTCGGTGCCTATTCTCCAATTCTTCCACCCTTTTACTCAGTTGTAGCTCTCAATGGTGTAGGTTTAGAAGCGCTGAGTTATGCACATCTGTCTCCTTGCAGTATCCTGTCAAGCAGGCCTCTACTGCTCCCACTCGCCTCTCAACTACCCGGAGATCGCACTTGGTGTCGGCTACTGCTGTTTCAATGCGTTGCAGCATTTCTCCGATTTTACTTAACTGAGTGCAGAGTTGTTTAGAAGTGATTGTGAATTCAGGCTCATCCTCAGTATCTCCGGTTCGTTCAGGTTCTGCCATTACAGTTTGTAGACCCTGTTTAGCTGCTGGTAGGGGTTGCCAGGTTAAAGTCTGTTGGAGAGGCTCTCTGGATGTGCTTGGTGTTGTGAATTCTCTCAGTTTCTGTCTCGTAGCCATATGTAGGCTAGCTGGTGCAGGTTTTTTTGCCTTTTGTTTCTTTCTGGATGCCAGGATGGTTTAGGATTCTATCAAGTCGGGCAGAGCTTCAGCTTCCAGCGGCCATAAGCAACGCTTGCATCACCGGAAGTCAGATTAGCCCTTCTTTGGACCCTCCTGCCTCTACCCCTGAAAAAAAAACTCATCTGAGAGAAATCCATGTTATATGGCATAGGGAAGAATGCCCTAGGCAAATAACCCCTGCCCCTACCCCCATTATAGTGAGCTCTCGGGGGGGGGGCTTTTCTTTCGCTGAATAACTCTTGTACGTGTGTTTGGACTCATCAATTCTTTTCATATAGGCTTCAGTATGGTCCCCGAAGAGAGAGTTATTCTCAAAGAGAGAATCTAATGCCTGGGTTTGGACATCCTGGATAAGACTAGTAGTTTTCAACCGAGCAAAGCATCTGAGGGAAATAGCCTGAGCTATGACCCTCAAGGCTGTGTCGTTATAATCTAAAGCCATGTGAAACTGGTACTTTGTGGCTTCCATGGCCTGTTTAACAGTTTTGGAAACATCCCTGAACATAATGTCCCCCCATTTTGCACTATGGCCAGTATAGTTTTTAATAGAGCCCTCTGATATCTAGCTGTGTATGCCATGAAAAAAGACATGTGCAGCAAGAGAGAGGCGGTAGCATAAGATTTCTTACCAATAAAATCTATTTCTCTAGAGTCTTTTTCTAGTGACAGAGCAGATAGTGGTACATTAGCTTTGTCACAGGCCATCATCTGAACTACCCATCTGTGATCTGGATGTGTATAAATAAAATCAGCAGTAGACTTACCGAGCTGGTACTTCTTCTCAATTCTTCTGTCCACCCCGGTAGAAGTTCAGGGGGTTTCTAGAACCTTAAACGTACTTCTCTTCAAAGTGTTGTGGATAGAAAGGATGATCCTCTTAGGAGGGGAAATGCCCATCATCTCCACATAGTCGTCTTCCATCTCCTGATCAGTGTCATCCTGGAGTGGCAAGTCCAAGGTGTCCACCATCTGTTTTAGAAATGTAGAACAGGAAGAGATTTCTTCATTTGTATCAGTATCATCATTTACACCAGCCCCAGGGTGGCCGTCAGGATTAAGACGGTCCCCAAGAGGCGATTCATCACCACAATCCTCGCCTTCATCAAAATAAAAACTCTGGGCGTAGGGATCCTTGAGGAGAGGATCACTCAGTCCAGCAGGAGCTGAGAAAATATCGCCCATAGATTGTAAAGTCTGATATAAATGCCAAGCTTTAGCTAAATAGTCTGCAGCGGGCACATTTTTATCAGCTACTGTTGTTTCCTGATGCCTTTTGGGAGAAGGGACAGTAGTGTTGTTATCATTCTTAGTTTTTTAGTATGGCAAGATCAGAAACCTGCTCCATAGTTCTTTTAGAGGCTTGGCTAGAATTTTTACTTCTACCAGACTTAGTTTCACTGGAGTCCCTAGAGGGCTTGTCATTAATTCTGTGTAGACTTGAGGTACCCTCCTCAACACTTTTACAGGAGGAGGAGGTAGACTGAGAGGCCATGATTAAGGGATAGGCCAAAAGCTAACCAAATCAAAATTAACCTTACTAGAGACAATAAGATTTATATATTTTTTTTCACAACGGTGGAAAGGAACAGAAACAACCTCCACACCTCTTGCCAACAGAAGCCCACTGCACAGTCAAACAAAATGTGTCTCCCCAGAAAATGAAGTGATTACAATTATAAAAAAAACTTAAACAGAATAGAGAAAAGTAGGGTTCCAGAAATTTGTGCAGATGCACAATGGAAATTAGCGCACGTGCGTGAAAAAATGATTCAATTATTTTAACGCAAAAGTGGTAAAAAACACCAAAAAATACTGAAAACTAACAATTTAAATAAAAAAGACACAATTTATCACACACACGGGTGACTTTTACCACAGAAAAACCGCCAGAGTGGGAAAAACACGAAAAAAAACCATGACTGTGAGGAACCCAGCGCAGATGCAGTAAAAATAGATAAAATGAGGAAAATATACAAAATACATTGAAATCAGCACTCAAAAGGAAACAAAATGGCACAGGAAGATCTCTGAAGAGGAGATCTCTTGGGTCATGTCGCCAGTTCAGCAGAGAAATAGTTCTGAGGTCCTTCAGGCTGACTGCAGGCAGCACTCTACTCTATCTTTATCCTGATTGGCCAATGCCTTCCTCATTTGCATTGACTCCTCCTCTCTGGGGCAGCCAAACCCAGCTGGCATACTGCATCTGTCAATAGATGCTAAAGAATTCCTGGGGTGAGAACTCCGGCATCTTGTTCCCCAGGCTCCTGGCATTTGCTAACACCACCCCCACCCCTTGTCCCTACCCCACCTTTCCCGTGCCCACCCTGGTCCTTTTATACATCCTCCCTCTGTCCTCACCTATGGAACCTGCCTCCCCTAGGCATTTGTCCGACCCCCACAGGGGCTGCAGTCCAGGCCCACCCATGAAATGTATGGTCAGGTCAGCCCCCTCGTTTTCTCCTCCCCTTTACAAGTTTAAACCCCACCTAGCCTGAATGAAATCTGCCACCTGTTTTAGGACTTCCTTCCCTATTGGATTTAGGTGAAGTCTTACCTCCATGATCTTCATTTTGTTCTCCACAGTGGCCATTGGTACTGCCAATACTTCCGAGAAGGAAACTGTGCATCCATTATACTGGCCAGTTCTTGGAACCTTGCCTGGATTTCCAGTACACTATTTCCCTCTATATCATTTGTCCCCAGATGCACCAGGAGGTCCGGTGAGCCTCCACAGTCCTTTGCCAGCTCATGCACCAGGAACTTTGCCCTATGCACCGTCAGACTAGAGATACCCACTACCTTAACTTGACTGGATTTTCCCTTCCCCTGCCCCTGCCAGTGAATACCCCTAATCATAGAGTCCCCCAGCAAGAGCACCTTAGTCTCCCTCGGTCTTTTGTTTACCTTCTTTTTGTGCTCCTGACCGAACCTCTGCCCCTCTTTTACCTTTCTCTCTTCCCCAGGGTGTCTTCCTGTCTACCTATGACAGAACCCCCTCATATCCCCCCTATTTAGGCTCCTCTTTGTTCTCTACCCATTCCATGCCTATCTCACTGACCATGGTCATATCCCAATTTCTCTCTCCAGCCTCCTCCTCCTCAATCTTATCCCCCCATGCCTCCCTGCAGGTCCCCCTTACCTAGAGACCCTTCTCTGGTGTGGACCATCCCCTTTGAGGAGTGCCCCTCCCTTAGCTTGATTTCTCCTCCTTTCCCTGCGATCATGCCCTCAGACCCCACGCCTGCTCTCTGATTTCCCACCTCTCCCTGCTTGACATTTAATTTGCCTCTTCACCCGCTAGATCGATTTTTTTAATTTCCTTTCCCAGTCCCTATTTCCCTCCAATTTCCCAAATCTCTCCCTCTGGCCTCATTCTTATCCCCTTCATCTCCACACACCCCTGCCTCTCCTTCCAAGTTGCATAATGGCTCAGATTTATTGTAACATTCAACGCCAACCTCTTGCGTTTGACCCAATTTCCCACTGACCTCCCCTCTAGGCTGCCCCTTGCCTGTCCCACCTGTCCTGTCACCCTCCCCCTCTTATGATTAGGACAGTTATCTTTACTACTATCCTCCCCTGGCATCTGCTCCCCTTGAAACAAGTCCATGCTCCATAGGTTCACTCCACCTGTTTGATGAAACATGTCCCAGTCTCACACCCTCACTACCCCCCACCACCCCTCCCATTCACTTACATCACATCCCCAATGCCACCAGTTGCATCCTGAGCCAATTTACCTCTCCCTCAATCCGTAATAACTGCCTAAAGAGTGGGTAAACCCCCTCCCTCTAGGCCCAATTTAGTATTATCGTCGCCCCACAGCCAGTGCACCCTATAACCCTTCCAAAGATGCCTGCCCTGGTGGCTGGGGGCCACTCACTTTGTCCTTCACTATACATATTTGGCCATTCCCCCTTGACCCGGTCTCTTCCCTCTGGAATACTACCCTGCATCCTTCTCCAAGTAGCCATACTGGGGTGGTGCAAGTACAGAGTTTCAACCTCTGACAGTTCTAGCAGTTGAAACACAGCCCTAGACACCAGCTCTTAATCTAGGTAAAAATTATTTAGTAGAGCTAAACAGTTCTAACAGCTTAAACACCTGCTAAACAGTTTTGACAGTTCTAACAGTTTAACACCACCCTAGAACCAGCTCCTAATTTAGGTAATATAATTTAGCAGCATTAAACAGTTCTACAGTTCTAACAGTTTAAACACAGCCCTATAACCAGCTCCTAAACTGGACACCCCTATATTACCCCCCAGCCAATCAGTGCTCTACCTCCCACCTGGCCACACCTCCTCTGCACATTTAATAGAGAAGGGACAGGGTGGGCGGGCAGAAACATTTGCTCTTTACTCTGCAATCACATACAGTCCCAATCCAAATTCGCTCTACCTCTGCGATCACAGGCAGTCACAATCCATGATACTGGTCAGAGGTTCAGAATGTGGCACCTGGTCTCTGGATTGGCCAAGCACCCTGGCGCTCCTTCACACTGTCCTGGCTGCTGATGCGACCATCTCCCTCACAAGTCCTAGCACAGCTCCCACAGCCAATGCAGCCACAAAAATCCCTCGGGACCCCTCGAGCAGCCTGCCGATGTGGTCTGTGCAGTCCCCCTACCGTCCCAGTGACAGAGTACAGAGGTGGCTGGGCCCTTCCCATTTAGGCTCAGCCATAAGGTTTACATTTGGTGCCTGGCCTCTGGATTGGCCAAGCACCCTGGCGCTCCTCCACACTGTCCTGGCCACCGATGTGGCCATCCCCCTCTCCTTTTCGTAATCAGCTCCCACCATCGATGCAGCCAAATAGGAACCCCTGGGACCTCCTGTTTTCTAATGCAACCATCTCCCTCACAAGTCCCAGCACAGCTTTCGCGCTGACGCAGCTGCAGAAATCACCCAGGACCCCTCGAGCAGTCCGCCAATGTGGTCTGTGCAGTCCCCCTAGCATCTCAGCAACAGAGTACAGAGGTGGCTGAGCTCAGTAGGGGTGGGGCACTCTTTGCCAGGTCCAGCATAGACTCTCACCTCGGCTTCTGGCACCTAGCCACATAAGCCATATAGGAGGCCTGTCTGAGTCCTTAGGAGGATGCCAAGTACTGTTTCTTTGCCATAAACATCCATCTTCCTGGAGTCCTTATCCGGGGGGTGTGAGGTCAAGGGAATATTAGCCTTATCACAGGCTGCAGCCTGCTCCACCCCAACATGGCCGCAATGATTATATAGGAACTCCATGCCTAGACCTGAAAGCACATACCTCCTATCCATCTTCCTAGCCACAGGAGGTATGGAAGTAGGTACCTGCAAAGATTTTTGAGTCTGTTTCCCCAAAGATTTGTGTAAGGGAATAGACAGCCTCTTGGACTCTGAGACATCCATCATTTTGAGAAAATCAGGTTGCTCCTCCTCATCAGATGCTTCCACAGTTGGGAGCTGAAGAGTGTTAGACACTTTTTTATAGAAAAAAAAAGTGGGAAGGGGACTCAGAAAGTCTGGGAGGAGAAATAGAATCATGCCTATCTGGGGAGATGTCAGGCTTCACCGGTTCATCAAGGCCTTCCACATAATCATCGTCATCTTCTTCTTCTTCTCCTTCCCATTCAATCTCTTAAAAGGCCTCTGGATCACACTCTGAATTGAACTTGAACCGATTCAACCGATGGGAAGAAGTAGTCAGTCCAGTCAGAACGGACTGAAGCAACTGCACAATTTTTATCGCTTTCACAATCTTGTACGCAGTTAGGATCAGAGACTTAGGATCCGAACCAGCTGACTTTCTTTTCTTTTTAGCAGGAACTTATCGATCTTCCTTTTGCCCGAGGAGGTATCGCCCTGGTCAGAAGGCACCTCCTCTGGTTTGGTTGAACCCAAACCGGGCTGGCCATCCAGGTCAGTGGATTTTTCGGCCATTCTTTCCTTAAGCTGACTTAAACGCTTATCCAGCGTGGCCTTAGAAAAGTTCACACAAATTTGGCAGTCTGTTTTAAGGTGGTCAAACCCCAGACAATAAACACCAATGAGGTGGGGGTCAGCTTTAGCAAAGGCCTCCCCACACTCCATGCAGTGCTGAAACCTAGTGGGACCAGTCTTTTTCTTGGGTTTCTCAGACACAGCACCTTTTTTTGCCAAGTTACTCTGTGTTGGCAGGTAGACAGAGTAACAGAAACTTTTGGTTACCAACAGGATTATGGGTTGTGGAAAAAAACTGAAAACCTCGTTTTTTTTTGGTGACCGAAAGTATCCAGTTCCCACACAAGAAAGAAAACACAACAAAATACAAGGAGAAACCAATCAGTTCAACACCAGTATTGAACAATGAAGAACCTAGACTATCCCAAACTATCTATCTAAACTATATTACCTGTACTGTTGGGAGTGAGGATTAAGATTTTAAAATGATGTTTCAAACAGCATGAATTCTTGCTGTATTCTAACAATATGCAGATAGTCCCAAAAGTTCAACTGCTCTGGAGAGGAACGGGTTAATGCTATGCAGAAGCAGAGAATGCTGATTGTTTGGTGCTTCTTAGATTTGGGAGAGTTCCCTAGCTCCCTGAAAGAGGCAGTGGTGACACAGCTTCTTAAGAAAGCTTCTTTAGACCCAAACATCTGTGCAAACTACAGGCCCATCTCTAACCTTCCTTTTGTTGGGAAGGTGATTGAGAAAGTGGTTGTGCTGCAACTGGAGAACCATCTTACCATCCATGATGTCTTCGATCCTCTCCAGTCAGGTTTCCGTAAGAGGCATAGTACCGAGACGTCTCTGGTTCGGCTGTTCAGTGATCTCCTGATGGCAAGAGACCAGAAACTCCATTCAGTCTTGGTGCTTCTGGATCTCTCTTCAGCATTTGATACTGTGGGCCATGGGGTTTTGCTCAAGCATCTGAGGGTTATCTGTGGCCTGGCAGGTCCAGTTCTCAGATGGTTTCATTCTTTCCTAGCCAACAGGTCTCAGAATGTGGTGTCGAGGATTTTTTAACTCTGAGCCATTTTCTCTGTCATGCGGGGTCCCTCAGGACTCGGTGCTGACCCCCATGTAGTTCACAGTGTATCTGCTGCCCCTCAGAGACATTGTAAGATGATTGAGCTGAGGTTTCACTGCTATGCAGATGATATACAGCTCTGTCTTTCTCACTCGACCAGGATAGTGCAGTCTCGTTGTTTAACAGCTGCCTGGTGGAAATCCATGATTAGATGAAGTCCAGCAGGTTGAAATTGAATTCCGGGAAAACTGAGGTGTTGGTTATGGACCCGGGGCACCAGATAGAGAGGTCAGTAATGAGGTTACCTTCTGAGCTTTGGCTCGATGGTGTATAACTGCCCACCTTTGAACGGGTGCATGATCTGGGGGTGGTTCCTGATGATGGGCTGACACTGCGGGTGCAGGTGTCAGCAGTCGTCAAGTCCTCCTTTTATCATTTTAGGAACATCGCCTAATTTTAGGAACATCGCCAGAATTAGGCACTTTGTTCCATCCAATGACTTGCCCATGTTGATCCACGCCTTTGTGACCTACGCCTTGACTACTGCAACTCCCTATACCTGGGGCTTCTGGGGGTTGATGTCCACTACTTGCAGCTGGTGCAGAATGAGGTGGTACGATTACTGACTAGGACTTCATGTTCTAGTCATATTACCCCAGTGCTGCGCTATCTGCACTGGCTGCCTATACAGTGGCGAACCACCTTCAAGGTTGGTCTTTTGCTCTATAAAGCCCTACACGGACTGGGACTGAGTTATCTGCAAGAGCTCCTGGTTCCTTACAGCCCTGGTTGGCCCCTCTGCTCAACTGATGAGGGGTTGTTAGAGATTCCCAGGGTGTGACTGAAGACATCTGGCACCCGGGCTTTTATGTTCGCAACGCCATCCATGTGGAACTCTCTACCTTGTCAGATTAGAGAGTGCAGGACCGTGGAGAGCTTCAAGACTGGTTTAGAAACCTACTTATTCAAATAGGCTTTCAATATTTGATGTTTTAGGAACTGTAAGATTTTTAAATTGATGTTAGTATATTTATGGGATTTTATTGAACTGTTTTTATGATGTTTCGCATGTAAAGCGCTTTGATGTCTGATTTGCGCTATAGAAATAAAAATGTTATCATTATTATTTATTATTACTGTAGACAGAGGTTTGAAGACCAAATAAAATAACAAAATGGTTGAAAAAAATGAATGGTAAATTACTATCGAACTGAAGCAGCGAGGAGAAAGCTCCGGAACGTCTTCACAGTTAGGCGGAGTAAAGAATATGAAAGTTACAAGAGAATGTACCAGGACAGGGATTTGAAAACCAAGCTCAAGTTCAACATTGTCTGCTTCTGCACAGCATTAACCCTTTCCTCTCCAGAGCAGTTGACCTGTTGGGGCTAACTGCATATTGTCAGAATACAGCAAGACTTCATGTTGGTTGAAACATAATTTTTAAATCTCAATCCTCACTCCCACACACAAATGCTATCTCCCCTCCAACCGTTGGGCACAATGAGCCATGTCAGTGGCTCAGTAGGTAGCACACTCGCCTCTGAGGCTGGGAGATCAGAGGGCTGTGGGTTTGGTTCCCACATCTGGCACTTGGGTTAATATCCCAGTACTGACACTGTAGTGCAGCATGAGAGGGGTACTACACTTCTGAGGTGCCGTGTTTTGGATGAGACATTAAACCGAGGTCCCATCTGCCTGGATTGGTGGTAGTTCAGGTGGATGTTAAAGATCCCATGGCACTTATTGAAAAGAGTAGGGGAATTTTATTTTGAAATTGGACTTCATTACATACAAAACAGTAAGAAAGCCATAGTTAATCATTCATACATAGGTACAAACAAAAAAAATAAATAAATAAAATATGTCAGTCAGTCCATGTAGTACAGTTGATCCATAAATACTGTGGTTGAACACATAAGCCTTTTTCAAAATCACATTTCATCAAACCCTCAACAGCTTTGCAAATATTAGAAAACAATTCAACATAAGTCACTTCTTTTTGTTGCAAAATCTACATACACCTAGATTGCAAATATAGAATTGTATAATACAGAGGATCACATAGATTGTGTCACTGTTGTATTGAACAAAAGTATTCTCTAATGGTCTGAACATTAAAGTGGGGTAATCAATACCCCAAAACCCAGCCTCATTCCAATTGTCTGCCAAATAGGCCCAAAATGGCTTGATACACCCACATTCTAAAAACAAATGTTGTTGGGTTTCAATCAGTTGACCACATCCAACTCTAGGATAGTATCTCTCTGACGACGGCTTGTGCTTATGGTTTCCTTTCACTCCCAGTCTCCCAGAGTTGCTTAACCACAGGCAGTCCCAGGCGTATGAGGGGATCATTTTATTCTTACGGAGCCGCAATATATCTGACTTCCCATTATCTGGACATTCAGGAAATATCACTTTGACGTGACTGTCAACTGAAAGAATATATTTACACACCCTTTTCCTATCCAGTGTCTGTAGGTGATGAGGAGAAATGTTCTACTTAATAACTTGTTTTATGCTATCAGTCACATATAAGGGCAGTGTAGGGAGTCTAGCTATTAACCTAGGTTTCTTTTCCTGCCTGCTGCTCATACATTGTTGCAACCACTGGTCCATGAAAGGTCTCCATATAATCTCTCCCGGTCTCAACACTAACCCTAAATTATAGGTTAAAAAAATACTGAAAAAGAAAGCAATTGGGTTGAGCATATTGACCCCACCTTCTGATATTGGCAGACAGGTCAACTCTCTCTTTATAGGGTTCAACCTGGACCCCCAAAATGCCTGAAAGTATATACTAAGTAACTTAGTCCTGACTGCAAGGGGGGGGTGGAAAGATGTAGCTAAAATAGGTGTGAGGATCGTTTTAATTAGCACTACCCATTTTTTTTTTAAATCTGTTGTCCCTTCCAGTTGCCTATCAGCCGCTGCCCCCTATTAAGGGTTATGTCCCAGTTGACCTCCACCATGTCTCCAGGTCCAAACTGTACCCCTAAAATTTTAATCGGGTCTCTAGAAATCTGAACCCCTGCTAACATGCCAGATGATGGCACAGGTGTGGACCCTATGACCACTCTCTTACTCTTACCATAATTAACCTTAGAACCCGATAATCTTGAGAATTTCTCTATATTATCTGAGCTCAGAATTGAGGCAATAAAATCAAAACCAAATCATCTGCATAAGCTAGAACTTTAGGTTGAGGAATATTTGGAGAAATTACTACACCTTCTATATCCTGATTCATTTGCAACATTCTAATAACAAGCATTTGCCAATGCCGAATGTTTGCTTGCTGGCATTGGCAGTGGTAGTGTAGGAGTTACAGAGCTGCATAATAGGAATGGCAGTGAAGTATTGACCTGAAGCCAATGCCACCACCACCCTGCAGATACTGAAAGGCATTGGGGTGTGCCTTTGGGTCGTCAGACATAACAGCTATGGCATTTAACCACACCCTACCCTGCAGACACCGACAGGTGTCACGGTGTGCCTTGGGGTTTTTGGCCCTTATATTGACCCCATTCTATTAGGAAATATGGTGAGATGGGTGCAGTATAGGAGAATGGGGTGAACTTTGAGGCCGAAGAGTCCAAGGCACAACTCAATGCCTCTCACTGGCTGCAGGGTGTGGGTGGGGGTGGAATGGTATGAGCATTACAGGCGACAATCCCAAGTCACACCCCTGAGGCCTGACAGTCTCTACAGGGGAACGCCTCAGACGTTCATTGGTATTTTCGCTCCAAATTTTCAGCATTGTTTTTTTGTGACCCCCACCTTATGAACAGTGGCAATATCAGTTCGTTAGCTGAAAGCTGATTTTGCACAGTGACTACGCCATTTGCCACCACAGTCGTGAAGACACATTTTGAACAGGATGTGAAAAATGACAGCTGTACTGTTCATGGGGAGGTGTAAAAAAAAAATGTCAATATTGAAAATCTGGAGTGAAAATATCAGAAAAACTGATGAAGTCATGAGTGAGCATAGAAGCTGCACAACGCATGCCCATAATGTAATTAGTTTGGGGATTTTTTACAGCAGATTGTTAACACAGGCATTTTGGGCCTCCACTCATGAACAGTGTCATGGTGATTTTCTTAATCTGTCCCAAACAGTGATTTCCCACAGTGACCATGCATTTCTTTGCTGGAAGTGCGAAAACACATTTTGGCCATGGTGTGAAAAATGACAGCTGTACTGTTCATAAGGGAATGTGGAAAAATGCCAGTGGTGGAAATCTGGACTGAAAATATTACAAATTCATGAACTTATGAGGATACGCGGAAACTGCGCAATGCTTGCTCGTAATACAGTCATTTTATGAACTTTTGTCACCAAATTTTTGACATAGCCATTTTAAGACCTCTGCTCATGAACAGTGTCACTGTGATTTTCTTAATCTGTCCCAAACATTGATTTCGCACACCAACTGTGCCATTGTGTGCTACATGCGCGGAAACACATTTTGGACGAGATATGAAAAATGACAACTAAAATAGTCTCTGTTCATTTGTGTGCTGTGGAGGAGCTGCCAACCATTGAATTATGTAGAGCAGACACTTGGTAAAAGGTATGAGGAATTATTGTGAAACTATTTACAGGATATTTAAAAAATCCCCTTTTAAAACAGCAATTAAAAGCAGGTGAATTCAGATAGCTGCTGTACTGTTGCTGTCTTTTGACATGACGACAATGCCTTCACATGTGCGCGCTGATTTCATTTATATATCCTGCATTATCCTAAGTTATTTAATTGCTGTTTTTTTCAAGTTCAGTGGCATAGTTGAAACCATTGTCACACAGGCTAGAACATCCCATATAAGTTTACTCATGTAAGCTTCAGAAGACCTAGTTGGGCCAAACACTTTAACACTTTGTTCTTTTTGTAACATCCATGTATGTTGGTTCAGTAAAAGGCAACAAACCATTTGCTTCAGTATAATTTTTTTGAATGCACTGCATTAAAATAAGAATTATATTGTAAGACCCTGGCAGACTACATACAGCAGGGCTCCCAGATCTCTAGGGAGTCATTTACAGGGAAATTGTTCCCATTGACTTGCATTAGTTACAGGGCATCAGACATAAGCCCTTTTACTCAGGATTTCATGACAAGTTGAATTCCTTTGGGGAACAATTGCAGTGACTGAAGTGAATATAGGTTCAGTAGTAAAGAGTGAGTGTGTGTGTGTGTCTGTGTGAGAGAGAGGGGGGGGAGAGAGAGAGAGAGAGAAGGGGAAAAAAAGGGGGTGGGTGAGAGAGAGAGAGAGAGATAACATCTCCCTAAAGCTATGTATCTCCCCCACCCACATTATGGTGATGTGGGGTGGGTTAGGGTGTACTGTTTGTATGAAGAGGAGGAGAGAAATTACATTTTTATCTCTTTTTCAGATTCCTTAGACACTTGTGGTACATCAAGTTGTTACATTCTCAGTGTATATTGACATCAGTACAGTTAGAGTGTACTGTTTGTATGAAGAGGAGGAGAGAAATTACATTTTTATCTCTTTTTTCAGATTCCTTAGACACTTGTGGTACATCAAGTTGTTACATTCTCAGTGTATATTGACATCAGTACCTACCCACACCCCCCTCACCCCATACTTACCTCCAGAGCTCGGCGCGATGATCATTGCTGGACCGGGAACACGTCTGCACTCTTCAAAGCCGACCGCGAACTGAGGAAATGCCGGTAAGCTGTATAATGGGCTAGATGGGTTTTTTCAACTTTGTTGCATATCTTAGGCATTTTTTGGAATTTTTGCACCAAATTTTCAACATGGGGTTTTTGGGACCCCTTCTCATGAATTTTGTCACTGTCATGGCGTTATTTGGGCCCGAAAGGTGATTTCATAGTCACTATGTGAAATCACCTTTTGGGCCTGATTACCAAAACAACAGTGCCAGCATTCATAAGGTGGGCTCTCAAAAATCCTATTTTTAAAATTTGGTGGAAAAATGACCTTTTTACGAACGTGCATTGCGCAGTTCCTATGCAGGCTCATAAGTTAACGAATTTTCAATATTTTCACTCCATATTTTAAACATTGCCATTTTACCACACCTCCTCATGAGCAGTATAGCTGTCATTTTTTCACATCATGCCCAAAACGTGTTTCCGCCCATGTAGCGCACAATGGTGCATTCGGTGTGCGAACTCAATGTATGGCACATTAAGAAAATCACAGTGACACTGTTCATTAGCAGAGGTCTTAAAATGGCTATGTTGAAAATTTGGTGAAAAAATTCCTAAAAGTGACTGTTTTACGAGCGTGCGTTGCGCAGTTCCTACACGCTCATAGGTTTGCGAATTTTCAATATTTCCACTCCAGATTTTCAACATTGCCATTTTACCACACCTCCTTATGAGCAGTACAGCTGTCATTTTTCACATCCTGCCCAAAACGTGTTTCTGCCCATGTAGCGCACAATGGCGCAGTCGGTGTGCGAACTCAATGTATGGGACACATTAAGAAAATCACAGTGACACTGTTCATGAGCAGAGGTCTTAAAATGGCTATGTTGAAAATTTGGTGAAAAACTCCTAAAAATGATTGTTTCTGACGTCGTTGAGCAGTTCCTATACTGCATTTCGTAAGTTGTAAATTTTCAATATACAGCTTACGCATTTCCTCAGTTCGTGGTCAGCTTTGAAGAGTGCAGATGTGTTCCCGGTCCACGAAGATCGTCGCGCCGAGCTCCGGAGGTAAGTATGGGGTGAAGGGGGTGTGGGGAGGCAGGGTATAATGGGCTAGATAGGGGTTTTTCAACTTTATTGCATATCTCAGGCATTTTTTGGAATTTTTGCACCAAATTTTCAAGGTGTAGTTTTTGGGACCCCTTCTCATGAATGATTCACTGTCATGGTGTTATTCAGGCCCAAAGGGTGATTTCACAGTCACTGCACGAAATCACCCTTTGGGCCTGAATAATATCATGACAGTGACATCATTCATGAGAAGGGGTCCCAAAAACCCCATGTTGAAAATTTGGTGCAATAATTCCAAAAAATGACTGTTTTACGAGCGTGTGTTGCGCAGTTCCTACACACTCCAGATTTTCAACATTGCCATTTTACCACACCTTCTTATGAGCAGTACAGCTGTCATTTTTCACATCTCACCCAAAACATGTTTCCGCCCATGTAGTGCACAAAGGCGCAGTCAGTGTGCGAAATCAATGTACGGGACAAACTAAGAAAATCACAGTGACACTGTTCATGAGCAGAGGTCTTAAAATGGCTATGTTGAAAATTTGGTGAAAAAATTCCAAAAAATGACTGCTTTTGAGCGTGCGTTGTACAGTTCCTATGCACGCTCGTAAGTTCATGAATTTTCAATACTTTCACTCCAGATTTTCAACACTGCCATTTTACCACACCTTCTTATGAGCAGTACAGCTGTCATTTTTCACATCTCACCCAAAACGTGTTTCAGCACATGTAGCGCACAATGGCGCAGTCGGTGTGCGAAATCAATGTACGGGACAAATTAAGAAAATCACAGTGACACTGTTCATGAGCAAAGGTCTTAAAATGGCTATGTTGAAAATTTGATGAAAAAATTCCAAAACATGACTGTTTCATGAGCGTGCATTGTACAATTCCTACGCACGCTCGTAAGTTCGTGAATTTTCAATATTTTTACTCCAGATTCTCAACATTGCCATTTTACCACACTTTCTTATGAGCAGTACAGCTGTCATTTTTCACGTCTCACCCAAAACATGTTTCCGCCCATGTAGCGCACAATGGGGCAGTTGGTGTGTGAAATCAATGTATGGGACAAATTAAGAAAATCACAGAGACATTGTTCATGAGCAGAGGTCTTAAAATGGCTATGTTGAAAATTTGGTGAAAAAATTATTAAAAAATGACTATTTTACGAGGGTGCATTGCGCAGTTCCTACGCACGCCCGTAAGTTCGCAAATTTTCAATATTTTCACTCCAGATTTTCAACATTGCCATTTTACCACACCTCCTTATGGGCAGTATAGCTGTCATTTTTTACATCTTGCTCAAAATGTGTTTCCGCCCATGTAGTGCACAGTGGCGCAGTCAATGTGCAAAATCAATGTATGGGACACATTAAGAAAATCACAGTGACACTGTTCATGAGCAGAGTTCTTAAAATGGCTATGTTGAAAATTTGGCGAAAAAATTCCTAAAAATGACTGTTTTACGAGCGTGCGTTGCACAGTTCCTATGAATGCTGGTAATTTTGCTAATTTAATATTTTCACTCCAGATTTTCAACATTGCCATTTTATTACACTTCCTTATGAACAGTACAGCTGCCATTTTTCATATATCGCCAAAATGTTTTTCGCACATGTAGCGCACAATGGTGCTGTTGGTGTGCGAAAGCAATGTTTAGGACAGATTAAGAAAATCACAGTTACACTGTTCATGAGCAGAGATCTTAAAATGGCTATGTTGAAAATTTGGTGACAAAAGTCCTTAAAATGACTGTGTTACGAGTGAGCATTGTGCAGTTTCCACGCACCCTCGTAAGTTCATGACTTTGTAATATTTTCAGTCCAGATTTTCACCAGTGGAATTTTTCCACATTTCCTTATGAACAGTACAGCTGCCATTTTTCACAACATGGCTGAAGTGTGTTTTCACACTTTCAGTGCAGAGATGCGTAGTCGCTCCGGGAAATCATTGTTCGGCACAGATAAAGAAAATCACAGTGACACTGTTCATGATCGGAGGCACCAAAATGCCTGAGTTGACAATCTGCTGTAAAAAATCCCCAACCTAATTATATTACCGGTGTGCGTTGCACAGTTTCTATGTACGCTCGTGACTTCACCATTTTTTTAAATATTTGTACTGCAGATTTGCAACATTGCTCATTTTTACACCTCCCCATGAACAGTACAGCTGTCATTTTTACATCCTGTTCGAATGTTTTGCACCTGTGGTGCTAAATGTCAGAGTCGCTGTGCATAAGCAGCTTCGGCCAATAAACTGATATTCCCTCTGTTCATGAGGTGGGGTCACAAAAACATGTTGAAAATTTGGAGGAAAATACCAACGAATGCCTGAGGTATTAGGGTTTCCAACCATAATGCCCAACCTTGTAGAGAATGACAGGCATCAGGGGTGTGACTTGGGATTCTTGCCTGCAATGCTCATACCATTCCACACCCTGCAGCCAGTGAGAGGCATCGAGGTATGCCTTGGACTCTTCGGCCCCAAAGTTCACCCCATTCTCCTATACCACACTCATCTCACCGTATTTCCTGATGGAATGGGGTGCACATAAGGGCCAAAGACCCCAAGGAACACTGTGACACTTGTCAGTGTCTGCAAGGTGGGGTGTGGTGAAATGGTGTGGCCGTTATGCCTGACGACCCAAACGCACACCCCAATGCCTGTCACTCTCTGCAGGGTGTGGTGGGGTTGCCTTCAGTTCAATACTTCACTGCCATTCCTATTACACAGCTCTGTAACTTCTACACTACCACTGCCAATGCCAGCAAGCAAACATTCGGCATTGACAAATGCTTGTTTGATTTAATCTCCATCTGTTCTTCTTACATCTGGGGGCTCCCATCCATGTAATGAAAGCTGAAACGACCCCATGATCCAAAAATTCTATTGGCTTAGTGGATACCTGTAACACTTTACTCACTTTAGACAAAAAAATAAACTCTATTATTGTTTTAAGGGTGCCCCTAAAATATGTAAATCCCCCCGTAAGGTGAAGTGTCATGTAAGCATCAATCACATTTGCAGTAGAAACCAATTTTTGTAGGGCTACAGAATCACAGAAAAGTTTTGGGGTTTGAAGGCCCCTATCAGCTTTAGCTAGGCCACAATTAAAGTCACCCAGCCAAACCACCAAACAAGAAGTGTGGAGAAATGGTCGAACTTCTTTAAACAAGGCTATTCTCTGTGCCTTTGTCTGGGGTGTATAGATAGCAATGATTCTAAACCTCTCTGAATATAAGGAAACAGTTAAACAAAGCACCCTCCCTGGGTGAGCATCCACCAATCTAGTAACTTTGATGGCAGGATTAGAAAAAAATAATTCCTATCCCATCACAGGGTTCAGTCCCTATAGACCAGAAGGATGGCCCTAAAGTTTTTTTTGGGGGGGGCAGTGGAGCCAACGGGGGATTGGGCACCCCTGTCGGCCATAAAGAGGTTTGTCACGCTGGGGTGGGCTCCCAGCGTGGCACCTGGAAGTGTGTTGGGAGGGCAGCAGATAGACGTTTGCCACACTGGGGTGGGCTCCCAGAGTGGCACCTGGAAGGTTGTTTGGGGGGACAGTGGAGCCAACAGGGAATTGGGCACCCCATTGGCCTTACAGATTTTTGTCACTCTGGGGTGGACACCCAGCATGGCACCTAAAACTCTGTTGCGGGAGTGCAGCCGACGGGGGATTGGACACCCCCGTCAGTCATACTGTGTGTGTGGGGGGGCACGTCAGCACACTGGGGTGGGCTCCCAGTGTGTTGCTTGTTTGGGAAGGAGGAGCTGTCTATGACAGCTCTTTCACTGCAGCAACAACATGTAGGCACTTTGCATACTGCTGACGCAGTATGCAAATTGCCTACATGCTGCAGTGCTTTTCTTTCAACTGTATGCCACTGCATTTGCAAATGCAGTCATAGACAGCTCTTACATTCATTGGCGCGGTGGGGCCATGCCTGCAAAAGGCAGCAGGATATTGGAAGTAGGGAGGCACACCTATGAATTCTCGTATGGTGGCACTATGTTTCTTGCACATGCGTGCAAGCAAACATAAAAATGAGGGACACAGTTAAACAATTGGTTCTATCCCCTGAAGCAGGCAGTGTAAGAGTATTGGTGTAAAATACTTTGTCTGCAGAAGAGCAAGTCTGCAACTCTGTTTGACAATATTGTGAGCATACAGTATACCCACTCTTCTTCAGTCAGAGAAACACAAATTGTAGGAGGAACAGAAAAATTCTGAGGCAAAATCAGGAACATCCCTAAAAATCAGGGAAAGCTTAGAAGTATGGTCCCTCTTCCCCCTGGCCCCCCTCTCTCTCTAAGGGCACTTTTTGTACACCAGTTTTTGTTATACAGAAATACAATACATGTACATTTATGATGATGGTCGTATTGTTAAGAATGCAGTTATTTCACACAGGAATATTTAATAAAGAATACTAAGAGCTCAGTTATCAACCCATGTCCTCCAGCAGCTCCATACGAAATCTGAACCATTCATTGCTTAACCTGATACAATGGCCGCTCAGGTGAAAATGAATGATGGCATGGAAATATGCGTATTATCAGTCTCGAGCATACAGTCTTCATACACATGTGTTAGGAGTTTTTGGTGTCTGCTAACTTCAGGATAGAAGTCAGCAGTTAAGCCCAACCACCAGCGACAAGGTAAACTCCTGAGGCTGGGTAACAATGACACAGAGCCATTACCTTTACACAGAGTAAAAAGAGACATTTTTAGTGATCTGTGAGGATTTTCAAGCTTTAACACAAGAAAAGTCCTTTATATACCAGAAGTTATATTATTTTGTCCATGCACTCTTATGTCTAACATCACGTATTCTGTTCCGGTACAGAGCAAAATCATTTTATTGTGAATCCCCCCCCCCTCATCAATTCCAGTAATCTATGTAAGCAATAATACCTGACAGGGTGGGCAGTATTGGGCTATACCGGACCTCCCAGGGGCATAATGAGGGTGAGCATAGTCAAGAAGGGACTTAGCAAGCGGCTGGTGAGATCGGAAAGTTCTCCTGCCATGGAAAAAAGAAAGGAAGTTTGATTTTGTTGAATACATACTTATTTATTGTGAGACTTTATTTAGTTTTCATTTTAATGCTTTACGTTTTACTGCCTGCAATGTGTGGTGGTTTCAGTCAGGCAGCATGTTACACCAGGTGTCAATACTGTAGCATGAGAGGGCCAGTATTTTCTTGAATTTCCTTACCACAGATGGACGTCCATCTGCAGTATGAGAAATCAAGAAAATGCTGCTTCTCTCATGCTCGGTCATGATGCCACTGATAACGTCCTGCTACAGGTCTCACTGTCTCCAGTTTGGGGACTGATAAGATGCTGTGGATGGACAATGGTTTATTTGCCCAAATAAGGCATGTTTTGTTTGGTTTTGGGTCGGGGGAGCATGATGACTCTCCCACTATTTTTCGGGCTATCTTGGTGAGTGGGGGGGAAATGGTGGATACAGTTTCTTAACGTTTAGGGTGCCCAAGGATTAATTTAGAAATGGGGCACCCCGAGTAGGCTCTGTTTTTAAAGTGGGCTCTATCAGGAAAAAATGAATCTCTCATCAGACATTTCAACCAATGAGATTCATTTATTTTCTGATCACATTTTCTAAGTAAGCAATAATACCCAACAAGGTGGGCAGTACTGTGCTATACCAGACTGCCCAGGGGCGTAATGAGGCCCAGTGCCACAGGTGAAGGGTCTTATAGCCCCTGGAAGGTCTGGTATAGCCCAATACCACCCACCCTGGAGGGTATTATTGCACTTAGAAAATGGCACTGTAAAAAAAAAAAATGTTAATGAATATTTAGTTGTTTTTTTTTTTTTTACTGCACTGTTTTTCCTCTTGGGTGCAGAGCGGTCCCCAATGACCCCTGGCATCTGCTCCCCCAGACCAGGTCTGGTGTGCAAATCCATACGCACATCCACACAGGCCGGCCAATGTTCAAGACCCCTCCATAGGTCCTGCGGCACAGACACCCAGCGGCTACACCTCTCGTATCTGGGAGAGCAGGGCCCAGCCATCAGCTGCCACGGTCGCCCTGCCATTTTCCATCCGATTGTTTCCCTGAGGAGCCAGACGTGTCAGCGCACCTACATGCAAATGCCTGCCGCTCTTCTCCCCCTGGTCATGCCCGCAACTGTAGTGCACCCAGCTTCCACCAGGTGCCACTGCAGTGCGGTGCAGATCCCTCACCCACCCCAGAGGATGGAAAGCAGTCGTGGGATGCTCGATCCTTCCTCTCCTCTGCCAGCCCCTGGCAGCCTGAGTCCGTTACAGAACCTGGGTCACTGGTGCAGCACAAGGTGTGGCCTCAACCCTCGGCACATTTCATTTAATATCAGTTTTGTAATAAAATAATTCCTCCGCCTCCATGAGCTATGGAGTTTAGTACTACTGGATACTCCCTAGTTTAAAGTAAAAAAAAAAAATTGGTTAAATGCAGTTACACCCCTCTGTGTTCATCTGTTTACACACCCCACACCACGTCATCATGCAGTGTGTGTTTCATTAAGTTGGTTTTTAATTTTCATCTTGCTTATTGCCCCCACAACTAAAGTTTTTTACAATCGCAGCATGACGAAGAAGAGAGAGTTTGTGAGCACGATCTGTGGCAGAGGATACCTATTTAATGACAAACAGTATTTATATATACATATTTTTGACACTTTCAGTAGTTGGTCAAGGAGTTGTTGCGGTTCAAGAAAGCGTGGTCTGGGGCTGGCCCAGTGGCGCTGAGGGTTGAGGCACTGGGTTTGGGAGAGAACTCAGGCACCAGGGGTCGGCAGGGGAGGGAGAGGATTGAGCATCCGGAGGACTGCTCTCCTCTCCCGGGGGAGGATTGTGGGACTATCCAACATCCTGGTGACCCCCGATGGAGATCAGTGGTACTACAGGATGGCAGACTCACAAGGAGGGGCGAGTGTGGCTGACGCCGGCAGGGTTGCTGCGCGCCATGGTGTCACTGCACGCCACGCTTGGGGACCGGGGAAGTAAAAAATCCTCCCTTGGCCTGCAGAGATGAAGAGAGCATCAGTTGCTCTGCCCACATTCCATCACCAGCTCCCTCACATCGGACTCCTCCTCAGGTGCCACCCGATGCTCAGGTAGGCCTTTGAGTCTGTAAGGTCACCACAGGTGGGTAAGCCTTACGTCGGGGGTAAAATGGTAGCTAGGGGACTGATCTGCCTGGGGTTGGGGGGGAGAGAAGTACTGACTAGTAGCGAGTTCAGGCTGGGAGTGAGAGGCACAGACTGAGTGTGCACCTCGGAAGGATGCCTAGGCAAGGGGTGCAGTAAAAAAGAAATGTAAAAAAAAAAAAAAAAAAGAAGGCGTGGTCTGGACTGATGTCGGCATTTGGGAGGGTGAGTGCAGTCAAGAAGGGATTTTTCAGGCTGCTAGTGCGATCGGAAAGTTCTTCTGACATGGAAAAAAGAAAGGAAGTTTGATTTTTTTGAATACATATTTATTTATTGTAGGGCTTTATTTTTCATTTTAATGCTTTACGTTGTACTGCCTGCAAGGCATGGTGGTTTCAGTTAGGCAGTGCGTTACACCATTCACCGGTACTGTAGCATGAGATGGCCAGTATTTTCTTGAATTTCTGTACCGCAGATGGACATCTATCTGCGGTATGGGAAATCAAGAAAATGCTGCTTCTCTCATGCTCGGTCACGGTGCCATGGATAACGTACTGCTACAGGTCTCACTGTCTCCAGTTTGGGGATCAATAAGTTGTTGTGGATGGACAATGGTTTATTGGACCAAGTAAGGCATGTTTTGCTTGGTTTTGGGTCGGGGAGCATGATGGCCTGTCCGCTATTTTTCAGGCTATCTTGGCTAATGGGAGAAAATACAGGTTACTCACCTGTAACAGGAGTTCTAGGAATGGTATATGTTGTTCATCCACACTATCTGGCAGGATCCTTGCCGCTTTAAATCTTGCTGGAAGGTCTTCAAGCTGGCTCCTCCCACCCACCCAAGTGGTAAAACTCTTAGCTCCACCCCATGACACCAGATCTAGCCCGCTGGAAGCCAGGTTGTGCGTCGAAGCTTGGGAGGTGAGGTGGGTGTGTGGATGAACAACATATACCACTCCTGAACTCCTGTTACAGGTGAGTAACCTGTATTTAGGGACATGGATATGTTGTTCATCCACACTATCTGGCAGACTCTAGCAGTTCTCCAGGAGGAGGGAGGCAAGGCACACCCGTATTTAGGGAATAAGACTGGAGAACCAGGCCCCAACCAGCATCCCGGCGTGACCCAAGGTCGATGTGGTAGGGGGTAAAATGGTATGTGCCAACTTCCAGGTAGGAGCCCTGCGGATATCCTGGATAGGAGCATCCTCAGAAGCAGCCACTGATGCAGCGGAAGGGCGGGTAAAATGAGCACTTATCCATCTGGGAGGCTCCATGCCCGCCCACCTATAGCGGAGATCTACGCAGGAGGTGACCCACCTGCTCATCGTCCACTTGGCTGCAGGTCTGCCAGGTGTGGCTTCAGCGTAGATGACAAACAGCTGGTGAACCTCTCCCGAATTTCAGCCCTACACTCCCTGGGAAGGCGAGCGCTCCATTAGGGTCCCACTGGATCCTATATGCGGCCTCCGAGGTGTGAATGGGATTGAACCCCGGCAGAGACAATACCCGGTTAGGGAAATGCTCTGCCACCACCTAAGGAAGGAACTTCAGGTGGGGAGCAGGACAACCTTGTCCCTGTGGAAGATCAGATAGGGAGACTCAAAGGAGCGCCTGGAGCTCTCCCAGCCTTCTGGTTGGCGTGGTAGCCCCCAAGAAGGTGTTCTTCCACAACAGATGGGAGAATCGCACCTGTGCATAGGTTTGAACGGCTTGCCCGTGAGCTAAGCCCATACCAGCATAAGATCCCACAGAGGTGGAGATACTCTCCCCGGAGGGGAAGTGTGATCAAGGCCTTGGAAAGCACCAGACCACCTTTCCTGTGTCACTGACTACCTTCTGGCCCATGCCCGGAGGACAGGGGTGGCTTCCAGGAGCACCTTAAGGGTCATCGACCGAAGCCCTTGCTAAAGAGGAAGAATGGACCACAGGTAGTCCGGAATGCTCGCCGAGGAACAGGAGAGGGGACCAGGCCCTATCCTAACACCAAATGGTGAACTCTTCTATTTGAAGGCATAGCATATCTGGTCGACTCCTGGCAGGACACCTCAACAATGTCGAGGACCTCGCCGGAAGACCCAAGGCCTGGCCACTAGCCGCACAGGGACCAGGCCACCAGGTGCAGGGATTGAAGGTCCAGATGGAATACCTTCCTCTGACAACAGAGATCAGGACCGGGTGGGCTGAAAGCCGCCTTGGGAGCCTGGGGCTGAGACTGAGGAGAGCTAGATACCAGAGCTGGCAGGACCAGTCTGGGGCTACCAGAATCACCTGCGCCTAGTCCCTCCTCGCCTTGCCTGTGGGTCAAGGGAAATGGGGAGAGGTAGAAGAGGCCAAGGTGCCGTGGCCTCAAGGCATCCCCTACAGCGAACCTTGCTGAGGGGGCGGGCATGAGACAGTCTCAGCCTCGCTTTCTCCCTGGAGGGAAAAAAGGTCCACTCGAGGCATGACCTAGAGGGAGAAAGATCTTGTGCTACCTCCGGCAGGGAAGACCACTTGTGAGGCGCAGCCCTTATCCAGCTTAGGGCATCAGCCAGGGTGCTGGAGGCTCCTGCCATTGAAATGGCTAGGAAACCACCTCTTGGCTGCGCACAAGACCAAATACGGAGAACCTCCTTACACAATGGCAAGGGGCTCGTCCGACCCTGGTGGGTTAGGTAGCACATGGTCGTGGTATTGTCCGCCTGGACCTAAACCACTAGACCCCGCACAAACGGAGCGAAATGGTGCGAGCTAAGTGGACTGCCTGGAGCTCCAGCAGGTTGAAATGGCATCGGGACTCCCGATGTGACCAGAGGCAATGCACTCTGTGTTCCCCTTGATGGGCACCCCCACCCATCAGAGATGCATCGGTTGGAGAAGACCGTCGACTCGAGGTGGACGAACGGGATGTCCTCCTGCAGATGAGCTGGAATGGTCCACCATAGGAGAGCATTCCCCAACCCCTGGGCTGCTGTCATGGGCTGGTCCAAAGCATCGCAGCGTTGTGACCACTGGCTGGCCAGCCCCCATTAAGGGGACGCATGGACCAGCGGGTCCAAATGGACCACGCTGGTGCAGGCCGCCACGAGGCCCAGGAGGTGCAGGAAGTCCCGGACAGGGCACAATTGTCCAGTCAGACATGACTAGGTAAAGGAGGAAGAACCTCAGCCCTGTCCGCCGGGAGCCGAGCTCTGGCTAAGAGTCAAGCTCTGTCCTGATGAAAGGATCACCCGCTTAGACACGAGTTCCAACATGGCTCCATTAGAGAGGAGACCGGTCTGAGAGCAACCTAGAGGGCCAGAACTCTGGACCGTCCCCCTCCGCCCTGAAGGGGTTGCAGTCAGGCCGCCATCTGGGTAGGGGTACACCTGGACCCTTCGGTGCCACAGGAATGCTGCTGAGAAGAGACCGAAGGGTATGGCCTGGAACTCATAAAGCGATCCCTCGCTCTAGAAGCGGAGGAGTCTCCCAAGAAATGGATGGATTGAAGTGTGAAGAAACATCCTGGAGGTCCAGGAAATAGAGCCACACTCCTCATGCTGAGGATGGGATAACTGAGTCAGAGTGACCATCCCGAAGGTCCGAGACCTTAAGAAGCTGTTCAGGTCATGCGGGTCAAGGATGGGGTGCAAGCTCCCCATCCGTTTGGGGACCAGGAATACCTGGACACAAACCCTGGGTCTGGAGGAGGATCCGCCACCTTCCTGATCACCTCTATCTCAAGAGGCAGGGCAAATTAGCTCGGCGGGCTGACAGCGAGGCTGTGGACCCCGTGGCCCCCGAGGGGTGACGGCTCGAAAGGGTGGGGCCTGCTCGAAATCCAGAGGCAGGACCTTCCCCTAGCACCTCCGACACCCAGCGGTCCGTGGTGAAAGCGGACCAGGCGGAGGAGGGGTGGAGCCATCTCCCCAAGGGGGGACCCAGTTAGGGGTGACGAAGCCAGGGACAGTGCCCCTCAGCCCGTCACTGAGCAGGCTTGGAGGAGGGACTGGCTGAGGGAGCTCCTGAGTCTTTACCTCCTTGCTTCCCTTTGGAGGAAGCTGCTGGCTTGGGGTCAGGATGCCCAGCACAAGCCTGCTGGCCCTCATGCTGGTGTTGATGGGCTGGTCGTGCCGCAGGGGCCGAAGGACTAAGGGGCTTATGCAAAGGTTGCCGGTGGCCCTTGTCCCTCTGGGCGGGGGTGACCGAGTCCAGAGTGGCATTGGACTTCTCAGTCCCCTGGAGGTGTCCCTCCCCTCCACTCCAGGGCTGAAGAGGTCAGTCCCCAAGAAGGGGATGTCCGCCAACTTATGCTGGGTATCCATTGAGAAGGAGGATACCCTCAGCTATGCCCTGCGGCACATGGCCACTGTGGCCGCTACTGACCTGGCACAGGAATCACCTATGTCCAGAGCAGTCTGAAGCTGCTGCTTCACCACCACTCTACCCTGGTCCCGCACCCGCCAGACCATGGTCCACAGGTCAGCTGGGAGATGAGGGAGCACCTCATCCAGGGAGCCCAAAATGGCATGGGAAAAATGTGCCATCAGTGCGGCCAAGCTGGCCTGTCGGAGACCTAGGGAGGATGCGGCGTAAACTTGCACCGACATAGTCCATCTCTTGGACTCTTGGTCAGGGGGCCCATCCACATCCCGAGCGTTCACAGAACGCTGGAAGACATTATCGGTAATTAACCCCTCAGCGGAGGGGTGCTCTGAAAAATCGGGCAAAGAACCGACAGGGACAGAGTACTTCCTGGCCATCCTGGATGAGGGCACAGGATAGGAAGTAGGCCGCTGCCAAAGCTCCAAGGCTGGGCCAATGATGGCCTCGGCCACCGGGAAGGCCTCCGAGGGTGAACCCCCTCGGTCTAGAATCTCCATCAGGGGATAAGAGGCCCATTTGGACACGGGTTTGAGCTATATCCCAGTGAACTCCAAGATGAGCCTAAGCAGACCCAGAAAGGACAATGGGCTGTCATCCACAGAGTGGTCCAGGGAGGATCCCGGGCCCTCCCATCTGGGGAACATGGAGGAGTCATCGTTGGACTCCGAAGGGTATGCAAAGAGCTGCCTCAGGCCTGAGCCACTCTTCACCCACCGAAGGCGGGCGGGAGTGAGGGTGACAGACAACCTGTGGGACAGGTCGTGACCCGATCGAGGTTCCACCATAATCGGTGGGGCAGCAAGATTTGGTCGAACAACCAGCCCCGAAGTGGGCACCTCGACTACAGCGAGCGGTTGTGTTGGCCGTTCGGGCGGCAGCTCCTTAAAAGACAGGGAATGAATCAGAGTCGATTGATTCCCGGACAACAGCAACTGCTGCCACATGAACTCCTCGTAACGTCGACACCATCTGCATCGAAGCCTCTCCTCATCTGAGGAGGGAGAAGAGGAGGAATGGTATTGCCACTTAACTCGGTGCCCCGACCGAGACCGCCGAAGTCGGCGGGAGCGGCTTGACCGAGAAGAGGACCGAGACCGAGACCCAGATCCTCGGCGAAACCGAGGGTGGGTCCGGGAAGGAGCAGGGGGACACCCGCTCTTCCCTCGGCTCGGACAAAAAGACAGAGGACTGTCACCCTGAAGGTGCAGGCAGAACCTCAGCCTCCACCGGGGAAACCGGTGAAGGGTTGACGGCTCCTGCAGTCGACCGCCTGGGTGACGGGTCGAGAGAAGACTCGACAACATCGACGGGAGTCTTGGCCGGCTGGCCTGACAGGGACACCGTGAAGCCAGCGGCCTGAGCTGCAACCTCGACCGAAGTCGAAGGTCGGCAGACAGGGGAAGGGGACCTCT
The DNA here is from genome assembly GCA_016271365.2 of Neoceratodus forsteri. Lineage (NCBI taxonomy): Eukaryota > Metazoa > Chordata > Ceratodontiformes > Ceratodontidae > Neoceratodus > Neoceratodus forsteri. The sequence goes on from CM057450.1 coordinate 201,609,451, forward strand.
CCCGCTCCCACAAACGCTGACGATGGGACTTACCCTGTGGCTCCCTTGACCTGGGCCGAGAGGCAGGTCCCGATGGCCCCTCTCCCTTTGTGGAAAGGGAATGGAGAAGCTCCTTGAATGAAGCTGAATGAGAGGAATGCAAAGAGAGCGGGATAAGCGCCGTGACTGAGGAGGAGGGGAATGCAGCCTTGGCTGCTGCCTCCTCCATGGAGGAAGAGAGATCGAGCTGCTCAGCCGAGACAGCCGACATGGACACCGCCCGACGAGCCTCTAAAGATTTTTCCGGCGCGGAAAAAAAACCAGGTTGCCCGAGCCCCAAACGGGCCGCACGATCCTCCAGGATGTTGGTCGAAAGGGTGCAGCATAATTCTCAAACTTGTGGATCATGGTCCAAGTCAAGGCAGTAAACGCACGTGGAGTGTGGGTCTGTCCTGGAGGTATTCCCCGGGTGCCTCCGAGAGCCGGGAAATGAAATATCCATCGCAGCCATGAGGGAAGAAGACTGAAGTTTTAGAAAACTTCCAAACTAAATTCGGACAAACCAAATAATCAGGAACCAGTTGAAAACGCAGAGCACTAAGGAGGGAACCTGAGCTTCCAAGCGGTAAGGAAGATCTGGCGTTATGGGGTGGAGCCGAGAGTTTTACCACCCAGGTGGGTGGGAGGAGCCAGCTTGAAGACCTGCCGGCAAGATTTAAAGCGGCAAGGAACCTGCCAGATAGTGTGGATGAACAACATATCCATGTCCCTAGAAATGATGGATACATTTTCTTAACGTTCAGGATGCCCAAGGATTTATTCAGAAATAGGGCACCCCGGGTAAGCTCTGTTTTAAAGAGGGCTCTATTGGAAAATAAATGAATCTCTCATCAGACATTTCAACCAATGAGATTCATTTATTTTCCCAGTACATTTTCTAACACAGTTATGTTGGTCAAGAGAAGAGGGGGATTGAACTAGTCTAGAAATATTAATATATCCTACTGCAATCCGATTTTTATAGAAACAACAACTTATGGGTTTAGGGAGATTAGAAATCAAAACAGAACCCCTGTGATAGACAGGTGCAGCCCAGTAAAATTGAATTGAGTGTCATACGCCTGTATGTATCACCAAATTACAGGATATTGCTAATTTGCTGACAGTATAGCCTAGAGGTTAGAGTAACGAGCTGTGAATGTGCTTGGTACATCCAGCAGACCATACCTGGGTTTGTTTCTCACACCCTCCACTTGCATACTGTGTGACTCGGAGCAAGTCACTTAACTACCCAGTGCTCGGGTTAAAAACCCTAATGCCCTGGGTGTATGCTGATATTTGCACTACAAATTTTCAACATGGAGTTTTTGTGACCACCACCTTATAAAAACATTGGGTACCTCTGCTGATGAACAGTGGCACTGTGATTTTGTTAATCTGTCCTGAACGTTGATTTTCCACAGCAACTGCACCAAAGTGCAAAAAACACAGGGCAGGATGTGAAATATGACAGCTGTACCGTTCATAGGGAGGTGTGAAGAGATGGCAATGTTGAAAATCTGGAGTGAAAATATTAAAATTTCTCGAACTTACAAGCATACGTGGAAACTGCATAACACACACTTATTACACAGTCATTTTGTGGACTTCTTTCACCAAATTTTTAACATAGGAATTTTGTGACCTCTGCTCACGAACAATGTCACTATGATTTTCTTAACCTGTCCTGAACGTTGATTTTCCACAGCAGCTGCACCATTGATCTCCACTCACTCCGCCCACCGATGAGGGATTGCTAGAGGTTCCCAGGGTCTATCTCCAGACATCGAGTGCTAGGGCATTTTCTTTTGTAGCCCCGACACTGTGAAACTCTCTACCTCATCGGATTAGAGAGTGCCTGTCCACCGAGACTTTTAAGTGCTCATTAAAAACTTGTTTATTTGGTCTGGCTTTTGGGAACAATGTCTAGTTTTATTACTGCTGTCTTTTTACTTCATATGTTCTTTCTGATTGAATGTTTGTTTTTATATTGTATATGCATTTTGGCTTTTTGAAAAGCGCTTTATCAATAACATTTTATTTGATTTGATAGTGCACCAGATGTGCAAAAACACATTTTGTGCAGTATGTGAAAAATGACAGCTCAGCTGTACTGCTCATAAGGAGGTGTGCAAAAATCGCAATGTTGAAAATCTGGAGTGAAAATATTACAAATTCTCAAAATTATGAGCGTGCATGGAAACTGTGCAATGCACGCTAGTAACATAGTCATTCTGTGTACTTTTGTAAACCAGATTTTCAACATAGGCATTTTGGGACCTCTGCTCAAGAACAGTGTCACTGTGATTTTCGTAATTTTTCCTGAACATTGATTTCCCACAGCAACCACGCCATTGTGCGCCAGATGTGCAAAAACACATTTCAGTCAGGATATGAAAAAAGACAGCTGTACTGTTCAGGTGTGAAAAAATGCCAATTTTGAAAATTTAGGTTAAAAATATTACAAATTCTCAAAGCTACGAGTGTGAGTGGAAACTGCGCAACACACACTTGTACATAGATACATAGACAGTGCCGGCAGATAAGGTCCTATGGCCCACCTAGTCTGCCCATTTGAGTTTGTAATACAGTAATTGTTTGGAATTTTTTCAAAATTTGCAACATAGCCTTTTTGGGAGCCCGCCTCATGAACAGTGACACTGTCGTTTCCTTCATCAGTCCCAAAAGGTGATTCTGTGCAGTGACTGCAAAATCAACTTTCGGGACTGAATAACACATGACAGTGACTGAATTATGAGGTGGGGTCCCAAGAACCCCATGTTGAAAATTTGGTGCCAAAATTTGCAAAAATGGTCAAGATATCCACCTAAGTTGAAAAAAGCTATTTATGCCATTATACAGCTTACCGGCATTTCTTCAGTTTGCTGTCAGCTTTCAAGAGTGTAGCTGTGTTCCCACTCCACTGAAGATCATCGTGCCCGGCTCCAGAGGTAAGTATAGGGTGAAGGAGAGTGTGGAGAGGTGGGGTGCACAGAGGGTGCGTGCAGGTTGGGGTAAGGGGCACCAGAGACGAGGGATGATTTTCTGTTTCCACAGGTAAAAAAAAAAAAAAATTAGACATCGCGGGACAGTTTTAACATTTACAGGAATGATTGGCACACTGGGGTGGGCTCCCAGCATGACACCTGGGTGTTTGTTGAGGGTGGAGACCTGGAACCAATGGGGATTGGGCACGCCATTGACACATGCACTGTGTCTGTGCTAGGGCGTGCAAGAGCCAAGGGGGATTGGGCACCCCCCTCAGCACACTACTCATGGGAGGGACTTTATTCCAACGGAGAGCGGGCTCCCCCATTGACAAATGAACTGGGGAGGGGCATGCTGACAGGAGAATTGGGCACCCTCGATGTCGATGGTGAGAAATTGGGTGGCGTCAATATGCTAAATACAGACACGTTACCACCGCTGATTGCAGCAGTGGTTTTCTTTGAACTGCAGACCACTGCAGCCAAACTGCTGTGACAGACAGCTCATGCATCCATTGGTGCGGTATGGTCATGGAGCACTGCACTCGACAGGAGGGTCGCACACAATCTAAAAGCCATACTGTCCCAAAATGTTCCTTGCGCATGCACACAAGCAAATGCATAAAGCGGCCCCATGTGTGCCACAACTCTCTCTATTCCTGACAAGGATTTGACAGCTCAGGAGCTGACTGTGTGGGTGTGGGGAGCAAACATGCCTGAATGTCAGACAGCAAAGGCAGGATGAGGGCAAGAGATACAGTTAATTAGGACATGCCAGTTAACTAATTGCATGCTGTAGCCCCTTTATATCAGGTTAAGCAATGGATGGTTCAGACTTCAAAGGGAGCTATTAAGTGTTTTGGGGTTAACTGTCAGAAAACAGTCAGAAGGGCTAATACAAACTGCAGTTAACTAAGTGTATATGGCTATGAGGAGTGCTGGGTCAAAGCCTCCTCTCAAAACAAAGCAAGGGTATGGCGCTTCCTTGAGGCCTCCCCCCCGGGACTATACCTCTGATTGGTTCCCTTCTTATAATATCCCCGACATGTTACCCCTTTGTTAACTCCAGGTCCAGGAAGTCTCTTTCTCTAATTGGTTTATGAACCTCTTTGACCAAGAACCCATCCTGGACTTCATCCAGGAACAGTTGGCTCCTACTGCAGGTGGCAATCTGGACATCCCAATATGTATCGGGCAAGTTTAAATCCCTACTATCATCATCTCCCTATCCTTCCCTGCTACATACCTGAATACGTCACCTATCTCTCTGTATTATTTGTTTTTCTGCCCTGCCCCCGTACCATGGCTGTTCACTCCTTCAGGCCCCTCACTGGATCCCTCCTAGCTGGGCAGCTTTACCACCCCACCACCCCACATTTGCAGCCTACCCAGGTATCCCCAATGTATCTCATCATCGGGTGGGTCCCTTACTTACATGAGGGATGAGCCTTCTGGTCGTACTTCACAACCCTGGGTGCTGCTGAGGCAGCATATGGAGATTCAGGAGCCCAGAGTTGGAGATCCGGGGAGACCATTACTCGATCGGCCATAGCAACATTTTCTGGTTTTCTCCCACAAGAAGTGACATGCCACTGACGTCATGGCAAGCACCAGACATCCATCGCTCCTCAAACAGCTTGGGTCAGATATCATGCTGTACCCCTGACCTCCAACAGAGGTCAGCAGATGCTGAGCCACATCCCCACCCTCTGCCTGGAGAAGAGCTGTCAATGGATGCTCCTTCCTTCTCCCCCGGGCCAGCCCTCCAGCGACCCGAGTCCATTCCCAAACCTGGGGTGCCAGCAACACAGACGGAAATCCAACCACTGCGCCGATGGGCCACTTCCTGTCTTTTCTAAAGAGAGTGTACCCTGGAATAGAGAAATCCCATTCACGATTAAGGGTTGACCAAATCAACCTTCCCCTGAGCCATCATAGCTTACTGGTCATACATTTTGTTTTGAAGCTGTCTATCATTGAAGGACATAAACCTCCACCAATCCTGATTAATACTCTCATTCCCTAGACCTGAGCATCCCTCCTTTCCTGCATGGTTTGCTTCTCCCCCCACCCCAACTTCTAAGCTAAATCTTTTCTTAACCCTCTTTCTACTCCCCCTCTAACCCTCCCTGCTGCCCCCATGTGGTTTACCTGGGTGTGTACCCTAACAGCCCCTTCCTCTGGATACCCTGGGTGCTGCACCCCCTGGTGGTCCCCCTTTCAGTTTAAATCCAGATTACTGCTAATGTAGTCCCCAATTAGGTCACTGAGCATCCTTGTTCCCTTCCTGCTTAAATGTAACCTCTCTGGTGAGAAAAGTTTTATTTTCCTAGTCTCTTCCCCAGTCCCCCCAACCCCCAGACCCTCCTCCCTGCATCAGTCCTGCAGTCAGTTATTGAACTCCTCTATCCTACTCTTTCATTTTTGGTGACGATATTTCATTTAGCAGTATCAAGCCAGTACAAACATGTTACTTGTTAATGGTGGGATACTTTAGTTCCATCTTCACAGTGGGAGGGAAGGGGAGGGGGATGGACCACATATGAACATACGAAATTGCCAACAGATACAGGCCATTCGGTCTATCTAGTCTGCTTGAGTGTGCAGCACATCAGTCCACAAGACAGCAGCAGCCCCTCTTCTTTCATATACCGCTCCCATCTTTCACCCCTTCCCAGTTTGTACCCTCCCCTTGAGCCTATGCCACCTGCTCTTCAAATCCCAAACACTCTGCAGTGATAGGACTTCCTCTGGTAGAACGTTCCACCCTGTCACCACCCTTTCTGTGAAATAGTGCCTTCTCAGTTCCCTCTTGAACCTACTCTCTTCCAACTTCATAGTCCCCTGGTTTCCTTTCTGTCCTTCAGATTGAACATGTACCTGGTGTCTACTCTGCTCAAACCCTTCAGGTACTTGAAGGTCTCAGTCATATCCCCCCTCTCTCTTCTTTCCTCCAGGGTATACATATTGAGCTCTCTCTCAGCATCTCCTCATATTGTCTGTCCCCCAACCCCAGGAACATGAAAGCAGCAGGAATACTGGAGAGGGGGTAGACACAAGTCCACTCATAGAGGAGAGAGGCCTGAAGACACCTGCAAATCTGAAAGAGGAAGAAGCAATGGGACTGGACAGGGTGCAACCAAGGGTGTTAAGAGAGCTCAAGAAAGGTACTGGCTGCATCTCTGACAGCTCTATACAGCAACTTACTGGAAACATGAGTGGTTAAGAAGAACTGGAGGAGGGCAGATGTAGTCCTTCTTCATCAATGTGGCAGTATGGAGGAGGCTAGCAACTATTGGCCAGTCACACTGACGTCAGTGGTATAAAAGTTAATACAGACACTTTTAAAGTAAAGGCTTGTGGAGTATTTTAACTTTTATGGTGGGGGAGGCCATGTCAGACAAACCTGATAGTAGAGTAGGCAGTGGATATGGTGCACTTAGACTTCAAAAAGGGCTTAAAAAATGGACAGTTAAATCCTCACGCTCTGATTGGCTGACAGCGCTGGCAAGCTGGGTGTCTATCAGTCAACAGAGCCTGGGTATTAGACGTGCCAGCTTTGCCACAAGCCACATCACAAAGATCATCGTGCAAATAGAATGCTGTGTATAAACACACTGCCATGTTTTGTTCTCGATGCTTAGCTGGAGAGTTTGCGCCCCCCTGCAAATTCAGTAGAATGTCACCAGAAGAAAAAGAACACCACATCCCCATAAATAAAATATCCACAACCATAGCGATTGGCCATGCTCAGCTGAAACAGTGCCATAGTATTAACAGAAAATGCATCATCTTGCCCCAGGAAAGCGAGCGGCTCAATTTGAAATCCCAAGCCGGCATCAGACATCCAGAAACAGGTCACAGTAGCAGACGGACTCCCAAAGTCATGTTGTGTGCTCTGGCTATTGGTAACAGCTGCTCTAGATGCTCCTTGCTTCAAACCCCACTCAACTGAAGAAAACAACGAACCACACACACACACACACACACACATATCTGTCTTTTTTTCTTGCACTGTACTTTAATGTTTTCTTTTTCTGTCTCTTTCAGCTACACTCCCCGATGTACTTCAAAGTTGCGAGCTAGCACATAAATTTTCTCATACGGACAAGCATGATGTGGGGGGGGCTCGCTGTTGTGAATGGGGTATAAAAAAAACGCAGCTTCATCTAAAAATAAATGAAAGAAATGACTGTTTTGATGGCTCCTCTTCTTACTTCTGACCTCTAGTCACCATGGCAACTTAAACACACAGATGCAGAGGGCTGCAACACAAAGAGCACTGCATTCAAAACAATAGCTACAGTGCACTCTAGTGTCAGTACTAGTAGCTTGCAGACAGTATTAAAAAACATAATTCTAATATACTAACATACTAAAACACCAGCAGAATAGGCCTAACGGTCTTTTGTGTCTGCTCGTTTAGTCATCCCCCACCCTGGGAGCTGACCTTGCTGCCCCCCTTGCCTTCTCTGGCTTCTCCCATCCCAGTTCCGGATATTCTCGCTGCACTGGATTTTTCTTCCAGAACCCTTCCCCTGTACCTGTCCCACCCCCTCTTGAACCCCTCCACCATCTCTGCCTCCACCAACCCCCTGGACAGCGCATTCCATGGCTCCACCGCCCTCTCAGTGAAGTAGCACCTCCTCCTTTCTCCCCTGAATCTTCCCCCCTCCAGCTTCCACCCATGATATATAGGCGGAGGAACTACTTTATAACAAAAGTTAGTTTAAAATAATGTTTTCCTTAACTTTTTTTATGAAAGTTTTTTTTTACAGTTGCCATTTTCTAAGCGCAATAATACCCTCCAGGGTAGGTGGTATTGGGCAATACTGGACCTTCCAGGGCTGAAGACCCTCCGACTTCAGCATCGGGCCTCATTACTCCCCTGGGCAGTCCAGTATTGCCCAATACTGCCACCCTGGAGGCTATTATTGCTTACTTAGACACTGTACCACATGGAATACTCATAAATAAACTGGTGAGTTTGGTGTGGCTTCTAGGGTGTTAAAGGGTATCTAAACAAGCAGGGTTTTAAAATAGCAAACTCCAAAATCTGACTTCATTGCGAGGTTAAGAAAAGGCTGCTGTTTACATTTATGCTAAAACTGCATTTGTGTAAATAACATAAATGCAGTTTCATACCTTTTGAAAAATGTAAACATCAGCCTTTCACTTTCAAAAACAGCCTTGCTTACCCCATAAAATGTCTGCCATGTGTGTTAAGTGAAGAGTCATGATGACATCATTGGAGCCAGAGTCAGACACCCATATGACTGCCTATAGTGCTAACTAGTTCTTCATTCCCCTTTGTTTTGACTTGCTTCACCAGAATGATCAACACCAAGTGTTAACACGTGGATTATTTTGATCAGTACACATGTTAGGCTATGTTTTTTTTCATTGTGTTTACTTTAATTTTATGGAAATGTTTTGTAATCCAGCTGACTTTCTCTTTGGCAAACCACAGTACAGTACAGCACTTCAAATACCTGATGATCTGTAGTTATGTTATGTCCTGAAATTTGTAGCAAAGTACTGGTCTGGTCCAATTCCAAAGCTCCTGCTTTCTTGCTAATCCACAAATAAGCTTCAGTTGTAGTCGTTTTCCACATGAACCCCCTGCACCTAGCCTGCCTTCTGTTGAACTCCCCACCAAACATACTCTGTTTTTAGTACTGCTGGGGCCACATATTAGCTTGCGGTCTCATGAAGAGAATTATCACACCTCAGATTGCAATCTTGTGCCTCAGAGAGCTGTGCACACCTATACCGATACACTACATCAGCAGACACCCAATGCTCCAGAAAATGTTAGCAGGTAGGAGTAATTTATTCACTAGTTTTAAAATATAGTGAATAAAACAAAACTGGGATGCATATGAGTACTGTAAATCTGGAAAAAAAGTTGTTACATAAAAACTTACTGTAACAATAGTTCTTCAAGAACAGCTCTTGCAGCTGGTTACACCATTATGACTGAAGCCGGCAGGCTGCAGGACCCCAAGGAAAATGTCTAGCTAGCTACACCCAGCAGGGACCACCCCTGACATCAGCCCCATCCTGACATTAGATACCTCATAAAAAGGATGGTCCCTCAGCATCTCTCAGGAGACTCCCAGCACAACAATGTGATTCTGATGGGGAGACTGAGGTTCCGCTTCCAGAAGAAGACCAAAGAAATTTGTATGAAGAGAAGCAGACCTCCTGAGGCGAAGGTGGGAGGGAAACTGCCTTCTGCAAGAGCTATTCTCAAAGATCTACTGTTGTAAGTTCATACGTAACTGTACTCTCTTACTTCGAGAAACAGCTCTTGCGGCAGGTTACACCATTAGGAGTGAGTTCCAAGCAGTACTGGGAGTACCCATAATTTGGGAAGGGGATCGTCTAGGGTGAGAGAAAGAGAAGAAGAGGTCACTCTTAAGAAAGCAGCACTTGCAGGACTGCAAGGTCAAAACCTACCTTGTGCCTGGAAGCAATCCAGGCTATAATGCCTGACAAATATGTGTACTGTGCTCCAGGTAGCCACTGCACAAATAGCGGAGGCTGAAACATTCTTGAACGAAGCAAATGAAATGGCCACTGCTGTGGTGGAATGACCCTTTACCTGTCCAGGTAAGGGCTTGTTTCACCATTACTACCAACTATGTTATTGGTGAGCAAATTCACGGGTGGTCAACTGGTAAAAAAAATATCAAAAAATTGAACATCACTTTAAATAATGCAAAAAAGGACATTTATTTTCCAAAACTTAGTTTACAACTTGCAATAAAGTTCTTACAATAATACAATATAATGAATACATGCATACACTGCTTTCTACCATATAAGTCACCCACCCAAGTCCAGTGCCCCAAGTCACTACTAACCCCTGCACTTCGCCGGTATGACTTCCTGAGGGGTTGTGGTACCATGATACCTTACATCCATAAATACCAAAAGTGCACGTGCAATTCAATTAAAAATTACATTCTACAACTATTCTTATTACTCAAATGCCCCTAAAGAGCTTGTTTTGCTTCTGGTAGTAGAAACACGGTGCAGTTCACCAACCACTTCGCGAGTGTCTGTTTTGACACTGGTGCACCAAGCATTCTGCGGGCGAAGGATACAAACAACTGATTGGATTCAGAGTGAGGTTTGGTTCTGGTCAAGTGAAATCTGAGAATTCTATGCATATCTAGGGTATGAAGGAGAGCCTCTCCTTTGTTAGAATAGTTGGGGAAGTAGACTGGCAAGTCTATGTCCTGATTGAGGGTAAGTTCTGACACTACTTTGGGAAGAAACTTGTGATTTGTCCTCAAGGACATCCTGTCCCTGTGAAAAATGAAATAAGGTACTTTGCATATCAGTGCATGGAGTTCCAAAATCTTCCTTGCTGATGTGACTGCAACTAAAAATAGTGCCTTCCAAGAGAGGAGGCATAGCTCGCATCCGCAGCCGGTTTAAAGGGAGGCAATGCCAGCTGTTCTAGCATGAAGAGGAGGTCCCAAGGAGGAACTGGTTCCTTAACGGATGGCTTCAGGTGGAGGATGCCATGCAGAAAGGTACATGAGACCTCTAGCTGTGCTAGTGATTTCTGTCCAGTTGGTGCATTATATGCTGAAATAACGCAGAGTTGCACCTTTAGCGAGGAGTATGCAAGCCCTGCTTGTGACAAAGAAAGAAGGTAACCCAGAACAGACTTCTATGAACAAAGGAGAGGATCAAGACACTGGGTAGAAGCCCAAAGGCAAAACCTGCCCCACTTCATGGTATAGATCGCATGAGTTGAGGGCTTCCTCGCTGCCACCAAGATGTCCACCACCTCGTCCGATACCCCATGTCAGAATATGGCTACGTCTTTAGGAGCCATGTGTGAAGGTTCAGAGATCTGAGATTCAGATGAACCAGTGACCCTCTGTCCTGAGACAGCAAGTGCAAGCTGATTGGGAGAGCAATTGATGATTCATTCACCAATTGATGAAGGAGGGGAAACCATGTTTGTGTGGGCCAGAATGGTGCCACAAGAAATGGAAATTAAGTACTTACCATAATGCTTGATCTTCTTGAACAAAGTCTCCACCAGTCATTCACACTAATGGGACTACGATGGAGGAGCTAGGACCCCGCGGGTGGCAAAAATCTTCAGAAGGGCTGATACCGGGATAGGACCACGCATGCGCGGCACTGCCATACCAGCTCATGCCTGTATAGGCTATCTTGGCGTCGACCATCCAACCACCTCAGTACCTTTTCTGAAGCATAACTTCCAGGCCTAAGAGGGCCCAGATGACCCATGTAAGAAGGGTCAATTCAACAATATCTTCACAGCCTGAATCACAAGGAAGTGAAGATCAAAACAGAATGAGTGAGCTCGGGGGATGGTGGGTGGGCTTGTGAATGAGTGGTGGAGACTTCGTCCAAGAAGACCAAAAATTACGTGAAGTACGTAATTTCCATATCTTCCTAGACTAAAAGTCTCCACCACTCAGTCATACTAATGGGAAAGTACAGAGCTAAAAAGGAATCCCCCGAGAAGGGTGGTAGGAGACAGAGCTCACTCAGGACAGAAGTCTGAAAGGACTGTCCTGCTGAAGAAAGTTAACTACCTGGCATGGACATCCAAAACAAGGTGCTTTACCAAGGTATGCACTAAGCTCCAACATGCCATCTTGCAGAGTTCTGCAACTGCTACATTACGAATCTCCACCAGGAAAGCCACAACCGCTCTGGTAGACTGGTGATAACCCGGCCTCCCAACTTGATCTGTGTCCTGGGTTAGTAGTGTGGAAGACATGCTACTAACCAAGCAGAAATACATCTAACTGCAACAGGCTGACCCAGCCAAGATATTCAGAAAAATACAATAGTTGCTTGGATGCGCAGCTCTTCGTTCTGTTGATGTAGAATTGCAGGAAGCATCAAAGTCAGGTCAACAGTAAAAATGCCGACCTCCCGCGCAGTGATGACACAATACCGATGCAGGTATTCTGCCACCCAATCCCCCAGTGTTTTCTGTGGGGGGCTATACCCCCCACACCCCTATGCAGGGGGCTCTGCCCCCTGCACCCCCCAGACTTTAGGATTCTCAACTCCAGGTCGGAGTTGGTCCAGGAAGGGGGCAGAACACTGGGGGAAAGTGAAACATGGAAACAGACCATTACAGTGACTGTTGCTGTAGTGGTCTTTTTCCGTGTTTCACTGTTAGGGTGTCAAGCAAAAGGGGGCCACCCGAATCATAGAACCCTCTTAACATTCTGAGAGATAAAGAGGGCACTCTCCTTGATTCTGGAGTTACTGAAGTAAGTAGGGAGAAGCAAAACCTGACTAACGGTAACTGAGGCAGTGACAACTGAGACAGTGTGCATTTCTGTGTTTGTTAGCTGTGTCAGCAATGGGAAAGTGGGTTGCAGTTGGTGACCAGTGAAAGGAGAGTGGAGAGCTGCATGGAGCTGTGGCTGCAGTCAGCAGCGGGGTCGCAGTTGGTGACCAGAGGAAGGAGAGCTGAGCTGTTTGGAGCTGAACTAGTAAGGGGCACAGATCGCAGTTTGGCAACTGAAACAAGGATGGCTGGAACACCGCAGACCACGGTGTATGACCAGGCCAATCAGGAGGAAAGGCACCAAGGTGGTAGGCTTTAGAAAAGCCAGCCAGATCAATAGAAGTATTGAAAGTGGAAGCAAGGAGAGTCCTGAGCTAAGGAAATCACTGTGAGGAGCTGGTTTGCAGCAAAGGAACTGGGTCATGCATTTCTCCACAGGGGACTTGGACTTCAACCTCGGTGGATATGGAAAATTGACACAGACACTAAAAAATCCTTCACAAAAGAGCTGAAATTGAGGTGAAATGAACTGGGTCAAGACTACTGACACTGGAGGTGCTGGGAACTTGATATTGGACTACTGATGCTGGAGGTGCTGGGGACTTGGACTTGAACTTGGTGACTTGGACTTGGTTGCTATGGTTATTAATTCTTGATGCTTATGGTTTGCACATGCTTTATTATTTCTAAAAAGTCTTGACTGTGGGTTGGGGCTGAGGAGGGGGTGAGACTCGGGGGCCCAAAAATAGATAAGGGTGATTTTAGAACTGTATCTAATGTATCTAAGTATCACAGAAGAAATGGTAGGGCAGCACAGAGGAAGGGGTGACCAAGATAGTGGAATCTTTGGCAGGGCCGTGGGGTGCAGTGGCTGTGGAATGGCCATGATCCTAAATTGGGCTTGGAGGATAGAGGGTTGCATGATGTGGAAGGAATTCACTCAGCTGAGGGAGAAAGTGGCTAGGCTAAGGTGGAGGTTAAATGCGGGGGGGAAGCTATGTAACAGGGGTAGAGAGACAGGGACGGTATAAGCCAAGGAAGGAGTGAGAAGGGCTGAGTGGATTCAGACTGGAGGATCAGATACACTGTTCTGGAAGTCAAGGGCCTGGGGGGGAAAGGATGGAAGGGGATCCAGAGGGGATAGACCAGAGGTGGAAACAGACAGCAGCAAGTCCAGGTTTGGAACAGGGACACCTAAGACAGGAGGAAAGGGGTCAGTGGGAACTGACAGCAGGAAGTCTAAAGGCACAAAAAGGATGCCTGTAGCTAGAGAAAAGGGTCAGCCAGGGATCAGGAGGAGTGGAAGACAGTAGGCTCAGGAAAAGGCAGATGGATACCCAGTATGAAGGACAATGCAGGCATAGGTGAAATGGGCCAGAGGGTGGAAGTAACAAACAGTTTTGCCCCCCCAGGTATTTTAGTTGAGCACATTGGAGAGGAAGGGGTCCGGCAGGGGCCATCAGAGAAGGGGGTGCAGAGCAGCTGGGGGACATGAGGGAAAAGATCTCAGGTGCAGTGGAAGGGGGAAGGAGGCACATTGCATGCAGGGCAAGGGGTGGAGGAGGGGATGGGCACATTAGGGACACACCACAGGCTGGCACTAGGGGAACTGTAGCATAAGAAAAGGGGCAGGAAGGAAGGAAGCACTGGAAGAGCTGGAGTTGAGCTCCTGTAAGACTGAAAATGAATGGGAGGAAACTCTGCAGGGCAGAAGCTGCAGTAGGAGGGTGAGGCATGTGCCGGGCAGGGTGCAGGAGAGGGTAAATATGCAGACAGGGCAGGTGATGAGGAGGAAGACTTCCCCAAGTGGGGTACTGTGCTCAAAACCTTCTGCAAAGATGGGCAGGACAGGAACAGTTGGAGTGGTATCAAGCACAGTTGGCACAATCTCGCACATTGATGCAGACAGGGAAGGCCAGAAGCAGATGGGGGGGGGTCAGGTGAAGCTGGCTCATGCTCAAGCAGTAATGCAGGAGGGGTTTTCAGGGATGAAGGAAGCCAAGCGGAAGTACAAGGGATGAAGAGGTACAGGAGGGGAGAGTCTGAGAAAAGGCTAAAGGGAGAAGGTGAAGAGGGACAGATGCTGGGTGTGGGTAAAAATCAGGATAGATTAGGTGATGGGGAACAAAAGATGAGCAGGGCCAAAAACCAAGTCAGGATGGAACATAAGGAGGAGTCCAAAGGGAGCAAAACCCCGCGACACAAAGCTAGAGGCCAAAAGGACACCCAGGAAGCAGGGAGCAGTAGGGTGGCACTCTTGGGGGACTCAATAATTAAGGGGATAAAATGGAGAAGGAAGGGAGCAAAAAACAATGCAGTATGGGTACAATGCATGCCAGGGAAGACGGCACTGGTGGTGGGGCATCATATTCCTTCCTGGGGTAAGCAGAATGAAAGAACACATCTGGTGTTTCACCTGAGCATAAATGATTTGGAGGGGAACAGTGTGATGGAGGTACAGGCAAGGTTCGAGGAACTCACTAGGTTCTGTAGGAGCAACACTGTTTTTTCTTCTCTGAGGTGTTGCCAGTACCAAGAGTGAGAACACCCAGAAAGGAGAAGATAAGGGCATTCAACAATTGGCTGCAAGGTTGGTGCAGTCGGATAGGGTTCAGCTGGATGGTGACTTGGACTCTACATGGGAGGAGGAGGAGGAAGAGGAGAAGGGGCTGTATGCCCAAGACATGCTGCACCTGAGCTCTTCAGGGGCAGCTGCACTAAAGAGTAAACTGAGGGACTTCATGGCAGGGAAGTTCAATTTAAACTAAAGATGGGGGAGCTAAGGACAGGGCCATCCTTACATGAGGCAGAGCAGAGAGGCTATCAGCCCCCCCCAATTCACAACACTCATCAAGGGAACACTTAGCAACAGGGAAGGACGGGATGGGGCTAGATGTTGGAGGGCTTTGGCTGCAAATACCAGGAGCCTGGGGAACAAAATGGGAGAACTGGAGGCCACCATGATGGAGGAGAACTTAGACATTGTAGCAGTAAGTGAGACTTGGCGGAACGAGCACCACATCTGGGAGATGGTGATCCTAGGGTATCATTTGTTTAGGAAAGATCAAGAGAGGAAGAGGGGAGAGGGGTGGCATTATATGTCAGGGAAGGGATTGGTGCCATGGAAGGGCAGGATGACAAGGGGGAAACAGAGATAATGTGGATCACCCTAGACAGGGGATGGGGAAAACCTGCACCTTAGGGTAGTCTATAGGCCTCCTATGCAGGGTGGGGAGGAAGGGGATAGATACTTTGTAGAATCAAAAGTGAGGATGGCATGGAAAGGGGAAATTGTGCTAGTTGGAGACTTAAACCTTCTGGACATCAACTTGGAGGCCCAAACAGCAACCTCCACAAGGAGCAGGGGCATCTTAGAGGCTCTTCAGGGCATATTCCTGCAGCAAAGGGTCAGTGAGCCCACTAGGGGTGTAAACCTGTTGGATATGATCCTCATAAATGGGGACAGTGTGGAGGAGGTGGAGGTGGGGGAAGAGCTTGGCACCAGTGACCACAGGGCTGTCAGGTTCATGGTGAGGGTGGGCAGGGAGAGGGTTAGGATGAGAACCAAAGTAATGGACTTCAGAAAGGCTGACTTTCATGGAATGAGGAAGGTAGTTAGGGAAGAAATGTTGAGGATAGGGGATGTGCAGGGCGTGGAGGAATTATGGGCTGCCATCAAGAGAGGGGTATTTAAAGCCATGGACTCATGTATAAGAAGGGTAAGAAAGAATAGAAGATGGAAAAGACCTCTATGGTTCACTAGAGAGGTGGTGTTAGGGGTAAAGGAGAAGACTAGAGCATTCAAGAGGTACAGGAGGACACGGAAGGATGAGAACAGGGAAACCTACAGGGAAAAAAGAAAGGAGGCTGGGCAAAAGATAAGGAGGGCTAAGGAGTCCACTGAGGAGAGGATAGCAAAGCAGGTAAGGAGGGGGGACAAAACCTTCTTTAGGTACGTTGAAGAAAGGAGGAGGGCACAGCATGGGATTGGAAGGATAAGGGGGAAAGTGGAGCAATACTGAAGCAGAGGCATTAAATAGTTATTTTGCCTCAATCTTCACAGAGGAAAGAGAGGGTAGGAGAGCAGGACAGGGTGGGCAGGGTGACAGCCACAGGAAGGGGGGGTGTTTCAGAATTCACAGCTGAAGGAGTAAGGGAAGAGCTGGGTAGACTTAGGGTGGACAAGGCAATAGGGCCTGACAGAATACACCCAACGGTTCTCAAGGAGGTGAAGGATGAACTGGCTCCACATCTAGCAAGGCTGTTTAACTTGTCCTTGGTCACAGGGGTGGTGTCAATGAACTGGAAGAGGGCAGAGGTGCTCGCACTACATAAAGAGGGGGACATAAGGACAAGGTCAAAAACTACCGTCCTATTAGTCTTACCTCGATGGTGGAGAAGGTAATGGAAACACTACTTAAGATCAGGTTGATAGAATACCTGGAGATGAAGGGCATGCAGGATGACAGACAGCATGGCTTCACTAAGTGAAGGTCCTGTCAGACTAACCTGATAGAGTTTTTCGGTGCGGTGACACAGTTAGTGGACCAGGGAGGAGTGGTGAACGTGGCCTATGTGGATTTCAATAAAGTCTTTGACACCATTCCGCGAGGTGGAATGGTGCATAAGCTGGACAGACTAGGGGTGGACCACAGAATCACCAGGTGGTTGGAAAACTGGTTAAAGGGAAGGAGTCAGATGGTGGTGGTAAATGGGACACATTCCAGAGAACGGGCAGTGACCAGTCGGGTGCCACAGGGGTCAGTGCTAGGACCAATACTCTTTAACATCTATGTTAGTGACCTAGCAGAGGGTCTGGAGGGATGGGTGTGCCTGTTCGCAGATGATACAAAGGTCTGCAATAAGATGGATTCACCTAGTGCAGTGCAAGTCATGAGGCGGGACCTGGAGAAGCTGGAGAGGTGGTCTGACACCTGGAAATTGAAGTTTAATGCACAAAGGTGCTTGCTGATGCACCTGGGGAGGAGGAACAGGAGGGAAACTTACTCCCTCGGGGGGTGGTGATTAAGGAGAAGGAAACAGAAAGGGACCTTGGGATTATGGTATCACGTGACCTCAAGGTGGGCAGCCAGTGTAGCAGGACGGTGGGAAAGGCAAATGGAATGTTGGCCTCCATTTCGAGGGGTTTTAATAGCAGGAAGAGAGAGGTGCTAATGCCATTATATAGAACCATGGTCAGGCCGCATCTGGAGTATGGGGTGCAGTTCTGGAGGCCTCACCTACAAAGAGATGTTGAGTTGATGGAGAGGGTACAGAGAAGGGCAACCAAAGTGGTATGAGGGATGCAGGATGTACCCTATCAGAGAAGATTGAGAGGGCTGAATTTGTACCCCCTGGAGGCTAGGAGGGAGAAGGGGGACATGACTGAGACCTTTAAGTATCTGAAGGGAATAAATAAGGTGGAGGGTGATAGCTTGTTCAAATTGAAGAAGTGAGCGAACACGAGGGGACATAGCCTCAAACTGGAAGGTGGACAATACAGAGGTAATGTCAGGGGTCAGTTTTTCATGGAGAGAGTGGTGGAGGCCTGGAACAAGCTGCCGGAGGAGGTAGTGGCAACTGAAACAGTGAAGGGGTTCAAGAGGTCTTGGGATAGATTTAAGGGATTGGGAAAAGAGGGTGGAAGCATAACAGGAAGGGGGGAGGTATGGTGCTGGGCTGACTAGATGGGCCGTGGGGCCTTTCTCTGCCATCACATTTCTGTGTATCTGTGTAAGTTGTGTACTGGCTCAAGACAGTCCAAAAATGCACACAGTTGAACATTCTCTGCTGAGAAATGCAGACTTGCATTAGACAGGTCCATGGGGCACTCCAAAATTTTACTTGGCGGGCAACCAATGGGCTAGACAGATGTTTGTGCACCAGATGGTGAAGTTTAACCACTTAGCTGCACAAGTCCTCCTGGCAGAAGGTCCATGTGCAACTAAGATTTCTATGATTGTCTGGAAACCTAAAACTTGCTCACTTTCATCACCTCAGGAACCCGGCAAGGAGATGAAGGAAGTGCAGGAAGGATGGACCAAAGTCCCTGAGTCAGAGGGTCCACTCGTAGAGGGAGTCATGTCGGGGGAATTTCTGACCAACTATTTTTCTGGGTAGATTGTACCTACTGAGGACAGTCTGGGATGAAGAATCATCCTGCCCCTGTATGCCTTCAACTTCAGCAGCAGACTCTGAACTAAGGGAAGAGGAGAAAAATCTACAGGAGAATTTTGTCTACTGCGGTAAATCCATCCTGACAGAAAACACTAGGGTCTGGATTCCTAAAGCAGGATAGGGGCAGATTTGTGTTGAGAGGGGACACAGAAAAGATCAGATCTGGGCTGACCCTTCTTCAAAAGTGACTGCATAATGACTGAACTGGTGCAACATGCTCAAGGCATCTCTCACCCCTCCATGGCCTTCCTGTACAGAGGGTAGGAAAGTGCTCCACCCTACTTGTTGATGAAAACATTACAATTTTGTCATCCATATGAAGTGGGATCACTTCATGGCAGGGGACCTCCTTTAGGACTTGGAAATTGTACAAGACAGCTCTCATCTCTAAGAATTTTATGAGAAGATGAAGCTCCTTCTCTGGGCTCCACACCTCTGGAAAGAAGAACCTTTACCCTGGAGTTATCCAGGAGTGCTCCTACAAAAAGGAGCTGCTGGGAAGGTGAATCTGGCACCTTCCCTGAATCAGAAAATCCTTCCTGGAAGACATGAGTGAGAAGCTGTGGCAACTGCTTCCTAAGACTCTAACCCAGATCGGCTGGCTCAGAGCCAAACATCCAGGAAGTGAAGGCTTGAATACCATGAACTTTTCCTTGAACAGGTACTTGTTTAACCTTTCAAGGTCAAGAAATGGGTGCATGCCACATGTTATCTTGGAACCAAGCAAAGGAAGTAGGAACCAGTGTTCCATATCACCATGGAGCCACTTTTACTGCTCTGAGACCCTGTGCCAAGGAAAGAGAGGCAAACAGAATGGACTGCTACCAGGGTCTAGGAAAAATCTCTGTGAAACTGGCAGAGTATCCCTCTCAGACAATCTTGATGACCCATACATCCACTGGATTGGACTTCCACTCTTTAGAAAATCAAATCAGGTGCCCCCATACTGCTACTGAGAGGCATCCATCCCAGACAGCTAAGGAGGATCCTGGGCCGGATCCAAGAGGATGGTATCGGGTGCTTTCAGGCCCTGTACCCTCTGCAGATGAGGAGCTGGTTCCTGACAAAGGCTTCCAGGCCCCTACCTTGAAAAGTCTGCCTGTTATAAGAATGACGATGGTGCTCTCCCTCTGAAAGGCAGCAGGTGTCTGAGTGCCCTCCAGAACTCAATCTGAGGATCAATCCAATAATCACAGCCAAGGAGATGTTAATCACCTGTTGCCAATGGCAGCCACCATAGGAGCAGTGTCCCAGGGATCCATAAAAGCTTTTAGCTGATTACTGGGCTATATGCCCCATTCAATAGAGCAGTAGAGTCTGGAAGGCTCTCGACCATTATTTAGTGTGTTCCACAGGGTGTACTTGTACTGATGACTGACGGAACTCCAGATGCAGAAGTCTGCTTTGGTCCACAGAAGAAGCCTGAAATGTTATGGTGGACCTCATATCTCTGAGGAAAAACTGAAAAGATCTTCCATTACAGGCTCTGCTGATACAGATGGCTTGCATTCCAGCCTCTAAAATGAGTCATCCGCTGCATCACCTACAAAGTAGGATAGGGAGAGACTCATCCAGAACTACTTCTACCTCAGAAGAATGTTCAAAAGGCAGGTCCAGGCAGGAATCACTAGAGACTCCAGCACCAGGAACGGCATTGAGGAGGTCGGCACCATTCACAAAGCTGGCACTAGTGCTGTGCGGAATGTGGAACTCCTCCAGCAGAACAGCATGGAATAACAATTCCGCCAGCAGAATTTCCATCAGAATTTCACTGGTTCTTCTATGGAATTCCACCTGTAACCCCTAGATGGCGCTATCCCAGGGGCTACTACCCCTGCCTGATTTGCCACTAACAGGTTGAGGGGCCTGGATCCAATGACGGGTGCCTCCACCCAGAGGTCAGGGTTTGCAATAGTTAAACTTACTTGGTCAGAGCCCTCTGGGACACTGCAACCCCCCTTTCTTCCCACTAGTGGCCCACACAGTATATCAGAATTACCTTCACAGTATACACTTACCCCCAGGACTGGTTCAGGCACTGGGACCCCCTATAAAATAAGATACAGTGCAACAATCACAGTACAATACTTTAACATAGACAAATACCTCAAGCAGTATAACTTTGCTGAAACAAGCAGCTCTGATTTATTTAGGGGGATATAACAAGGACGGGGAAATCAGGTTAATTAGCTTATCACTTTACTCATCTATCTATGGCTCTGTGCACAGGCCTATCCCTACCAGTTACTGTCCCTGGGTACCCAAGCCCTAGTGGCTAGTCCAAACCGTGGCAGCTGGTAGGGCCCTTTCACAGAGAAAAGAAAAATTAGTTAAAACAGTCAGCAGTACAGTAATTCCATTTGGATTCAATGTGGCAATTCAACAGGGAGTGACTCTGAATTAGTACTCACGACCTCCAAACAAGATAGGGTCCTTCAACGTCAGCAGGGCTACTCTTGAGCTCCACGAGACTCCTCACACATTTATATGGCAAACTGCAACAGGCAAAAGTCCTTTAATGGCAGCAGGATTCACTTGAGCTACACAAGCCTCCTCACACATTTATATGGTAAACAGTAACAGCCAAAAGTCCTTTAATGGCAGCAGGATTCACTTGAGCTGCACAAGCCTCCTCACACATTTATATGGTAAAAAGAAAGTACTATACCAGGCAGGCTGCTTCTCTATCCCGATCGCAATTACTGCACAATACCCAGGAGAACACACAGCAGATTCAGTTCCTGATAGACCGAGTGCAATTCAGCAATTTCTCCAGTCTTCTACAGGGTGAGCCTGGTTTCTACTCTTCAGATATCCTTTGATTCTTTTCACAGGACGGATTCAGTCCTAACAAGCAGTTACACAAGCTGCAGCCAGGAACTCTGGGCCGTACACACGTTTCCCGACTAAAACTGCACACCGAAAAAGCACAGGGCTCCTTCCCTCTTCACTGCCAGAGCTCAACTCAAACTCCAGCAGACAAAACCGGGCACTTCCTTTGAGTTCCTCCCAGTTCTTCGCTGGATTGGCTGTCACTACAATAGACTGCCCCTGTTGGTCCAAAAAGGCACCGAAGTCCAAACTACATCTCCCAGAGTCACTGCCCATACAATCCTCTTGTGGCTGGCTCAGATTACGAGTCCAAGTTCTGATTCGTCCAAGGCACCATTTTAGAGCTACCTTATCCCACACTGATTGGTCCAGTTCAGCAGTTCAAAACTAGAATGGGGAACTAGGCAAACACAGTTCTGACTGCAAAGAAAGCAGGTTAGACAAACTGTATTTTCATTATTACTCTAAATGATTTCTGGCAAACAGTTACATCTTTCAGATAGGTTCCCTTTGCACTCCTAGTGACTGCAAAATGGAGTGAATTGGCAGCAGTTCAGTGGTACTCAAGCAAGAAACACACAGTCCCCCATATAAACTAATTATGTCTGCAAGCAGACAGCTCTTAAAGAGACAGTACCAGGCTCTAAAAACACTCACCGATAAATGGCTTAAGCATGAAACACCATTCAGGCTTGGAGCATTCAAGCAAGCTTCTGGAAGTCTTTTGGGAACCCCGATTTGCGGGGGTTACACCCTTCCTGGTCTGGGAAAGCTTGACGTCCGCGTCAAGCAAGTACCCCCATAAGTTTCAACTGCAACCATATACATTTGCATTAGGCTCACATGTAATCATCAGTCAATATATAATTTTACCAAGAACACATTTCTGAAACATTGCAGTACGTCCTCTTTACACAGTATTACACACACATTGTACCATAACTCAAGTTATTACCTCTTGTACATGAAACCTGAAGAGAGGGGCCCTTCCTATCAGTTACCTTGGGGCTGGACGGGCAAGGCACCATACTTAGAGGAGCAACACAAGTAACTTGGAGTTAGCACTGATGCTCAGTTTGGGCAATGAGCTCGGGACACATACACTCCTTTATGGACAACATTGAGACGCAAGTCCACAGGCCTCCCAAGGGAATCATAACTGAGGTGCACCACAGGCTTTACAGCTCAACCAGTCTTTCTAGGGGGAACTGTTACAGTCTCTGCACTCTGAGCCTCATTTTCAGCATTGTCCTCACTTGTCAGGGGAGTCTCCATGGGGGTAGAGAGGCTAGAACTTGGGGCACTTTCAGCTCCAGGAGTTACAGTTTCTGAGCCCACATCTGGCTCACATGGAGAGCTTTCGGACACTGGCAGTGGACTGTCAGGGTACTCAAAATACTCTTCTTGTTCTGGTGTATCACCAGTCTGCCCCAATCCATCATTTTCCTCCCCTGAAAGCTCAAACAGTTCAACCATGCACAATGATTCCATTTCATCTGATCTGATTCTTTGCACTTCACTTTCTGGGAGCATTGGCTCAGGGCACAGGGTGAGGCTTAGACAGTCCAGAAGGCCCAGCTCATCTCCAGTATTGACTAGGGATTGCCCAAACAACTGACTCAGTTCGTAAGAAGGATAGTATTCAAAGTCACTCTCACTTTCTTCTGATATGGACTGACAGTCATGCTCAACTGGGACTTGTGGAGGGAACACTTTAACTCTGCTTCTGTAGGTGCAGACTTTCTTGATCTTTTCTTCAGCAGCTCTAGTCACTGGTCCAGAGGGGGCATCTTCTGGGGCTCAGACTCAATCAAGATTTGTCCAATGGGCAGTAAATGATTTCTATGCATTGTTTTACATCTTTTAATTATTCTCAGGCATTACTTTGTACACTGGTAGATCATCTAGTTTGCCCACTACAATGTGAGGAGATGGTGCCATCTGTCAGCAATCTTGTGTTTGCCATGCAGTCCCAGATTTCTTAGCAATACCCGATCTCCCTCCTGGGTTCCTGTGCTTTCACCTTTTTATCATACCTTTCTTTGTTGGCCAGATTTCTTTTTGGCAGCCATGGTTTGAGCCAGTTAGATGCAGCATGAGTTAAGCTGGGCCTTTAACTTTTGCACATACTCTAAATAGTTGTCAGCTTGAACCCCATCAGGAGAGACCCCAAAACACACATCTACCGGTAGTCGAGCTTCTCTTCCAAACATCAGGTGGTAGGGGGAGAACCCAGTGGCATCACTTTTGGTGCAGTTATAAGCATGCACCAGGGTGCTAATTTGTTGGCTCCATCTAGGCTTGTCCTTTGGGTGCAGGGTGCCTAGCATATCTAGCAAAGTGCGGTTGAAACGTTCAGGCTATGGGTCCCCTTGGGGGTGGCAAGGAGTGGTTCTGGACTTTCGCACTCCCCACAGAGAAAGCATCTCTTTGATCAGATGACTCTCAAAGTCTCTCCCTTGATCAGAATGGATTCTTTGTGGAGCCCCATAGTGAACAAAAAAGTTTTCTACAAGTACTTTGGCCACAGTGGATGCTTTCTGGTCTTTGGTGGGGAAAGCTTGGGCATATCTCGTGAAATGGTCAGTGACCACCAGCACATTACTGATATTTCTTTGATCTGACTCCAAACTCAGAAAATCAATACAGACCAGCTCCATGGGTGCACTGGTGGTGATGTTAACAAGGGGGGCAGCCCTCTGGGGCAAAGCTTTCCTCTGTAAGCAGCGACTACAAGTTTAAATGTGTTGCTCCACATCAGCCTACATCTTAGGCCAATAGAATCTGGATCTCACCAAGTCAAATGTTCTGTCTATACCAAGGTGCCCCATGTGGTTGTGCAAGGACCTCAATACTGAGTCTCGAAAGGCAGTGGGCAGCACTAGTTGTAGTTTGTCTACTTGTCCCCCTCTGTCTACTGTTTCTCTGTATAACAGTTTATTGATCAGTTTCAACTTAGGACCTTCTTTGTATAACAATGCAGTTCTCAAATCAGTGGAGCGTAATTTGGACACATCTTTTCCTGCACAGAGGGCTTCTAAAGCTGATTTGATCATGGGATCGCGGGACTGAGCCCACCGAATACTGACATTGTCCAGCTGAGGCAGTGCACCAATGTCTATTGCAGAAAAGTGGCAATAAGCAGCAGGTATGCAATTCTCAGAGGGTCCCAAGCAATCCACCATGCAGTCCACGGCATCCGTGGACATTTGTTCCTCCCTGTCAAACTTCCGGCAGAGTGCCCGAATGTCAGGTTCTGCCAATCTGACCCAATCATCCTGGGGAACAGGCCTCTGGGAGAGAGCATCAGCATCTATGTGGTTCAGACCTGCTCGGTATTCGAGGCATAGTCGTATGTAGATAATGCAGAAAGCCACCTATGGCCAGTGGCATCCAACTTAGCTGAGGTCTGCACATAGGTCAAAGGATTATTGTCAGTTTTTACTAGTATTTTAGCCCCATACAAGTACTCATGGAATTGGTCAACAATAGCCACTTCAAAGCTAGGAACTCTAACTTATGTACAGGATAGTTCTTTTCGGATGGGGTCAGGCTTCTACTGGCAAGGCCACTGGTCTCAGGCCATTCTCGTGCTCTTGGTACAACACAGCCCCAACCCTTGCAAGCTAGCATCAGTGTGCAGGACATAAGGTTTTCTTGGATTGGCATAGGCCAGCACTGGAGCATGGGTAAGTTGATATATGATCTCATGAAAAGCAGTCTCACAATCAGGAGTCCAGCGGCCCAAATACTTCACTCGGATGAAAATACACTCTTTCAGTCTTGAGGACACTGACTTTTGGTATTTTTGTGGGTTGGGGATACCCTTGAGTAAGGTTAAGTAAAGGCGGATCACTCTTGAATAGTCCTTGATGAAACGCATAATAACCACAGAATCCCAGGAATCTTTGCAGTTCTTTTAGATTTTGGCTGTGGCCAGGTAGTCAAGGTCTCAACTTTACTTGGGTCGGTCTCTATTCCTCGCTGGATACTATGTGTCCCACATACTTTACTGATGTTTGAAGAATAGACACTTATCAATGGACAGTTTAAGGCCAAAGTCTCCAGTCGGTCCAATACCTTAAATAATCTGCTCTCATGTTCCTCCAGTGAGCTGCCAAACACAATAACATCATCTAGGTATACCAGGCACTCTAGTAAGTTCATGTCCCCACTGCACGCTCCATCAATCGTTGAAAAGTGGCTGGGGCACCTGAAACCTCTTGAGGCATCCTCATGAATTCAAAGCCAAGTGGACAGATAAACGCTGTCTTCTCACGGTCCTCTGGGGCCATCGGGATCTGGTAGTACCCACCGCGAGATCCAACACAGAGAACCACTTGCTCCGTTTAGGCAGTCCAAAGCATCCTGAATGCGGGGCATTGTGTACTGATCAGGGATAGTCCGCCGGTTTAAGGTGCGATAATCTACACACGTCCTTTCTGTCCCATTCTTCTTCCTCACTACCACAATGGAGGAAGCATAAGGGCTTCTGGATTCTTGTATTACACCAGCAGCTAACATCTCTTGCAGATGCCGTCTCACATCATCTATGTCAGCAGGTGCCAGGCGTCGAGACCTCTCACGAAATGGTCTTTCGTCATGCAGCTGGATATTGTGCTCAGCTCCTTGCATGCATCCTACGTCCCATTCCTTTAAAGAAAACACCTGGTCTCTGGGCAAGCTTCTCCTGATCCTCACTTTCCATTCAGCTGGCAACGGAGTCACCGAATCAAACAAGTCGGGCGTTACTCTGTCATTCTTCCTCGAACTCTTGCTGCTGGGTAGCACTGCAGCGCCTGCACAATGCACATTAGCCAGGATGCAACCTCTATTTACTCGAATGTCTCTTTCAGACACATTATGAACTTGGACCATTACCCTTCTGGCATAAGCATGGGCTCTAGCGGGCAAAATACTAGGCTTGACCAGCAGTCCCTCTGGCAATTTTCCATCGCCTGGTGCATCCAACATTAATATTTTATTCTTAACATCCTTTCATACGGACCTCTCCCTGTAAGGTACACTGGGCATTTGGCGCCAGGATCAGAGACTCAGGATCCTTCTTCCATACAATTCGACCGGTTCCTCTGGTTCTATTTTTTCAGCATCTCTCTGTGCCTCATAGGCCTTCTTAATTAAAGCCGGAACTCTTAAAGCTCTACTAGTCTTTGATCCCTGTTTTCATAACACAACTGTGCCAGCCTTCCGAACATATGAGCATTTGTTCCAATCAACAAAGGGACACCATCATACAGTCCAGTGGGGGACACACTAAGGCTAGGGTCTCTACTTGTTCGCCACTCCAGCCACGGAGGTGGGGAAAGACAGCCAAAT
Organism: Neoceratodus forsteri; assembly: GCA_016271365.2. Taxonomy (NCBI): domain Eukaryota; kingdom Metazoa; phylum Chordata; order Ceratodontiformes; family Ceratodontidae; genus Neoceratodus; species Neoceratodus forsteri. The sequence continues at coordinate 201,636,106 of CM057450.1, forward strand.
TCGGATATACCGGAATAGGGGTAGGCTTTCTCACTTAACCCCATACATGCAGTCCTTCTAATGGTTGTAAGGGTACGTCTGACAAATGCTTCTGATACCAATCCTGGAACATAATTGTCACTTGGGAGCCACTGTCTAATACAGCTCTTGTAGACACTCCATTCACCTTTACAGTGGTCTCCATGGAGGGACCCACTATTCTGGACCAGTCTGAAGAGGTGGTAGTGGGGGCCTGGGCAACTGACCATGCCACAAAAGGACATGAGTTAGCATTTTTGGTGCCCTCACTGGGATCACTTCGTGCACCTCTTAACCACTGATTTGTTCTCTGAAACTCTCCTTGTAGCCTATATGCAACTTTGTCAGTGTCTTTTGGGGACCGGCATTCCCTTTTCATGTGCCCATCCTTCCCACAATTAGAGCAAAACATACTTTCTGGAGTTTGAGCTGGCCGAGGCGCCACACTGGGAGCCAGGGCGGGGGTATTACTAACTGGAAACCTTGGTGCCATCTCTGTCTGTGGCGTGATAAGCATTTGGAGACATCTCATCAGTTTCTCCACTTCCACGGTCAAGGAATCGAGTTTGGAGCCGTTATCAGCAGGAGATACATGGGTGGGTACCCCCACCCCCATAGCAGATGCAGTCGGATATAGGTCAGGGCCCGAACTTGCAGGTGTGGCCTTCATAAAGGGACTGTTTTTGAATTCCCGGATCTCTCTCAACAGTTCGCCCCATTGTGGCATATCTTTTTCCTTGTCAGAGCACTCATTGACTGCCAACCTCTACCCCTGAACTTCACTTGATGGGTCACCCTCAGTCACTCGGGTCGTAGCCACAGCTATTAGTGCAGGTCCCTCCCGAGGTCGCCTTTCTCAACTCCTCGAATTTCTCTCATTAACTCATCATAGGAGGGTGGGGATTCCAGTCGATTTGCCAGGCATAACTGAAGCAACAGCAGTTCTGAGAAGGGGGCAGACTTAAGGATCCTGTCCAGCCTGGTTCTGTCCAGTTCAATCGCTGGCAAACTACCCTTTCTGAGGCATTCTTGCAACAATTTTTCCAGTCGAGATACATACACAGACAACTCCCCTTGGTACTGTTGTGCATTTCTTACTCTCCACCATAGGTCCTCATCAGAATCTGGGCTCCCATACACATTCTCCAAGGCCTCAAGATAGGCCTGTGCAGTCGCTTCAGGCTTACTGGCCCGTTTAGCACGGATGGTAGCCAGGGCAGGACCTCGGAGGCTCTCACTAACCCTCTTTCATTTTGCGGCTTCCGAGCATTGCCATTCTAGCACTTGGGGGGGCAACATAGTCTATCCAGGTCTCCCAGTCATCCTCCCCTTGAGGGGTGGGGAGGGTGCCAGAGAAGATCTTCAACCTTCGGCAAGAGTCGTGACTAATGGCAGGTGCAGAAATAGGAGTCTGCATTGGTTCAGCCACCATTACCGGTACTGGAGCGGGAGAGGGTGTTGGGAGAGGAACACCCCCAGGTGGCAAGAATAGTTTCTTCAAGTCCTCCACAGTTTTCCCTTCCCCCAGCAACCAATTAGCAAATTTCTCCTCAAAAGTTTCAGATAGTGGTGGGGCTCATTTCCCCGGGTCTTTACTGTCCTTAGTTATCACTCAAGCAGTGAGGGCTTCCTCTGGGTAATGGTCTGTGGCACTTTGGAGCTATCTATGGAATCCTTAAACTCTACTAGGGCCAGGAAAGTGTGGGTGAGCAGATTAGCATGCCGACCCACCACCACAGGGTTTTGTAAACCTTCCACCTTGGAAAGTACTGCCTGTACAGTGTCCATATTGATACCCAGGGGGATGTCCAGGATAAGCATAGCATTTTGGGGGTCGATCTCCTCCCCAGTACACCACTCCACCAGCTGGTGCACAGCCACTTCTGTCAGGGTACCCATTTATTTTTTTTCTTAACAGTGGTTTGTAAATATGGCCACTAGAGGACACACAATCCCAGCGGTGAGCCTCCAAGATGTAACTCCTAGATGGCGCTATCCCAGGGGCTACTACCCCTGCCTGATTTGCCACTAACAGGTTGAGGGGCCTGGATCCAATGGCGGGTGCCTCCACCCAGAGGTCAGGGTTTTCAATAGTTAAACTTACTTGGTCACAGCCCTCTGGGACACTGCAACCCCCCTTTCTTCCCACTAGTGGCCCACACAGTATATCAGAATTACCTTCACAGTATACACTTACCCCCAGGACTGGTTCAGGCACTGGGACCCCCTATAAAATAAGATACAGTGCAACAATCACAGTACAATACTTTAACATAGTCAAATACCTCAAGCAGTATAACTTTGCTGAAACAAGCAGCTCTGGTTTATTTAGGGGGATATACCAAGGACAGGGGGAAATCAGGTTAATTAGCTTGTCACTTTACTCATCTACCTATGGCTCTGTGCACAGGCCTATCCCTACCAGTTACTGTCCCTGGGTACCCAAGCCCTAGTGGCTAGTCCAAACCGTGGCAGCTGGTAGGGCCCTTTCAACACAGAGAAAAGAAAATTAGTTAAACAGTCAGCAGTACAGTAATTCCATTTGGATTCAATGTGGCAATTCAACAGGAGCGACTCTGAATTAGTACTCACGACCTCCAAACAAGATAGGGTCCTTCAACATCAGCAGGACTACTCTTGAGCTCCACGAGACTCCCTCACATTTATATGGCAACTGCAACAGGCAAAAGTCCTTTAATGGTAGCAGGATTCACTTGAGCTACAAGCCTCCTCACACATTTTATGGTAAACAGTAACAGGCAAAAGTCCTTTAATGGCAGCAGGATTCACTTGAGCTGCACAAGGCTCCTCACACATTTATATGGTAAAAAGAAAGTACTATACCAGGCAGGTTGCTTCTCTATCCTGATCGCAATTACTGCACAATACCCAGGAGAACACACAGCAGATTCAGTTCCTGATAGACCGAGTGCAATTCAGCAATTTCTCCAGTCTTCTACAGGGTGAGCCTGGTTTCTACTCTTCAGATATCCTTTGATTCTCTTCACAGGATGGATTCAGTCCTAACAAGCAGTTACACAAGCTGCAGCCAGGAACTCTGGGCCTTACACATGTTTCCTGACTAAAACTGCACACCGAAAAAGCACAGGGCTCCTTCCCTCATCACTGCCAGAGCTCAACTCAACCCAGCAGACAAAACCGGCACTTCCTTTGAGTTCCTCCCAGTTCTTGGCTGGATTATTGTCACTCACAATAGACTGTCCCTGTTGGTCCAAAAGGCGCCAAGTCCAAACTACATCTCCCAGAGTCACTGCCCATACAATCCTCTTGTGGCTGGCTCAGATTACGAGTCCAAGTTCTGATTCGTATAAGGCACCATTTTAGAGCTCACCTTATCCCACACTGATTGGTCCAGTTCAGCAGTTCAAACTAGAATGGGAACTAGGCAAACACAGTTCTGACTGCAAAGAAAGCAGGTTAGACAAACTGTATTTTCATTATTACTCTAAATGATTTCTGGCAAACAATTACATCTTTCAGATAGGTTCCTTTGCACTCCTAGTGACTGCAAAATGGAGTGAATTGGCAGCAGTTCGAGTGGTACTCAAGCAGAGAAACACACAGTCCCCCATATAACTAATTATGTCTGCAAGCAGACAGCTCTTAAAGAGAGAGTACCAGAGGCTCTAAAACACTCACAGATAAATGGCTTAAACGCCAAACACCATTCAGGCTTGGAGCATTCAAGCAAGCTCCTGGAAGTCTTTGGGAACCCCAATTTGCAGGGGTTAACACCCTTCCTGGTTTGGGAAAGCTTGACGCCACGCTGCAAGTACCCCATGTTTCAACTGCACCCATATACATTTGCATTAGGCTCACACATGTAATCATCAGTCAATATATAATTTTACCAAGAACACATTTCTGAAACATTGCAGTACATCACTCTTACACAGTATTACACATTATTTTCCTAACTCAGATTATTACCTCTTGTACATGAAACCTGAAGAGGGGCCTTCCCTATCAGTTACCTTTCTTGCTGGAGCGGGCAAGGGCACCATACTTAGAGGGCAACACAAGTAACTTGGAGTTAGCACTGATGCTCAGTTTGGGCAATGAGCCCAGGACATACACTCCTTTATGGACAACATTGAGAGGCAAGTCCACAGGCCTCCCAAGTACTCATAACTGAGGTGCACCAACAGGCTTACAGCTCAACCAGTCTTTCTAGGGGAACTGTTACAGTCTCTGCACTCTGAGTCTCATTTTCAGCATTGTCCTCACTTGTCAGGGGAGTCTCCATGGGGTGAGAGGCTAGAACTTGGGGCACTTTCAGCTCCAGGAGTTACAGTTTCTGAGCCCACAACATTTGGCTCGCATGAGCTTTGACACTGGCAGTGGACTGTCAGGGTACTCAAAATACTCTTCTTGTTCTGGTGTATCACCAGTCTGCCCCAATCCATCATTTTCTCCCTGAAAGCTCAAACAGTTCAACCATGCACAATGATTCCATTTCATCTGATCTGATGCTTTGCACTTCACTTTCTGGGAGCATTGGCACCAGGGACAAAGCTGGGGCTTAGACAGTCCAGAAGGCCCAGCTTCATCTCCAGTATTGACTAGGGGATTGCCCTGAAACAACTGACTCAGTTCATAAGAAGGATAGTATTCAAAGTCACTCTCACTTTCTTCTGATATGGACTGACAGTCATGCTCAACTGGGACTTGTGGAGGGAACACTTTAACTCTGCTTCTGTAGGCAGACTTTCTTGATTTTTCTTAGCAGCAGCTCAGTCACTGGTCCAGAGGGGCATCTTCTGGGGCTCAGACTCAATCAAGATTTGTCCAATGGGCAGTAAATGATTTCTATACATTGTTTTCACATCTTTGAATTATTCTCAGGTCTTACTTTTGTACACTGGTAGATCATCTAGTTTGCCCACTACAATGTGAGGGAGATGGTGCCATCTGTCAGCAATCTTGTGTTTGCCATGCAGTCCCAGATTTCTTAGCAACACCGATCTCCCTCCTGGAGTTCCCTGTGCTTTCACCTTTATCATACCTTTCTTTGTTGGCCAGATTTCTTTTGGCAGCCATGGTTTGAGCCAGTTATACGCATGAGTTAGCTGGGCCTTTAACTTTGCACATACTGTAAATAGTTGTCAGCTTGAACCCCATCAGGAGAGACCCCAAAACACACATCTGCCGGGTAGTCGAGCTTCTCTTCCAAACATCAGGTGGTAGGGGAGAACCCAGTGGCATCACTTTGGTGCAGTTATAAGCATGTACCAGGGTGCTAATTTGTTGGCTCCATCTAGGCTTGTCCTTTGGGTGCAGGGTGCCGCATATCTAGCAAAGTGTGGTTGAAACGTTCTGGCTGTGGGTCCCCTGGGGGTGGCAAGGAGTGTTCTGAACTTCTGATTCCACAGAGAAAGCATCTCTTTGATCAGATGACTCTCAAAGTCTCTCCTTGATCAGAATGGATTCTTTGTGGAGCCCCATAGTGAACAAAAAAGTTTCTACAAGTACTTTGGCCACAGTGGATGCTTTCTGGTCTTGGTGGGAAAGCTTGGCATATCTCGTGAATGGTCAGTGACCCCACCAGCATTACTGATATTTCTTTGATCTGACTCAAATTCAGAAAATCAATAGACCAGCTCCATGGGTGCACTGGTGGTGAGTTGGTCAGTGGGGCAGCCTCTGGGGCAAAGCTTCTCTGTAAGCAGTGACTACAAGTTCAAATGTGTTGCTCCACATCACTCACATCTTAGGCCAATAGAATCTGGATCTCACCAAGTCAAATGTTCTGTCTATACCAAGGTGCCCATGTGGTTGTGCAAGGACCTCAATACTGAGTCTCGAAGGCATGGGCAGCACTAGTTGTAGTTTTCTACTTGTCCTCTGTCTACTGTTTCTCTGTATAACAGTTTTATTGATCAGTTTCAACTTAGGACCTTCTTTGTATAACCAATGCAGTTCTCAAATCAGTGGAGCTTAATTTGGACACATCTTTCCTGCACAGAGGGCTTTCTAAAGTTGATTTGATCATGGGATCGCGGGACTGAGCCCACCGAATACTGTCATTGTCCAGCTGAGGCAGTGCACCAATGTCTATTGCAGAAAAGTGGCAATAAGCAGCAGGCATGCAATTTTCAGAGGGTCCTGGGCAATCCATCATGCAGTCCACGGGCATCCGTGACATTTGTTCCTCCCTGTCAAACTTCCGCAGAGTGCTCCGAATGTCAGGTTCTGCCAATCTGACCCAATCATCCTGGGAACAGGCCCGGAGAGAGCATCAGCATCTATGTGGTTCAGACCTGCTCGGTATTCGAGAGCATAGTCATATGTAGATAATGCAGAGTTACCTATGGGCCAGTGGCATCCAACTTAGCTGAGGTCTGCATAGGTCAAAGGATTATTATTGCCGTTTACTAGTATTTAGCCCCATATACTCATGGAATTGGTCAATAGCCTACTTCAAAGCTGGAACTCTAACTTATGTACAGGATAGTTCTTTTCGGATGGGGTCAGACTTCTACTGGCAAAGGCCACTAGTCTAGGCTATTCTCGTGCTTTTGGTACAACACAGCCTCCAACCCTTGCAAGCTAGCATCAGTGTGTGGATTAAGGTTTTCTTGATCGGCATAGGCCAGCACTGGAGCATGGGTAAGTTGATATATGATCTCATGAAAAGCAGTCTCACAATCAGGAGTCCAGCTGGCCCTCTAACATTCACTGGACAAAATACACTCTTTTCAGTCTTGAGGACACTGACTTTTGTATTTTTTTTGTGGTTGGATACCCTTGGAGTAAGGTTAGTAAAGGCGGATCACTCTTGAATAGTCCTTGATGAAACGCTGATAATAACCACAGATTCCAGAATCTTTTGCAGTCTTTTGATTTTTGGCTGTGGCCAGGTAGTCAAGGTCTCAACTTTACTTGGGTCGGTCTTCATTCCCTCGCTGGATACTATGTGTCCCACATACTTTACTGATGTTTGAAAGAATTGACACTTATCAACGGACGATTTAAAGGCCAAAGTCCTCCACAGTCCAATACCTTAAATAATCTGCTCATAGTTCCTCCAGTGAGCTGCCAAACACAATAACATCATCTAGGTATACCAGGCACTCTAGTAAGTTCATTCCCCCACTGCACGCTCCATCAACTCGTTGAAAAGTGGCTGGGGCACCTGAAACTTTGAGGCATCCTCATGAATTCAAAGCTAAGCGGACAGATAAAGGCTGTCTTCTCACTGTCCCTTCTGGGGCCATTGGGATCTAGAAATTACCCTCGGAGATCCAACACAGAGAACCACTTGCTCGTTTAGGCAGTCCAAGCATCCTGAATGCGGGGCATTGTGTATGATCAGGATAGTCCGTCGGTTTAAGGTGCGATAATCCACACACATCCTTACTGTCCCATTCTTCTTCCTTACTACCACAATGGAGGAAGTATAAGGGCTTCTGGATTCTTGTATTACACCAGCAGTTAATATCTTCTTGCAGATGCCGCTCACATCATCTATGTCAGCAGGTGCCAGGCGTGAGACCTCTCCGTTAAATGGTCTTGTCATGCAGCTGGATATTGTGCTCAGCTCCTTGCACGCACCCCTATGTCCCATTCCTTTAAAGAAAACACCTGGCTCTCTGGGCAAGCTTCTCACTGATCCTCACTTTCCATTCAGCTGGCAAAGGGGAGTCACCTAAATCAAACAAGTCATAAGCTATTTGTCATTCTTCCTAACTCTTGCTGCTGGGTAGTACTGCAGTGTCTGCACAATGCACATTAGCCAGGATGCAACTCTGTTTACTCGAATGTCTCTTTCAGGCACATTATTAATTTGACCATTACCCTTCTGGCATAAGCATGGGCTCTAGCGGCAAAATACTAGGCTTGACCAGCAGTCCTCTGGCAATTTTCCATCGCTTCTGTGCATCCAACATTAATATTTTATTCTAATATCCTTTCTGATACAGACCTCTCCCTGTAAGGTACACTGGGCATTTGGCAGGGATCGAGACTCAGGATCCTTCTTCCATACAATTCCGACCGGTTCCTCTGGTTCTATTTTTTCAGCATCTCTCTCTGTCTCATAGGCCTTCTTAATTAAAGCCGGAACTCTTAAAGCTCTACTAGTCTTTGATCCCTGTTTTTCATAACACAACTGTGCCAGCCTTCCGAACATATGAGCATTTGTTCCAATCAACAAAGGACACCATCATACAGTCCAGTGGGGGACACACTAAGGCTAGGGTCTCTACTTGTTCGGCCACTCCAGCTACTTGAGGTGGGGAAAAGACAGCCAAATTCGGATATATACCCCTGAATAGGGGTATGTTTTCTCACTTAACCTCTACATGCAGTCCTTCTAATGGTTGTAAGTGGCACATCTGACAAATGCTTCTGATACCAACTGGAACATAATTGTCACTTGGGAGCCACTGTCTAATACAGCTCTTTGTAGACATCTGCTCACCTTTTACAGTGGTCTCCACGGAGGACCCACTATTCTGGACCAGTCTGACAGGCGTAGTGGGGGCTCATGCAACTGACCATGCCACAAAAGGACATGAGTTAGCACTTTGGTGCCCTACTGGGATCATTTCGTGCACCTCTAACCACTGATTTGTTCTCCAAGCTCTCCTTGTAGCCTATATCAACTTTGTCAGCGTCTTTGGGACCGGCATTCCCTTTCATTGCCCATCCTTCCACAATTAGAGCAAAACATACTTTCTGGAGTTTGAGCTGGCCGAGGCGCCACTGGGAGCCAGGGCGGGGTATTATTAACTGGAAACCTTGGTGCCATCTCTGTCTGTGGCGTGATAAGCATTTGAGACATCTTGTCAGTTTCTCCACTTCCATGGTCAAGGAATTGAGTTTGGAGCCATTATCAGTAGAGATACAAGGGTGGGTACCCCCACCCCATAGCAGATGCAGTCGGATATAGGTCAGGGCCCTGTATTTGCAGGTGTGGCCTTCATAAAGGGACTGTTTTTGAATTCTCGGATCTCTCTAACAGTTCGCCCCATTGTGGCATATCTTTTCCTGTCAGAGCACTCATTGACTGCCAACCTCTACCCTGAACTTCACTTGATGGGTCACCTCTTAGTCACTCGGGTCGTAGCTTGCAGCTATTAGTGCAGGTCCCTCCCGAGGTCGCCTTTTCTCAACTCCTCGAATTTCTCTCATTAACTCATCATAGGAGGGTGGATTCCAGTCGATTTGCCAGGCGAACTGAAGCAACAGCAGTTCTGAGAAGGGGGCAGACTAAGGATCCTGTCTAGCCTGGTTCAGTCCAGTTCAATCGCTGGCAAACTACCCTTTCTGAGGCATTCTTGCAACAATTTTTCCAGCCGAGATACATACACAGACAACAACTCCCTTGGTACTGTTGTGCATTTCTTACTCTCCACCTAGGTCCTCATCAGAATCTGGGCTCCTATACACATTCTCCAAGGCCTCAAGACAGGCCTGTGCAGTCGCTCAGGGTTACTGGCCCATTTAGCACGGATGGTAGCCAGGGCAGGACCTCGGAGGCTCTCACTAACCCTCTTTCATTTTTCAAGCCCGAGCATTGCCATTCTAGCACTTGGGGCAACATAGTCTATCCAGGTCTCCCAGTCATCCTCTCCTTGAGGGGTGGGAGGGTGCCAGAGAAGATCCTCAACCTTCGTAAGAGTCATGACTAATGGCAGGTGCAGAAATAGGAGTCTGCATTGGTTCAGCCACCATTACCGGTACTGGAGCGAGAGGGTGTTGGGAGAGAACACCCAGGTGGCAAGAATAGTTTCTTCAAGTCCTCCACAGTTTTCCCTTCCCCAGCAACCAATTAGCAAATTCTCCTCAAAAGTTTCAGATAGTGGTGGGGGCTCATTCCCCGGGTCTTTACTGTCCTTAGTTATCACTCTCCAAGCAGTGAGGCTCCCTCTGGGGTAATGGTCTGTGGCACTTTGGAGCTATCTATGGATCTTTAAACTCTAGGGCAGGTGAAAGTGTGGGTGAGCAGATTAGCATGCCGACCCACCACCACAGGGTTTTGTAAACCTTCCACCTTGGAAAGTACTCCCTGTACAGTGTCCGTATTGATACCCAGGGGGATGTCCAGGATAAGCATAGCATTTTGGGGGTCGATGTTCCTCCCCAGTACACCACTCCACCAGCCGGTGCACAGCCACTTCTGTCGGGGTACCCATTTTTTTTTTTCTTAACATTGGTTTGTAAATATGGCCACTAGAGGACACACAATCCCAGCGGTGAGCCTCAAGATGTAACCCTAGATGGCGTCTATCCCAGGGCTACTACCCTGCCTGATTTGCCACTAACAGGTTGAGGGGCCTGGATCCAATGGCGGTGCTCCACCCAGAGGTCAGGGTTTGCAATAGTTAAACTTACTTGGTCACAGCCCTCTGGGACACTGCAACCCCCTTTCTTCCCACTAGTGGCCCACACAGTATATCAGAATTACCTTCCAGTATACACTTACAATCAGGATTGGTTCAAGCACTGGACCCCTATAAAATAAGATACAGTGCAACAATCACAGTACAATACTTTAACATAGACAAATACCTCAAGTCAGTATAACTTTGCTGAAACAAGCAGCTTGGTTTATTTAGGGGGATATACCAAGGACAGGGGGAAATCAGGTTAATTAGCTTGTCACTTTACTCATCTATTTATGGCTCTGTGCACAGGCCTATCCCTACCAGTTACTGTCCCTGGGTACCCAAGCCCTAGTGGCTAGTCCAACTGTGGCAGCTGGTAGGGGCTCTTCACACAGAGAAAAGAAAAATTAGTTAAACAGTCAGCAGTACAGTAATTCCATTTGGATTCAATGTGGCAATTCAACAGGAGCGACTTGAATTAGTACTCACTACCTCCAAACAAGATAGGGTCCTTTCAACATCAGCAGGGCTACCTCTTGAGCTCCACGAGACTCCTCACACATTTATATGGCAAACTGCAACAGGCAAAAGTCCTTTAATGGTAGCAGGATTCACTTGAGCTACACAAGCCTCCTCACACATTTATAAGGTAAACAGTAACAGGCAAAAGTCCTTTAATGGCAGCAGGATTCACTTGAGCTGCACAAACCTCCTCACACATTTATATGGTAAAAAGAAAGTACTATACCAGGCAGGCTGCTTCTCTATCCCAATCGCAATTACTGCACAATACCCAGGAGAACACACAGCAGATTCAGTTCCTGATAGACCGAGTGCAATTCAGCAATTTCTCCAGTCTTCTACAGGGTGAGCCTGGTTTCTACTCTTCAGATATCCTTTGATTCTCTTCACAGGATGGATTCAGTCCTAACAAGCAGTTACACAAGCTGCAGCCAGGAACTCTGGCCTTACACACGCTTCCCGACTAAAACTGCACACTCGAAAAAGCACAGGGCTCCTTCCCTCTTCACTGCCAGAGCTCAACTCAAACTCCAGCAGACAAAACGGGCACTTCCTTTGAGTTCCTCCCAGTTCTTGGCTGGATTGGCTGTCACTCAATAGACTGCCCCTGTTGGTCCAAAAAGGCACCGAAGTCCAAACTACATCTCCCAGAGTCACTGCCCATACAATCCTCTTGTGGCTGGCTCAGATTACGAGTCCAAGTTCTGATTCGTACAAGGCACCATTTTAGAGCTACCTTATCCCACACTGATTGGTCCAGTTCAGCAGTTCAAAACTAGAATGGGGAACTAGGCAAACACAGTTCTGACTGCAAAGAAAGCAGGTTAGACAAACTGTATTTTCATTATTACTCTAAATGATTTCTGGCAAACAGTTACATCTTTCAGATATGTTCCCTTTGCACTCCTAGTGACTGCAAAAATGGAGTGAATTGGCAGCAGTTCGAGTGGTACTCAAGCAGAGAAACACACAGTCCCCCCATATAAACTAATTATGTCTGCAAGCAGACAGCTCTTAAAGAGACAGTACCAGAGGCTCTAAAAACACTCACAGATAAATGGCTTAAACGCCAAACAACATTCAGGCTTGGAGCATTCAAGCAAGCTCCTGGAAGTCTTTTGGGAACCCCCATTTGCAGGGGGGTTACACACCTAATAAGATTCGTGGAATAACATTCAGCAGAACAGCATTTTATTCCATGGAAAAGTATTCCTCAACAACTTATGTGGAATTATGAGATCTGCAGAACAATGAAAATTTCATGGAACTTTGTTCTGCTGGAATTTGAAGTTCCAAACAGTACCAGCCAGAAAGTAGTTATGTAAGAACGTACTGTAACAGTAGATCTTTGAGAAAGGCTCTTGCAGTAGGTATTCCCAAATAGGACTAAGCCACCAGGCATCAGGACCCCACAGAAAAATCTCTAGCTGGCAGTCTCTGGCGGGGGACCGCCCCCACATCAGGTGACTGACATCAGCCAATGTCAGTATAAAGGGGCGGTCTCTCACATCTGCCCTCCAGTTCTTTCCCATCAAGAAGCTAGAAGGCCTGACAGGAGAGAAGAAGATATGCCTCCATAGATGAAGGAAGAAACTGAGGGGGATGGAGGAAGGGAAGGTAATACCTACTGCAAGAGCCTCTCTCGAAGATCTACTGTTACAGTAAGTTCTTATGTGACTGTACTATCTTACTTCGAGAGGGCTCTTGCAGTAGGTATTCACAACTAGGACTGAGTCCCAAGTAGTCTGGAACTATGAGAAAAAATGGGAGGAGGAATCATCATCCACAAATGATTGAGATTCTGATCAGGGATCATGAAAGGAGTCCCTGCAGAACAGCCAACCCGAAGCCTGCTCTGCAGTGAGAGGCATTGTCCAAACTGTAATGTTTCGTAAAAGTATGGACAGAAGTCCAAGTTGCGGCTGCACAGATTTGTGCTGCTGACACATTCCTGAAACAAGCAGCAGAGGCAGCTACCCCTCTGGTGGAGTGACCTCTAACCTGAACCGACAGGGTTTTGTGATACTTGTCATAACAGAAAGTGATACAATTCGCTAACCACTTAGGCATTGTTTGGAAACAGCATTGTCTTCTCTTTTGTGAGCAAAAGAAACAAAGAGCTGATCTGTTTTTCTGAGATCCTTAGTCCTGTTAGTGTAGTATCTCAAAGTTCTGTGTACATCTGATGTATGCAGAAGGTATTCTCCATGACTGGAGTGCTCCATGAAAAAGGCCGGGAGCTCAATGGACTCATTCAACGTAGATTCAGCCACCACTTTTGGAAGAAACTTGGGATTGGCATGCATTGCCACCCTTTCCTTGTGAAAAATCAGGTATGGGATTTTGCACATTAGAGCTTGCAGCTCGGAAATCCTCTGAGCAGAGGTAATGGCCACTAGAAACAGTGTCTTTCAAGAAAGAAACTTTAAGTCTGCCTCAGCTGCTGGTTTGAAAGGAGGCAGTGTGAGCTTCTCTAGGATAAAGTTTAAGTCCCAAGGAGGAGCAGGATTGCGGATCAGGGGTCTTAAATGAAGGAACCCCTCTCAAGAAAGTCTTGGAGACTTCTAGTTGGGCAAAAGTCCTGTCTCTGAAGGGGATGTGGTAGGCTGAGATGGCTGCCATATGAACCTTTAATGAGGAGTAGCTAAGGCCCAGGTCATACAGAAGCCTCAGATAATCTAGGACTTTATTTGCTGAGCAGGAGAAAGGTTCCAGATACTTGGAGCCAGCCCAAATAGTGAAGCGCTTCCACTTCATGGTGTAGGTAGACCTGGTGGAAGGCTTTTTGGCCTTCACCAGAATATCTGCTACTAAGGGGGAAATGCCAAAGTGTGCCTTGGCAATGTCTGAAGGAGCCACACATGAAGGTGAAGTTATTTGAGGCCTAGAGGAACCAGGGTCCCCTGATCCTGGGTCAGTAAGGGCTGCGACAAAGGTAGAGGAAGAGGAGGTTCCTCAGAAAACTGTTGCAGAAGAGAGAATCAAACTTGCCTCGGCCAGAAGGGAGTGATGAGAGTCATGTGTGCCCCTTCTTCCCGGAGTTTGTTGAGCACTCTCAGAATCAAAGGAATGGGAGGGAAGGCATGAACAAATCTGCCCTTCCAACATAGAGACAACTCGTCCTGACAAAAAACATCTTGCCCTGAAGCAAGCGAGCAATAGATGGGAAGCTTGGCGTTGTCGCGGGAGGCAAAGCGGTCCACTTGAGGAGTCCCCCACTGCTGGAAGATATCATTTACAATGACTTGATCAAGTTTCCACTCTTGAGAGCTGGCTGATGAGCAACTGAGGGCTTCTGCCAGAGCGTTCTCCACTCCCGACACGTGGGCAGCCATCAGGTGCAGGTTGTGCTGAGAAGCCCAGTACCAGACTCTCATTGCTTCCCAGCAAAGGGGATAGGAATGAGTTCCTCCCTGAATGTTGAGGTATCAGACTACAAACATGTTGTCTGATTGGATCAGGAGATGACTGGGAAGAATAACAGGAAGGAGAGCCTGAAGGGCATAAAGGACTGCTCTCAGCTTGAGGACGTTTATGTGTAGCATCTGCTTGAACCGAGACCAGCTGCCCTGAGTCCTGTGGGACCCTAGATCGGCACCCCAGCCTGCCCCTGACACATCTGTCATCAGAGTCTGGGTGGGGGGAGCGGTACAAAACTGGATCCCTTGACTGAGGTGATCCTCAACCACCCACCACTGCAAGTCCCTGATCATTGGGCCCAACACTAGGACCTTGTGGTCCAGGTCATCTTGAGATTGGTCCCACTGGGCTCTGAGGGTCCACTGGGCAATCCTCATGTGAAGCTGCACTAGAGGAACAGTGGGAATGGTGGCCACCATTAGCCAGAGAAGGACCTCCCCAGCTCCAACCCTTCTGAGACCCGACAACAGTTGAACTTGATTTGACAGCATCTCAAGTCTATCCAGGGGCAAAAAGGCTTTACCTAGAGTCATGTCCAACACTGCCACTATGAACTGCAGGCATTGGCAAGGGACCAGATGGGACTTGGCATGGTTGACTGTGACACCCAGGATGGAGAAAACTTGTAGGGTGAGAGAAAGGGAGCACAAGAGTTCCTCCCGGGATTGAGCTGCTAGAAGCCAGTCATCCAGGTAGGGGAAGACTTGAATCCCCTGGAAGGCCGCCACCACTGGCAAACATTTGGTAACTACTCAGGGAGCTGAAGAAAGACCAGATGGGAGGGCCCTGAACTGGTAGTGTGACCCCTGAAAACAAAAACGGAGGTACTTGTGGTGGGAATGGCATATGGGGATATGGAGGTAGGCATCCTGCATATCCAAAGCACATAGCCATAGACCCAGCCGAAGCATAGGAAGAAGATTCAGTAATGAGAGCATTCAAAATCATTTGTACTCCACAAACTGATTGAAGGAGCTGAGATCCAAAATGGGTCTCAGATCTCTGGTCTTCTTTGGTACTAGAAAGAAATGGGAATAGTAACCCATCTCCTGGAGTTGGTGGGGAATGAGTTCTATTGCCTCCTTCAGAAGAAGAGAGCGGATTTCCTCTAGTCCAACTGAAGGTGCAGAGGGTAGTACGAGGACTGAGGGGGGGTCTGCGAGGAGGTTTTTGGATAAATTATTTTTTAACCAAGAAGCGAAATGCTGCCTGGGTCTCTACTGAACTGCTCCATCAGCTCAAGCACAGAGATGAACAAAGCAGTTTCCTCCAGATCGCAGGCGGATAGGCAGGCCTATAAAGCAGCCTGCAAAAAAAAGCACCTGGGCAATAAAGCAGGCTAAATCTGAATAAAGCAACTGTAACCCCCAAGTGGCACTATCCCAAGGGCTACTACCCCTGCCTGCCTAACTGCTAACAGGTTGAAGGGCCTAGGTTCTATGGCGGGTGCCTACACCCAGAGGTCAGGGTCTACAGTGGTTCGACTAACTTGGTCACAGCCCTCGGGGACACTGAGACCCCCTTTTCTTCCTTCTAGTGGCCCACACAATGCCCCATAAGTATCTTCAGCATTTACACTTACCCCCAGGACTGGTTCGGTCAACTTGACTCTGTGGACCCCCTGTAAAACAAGATGATGTAATACAATAGCCACTGTACAATTCTTTAACATAAACATATACCTCAGTCAGTGTAACTTTGCTGAAACAAACAGATCTGATTTATTTAAGGGGCTGTAACAAGAACAGGGGGAAATCAGGTTAATTAGATTAATCACATGAATAATCACAGTACTGTGCACAATTTCAGAGTCCCAAAATGTCACTTTTACTGGGTACCCAGGATGGGGGGGGCGCTAGCCAGGATCGGTGCAGCTGGTTGGGGCCCTGTGATGGAAAACACTTGCAGAATACCCAATTGTAATCCGGAGCCGGTTGGCTCAGTTCATGTAGAAAGAAAGAGAGAAAATCAGATGAAACACTTGCAATTAAAGGTACAGATGGCAGGAAGCTACCCTGATTTGCACTCACTAACTTATTGCTGGAAGCTGTCCCCAAGGGTGTCGTGGATTTCTGAACTCCCTTCGCACAGCAGGGGAATGAAATTCTGTAAGCAGGCATACAGCTTCAGGAAGCAACAGATTCAGTCCGTCTGCAAGCGATTGCCTTCCCGTCGAATCACACGGGACAAGAGGACTCGTTGAGCTGTCCTCCCCAAACACCCCACACATTTATATGTAAAAGAAATTACTATACCAGGCAGCTGCTCTCAGGTCCCGATCGCACTCACTGCCAACCCGAGGGTTCACAATGCAGCTTCACTTTCCTGAAAGACCAAGCGCGATGAAGCAGGTTCTCCAGTCCTCTATAGGGTGAGCCTGGTTTTCAAGAGTTCAGCCTCTCCATTCCTCAGTAACAGTGGATTCAGTCCGGATTGCCACAGCAAATGCAACGCCCGACTTTAGGCCTACACACGCGCTTCCGGCACTCTGCAGTGCAGGAGCCCGGAGCTCCTTCACCAGTCACGGTCGCAACTGATCTGCCTTCCCAGACACCAGGCAGGGAATTACAGTCGGGTGCCACCTCGTCCAATTGGTAGGCTTCAGTTGCCAATCACTTAAAACTCCCCCTATTGGTGTGAAAAGGCACCATGGTCCAGAACTTCACTTTCCCAGAATTACTGGCTATATCTCTTATGGCCAGCCAGCTACCAAGAGAGTCCCGATCCTGGTTGGTCTGCTTAAGCTCCATTTTAGATGCCCCTCCTGCCTGATTGGATCTATTCTGCAGTTCAGATCCAAAATGAAGGGGTAAAGCACACAAATTCATTCACAAATCTGGACTGTCTTGTACGGTATGGGCTACATACATTGGCTCTTCTCTGCACCACTGGGCGTGCAGCCCTGGCTGGTGCTCAGTCAAGGGCGCGGCAGGCTGGTGGGATGTTGCCGCCCGGGCTGTGGGGGAGCGGGTGGTGGGGCTTCGTGGGTGGGTGGGGTGGGGGACACTAGATCACCGGGATATGGTCTTGGGTGGGGGTTATTTACATCTATGCAGCCGGATTGGGCTTATCGGTCTACTGGACCACCAGGGATAAGTTTGGGGGACACTTTGCTGCCCGCGATCGACCAGTCGGGGAGGGGGGATTAATGCTTTGCCCGCGATCGGGCCAGTGGGGTGGGGATTATTTACGGTTTTCCCGCGATCGGGCTGCAGGGGGGCATTGGTCCTCATCGGCTGCTGCCTGGCAGGGTGCCAGGCGCAGTCCTCGGGATCGGCGACCTGCATGCTAATGGCATGCAAATGAAGTATAAACAGATACAAATGGCCCCCTGCGCCTTTGTATGAATTATGGCCCCATTTGCACGTCACCTTTGAATATCGGAATTTGGCGCATGGCGCATGGTACTTGCGCCACCGCAAGTTGAATGCTCCACTCTGACCACTTGCGGTGGCGCAAGTTCCACTGCGCCATGCACAGTGGCTGTGGCTGGGGGGTGATATTCAAAGGAGTTTCTCAATAGCGCAACTACTTTGAATATCACCAAGCTACACCCCGCAAGAATCATTTTTATAGCGCAGCGGGCTTCGCGCCCAGAATGGCGCAGTTTGAATATCCAGCCCTGTATGTCTGTCTCTGTACTCAGACGCAGAGCCTTTGTAAATGAGTCTCTGACTCAACGGTTGTAATTCCTAAAGTTTGTTAAATAAAAAATAAATAAACAAAAAAAAAGAATAGCGAAAGAGATTAATACTCATCCAGAATGGTGAGACAAGTGAGCACTGCTCTTCTGCGAGGTACTTTTGCAAGCCGATGTCGGGAAAGAACTGGAGACTGCTAGGTAGAGATTTTTCCATGGGATCCTGATGCCTGATGGCTTAGTCCTATTTGCGAATACCTACTGCAAGAACCCTCTCGAGGTAAGATCTGCTGCTAGACCTGAAGAAAAGGGGGAGAAGGAAAGCGGTACCCTTGACGGCTCTTGCAGGGAAAAAGAAGAGGGGATAGGCACGAGGAGTCGGCGTCTATGGCATTGCACACATCCTGGCCCGACTGACCCAGCCACGGTCCAGTGGCTCCAAGGCCCGAAGACCCTGGAACTGGGTCCACTTGCCAGGACAATTGGGCAGATGCCATACCCCTGCTCTAAAAGAGTGTCCCAGAGGTGAAACTGCTCACCAGAACCCCATCAAGGACAGAGACAGGATCCGGTGTTGAAGAATGCAGCCATTAAAAGCAGAGACACAGAGAAATCCACTGGAGTCGGTACAGGTCTATCACTCTCCACCACAGATGATCCCTGTGCAGATGTACCAGAGAGCAACCTCAAGCGGTACTGATTCTTCTTCTTCCACTGACAGGAGGAAGAAGAGTTCAAGATCAAGCAGAGCCAGGTCCCCAGAAGCACTGCTTTTGTACTTCAGGTGGACTGTCCCCCTCCGAGCACCAGACTGCCCATGGTCGGACCCCCTCCGCAAAGTGCAGTGGACCAGACACAGCGCCACTGCCATCACAGCTTTCAAATGAAGTCTCCCTACAATCACAGCTACCATCTAAGGTCGACACCGTTGATGTCAGGCTGAGAATTTCTTCTTCTTCATCATCATCTTCTTATTCTTCTTTTAAAATAAGAAAATTACACTAAGCCAGCCTGATGGTGCAGCAGTTGGATTTCTACTTGCGACACCAATGACTTGGGTTCGGAAACACACTTGGGTTGCTAGAGGGCCGGCTGGAAGGAGAAGGATGGAGCATCCCAAGGACTGCTCTCCTTCTCCGGTGGGAGGGTTGGGATGTTGTCTGATGCATGACGGACCCCTGGCAGAGTGCAACAGTACTCGAGGGGGCAGGGCGAAAGCAGGATGTCATGGCACATCCCCGCCCCCCATGTTAAAATGGGGAAGAAAATCCTGCTGTCGTCTGTCTCTGTGAAGCTAGCCTCTGGCTTCAGTTAGCCTTACTCGCCAGCTCCCCCAGTTAGTTACTGGTTTCACGACACCTGGCCAGTGCCACGACCCCACCTTCTGAGGGGCAATTCAGGGAGTCTCAGGGGAAGTGCAGGACGTGGAGGTGGAAGTCGAGAGGTGCCATGACCAGGCGGATGATCAGTGGCTGACAGTAGGGCCAAAAAGAACAAAACTGAAAAAAAAGGAACACGAAACATGGTAAGTTAAATGATTACTGAATGACCATAGCTGCTGTCGTATAGACGAAGACTTGACTCCCGGCAGGTGAATGACGCTGACATCGAAGTACACTTGACGGAGGGAGAAAAGGAACTTAGTGAGGCAGTATAGCGCAGTGGTCTAAGGCTCTGAGCTGCAAATCTGGTGACATCCAGCAGACCAGACCTGGGTTTGAATCCCACAGCTTCTACTTGCATACTGTGTGACCCTGAGCAAGTCACTTAACCTTCTTGTGCTCCCAGGTCGCTCCTGTAAAAAAAAGCTTTCAGCTTAGTGTGCTATACCTGGTTAAACAACTAAATAAAAAAAAGAACTGAGGTGGTTGGAGGGTTGATGCTGAGATAGCGTATAAAGGCACAAGCTAGTCTCATGGAGCCATGCATGCATGATCCAATCCTGGTGCCAGCCCTCCTGAAGATTTTTGGCTCTCGCGGGGTCCTAGCACCTCCGGCATAGCCTCATTAGTGTGAACGAGTGGGGGAGACATTTAGTCCAGGAAGATTCATAGTCAGCTTGAGTAGGACCCTCTGGATCAAAGGGAGGGGATGCATAAAGAAACCTGCCCATCCAAGAGAGGAACAATGTGACTCACCAGAAAATACCAGGCTCTGGATCTAGCGAGAAGAAATTGGGAAGTTTTGCATTGTATGGGATGTGAACAGGTCTAGATCTGGTGTCCCCCATCTGTCGAATAACATTTTGCCACTAACTGGAGGAGATCCCACTCATGGGCACTGGACCGTGACCTGCTCAGCAGATCGGCCAGCTCGTTGCAAACTCTGGGAAGATGCACTGCAGCCAGTGTGATGTTGTGTTGCACTGCCCAATCCCAGATCCTCATGGCCTCCCGGCAAAGCTGGTAGGAGTGAGTGCCCCCTTGTTTGTTGATGTAGAATACCACTGATGTGTTGTTTGTTGAATCAGTACATGTCCTGGGAGTATCTCTGATCACAAAGCCTGAAGTGCATAGATAACTGCCCTCATTTCGAGGATGTTGATGTGGGGGTGCGCCTCCAAAAGGGACCACAAACCCTGTGTTCTTGTGTCACTCAGGTGTGCGCCCCTACCAGACCCTGATGCATCTGTGGTAAGGATCAGAGAGTGTGCAGGTGGCATAAAAGGAACCCCTACAGAGAAGTGTTCTAGGACCAGCCACCACTGGGGGGCTTTGAGGATGGAAATGGAAACCAATACCAGCTGATCCATGCTGTCTTGACGCTGATCCCACTGTACTCTAAGGGTCCACTGGGTGGCCCTCATATGGAGGCGTGTGAAGAGAACTGTGGTTATGGTGGCTGCCATGTGCCCTAGGAGGTGTAGCATGGTTCTTGCCAAGACCTGCTTCCACGTGCCGATCATTTGGATCAGTACTCTTAGGCGTTCTGCTCTGTCTCCTGCCAGAAAGGCCCTTTCTATGTGGGTATCCAGTACCACGCCTATGAACTAAAGTCTTTGTGAGGGTATCAGCGATGACTTTGCCAGATTGATTGTGATACCTAGGGAATTGAAACAGGGTGCAGGTGTCCTGCAACACCTAGTTTAACTCTTCCTGTGACGGGGCCATCAGAAGCCAGTCATCCAGATAGGAGAACACGTAGTGGCCCTGTCTCCTGAGGGCTGCCACTACCACCACTAAGCATTTGATAAACACTCATGGAGCCAACAAAAGGCCGAACAAGAGAGCCCAGAACTCGAACCGCAGGAACCTTCAGCGTGGTAGTGCGATTGGAATATGGAGGTAGGCATCTTCCATATCTAGCAAGGCAAGCCAAGTGTCTGTTCTTAGCATCAGGATTAGACATGGCAAGGTGACCATTCAAGTGTCTATACTCCACTGAGTTGTTGAGGTCACGGAGATCTAGGATGGGGCATAAGTCTCCCATCAATTTTGGGACCAGAAAGAAGAGAGAATTATATCCCCTTCCCCTCTGGTTCCAAGGGACCCTTTCTATGGCCTCCTTTTCTAGGAGGGCAGTGATCTCTTGCTGGATAAGAGCTGTGTGTTGTCCTGAGTATCGGGACTGCAGTGGCAGTCGGGATGGAGGAGGACATATGAATTCGACAGAGTGCCCTCTTTGGATAAGTTGGAGCACCCATTGTTCTGAGGTGATTCTTTGCCACCCTGACAGGTGGTGCACAAAGCAAACCCCAACCTTCTCCTCCCCTTGATCCAGAGGAGAAGCAGGGATCTGACATTAGTCAGGCAGTGGAGGGGTTTGGCCCGGGTATCTGGGGGGATTTTGTATACCTGGCCCCTTGGCCTCCTGAGAAGCGGGTCTGGCCCTTCTGATTAAAGTTGCCCCTAGGTTGCTGACCAGAATGGGGCTGTTGGCCTTGCTTATTCCTGAAATGGTTTGGGTTTTTATGAAAGATCTTCTGTTTGGGCCTGTACATGGCCTATACGGCCTTATCAGCGTCTTGCAACTTGGTAAAGATAGGACTGAGCCATTGAATGTAATATCCAAGATGCTTTTCTGGGCATCTGGCATAAAACCTGAGACTCTTAGCCATAAATGTCTCCTCTGGCAAATTCCTGCTGCCGCACCCCTGGTGGCTGAGTCTGTGGAGTCATAAGCTGCCCGGAGAACCTGTGTCCCTCCATTGGAGCCTGTTGAGAGTTGCTTTAACAGTTCATCTTTCTTGTCCCTATCTGGCAGGTCCTTTACAAGATCCTGACCCTTTTCCCATAGGTCATTTTGAAATTGCACCATGTGGGGTCATATAATTTAGGGACCGTATGGAGCAGATCACTGCAGCGTGCATCCTTTTCTCCATGGAGTCGAGCTGTTTTGATTCTCTATCTGGGTGCTGCATTCTGAGATTCTGAAGTCTTTGGGACCTATCATGAGTGGCCATGATGACCACTGAGTCCACCACCAGTTGTTCCCGTAAGTAAGGATCCTCTCAGGGCACCCTGTACAAGCAGTCTGCTTTCTTAGGGACTGTAGGTGAGGAGAAGGGGTGTTTCCAGGCGGCCCTTGTTGCATCCTGAAAGGTGTCCACCAATGGGGAACTACCACAGGCCTTAAGTCCTTTTGTCTCTGGTATCTCACTAGGCATTTCCTTTCTGGGTCCAGGTCCTCCCTGTCCCAGCCCATATTCTCTTGGATATGCCGTAGGATATCCACGAATGTTGGATTGTCTGGGGGGTGACTTTGGAAGATCCCGGGGATCTGGAGAAGGGACAATGAATGGAGAAGGCGACCTGTATAGCTCAGAGGATTCAGGGCGAGACTTGTCAGAGGAAGAAGAGTCCAACCTCCTGTGAGGCTTTTTCTACTTCTGAGTACTGGGAGAGCAGGAAGGGGTGCAAGAGGGGGGTCGCTTCCACTTATCTTCCCTGTTGGGCTTCTCCCGAGGCCGGCCCCTCAGCAGGGGAGAGTCTTCTCTTGGGGGGGGGTCTAGCTGGGGTTTTGGCCCTGGATGAGGGCAAGTTCTCCCCTGGAAGTTTAGTTGGGACCACATCCTTCCTCATGGTCTCCCACCAGTAGGAGAATAACTCCTTAACTTCCTCCATATTGAGGCCCGATGACGGACCTGGCATCAGGTCCTCCCTGGGCATCTACCCGAGACTGGAGTCTGGTTTCTGAGGCCCTGACGCACCCGTTGATGGGTCTTTGGGTGACCTTGGGTCTTGAGACAGGTTTGCCTCATCTTTATCCCTTGACATCTGATCATTGCTTATTGGCTGTGTGGCGACGTCAGTACCATCATCCTCCAAGGGTGCGTCAGTTCCGTAGTCTGCTTACTCTACATCTCTAGGATACCTTGATGTTGTTGGGAGACCAATCTATTATTGGCATTCCGCCGCTGATCCAGGGAGTTTGGGCCTACGTGAGTGGCCGACTTGGAGTGCGTCTTGTGAGGTTGATTTGTCGATGCAGATCAGCCGGATGAGACCGACAGACGACTGTGGGAGAAATCCTTAGGCCGGACCTTGAGGGAGCCAATGCTGGGGGACTGCCCCTTTCAGGTGGTATCTAATGTCGGGGCGGGGCCGATGTCAGGGGCGGTCCCCCACTGGGTGTAGCTAGCTAGAATTTTTTTGTGCATTCCTGCAGCCTGCCAGCTTCCGTCCTAATGGTGTAACCTGCTGCAAGAGCTGTTTCTCGAAGTAAGATCTGCTCCTTCTGAATCATTAGTTAAGTAATGAAGCACTATTATTTGGAGTGTGGAGTATTTTATAAGTGTTGGATGAGTACTGGTACTCATAAAAAAATTTCTGAAGAGTATTTCCTAAGATGAGGTGAGTAAAACACGTCGGTACTACTCTTAGCTGGAGACCTGGTTGGCAGTGTTAAAAAATGCCTCCTAAATCACTCTCCAGTCCACTTTCTCAATGTTTGACTTCTGCTCCTACAGTAAACATTGACTGGATTACCACCCTTCTGCACAGTGAAGGCAGCATGTACAGCCCCCTTGTTGTATTTCTTTTCCTGCCTCATTAACTAACAACTAGGTCTTCCTGGAGGCCCAAGCAATAAGCATCGGGACCTACCAGAAAAAATGCTGTTTGTGACCTTATAAGGGCTGCAATTTCTATGGATAATATTATTACTAGCAGGAGTGGCATACCGTACTAATGCCTTGAGTGAATCCATACTACTTCAGTGTCAGTCTACAACTTTACCTGTCATCTGCAGAACCCTGCAGGACAATTCCTGGTAGTTCTTCTCCAGTGCTTTTCTGTACCCTACTCTAGAATGCGAGTTGGCTGGCTGACACCCTTCGGAATTTTGAATGAGCTATACACTGTTCCCATGATACTGTCCTAATAAACGTCAACATCCCCCCAACCCTAGGGTAATCTCCCTACATTGAATTCAAGTAACAGTTTAGGTGCATCTGTGCCACTCTGAGTATTTGTTGTCGCTGGCTACTCTCATCCACAGTCAGGTATTGATCACAGTGCTGGCAGCTCCACATCTCAGATCTCACAATGATCTGCTCAATGTCCCCCTTCCTGTCTTCCCCTAACCTGAATGTAGCTGTACCCTGCTGGAATGGACTCTTCAGTCCCTCTGTGGCATTCATTATTCTCACCTGCTCCCCACACAAAAAACTGGTGAGCTCACTACCCTTCGGCATTATGCATGCAGTTAGTAAGTCCCCCGTGTTATTTTTACATATTAATAGTACACATGATCTCCTGGTAAGCCAGGCTAATAGCAGCAGGGCACAAGGGGAAAAATAGGCTTTCCTGCCCATATAAGCTCTAAGCCACCTATGATTAGGCATTTTTAAATGACGTGCATGATGATGTGCACACCCATCATTTAATAGTGCCCAATCAAAGGTAGCCAAAATTTTTTCAGGCTAGGAAAGTCCATCGTTACCCATATGCCCTGCTGCTGTTAGCCTGACTTACTGGAAAGATTTGTTTACTTTTGATATGTCAAAACACCTGGAGACTGTACTACCTGTATTCATGATGCAGAAGGGTGATGAGTTCACCAGTTTTTGGAGTGAGGAGAAGGAGTGAAGAATGAATAGAAGGAATTGAGAAGGCTACTCCTTCAAGGTACTGCTATATTCAGGTAAGGGGGAGGACAGAAGAGGAGAAATATGAGCAGACCATTGTGAGCTATAAGATGTGGGGCTACCAGCACCTTGATCGCTGCCTGACCCCATTGTCCATAATTCCCCTTCCCAAAAAACCAGTTCATGCAATTGTCCAAGGCTGTGTGTGGGTATTACTGTGTGAAATGGCTGCCACTATATGTTCAGTCACTTCACTACCAGTCTAGCATTCCTTGTACAGCACGTTGGGAAACAATGTGTATGCAAAGCACTATATAAATGCTGGTTATTATTATTCTTATTGCCCATGGAAAAAGAAGACAACACAAGCATATTTCTGATTTCAGCAAAAGTATGAACTCTGGCATTGGACTATACAAGAACTGTGCTACAAACAAGTGGTGGGTCTAGGGGGTGGTGAAGGGTGTGACTGCACCTTCCCCCCACCACTGTAACTTATTTGCTTGCTACTGCTGCATTTCACTTTGTTAAGAAGTCTGATTTATTGATTATACAAATGCTGACATTCAAAACTATGGATTACATTTGTAGGTTCACTCAACAATGTACTAAAAAAAGAATAATAGCAGACAATAGAAAGGTTTAATAAAAATGTTAAAAAAGTGCATATCAAGTATGCACACCATGCCAGCACCTCCCCCATTGTAACATCCTGAATCCACCATAATCTCTAGACCACCAGGTTATTTAAGATTTGTACTGCATTGTGGTTTGCCAAAGAGAAAGTCGGTGGAATTAAAACACAATTTCAGCATGTTAAAGTAAACCAAATGAACAGAACCATAACCTAACATGTGTATTGATCAGTATCAATGGCTCAGTAGGTAGCATACTTGTCTCTGAGGCTGGGAGATCAAAGAGCTGTAGGTTTAGTTCTCACGTCTGGCACATGGGTTAATATCCCAATACTGACACGGGGGGGGGGGGGTGCTGCACTTTGGAGGTGCCATTTTTCGGATGAGACATTAAACCGAGGTCCCATCTGCCTGGATTGGTGGTAGTTCAGGTGGCTGTTAAAGATCCCATGGCACATATTGAAAAGAGCAGGTACATTTCTTTTTTAGTGAAATGTATAACAAAAAAAAACACATGTAACTATACATCAAAGTCATCTGTACAGAACCATAAGACATATTGGAAAGAAAAGTTAATCTTGAATAACTTCAAAATCAGTAACAATCTTATGCATTAAATATCATTATAACACGGGCACCTAAGTTTTGCAAACCTGACCGGATCATAAGTGTAACGTGACCATTCATTAATTCCTGGTATTTTAACAGTACGTGGATGTGGTAAAAAGTCACGGAGGAGACGCAATGCAAAGTACTGACCTAATTATAGATGACTGCAAAACAAAGTGAGAATCAGCCATGTTGTTTAGCACGGTAGTGATGGAACACAGCCACCCACCCTCCCAATGGACAGTAAGTCCCAGCTGAAATCAGACACTGCGCAATAAGCAAGTACAGGTAAGTATTTTATATCACATATACAAAGTGCAAATTAAACAACTGACCACTGCAATGCAGCACAAACGTATTTTTCCGATGGCACTGTGATCGTGTTGAGCGTTTCAAGCCAGGGTTTTAAATAATTGATTAGCAGTTTTTTTCTTGGGACAATACTGACTGTACAGAAAGCATTCATATAGGTTCTCTAGAAGTGTTATGTTTGTTAAACACAGTGAGGCAAGTGCTATGCATTTTCACAGTGTTTTAGAACTTTTATGAGCAAAACGCTAATCGATTTTTAGAGATAATAAAACCCTGCAAGCTGTTGCTAGCCCCTAGCGTCTCAGCTTTGTAACAGCAAGAGAAACAAAAATAGCCCGTACGATGTCCCACACATGTTTTAAAAACCTACATTAGATTTCTGTGCAAGGGAACTGATGCATCCCACATTATCCCCACACACCTAGTGTCTTAAACTGTGAAGCGGTAGCAGTCAGTTAACTAGACAGAGCACAAAGGGAAGTTCTGCGGATCTCGGCAAACAAGTGACCATACGTAGAAAACCTGCTTGCTCTTTGTCCAAAGGCAAAATGGGGAAGTCCTGCAATCTTGTGTTCCCTTCAAAAGTGTCTGTATCTCTGTGTCACTGTCCCAGTCACCCACGTTGCAAAGTTCCGTGAACGGCAGCAGACAGCATTGTGGTGCAGGTTTGAAATACTGCTTAATAACATGTAAAGTTCCATACTAAACTTGTGCGGAATAATGTCTCTGCATCTCAGTACTGTTGTGATGTGCATGCAGTGGGAACGTTCAAATCTCAAGGTGTTCGTGGAGGGGGGTGATCTCAAATCACACTGCAGTTCAAAAATGATAAAAAAAAAACAATATATGCAGTGTCACCACAGGATACCAATATAGAAATACAGCATGCTGTGTATTTGACAATAAAATAAAAAGTTCCACCTGCTCCATGATTCTATACTGTGTGGTCTGTTCACTACAAACTTCTGTCTATTGAACTATTTTTACTGCGGCAGAACACATAAAACTGTGGTTTCCACAGCCAAAACCAGTGGAGGAACACTAAATAGTTCCCACGTTTTGTTTCTTATAACAGCAGTTTTTGTCCATTTTTCTTCAAATTTGGCCCATGTTATAAGCGCAATAACACACTCCAGGGTGTGTGGTTATTGAGGATTAATCAACACCCCGGGTGCTGTGAGGACACTCGGCCTGCCGTCTCGTTCCTCACAACACACCCGGAGTGTTGATTAATCCACAATAACCGCGCATCTTGTCATGAGTTATTGCTTACTTATACATATTAAGTCAAAAAAAAAAAACATTTATACTCTTCCCTCACAGAAATACCAAAATATCAAATATTGTCTTTGCTTCTTCCTCCTTAACTCATTCCTCCCCATATCCCAATTCATACCCTCTTTTAAAGATTTTGTCTAATAATAACCCCTTCCAATAGTCCTGCTGTCTCAGATTTGCTTCAAAAATAAAGAATTACAGTCCTTCAAATAATGCTGTTAGAAGATTTCTCCACCAGTCCACCAGGAGCGAAGGACAGAGGAAGGCAATGAAGTTTTCTCCTTCAGATATACCATTACAACCTATTTTGTGATGCTTCCTATTAGTCCAGCAAGGGGAGTCATTATCTGCTGCAACACAAAGCGACACCTACTTTACCATTTAAATATGGCACAGACAACTCTCAGGGTACCTGGGTAAAAATATTTTCCAGTTGGTACCATATAACCCAAATATCAGCACATCATGTGACATCAGAGCAATCTGAGGGCAGCCCCAGACCTTTGTTAATTTGGCCCATATATCTTTAATGTAATTACATTCAAAGTATAAATGTTCCATTGATGCTATTTTAGCCCTACAATTTCCCCTCAGACATAACCTTTCTTCTGTGTTTTTTGGGGAAATGATTCCCTCTTACATGCAACCTCCCATGACAACACATCCAGTGTGTCCCATATTTTATGGGATACCCAAGGGTTCCACCAATTGGTTTGTTATTCTACTCACTTCGATGTTAGAGGGGCAAACAAAACAGGACGCACCTACAAATTCCATTTTCAAAATGTGTTCATACATTTTCTGTCTAGGAAGTCTCATACAGTCCTGCTGAGACACTCTCCAGGAGCTTATTTTTCTAAAATTTCTAAAAAATTTTCCTTTTGGGATATTTCTCATTTTCCCCCAATTAGTTGATTCCCATTTCTGAAAAAAAAAATCCCCATCTTGCCTTACCACGTAAGGCCCATGCATATTGATAGCCTCTCAGCATTGGGGTTATACTCATATACAAAAATATTATAAAAGAAAAACAGAATAGGGTTCACCATATTTAAACCCCCATTTTTCACAGGCCAATATGTCACAGCCCTCTTTAGATTTAACCTACTCCTCCACAAAAGTTGAAAAAACATGTTGTATGTTCTTGCTTCCATTCTTGCTGGTAATGAGAATAGATGACTAACATTCAATAAAACAGGAATGATAAATGTCTTTAACAAATAGATCATTTTAAATTTGGTCACAGGATACCTCGTCCATCTTCGAATTTTTCCCCCACTTTATCCATGACCATCCCCCAATTTTCTGTGGCAGGATCTAAGCCTCTGAAAGAGATATCAAGAATCTGTAGGGGTTTGATTGAATTTTAATGCCCTTGATTTCCGTTACTTGGAGCTCTGTTTGTATTGCCTTTACTTTTTTGTTTGTTTATAACTGACCCAGAAATTTGGGAGAATTTATGAATATCTTCTAGTGCTTGTATATCTGACTTATGGTCAGCCACCATGATAGAAAGATCATCCACGTATGCTATTACACTTTGGTAGTCATTGGGCCGGATATTCAGACTGCACCGGGCAGTGGCACAAGCCAGGGCACAGGACGCCTGGGCTGTGCCAGGGCCAGGACCAGGCGATATTCGACGGTGATGCACCATGGCTCAGCACCATTGAATATGGCAAGGTCGGTGCTCATACTGCACATGGCGCAGTGGCACTGCGCCAGTGCAAGCCACAGAGAGGGAGCACGGGGATGCGCCAGCACAAGTGCAGTTGCGCTGGGTGCATCACCCATGATATTCAGTCAGAGGCATACAAATGAGGCCATAATATATGCAAGGTGCAAATGGGGCCATTTGCATGTCATTATGGCCCCATCTGCATGCACTGCGCAGGGCTGCTCCGTGGAATGCACCTGGCACCCGATCTAGTAGCTGACATAGGGGGCGGGTCCCTGGTAGGTGATTGTACCCCTTCCCCTTCTGGATGCCCAATTGCAGGCAGTTGTTAAATGACAGAGTTACCTAGTGGTCTAGCGGTCCCCCCTGGATGCCCAATCGTGGGCAGTTCTAAAATGATAGAACTACCCAGTGGTCTAGTGGTAGCCCCCTGTATGCCTGATCATGGGCAATTGTAAAATGAAAGAATTACCTGGTGGCCTAGTGGTACCCCTACCAGGGAGGTCCAGATTCTTGTGGACGGTGTTCTTGCTGGGCAGGTGACCACCCACGGCTGGCAGCTGTTGTGTTGCGCCTTGCAATACAGATGCCCACCTGTGGCTGGCCAGCATTTGAGCCTGTTGTTTTCAGCTAAACTTTGGGCACCAGTGTGTGGTGCATGTAGGGGTTGTGCCAGCATATGCGCCGCACATCCTGGGCTGAATATTGGGATGTGCCACATATGCATGGGCACGCCCCCTGCATCTGCGCTGCATACATTAACAACGCGCTTCGGTGCATCAGGGGTTGCGCTGCACAACCTGCACCCTTGAATATCACTCCAGGGTGCATTGGGGGGGTTGCGCATGGTGCACCCCCTTTGAATATCTCAGCCTATATCTCTTGGACTTAACATATGTTTTATTTTAATGTCCCCATCAATTCTCCTTAACAGTGGATCTAATGAAAATACATATAAGAGGTGGCTCAAAGGGGAATCCCTGTCTAATGCTTCTCAGGATTGGAACATGCAAACCTACTGAGCCATTCACCAAAGAAGTCAAAGAGACTGATTTATACAAGTTTTTATCCAGTCAATGAATATTTGTGGCACACCATAATGCTGTAGAACCATGAATAAATATTTGTGTGACACTAAATCGAACACCTTAGTCTGATCCAGACTAGGAATGTATCCTCCTGCTGTGGGGGCATCATACATTTCCTAATTAGCTTTAAATTATCAGTCATAGACCTTTGTGGGATAGCACATGACTGTGTGGGGAAAATGACCTGTGCCGCCATCTGTGTAAGCCTATTACATAGTATTTTGGATAATATTTTCCAGTCGTTATTAATCAAACTAATGGGCTGCCAGTTACTTATGTCTTCCTTTGAACCTTTTTTATGCAGATGTATCAATAAACTATCTGCAAGGGTTGGAGGTAGAGGTTGCTTACCCTCCAATATTTCATTAAAAATACTCACCAAATAATTACTCAATATTTCTATTAATTTATAAAATTAAATGAGAATTCCATCTGGCCCTGTTGTTGTATTATTCTTTAAATAGGAAACCACTCCCTGAATTTCATCTTTTGTTACAGGTTTCGTCATATTTTCCTTAATACCCTGGTCTATATTTGGGATATTATTTTGAAGGCTCTGCCTGTGGTTCGATGGACAAGCAGCCAGTCACTCTCACTTCCTGAGCTATATAAGCAGTTCCCCTCAGTCTCCTTCTGAAGCACTTTTTCTTTGTTGGCTGGAGGCTCTGTCTGTTTGCTCTGTGTAGGCTGGGGCCTACTCTGACCCCCTCCCCCTTTGCTGCTTCTTTCTGCTGGACTCTGCATTTTGTTCTTCTGCTTCTGGTTTGTATTGCTGTCTCCGGCCATGTGTTTCCTTTTATTTCCTCTCTGTTTGTGTCTTTCTTTTTTTTTTGGGGGGGGGGTTGATTTCTCGGCTCTTACCATTTGTCCTACCATTTGCTTGCTCATGCCGTTTGGCCTTTTTGCAGCCCCTGCTACTGCTTTATTTACTCTCATTGATATTGTACCCAGTGCCTGTGTTTTTACACAGCCCAATGCTGTTTCCCATGATACAGGACTACTTGCTCCCCATGCTATCAAACCTGATTGTTTTCACCTGATACCAGCTCCCTCTGCACCTTGCTGTGCAGTTCAATCATGTTTTCTCTGCTTGATTTACTTCCCCTGTGGTCATAGCTGTTTTCACAGCATTGTGCTTTTCTCCTTCCGTGCTTAAAGACTACCACTACTTACAGCTCATGCTACTCCCTGTTTTGTACACTGCTGTTCTATTCTGAGGTGAGCTGAAGCTCCTGCTGAAGCTGTTAACTAGCTTTCAGATCTGCATGTGGTTCTTGACACATCCTTCACTTTCTTGTTTGTCCTACGGCAGGGACTGGGAAGTGTTTGGGGGTCATGGCCCCATATGGCTAAATATTTCTGTTCTACACCCTGCCTTCACCGCAGAAAATCCTCAGAGTATTTGTCATCTTGATTTGGCTTTTTAAATGCCTGGGTGACTTGACCCACTATAATGCTGCCCCCATTTATTTTCATGTCCCATCATTGCTACTATGTTTTGCAGACCTGTGTGTTGGACTGACTATTACTATGGCTTACTGACTTATGTGCAGGTCCGATTATTGCTATGCTTCCCTGAACAACTACTCTGCTTTACTCAACTATATCTTGATCAACCCCTGATTTAGGCCATCATTGCTCCCTGCCATGCACCCTCTGCAAGGTCTCAGCACTCCATGCTTATTTCAGCTCTTCAGCAGTCCCAGGGCAAGCCAGCCTTAACATTCTGGTGTGAGGTTCACTGCAGCCGATGGTCTCACTCTGCACCTAGAGTCCACAACTTGGGCATGCGAAGCTTGGGGTGGAGTCATTCTCACCCGTCCCATAGCTGGGAATGTCCTTGCTCTGGGTGGACCTTTAGTCATCAACTGTACCGATGGCACCCCAAGTTGTAGTATTTATGACTCGGTCATGAAGGGCGGTTACAACAATTTCCTTTAGCTCCAGTGTTTCACTTTAACATAATCTATTGGCTCTAGTGGTTCCCTGGCAAGGCACCTTCACCACATTCTCCCCACATCCCCCTCAGGTTCACCTGTTTATTTTTATTGGGTTTGTTTGTTGTTTTTTGTTTTGGATCAGTAGGCTGGGTACATGCCTGGGAGGTCATTGCTCTCCTCCTCCTCCCACCTTGGAGCGTCAGTTACAGAGCTACCATCTCACAACCCTCCATGGCATTACTATTAGAAGGATGGAGTGAGAGTTTCTCTCTAAATTGGAATATTTTTCCATCCTTCTTGTTTGGGGCTTCCAAACTGAAGTAGCAGAGCTGTCACTGAGGAGATTTTCCCACACCTGGAGGGAAGGCAACCTAGGCCTTGGATCCCCAGAGATTTCCTCCTCAAAGGAGTTTTTTTCTCTCCTCCGTGCTGAAGGTCATAATATCTAGTTAGTTTTCCCTAGTTCCATTAGATAGGATTCACTGTTGAATGGAGGGGCACGGTGTCCATTACTTGTTGTTCCCTCTCTCCTTAGGAAGTTCACTCTTCCCCTTTGCAACCCATTAGACTCATCCCATAGATTCCCTGCTATCTCACTGCATGATCAAGCTGCCTCTTGTTTATTTAATACCATGGCTCACACCTTCTGATTGTTTATACATTTCTTACTACTTCCTTTGGGTTGCCCATATGCTTCATACTATTACTTTCTTTTTGGGGATTCTTCCTAAGGTACCTTTAGCCAAGGGAAGTGTCCCACAGCACCTCTAGTGGTGAAACCCTCTAGTGGGTTCCTTGCCTTGGTACCCCTACAGGGTGGTAACTCCTCTGGAGTAGAGAGTGCGAATGGCCAAACCTATGTAACACCATTGCACAAGCATAACACTTACTGGCTGTGCAGGCCACTGAACTGGAAGGTTCTGCCTATGGTTCAATGGACAAGCAGCCAGCCACTCCCACTTCCTGAGCTATATAAGCAGTTCCCCTCAGCCTCCTTCTGAAGCACTTTTTCTTTGCCCCACCATCCTTCCCTCCTGCAGCAGAGCCTCTCTCTCTCTCTCTCGCTGGGGGATTCTTCCTAAGGCACCTTTAGCCAAGGGAAGCATCCCACAGCACCTCTAGTGGTGGAACCCTCTAGAGGGTTCCTTGCCTTGGTACCCCTGCAGGGTGGTAATTCTTCCGGAATAGAGAGTGTGAATGGCCAAACCTAAGTAACACAGTTGTACAAGCATAACACTTACTGGCTGTGTAGGCCACTGAATTATATTTATAAACTCCTCAAACTCCCCCTCTGTTTTTTATTTTATACTTTCCATTTTTCCCCCTGTCCCAACCTCTGCACTAGCACCCAGCTACCTTACCTGCTGCTGTTATTTCATTCTTGGATGCTTCTCCATCGAGCCGTGGCTTACCCCCTAGGCAGGGCATGGTGGGAGGAAGGTCATCCCAAAACTCCCCTCTCCAGAGGTATCAAGTCTTTGTCGGTGCCCCGAGAGGTACTCCAGCCTGCTGGTAGGCAAGGACCCACCATTGAGTCCTGACGCCGGTGTCACACCATGAAGAGGCATTCTTTCATTGTAACCCCCAAGCGTAACATGCCACTCGACACCATGGCTTAAGCTAGTGTCCGTCACGCTGTCTTCATTGGTCAAGCATCGAGGCTGCAGTATCTCCATCTGCTGCCAGAGGCCAGGCCACCCCAGGCCAAGGTACCTCCTTCCCCCGGGGGATCTGAGCAGTCCAGTGGATGCTCAGACTACCTTCCCCAGGCTGGCCCTCTGGCACCTGGGTCTGCTCCCAAAACCCGGGTCGCCAGCATCACAAGCGGAAATCTAACCACTGCACCGATGGGCCAGTGCCAACTCCCCCTCCGTTGGCATTGGCTGACCATATACCTTCCTGGTATGCTGAGTCACAATTTTTATAATGTCTATATTGAGATAGACTAAACCCTCTGTCTCTGAAGAAATTTGTCACATATACTTTTTATTTGCCCTCTCTTTACAATTGTCGTATGGGTTAACTGATTGAGCTTTCCCCATAGTATTATATTTTTGTTCCAAGAAGAGGGAACTCGCCCTCTCATATTGAACCTTTGCCATTTCCAGTTTAGTATTTTTTATCTGAGTGGAGTAGTCATACCCCACTTCCGTCATCAAGGATGTCAATTTCTGGAGCTGTCTTCAGTTTTCTAAATACTTTATGTATTTTGATTGTGATGCAGCTTTAGCTACGGTACCTTTGTACAATGTTTTTTTTATTTCGAATTTAGTCTCAACCCACCATAGCAAGGGGTTCTCATATAATTCATATACTGTGAGTTTATCCTGAATCACCCTTTTTAGTTTACCTCATAAGGTCTCTTCCTATAAAATAGAAGTATTCATTTTCCAATGAATGAAAGATCCTGGTTTATTTTGTAAAGGCCCTATTTTGATTTTTATGAGACCATGGTCTCAAGTTTCTATAGGTATTACCGTATGACTATAACAGGGGACCCAGTCAGATTAAAAGAAAACAAATCTATATGGGTGATAAGTCTCCTCTTGCGAAAAGTATGTCTGGGAGTACTATTTTCACATTTTGCACTATCCCTTAGTTTTGCTGTGGAAGTCATGGAGCAAAGAAAAGTTGTATCTGAAAATTATTTGGGAGTATTTCCTGTTTTGTCCAAGAGAAAAAGGGTACAATTAAAATGTCGCCAACTATTACAGATTTGGTAGTGCGTACATAAGACGGTATCAGTTTTTTTATTTTTTTATTTATTATACTTTTCTCCCCCAAGTCTCCAGCCGCTCAGTAACTCTGACAGGTCACGGACCTCGGTCTTCACCACTATATCTAGCTGCAGCCCTCCGATACGCACTGGCATTCCCCCCAGGGTGGGGTCACAGCACCGACCCCTTAAAGGCTCTGCAACTATGGGATTAGGTTGGAGGGCCAGCCTGGAGGTTGATCGAGGCTGAAGTGGGCTTCATGGAGGGTGGCCAGGAGCCGAGAATGTTTTTTTTTCCTGGGGTGGAGACATGCAATGATGTCTAGTGTCTGCTCCACCCCCCAGCACATTCAGACACCAGGCATTTGCGGTACCCCCAGCTTCTGCCAGGGGTCCTTTGGGTGCTGGACATTCTCCACACCATCCCCCCAGAGAAGGACAGCAGTCCTGGGGATGTTCCATCCTTCTCCCCGAGCCGGCCCTCTGATGATCCGGGTCCATTCCCAAACTCGAGTCGCTGGCATCGCAAGCGGAAATCCAATCATTGCACCGACAAGCCAGCAGGCTGTATCAATTTTAATAATTCCACTCTTTTGGTTTTAGTTTGGGGGTTATAAATGTTAATCAACCTCTATTCCTGGTTGCCATAGATAAAATCAAGCAAGAGCACCCTCCCCTATACCAGGTCTAACAGTCTAGTAGCTTTTATTTCCAATATATTAAATAAAATTCCCACCCCACAGCAAGCTTCTTCCCCTAGTGACCAAAAAGAAAGGCCACTAAACCATTCCCTAGTGGCTTGCTGTATCTTTCCTATGGAGTGTAACCTAGTATCCTGTAGGAAACATACGTGCAAGTGCAGATTTCTTAAAATGGAAAAACTAGTCATCCTCCTTGTTCTATTCTTAATGCTATTCACATTTAATGATCCACAAAAGAGGTTAGCAGCCATGATTAAATTAGGAAGAACACACTAGCTCCTATACATTTAGAGTTCTTTTTTCTTTTTCAGGCGATTTTCTCTTACATCTGTTTTTGTTCACGGACTTGGAGTCCCCAGACCCTAACTCAGAATCTGTCATGGGATCAGGTCAGGATGGTGCTCTATGGACGAAGCGTCAGAATCATCCTCAGTTACTGTCCATTGTGTGCGTTTAGCCAATGGAGTATATCTATTTGTACATTGCAGAGGTTCTTCTAGCTGGTCTGTGTCTCTTGAAGTACTTTTAAATCCGCTTCTTGTAACTCTTTTTGAGATGTTCTGTGACCAAAGAGTCTCCTCGGGAGATGGCACATTGATCTCTTTCTCTGTACTAGAGGAAGCCAGCTTCACCTTCATTGTCTGATTCTTTTTTCCCTACATTCCCTCTGGGAATATTGACTTCCTCCATGGCTGTGACAGATTTATTGTCTTTATCTACTGATGTTGCAGCAACTGAGGATGAAGGCTGTGCAATGTTGTCTGTTCCTGGGTTCCCCTGTAGTGCCTCTGTTTTGAGGGGGGTGGGAGCAAGTACATACTTGGGTCTGTAGAAAGCCCAGCCCTGGAAGGCTCAGATGCTTTTGAGGGTATAGTAGCAGCTTGCTGTTTTGCTCTGGATACGGTTTCCTTCGTGCATCTTGTTCCGCAGTTATTTTGTTGTGGGCAGCCCATGGGCAATTTTTAAATGAATGTGTTGTTTCTTCACACATATTGCAGAACTGTGGGTTTAGACAGTTTTTGCTAATGTGCCCAACCCTGTCACATAAAGAACACTTCAGTCTGTCACAGGCACTGTTGAGGTGTGTATAGGCCACACACCTGAAACAGGACTTAGGTTGCCCTGCATAAAAGATGAACCCCCTGTCACATCCCAAAAAGAAGCAAGTAGGGAGATGTTGTATTACCCCATTCATTTGAGGTAGCCTGACCTGAATTCTCCAGCCTCCTGTCCAAAGTTGTTCTGAGTCAATTACTGGCTCTGGTACCTCCAGAACTGCACATTTGGTTTTGAGCCAGTGGACAATATCCATCACTGCCAGCCCCTCATTTTTGAATAAAACTGTTATAGTCCTGAAAGCCGGTTTGGTAAGTGGTATGGCCACAAAAGCAGCCCACAGTGGTGTATATTTGACTAGCTGGTATCTTTGCCAAAGTGTTTCTAGTCCAGTGATAGTTTTAAATCTTAAATCAAAGTTTGAGTCTCCAGATGTATCAATTAGAGCATGTATCTCCGTAAAAGAAAAGTCTAGACTTTCTTTTATTAACTTTTTCCCCACATATAGGTAACCCCCCTACTAATGGGAGTTCCTAAAAAGCCCCTAGGAGCTTGATTAAGTGTTACCCTGCCTGCTGGCATTCGGCATTTAAGCCACTAGAATGACACTGTGAGTGCTGGTAGAGCCTCCACCTACTGTCTCTTTAAGAGCTGTCCGCTTGCAGACATAATTGATGCTTTCCTAGGGGTGCTGGTGTTTCCCTGCTCAAATCCCACCTGAACTACAGGGCAATCGCTTCATTTTGCAGTTGCTGAAAGCGCAAAGGGAGCCCCTCTGAAAGATATACCTGTTTCCCTGTAAACATTTAAGGCATTAGTAATATTGTAGTTTGTCTAACCTGCTTTTGTTACAGCTGGGACTCTGTATGTGTGGCTCCTCCATTTTGGAACTAAACTGCTGTGCTGGGCCAATGGAATAAAGGGGAGTTTTAAAATGGAGGCTGTTTGGACCAACCAGAATTCAGACTCTCCTGGGAGCCGGCTTACAATGGGGGGTATAGCTAGTAACTCTGTGAAGTGAAGTTCTGGACCTTGGCGCCTTTTTGCACCAACTGAGAGAGCTGTGGAGTGATTGACAGCTGAGTCCACCCACTGGACTGGGTGGCACCCGAGGAGAATGTTCTGCCCTGCAACTGAGAGATCAGATCCGTTGTGATCATGAGAGAAGGAGCTCTGTGCTTCTGCATTGTATAGTTTCATGCGGGAAGCACATGAGAGGCCTGCAGTTAGTTGGTAGCTGTTGCAAGCTTGAATCAGACTGAATCCAAGCTGTCTGAAAGGAAGGAAGGCTAAAGGTGGAAACCAGGCTCATCCTGTAGAAGACTGGAGAAATTGCTGAATCGCGCTCGGTCTGTCAGGAACTGAAGCTGCTGTGTGAACTCCCGGGTGTTTGCAGTATGTGCGATCAGGACCTATGAGCAGCTGCCTGGTATAGTAATTTCCTTTACATATAAATGCGTTGAATGCTTGTGGAGAATAGCTATTCCGGTTCTCTTGTCACCGTGTGGTGTAAGCTGAAAGCTGAACTGAGTGTAATCGGACTAAATCCATCCACTAGTCAAAGCAGTTTCATAAGTCAATTCAAGCTGTGGGACTTACGTCCATAATGCTCACCATATTTTATTGTTAAAATGTATTAGTCTTATCATACAGATAGTTATCTAATCTAGACTTAAATATGTCCATATTAGAGCTTCCCACCACATTCGCTGGTAAGCCGCTCCATGCTGACACCACCCTTACAGTGAACCAGTGTTTCCTTAAGTTAGCATTCCATTTAGGCAGATCGAGTTACATACTGTGTTTTCCAGCACTTGACCAACCTGTTCTATAGGACATTTTAAGATCTTCCCTTAATGTAATATTCTGAGATATCCTAAACATCATACAAAGGTCTCCCCTTAATCTTCTATAGTGTAGTGAATATAAGTTGCGTTTAGTTAGTCTCTCCTTATAGGACAGGTTTTTTAGTCCAGATACTTACTGATCTTGTTGCTCTGCATTGCACACTCTCCATTCTCACAATATCTTCCCTATACTGGGGAGACCACAGCTGGATGCAATACTCCAGGTGCAGTCTCACCAGGGCTCCATACAATGGCATGATAACATTCTCATGTCTGCTAGAAATATGTCTCAGGATGCAATTTAAATTCTGGTTTGCTCTTTTAACCTGTTGTTTACAGTGTGAACTAAATTTTAAATCTGAATTAACTTTAATGCCCAAATCTCTCTCTTCAGTGGTTGATACCAAAATGTTCCCAATGCAATACACATGTTTGCTGTTATTCCGATCCAAATGCATAATTTTGCATTTAGAGATGTTGAGTTCCAATTTACTAACTTTGGTCCACTCATATATTTCATTTATGGCCTGTTGTAAAGAAAGTGGCTCAGTTATAGAAGTCACAGTTGTACCCAGTCTACAATCGTCAGCAAACTTAGAAATCCATATAGGAGGATTACTGAGTTGTAAAGATGAAATATAGACATTAAAAAGACAAGGGCCCAATACCGAACCCTGAGGTACCCCACTGGTGACTGCAGACCAATCTGACATCACACCCCTGACCACCACTCTCTGCCTCCTACCAATCAACCACTTAGCTATCCATTTTACGATGTTGCTGTAAATTCCTACTTTAATCAAAAGTTTTATTAATTCCTCATGGGGTAGTTTGTCAAAAGCCTTGGCAAAATCAATGAAAACTACATCTACCAGTTTGCCATTATCCAGTTCTGTGTTGACATTTTCATAAAAGGATAAGTTAGTTTGACATGATCTAGACTTAATAAAACCCTGTTGCGCAGGATCAGATACGTTATTTGCTGTTATATAATCAACTATAATATCCTTTAAAATGCCCTCCATAACTTTACCTAATAGTGATGTCAAACTAATGGGCCTAAAATTGGCTGGCTCAGATCTAGATCCTTTTCTGTGGAGAGGGATGACCAAAGCATTTCTCGAAGCTTGAGGTACCTCACCACTGTCCAGGGATGTTTGATATAGAAAGCTCAGTGGATCCGCCAAGTGGTCAGCAAGTTCTTGTAGAATTCTGGGGTGAATGTTATCTGGGCCTGGAGATTTGCTGATGTCTAATTTACTCAGTTTGCTCTTTACCTCAGCAGGTGTAATTTTAATATTTCCAATTAAAGATGTCGAGTTATCAAAAATAAAGGGTGTATTTCTAGGATTAAAAACTGAGCAAAAGTAATTATTTTGTATGTTTACTGTCTCCTGTTCATTAAACATTTTACCATTATTATTTTTAAAGGGTCCTATTATTGAGTAATGATTCTTCTTACTGTTAATATAAGAAGAGAAGGATTTTTTATTATCTTTAATCTTATTGGCCAAAGTAATCTCCTGCTGCGCCTTGGCTCTTTTTATAGTTAACTTAACCAATTTAACATGTTCGTTATATGCTGAGTAGTTCTTCTGAGTTTTTTCCTTCATGTATTTCTTAAATAATCTATCTTTGCTATTGATTAAGCATTTGATTTGTTTGTTTAACCAGCTTGGATTGTTTTTTTTACCTCTAATTTGTTTAGGCTTATTAGTTGGAATATGCAAAGTAATGCATTTATTGAGCTTGTTAAGAAGTGCAATCCACATATCCTCAGTGTTCTTTCCTTCAAAAGCCCTAAACCAATCCCACAATGCCAGATCTTGCCTAATGTTGGAGAAATTTGCTTTTGTCAGATTTAATTTAGTTGCTCCTTCAGGCTTAGAACATAAATTTAATTTGTGAGTTAACTCCATCTCCCTATTGTACATTGAACTTTTGAGTGATCACTATTGCCCAAAGGAGGTAGAATCTGCACCTCATTTATTAAGTCACTCATATTTGTTAATATGAGGTCCAACATTTTGTTTCCTCTGGTATTTTCATGTACTAATTGTACTAAACCCAACTGATCAAATGCATCTAAATATAATTGTTCAGTTTTATTACCCGCCCTTACTAACTTCCAGTCTATATTAGGGAGATTGAAGTCACCCAACACTATTAAATTGTCCTCTGGATTCAACTTAGTGAGCAAATCTAAAAAAATAGCATCTTTATCATGTGTATTAGATGGTGGCCTATAAAAAAGCCCAATTATGATTTTAGGGCTACTAGATGGTATTAACTTAAGCCAGATAGTTTCAGCTTCAAGGTTGTCATAAGGCAATTGTATATTGTTGATGGAATTATGTACATATATTGTAATGCCCCCACCTTTTCTATAAGATCTAGATTTGTGGTATAAGTTATAACCTGGTATTGATTTCTCCCAAGAATCATTGATATCCCACCAGGTTTCTGTAATGCAAGCTAGTTGTATATCATATGTTACCAAAAAGTCTTTAAATTCATCATATTTATTTATAAGGCTTCTGGAGTTTATAAGTATCATTCTCCAACCCTTAACCTTTTTATAATCTAATGCTGTTTTCATGTTAGAATGCCTTACTGACATGGGCTGCCCCCCCCACCAGTTTAAATGGAAATCAATCACTTTATTCAGCTTCCTACCCAAAATCTTGGATCCTGCTAAACTGAGGTGCAGACCATCAGGTTTAAATAGGGATTTGTTGCAGAAAGTAATGGAATTATCCATAAAACCCAAATTTTTGTTTATACAAAAAGTTCTTAACCAGTCATTTGTTGACTTAATTGCTTTATTTCTGTAGTTAAGATACCCATGTGTTGGTAATATGCCTGAGAATATTAAGTCTCCTCCTTTTTGTTTGATTCTCGTTGCTATGTCAGTTATTTTAGACTGAAATGCATTCTGGCTGGTTTTGTATACATCATTAATACCAATGTGTATTAAAACTAATGGGCTGTCTGTATTCTCCATGATCCTTTCCAATAAGTCTGACACATCACCTGCTTTAGCACCTGGAAGGGTGCTAACAATAGTGCTGCTCTTCCTACCTTCACATACCAAAGTATCCACTCCTCTACTTATTGAATCACCTATGACTAATATGCCTTTGGCCAGAACTTTTTCAGTTAACAGTGTGTTTTGATTATTTGCAGGGACAAACTCCTGTTGAATACCCTGGGCATTTTGTTTAAAATGATCTCCAGAATCTATATTGTCCTGCAAGCAATCAAACATATTTTGAACTGGCAAAGTATATTCGTTGCAACTAGCACAACGCTTCTTTGATGGATTTTTGAGTTTCGACCATGGAGTGCTAATCACAGGCATTACAGGCACTTCTCCCCCACACACACACACACTTGAGTTAGGTTATCTTCTTCCAACACACTTTTAGCTTTGATATTAGAAAGTTTGAATTCAGGCACTGTAATATCATGTACAGCTTGATCTATAAATCTCTCAAGGCAGGAAATTTCTTTTTGAGTCGCTAGCCATTGTGATAAATTATCGATTTCTTTTCTTAAATTTGCAATTAATATGCACTTTTCGCACACAAAATCCTGGTGCCTCAGTAAACATTTGGCAGTTAATGAAAATTCTTTTAAGTTTGCTGCCACGCTTACCCTTATTTTATAACATAGTGCAATCCTTTAAAGTTACTTTGTTGCAAACTGTTTTTTTTTTATTGACACCAAATGTTTGGGTCCCTGTACTCCGTGGACTCAGCAGACACAGTAGACGTGCACACACGCGTGTCTCTGCGCATGTCTCCACACGCGCCCTGTGCAAGCTCGCCCTGCTCACTGCAGGGCTGATTTTATAGCGAGTGTTCACCCAGAAGTGAAATTGACTAATTGCTCAGCTCCTCACTACAAAGTTACACAGCTACAGGCTATATTGTGTTATCTACATTGTGCGTTTTCCACTCATTTGTGGAAGAGGCACAAAATGTTAGTTGATTTGCACAAAAAACAAATATATCATATAGCACTGTATGGCCAGCGCTCTTTGCCTGTATATGTTAACAGGGCTCCTCCGTACACACAGACACTCAGTAAAAGTATTTAAAATTGTTTCCCTCATACGTTTGCCCCAGTGTGCAGTTTTACTGTTTAGGAGCACAGCATATGCTCGCCCGCTCGCTGTATGGCTGATTTTATAGCGAGTGTTCACCCAGAAGTGAAACTGACTAACTGCTAATCTCCTCGCTACAAAGTTACACAGCTACAGGCTATATTGTGTTATCTACACTGTGTGTTTTCCACTCATTCGTGGAAGAGGCACGAAATGTCAGTAGATTTGCACAAAAACCAAATATATCACATAGCACTGTATCGCCAACACTCTCTGCCTGTATATGTTAACAGGGCTCCTCTGTACACACAGACACTCAGTAAAAGTTTTTAAAATTGTTTCTCTCAGACGTTTGCCTCAGTGTGCAGTTTTACTATTTAGGAGCACAGCATATGTTCTCCCACTCACTGCAGGGTTGATTTTATAGCAAGTGTTCACCTGGAAGTGAAATTGACTAATTGCTCAGCGCCTCGCTACAAAGTTACACAGCTACAGGCTATATTGTGTTACCTACATTGTGCATTTTCCACTCATTCGTGGAAGAGGCACAAAATGTTAGTTGATTTGCACAAAAAACAAATATATCATATAGCACTGTATAGCCAGCGCTCTCTGCCTGTATATGTTAACAGGGCTCCTCTGTACACACAGACACTCAGTAAAAGTATTTAAAATGGTTTCCCTCAGACGTTTGCCCCAGTGTGCAGTTTTACTGTTTAGGAGCACGGGCTTGGCCTGGAGAATCTCATCTCTCTGCCTTGTCTGTCTGGCAATCCAGAACAGCCATCTGTCTCAGGTTCTCAGCTTGGGGTAGTGTGAGTACAAATCAGAGCAGTCACCTGTGACTTGTTATCAATCATCAGGGCTTCATCTGATTTTCTTTATATCATTTCCTCAAGGACTGAGCCATCCATCTCTGGATTACAACTGGGTGTTGTGCATATCTTTTTTCCTACAGGGCCCTATCCATCTGCACCTGCCGGCCAACTCCAAGCA
This sequence comes from Neoceratodus forsteri, assembly GCA_016271365.2. Classification (NCBI taxonomy): domain Eukaryota; kingdom Metazoa; phylum Chordata; order Ceratodontiformes; family Ceratodontidae; genus Neoceratodus; species Neoceratodus forsteri. Next base: position 201,680,049 of record CM057450.1, read on the forward strand.
ACGGACCTGGCTAGCCCCTCCAACCTGGGTACCCAGAGTGTGACTTTTAAGACCCTGTATGAGTGTACAGTACTGTAATTTAATTCAGCCAATCAGCTTGATCTCCCCCTCCTGTGTTCACTCCCCTTAAATAAACCAGATTTGATGTTATTGACTTTAAACTGTCTGAAGTGTCAGTACCTATATAGCAGGCATTGCATTAGTTTGTGTATGTTGATTAACCTTATTTTACAGGGGGTCCTACGAGACAAACTTCAGAATCGGTCTCAAGGGCAAGTGGTACCTTATGGTTGAACCATGTGTACATGTGGGGTATTGGTACTGTAATTTCTATGTATTGTGTGGATCATTAGAGGGATTAGAAGGGGGTCTCAGTGTCCCAGAGGGCTGTGACCAGACTCAACCAACCATTACAAACCCTGACCTCTGGGTGGAGGCACCCGCCCAAGAACCTAGGCCCCTCAACCTGTTGGTAGTCCAGCAGGCAGGGGTAGTAGCCCTTGGGATAGAACCTGGGGTTTACATATATAAGATCTGGGAAGACATCCAGGCCCCCCCATACCTTAATCTCACAGCATGCCTTCTTTTGGCCTGCTCTTCTGGTGCATGAAACAGCCCAGCATATGTACACCCCTGTGTTCTTGGATTTTGCTGTGTGGGGTTTGATTCATTAAAGCCGTTGCTTCTTTCAGCCCCTTCTGTTCCATTTGTGCTTGTATCCTGCCCTTGCTCAGGGCAGGGGGCTTCATATTGTAGTCTCCTTCACCAGCATTCTCAGCATTATTCCTCATGTTATTTTTATTTGTCTCTTTCACATGATCTTGTAGCTGCAGTGTGGGGTTCTGTGTTAGTAAGAGCTCAAGAGGGAGATCCAGTGGGTCCATTTGGGCTTCCTCCATTTCTATTATTTCCTCAACTGGTGTACTTGATGGACTTTGCTATGGTTTGTTTGCATCAGGTCTCCCCCAACCAGTGTTTTGTAATGCCTCTGCAATGGAGACCCCAGTGATTGAAATGTTAGTATCAAAATTAGGTGAAGGGGAGGCCGACCCAATTGCTTGACATGCTGGTGCCTCATTTCTTTCTTTACTGTTTCTTTCTGAGACAGATGCCATGTTTTCAGCTTTCTGAGGATTAATCAGTTCAGTATCCCCCTTGTATTCCTCATTGGCACTAGTACTGTCCTTTACTCCTTTAGAGCTTTATTTAAAACATCCTTTTCCCCCATCCCTAAGTTGTTTTTTTTCTGCCTGTATTACTGGCGATTTTACATTTGTGGTATCATAAGCTACAAGACTTAATAGCCTGTTGTCATCACAGTTTAAATCATTAGTGCTTACATTCTCTTGCAGTTGTCCCGTTTTGTTTTCAAGATCATTTCTGTTCTGGCCATAGTTTTGCCCGGCATTGGCGTCAGACATTGTCAATTCTACAGCGGGAGCCTTTGATGTTCCTACGTCACGTTCTGTCAGACCTGGCTGAGTCACTATCAGATTTGTCACATCCACTGACAGCTCTTGATGATACTGCTCTGCTTCCACCTCACGCTGCAGTCTGCCTGACTGAATTGCAGCTTCTTTTTTTATTATCATTTTTATTGACTTGAGACAAGTTATTACATGGAATTGATTTCTTGGAATTCAACAGCCATACCTTAGTATACATAGAAATCATAGTACGAAATCATTTAAAATGTTATTATAATATCACCTCGGTATAGATTTTAGGCAAATAAGGAAATATATTAGACCTCCACAGCCTAATCCTAAAAAAAAGAAAAATAACAGGAGGATGGAAGGATGACCCACCTTACAGGCAGACCAAATTCCCAGCCTGCCCTGCACCGTCCCTACCATACGGGACAAATTCTGGGTCAACCAACGCCAAGTGCATTATCCATCTATACCATTTAGTTGCAAGGGAGTCTGTTCTTTTGTGAATTTTGGCAGACAAAAGCTCAAGATGATAAATTTCCAGCATTATCTGACGCCAGTCCACCACCGCAGGGATGGCACTGGACATCCATCTTCGTATAATAGCTTTACATGATGCATGTATATTAGTTGGGAATAAAGTGCGCTCCCATTTTGGTCTATGAGAGGGATATATGGAAAGAATGGCAATTTCAGCTGCAATTCAATTGCTTCATCAAGACACACCCTTAACTCTGGCTGAAAAGAGCACCAGAAAGGAGTGAGCTTAGGGCAAAACCAAAAGATATGACCTAGGCCCGCTAGTGTGCAACCACACCCCCTCCAAAAATGCCCATATGAAGCCGGAAGGTATTTTACCAAAATAGCTGAGGTTCTAGAGTACCGAGATCTGGTCTTCCATGCAAATTCCCTTCAAACCTGAGAGGATGTCATTTTGATTGCATGCAAGGCTGCCCCTACCCATTGTTGGGAAGTGACCTGCAAATCCAGGTCATTATTCCAAGCTACCAGGATTGACTGAGAGGAGTTGCCTAAGGACTTATTTAATAATGTATATATATATGGCTAAACAGCTTTGACCAGAGGTTCTTATTTAAAAAGTCTCTCAAGATAATCCATAATAAAGGGAGAGCAGTAGGTCTCATGGCAGAGAATTCTTTTTGTCTAAATATATGGTTTCTCATCTGGGTATAATAAAACAAGTCTTGGTCCAGAAGGGAATATGCAGATTGGAGTTCAGAAAAGGGAATAATACCCCTTTGGTTAATGAATTGATAATTATTAAAAATAGAGACCTAGTCTCCGCCATAGTGCAAAAGTCTGGTCCAAGTTAACTGGGATGAAGTTAGCATCTAAGGAGAGTAAAGTGAAAAAAAGAAGTAATCTGTTTAAAAGCATTTTCCTGTCTTAGAGTATACCAAATTTTTTAGCAATGAATTGCAGCTTCTGTTTCGGTGAGCATATCAAGTAGCTGTTGTTTCTTTCCTTCAGGCTTCAGTAGATGCTTATTCATGAGACGCATTTAAACATCTCAGTCATAGGACACTCGCAATCTGCATTGCAGCTCTTTGAGTTCCTACAAGTCCTCCTCCTGTTAGGGAACACCAAAAAGGTGCATGTGATATGTGCCTACGACCCTCCCAAGAGTGGTGTGTCCGGGCTCTCCCACCTCCTAGACAGTCTCAGCCCAAAGGTTGGCTCGAACGAGTTACTAGTCCTGGGGGACTTCAACCTTAACTGGGCAGGTCGTAGTGCCCAGCAATATGAACCACTGCTGGCTGGACTGGCCCTAACTCAGCTCATCTCTGAACCCACTAGGCCCTCTCTCAGAGACGACAAGGGCTCTTTTATCGACTGGGTACTAAGTAACAGAACAGAGAAAATTATCTCCTGTGGAGTCCTACCTGATGCTATATCAGATCATTCTCCTACCTTCTGCGTATGGGGCAATGCCCCTCCCAAAATCCCGCACAAGGTGATTCAAATGAGAGATTACTCCAGACTCAATGCTGGAGACTTCCTTGAAGACCGGAAGCACTCTAACTGGTCTCAGGTCATGGCCACCAATGACCCCTCAATGGCCCTTGACAACTTTCTAAAAGTGTTCACCCCACTTCAAGACCGGCATGTCCCCCTCACAAGAAGGAGAGTGAGGGGCACTACAACTAAATGGTTCCATGGTGGCCTGTACACTCTCATGAGGCAAAAGGATAAATGCTGGGTGAGGTATAAGAGCTCTCTATCCAGCACGGATCTCCAGAATTACAGGCAACTGAGGAACTCTTGCAAGAGAGCCATTTGCTCAGCCAAAAGTGAATACTGTCAGTCCATCCTGCTCTCCCCAGCCAAAAATCTGAGGACTTTCTGGCAGAGAATAAAGAAAGTGGTGGGTGGGACCACACAAGCGCAGGTCACTGACATGCTCATTGATGGGGTTAACTGCAACAACCTCCTCACTCTTGCCAATGCCTTCAACGTTCAGTTCACAGACCTGCCTGCTTTACCCATAATGCCGCACTACCCTGCTGGCCGGGCCTCCTCACCCAGAGGGACAACCCCCCCATGGCTCTTTTACCTCAAGACAATAACTGACATGGAGGCCCAGAAGCTCCTGGCAGGTCTATCCCCACACAATGGAGCTGGGCATGATTGCCTCAAGCCCAAGCTGCTGAGGCTAGGGTGGCTTCAATACTAGCCTGGCCTATAGCCCATGTCTTCAACACATCACTCACCTCAGGCATAGTCCCGGACATCTGGAAGATGGCTAAGGTGATACCTGTACCCAAGCAAGGGGACACAAAAGACCTCAAGAACTACCGTTCCATTGCAATCCTATCAGCGATCAGCAAGCTCCTGGAAAAGGTAGTCGCCTCTCAGGTCACCCACTACATACAGACCTACAACCTTCTCTCCCCTGCCCAACATGGTTTTAGAAAGGGGCATAGCACCTCCACGGCCCAAGCAGTTGTCACCTCAGAGATCAGGTCTGCTGCGGACCGAGGTGAACTGACAGGGGCCATCTTTGTTGATCTATCAAAGGCCTTTGATCAGGTTGACCATACATTACTGTGCTCCTCTCTCCTGTCACTTGGCTTCTCCTTCCCAGCTCTTGCATGGATCAGTAATTACTTGATGGACAGGCATCAATACACCAATTTCAACAAGGTCCTTTCTGAGCCTGCCCAGGTAAACTGCAGAGTCCCCCAGGGCTCTGTCCTGGGGCCTTTCCTGTTCTCTCTCTTCATAAATGAGCTACCCTTGGCTCCAGCTCAAGGGTCCTCAGTGCTGTATGCAGACGACCTAGTCATCATGGCCAAATCCCAGGACATCGCCACCATTAACACCAAGCTAAATTTGGACTTCAACCACATCCAAACTTGGTTACAGGGCCACATACTTGTTATTAACCTACAGAAGATGCAGGCCATGCTATTTGGCTCAGATGCCAAGCTAAAAACTGCCCCGGATTCACTACAGATCTCTGGGGCTCATGGGTCACCGCTGACTGTTGCAGGCTCAGTCAAGTACCTGGGGGGTGACTCTTGACCCACAGCTGGATATGAACCAGCACATATGAAATACATGCAAGGCCTCAAACTGCAAGCTGGGACAGGCTTACAGAACAAAAAGCTGTCTTACTCCAGCTGCCCATCTTGCTCTAGCCAGGGGAGTCCTCCTACCTACGCTCTGCTACGGACTAATCTCCTTTGCCCATGTTGCAAAAACTAGTCTAGTAAAGTGGGACTCAGCGTACAACAACATATGCCATTTTACGCTCTCAGCCCCATGCCTCACTCACCACTGTAAGCTTTACACCCAGCTTGAGTGGCTCCCACTGGAAACGCACCGCTCTTATGTCATGGGCAACTTCATTGACAATATTGTCAGAACTGCCACCCCTCAAAACCTTGCTGAGACCCTTGCTCCTGATACACCCTCCTACAACCTGCAATCCAGTGGCTCCCATGCCCTCCTGGTACCTAAAACCTGCACACAAATGGGGGCCTGAGCCTTCGCAGCTTATGCGCCCAGGGTTTGGAACTCACTTCCAACTAGCACTCACTCCTCCCCTTCGCACCAGAGCTTTAAAGTCTCCCTTTGGGGTTTTCTCAAAACGGCTGCCACTTGTCTCTGCACTAGACAAACCCTCTCTGCCTAAGATGCCCCAAGAAACTGAGTTGCTACCTAAGCATAAAGACTTGGGCAGAGCACAACTATGCTCATACTCCTCCTGCTCTCACAGCATCTATGAGAATGGACCTTTCAAGCCCACCGGCAAAACAGGGTGAGCACTAGAACTGTGCACTTCTTTCTTTTGCACTGGGCCATCTCTATCCCTGCTATGACTCCCCCGTATTCCAACTGCTAACCTTACAACTTGCTGCCTGGAGCATTGAACTCAAACTGCACTTCTTCCTACTGACTGCAATGTTTAATACTGTACTGTAATCCCTGTTTATGGTATTGTTGTCTTACGGTGTCCCTGTGTTCTGATTACTTTATATTAACTCTTCACTACTATTTGCCTGATGAAATCTGATGCTTGTAAAGTCTCTGTTGTGCTAATTCTATGTAATGTAAGCCTCCACTTCTATTTGCCTCATGTTCATGTATGTACCAAATTATGTACCTTGTAATCTCCCTGGTCGTACCTGAAAATAGGCACTTGGCTGTCTAGTGTGCTTACCTGGTTAACAAAAGCAAATAAATAAATATCATTCTGTTAATTTTCCATCTCCAGGACATTTCTTTCTATTTGTGGCTGTGAATCATGCTCCATTTCCTCTAGGAGCATTTTTCCCCTGTTGCCTCTACTTTGCCTGAAACCAGGGAGGAGGCAATCTACCTAGTTTCTTCCACATCCATCCATTCTTCACCTCCAGTGGCCATCTTGCCAAGCAGCCAAATGGCCAAGGGTTCCCCCTACAGCTCAGTAAGGGAATTTTCCCGGTGTCCTGGCCAAATTTCTTCCCATTCACTGGAAATGCCACAAACAGCTTAATTTGGTTCAATCTAACTTGGCATTCATCTGTGGGGAACTGTGATGGGGAGGGGCAGCTGCAAAGCAGGGTGCTAGCTGTACACTCGAGTAGACTTGATAGACTGTGTGGCCTGTCTATGCTGGCAGGCAACTAAGTAAGTAAAATAATGCACATGGTTTTGACCATTTTAGTGAAACAATTCTATAACAAGCATTTGTCAATGCCGAATGTTGCTTGCTTCTATGTGCTGTTTAGGTATTTGGAAGTCATTGGAGTGCAAATATTGAAAATTTGCGAACTTACGAGCGTAGGAACTGCGCAACGCACGCTCATAAAACAGTCATTGTTAGGAAATTTTTCACAAAATTTTCAACATAGCCATTTTAAGACCTCTGCTCATGAACAGTGTCACTGTGATTTTGTTAATGTGTTCCATACATTGAGTTTGCACACCGACTGCATTGGCGCATATGGCGGAAACACGCTTTGGGCAGGATGTGAAAATGACAGCTGTACTGTTCATAAGGAGTGTGGTAAAATGGCAATGTTGAAAATCTGGAGTGGAAATATTGAAAATTCGCAAACCCACGAAGCGCGTGGGGAACTGTGCAACGCACACCGTGAAACAGTCATTTTTAGAATTCTTTCATTAAATTTCAACATTGCCATTTTAAGATCTCTGCTCATGAACAGTGACACTGTAATTTTCTTAATGTGTCCCATACACTGAGTTCGCGACACCGACTGCGCCATTGTGCGCTACATGGGTGGAAACACATTTTGGGTGAGATGTGAAAAATGACAGCTGTACTGCTCATAAGAAGGTGTGGTAAAATGACAATGTTGAAAATCTGGAGTGAAAATATTGAAATTTCGCGAATTCACGAGCTCTGCGAGGAACTGCGCAACGCACGCCATAGAACAAGTTTGCTTTTTTGATTTTGATCACCTCAACATATCTTCTCATGAACGTTGTCACGTTACGGTAGGCTATTCGGCGGGTGATTTCGCAGTCACTGCGCCGAAATCACCTTCGGGCCCGAATAACGCCATGACAGTGACATCATTCATGAGAAGGGTCCTAAAACCACATGTTGAAAATTTGGTCAAAAATTCCCAAAATGCCTGAGATATGCAATAAAGTTGAACCCCCATCTAGCCCATTATACAGCTTACTGGCATTTCCTCAGTTGGCGGTCGGCTTTGAAGAGTGAAGACGGTTCCCGTCCACTGAAGATTGTCGCACCAGAGTCCGGAGGTAAGTAGTGGGTGGAGTGGGGAGGCTAGTGCGCAGGGTGGGTGCGGGTTGTGGGGTCGGGAGACGCTACCGCTGGACCGCTTTTTGTTTTACAGGTTAAAAAAAAAGACATCATGGACGCTGCCATGCTGGGTGGGCCCAGCGTGGCACAAGGACAGGGGGCTTCAGCCGACGGAGTTGGGCACCTGCTCGTGAGACTGATTGCCACGCTGGGGTGGGCTCCCGCGTGGCACCAACCAGTGGGGCGCAGCTCAGCCGTCCGGGATTGGGCACCCCGCCGGCTGGCACAGTACATGGGGCGCACACCTGCCTGTGGGGCTATTTTATCATTGCTCAGTGAAGCGTAGCTCCCCCTTACAACTGTTTGCCACTGCATTTTGGAGCGTGTCATAGCTCCAAAATGCATTGGCTTAAAGGGGCCATGCCTGCCAGCTCACTGACTGAATTGGAGGAGGAGGTGACACACTTCCGAAATCTCCGATGATGGCACTATGTTTCTTGCACATGCGTGTACACAACATAAAAAGGGAAAAAAGAACTAGTTTGCACTATAGAGAGGCATACAGCTCTCAGACTGTGACTCCAATGATGTCATCATCGAACACTTTAGGCCATTTTAGGAAGCAGGTAAGGCAGTTTTTTTGAAATCAGAAGGCTGATTTTACATTTTTCGAATGCATTGGAACCACATTTAGGTAAATTTCATAAATGTAGGAGGGGCACATGTGAGGACGTCACCACGTGTTACGTGGAGGATTCCAAGATGACCAAGTGAACAATGCGCCACAGCACCAGGCTTAGAGAATCTCCACTGGTTAATATGTGCGTCAGTATGAAACAGATGGTGAAATGAGTAGAAAAAGAAGAATGAACAATTGCACTTTCAGATTCTGCCCTATATATTTTGCTTTTTATGTTTCTTCTTTAGCCGAAGATTAGCAGAAAATCAAGAAAAAAGGAGCGATAAAACAGAGAAACAACAACAAGGTGTTTGTATAAAAATGCTTAAGTAGGTAAACTACTTCAATTTTCTGTCTTTAATTTGAATATGTGGCGGGGCGGTAGTGGAAGAAGTGAAAAGAACGTGACATGTTTAGATTAATGCAGGTGCTAAACCCTTCTTTTGCATTCTGGTTTCTCTTTGTATTTCTCTCTTATTTTTCTCTGATGGAGTGGCAATGGATTTAGCTTCTCTTTTTGGAACAGTCGCAATAGAGGAATAGAGGGGAATGTTGAAAGCAGTCTGACAAGTGAAGGAACTGACAGAGGACTCACTGCAACAGAAGAAAAAGAGAACAGCAAAAGATAGCAAAATAAATAGAACAACCAGAAAACAAATAATTCAGCTATCCCCGAGTCTGCCTGATTTGACTGCAAGTACTGAGGTACAGGATTCAGTTTTATCTCCACTACCAGCAATACCACAGATAGAAGGAGTAAATGGGTAAGAGTTTGGATTTTCTAAAACGAAAGGAAGCAAATAAAGTGAATGATTGGGCACATTGTGAGGGAATGCAAGCTGAAGAGATATGTAAAGGAATCTTAAGCATGGAAGGCGGTGGCAAATAAGACACATGGGATGGAAGGCAGGAGAAGAAAAAAAAAGAAAAAGAAACTGAGGACATAATAGTGAAAGAAAAACTGTGAAATAGGAATATGTGGGCCTTATGGTATATGAGTCTCAAGGGGACAAGAAGCCATAGAAGAAGCAGGAGGCAATACATAGAGGCATGTGAAAATGAAGAAAACGTGGAAACTTTTATGAGCATAAATGGACTAGATAGTAAAAGGAAAGAGGGTCAAAGAAGTGCATCACAGGAAATTAAAAATTAACAAAATGTGGAAATCCTACAAGCAATGACAATTACAAAGACAGAAATGTTAAGTGCCTTGGGTGAGAGTAAAGGCTAATTTTCAGTAGTGACGGAATTACTGCAGGACCTAAATTTTAAATTGGAAAATCTAACTCTCAGAACAAACAAATTGGAAGATAGAATGTCTAAAATAGAGGATAATGCAATTACATACCCAAATAAATTCACTTTATTAGAAAAACAGGTACAGTTACTTCAAAGAGAAAATGGCTGAGCAGGAGAATCGAGCTAGGAGAGGAAATGTGAGACTTTGCAAGATTCCAGAACGACTAGAAGGTACAGCGGATCCGCTACCCTTCTTTGAGAAAATAGTTATAATATCTTTAGACAGAAAATATCCAGAAGAGAAGGTTACGCTGGACAGAGCACATAGAGCAGGCTCTAGATTTTCAAGTAATTCTAACTATGCACAAACTGTGTTCATTAAGCCATTGAGATATCAAGATCGAGAAGCAATATTATACAAAGCAAAGGTCTCAAAGGGTTTGGAATTTGAACACATAAAATTTAATGCCTACCCAGATATGTTAGCAGATACCACAGAAAGAAGAAAATGGTACAGTCCATTTAGGCAGATGCTTTACAAACAAGCATTTGTCAATACTGAATGTTTGCTTGCTGGCATTGGCATTGGTAGTGTAGGAGTTACAGAGCTGCATAATAGGAATGACAGTGAAGTATCGAACTGAAGCCAACCCCACCACCACCCTGCAGAGAGTAACAGGCATTGGGGTGTGCCTTTGGGTTTTCAGGCATAACGGCCATGCCATTTCACCACACCCTACCCTACAGACACTAACAAGTGTCACAGTGCCTTGTGGTCTTTGGCCCTTATACGCACCCCATTCCATCAGGAAATATGGTGAGATGGGTGCGGTATAGGAGAATGGGTGAACTTTGGGCTGAAGAGCCCAAGGCATACCTCAATGCCTCTCACTGGCTGCAGGTGTGGAATGGTATGAGCATTACAGGCAGAATCCCAAGTCACACCCCTGATGCCTGTCATTCTCTACAGGGTGGGGCGTTATGGTTGGAAACCCAACACGTCAGGCATTTCGTTGGTATTTTCATCAAATTTTCAACATGGTTTTTGTGACCCCTACCTCATGAACAGTGGCAATATCAATTTGTTACATAAAGCTGCTCTTGCACAGCGATACTACGATTTAGCACCATAGGTGCAAAACACATTCGAACAGGATGTGAAAATGACAGCTGTACTGTTCATGAGGAGGTGTAAAATGGCAATGTTGAAAATCTGCAGTAAAATATTAAAAACTGGTGAAGTCACGGCGTGCATAGAAACTGTGCAGTTAGCACACCATAATGTAATTAGTTTGGGATTTTTACAGCAGATTGTCAACACAGGCATTTTGGGACCTCTGATCATGAACAGTATCACTGTGATTTTCTTTATCTGTCCCGAACAATGATTTCCCACAGCGACCATGCATCTCTGTGCTGAAAGTGTGAAACAATTTCGCCACGTTAGGAATATGACAGCTGTACTGTTCATAAGGAAGTGTGGAAAATGCCACTGGTGAAAATCTGGACTGAAAATGTTACAAAGGAAACTACAGACCTGTCAGTCTGATCTCTGTGGTAGGGAAAGTGATGGAGTCACTTCTGAAGGAAAGAATAGTCGAGTACCTAGAGGCCAGTGGAGCACAGGACCCAAGGCAGCATGGGTTCACAGCGGGAAGGTCATGTCAGACGAATCTAATAGATTTCTTTGACTGGTGACCAAAGTAGTAGACCAGAGAGGGGCTGTGGACATGGCCTACCTAGACTTTAGCAAGGCATTTGACACAGTCCCACACAAAAGATTAATAGCAAGTTAACCAGCCTGGGAGTGGGACCCAGGGTGGTAGCCTGGGCAAGCATTGGCTGGACAACAGGACACAGAAGGTAATTGTAAATGGAGTCCATTCTGAAGAAAGGGGGTTACTAGTGGGCACCGCAGGATTCAGTATTGGTCCAGTCTCTTTAATGTCTTCATCAGTGACATTGCAGAGGGACTGGAAGGAAAGTATGCCTTTGCAGATGACACAAAATCTGCAACAGGGTTGATACACAAGAAGGCGTGGAAAGGATGAAAAGGGACTTGGCAAGGTTGGAGGAATGGTCAGAAGTATGGCAGCTAGGATTCAATGCAAAGAAGTGAAATAATGCACCTGGGAAACAAGAACCCAGGGAAGAATACACAATGGGTGGGGAGGTAGTAACAACAACAAAAAGGAAAGGGACCTGGGAGTAATCATATCAGGATGACCTAAAGGTGGGCAAGCAATGTGAGAGGGCAGCAAGGAGGGCTGGGGGATACTGGGATGCATAGGAGGCATCACCAGTGGAAAACAGGAAGTTATTATCCCTCTGTACAGACAGTCGGTGAGACCCCATCTGGAGTACTGTGTCCAGTTCTGGAGACCCCATCTCCGCAAGGACATAGACAGGATAGAGGCAATCCAGAGGAGGGTGACTAAAATGGTGCAGGGTCTGCAAGAAGCCGTATGAGGAGAGACTAAAGGAGCTTAATATGTATACCCTTGAGGAAAGAAGGGAGAGGGGGGACATGATAAAACTTTAAGGACCTCAAGTGGAATCAACAAAGTCCAAGAGGGTAGCATTTTTCAAAAAGAGACTTGCAAGAACAAGGGGACACAATTTAAAGATAGAAGGGGGCGGCTCAGAGGTCATTTTAGGAAGTATTTTTCACAGAGAGGGTTGTGGATGCATGGAATGGCCTTCCGGTGGAGGTTCTGGAGTCAAAAACTGTGGCAGAATTCAAGAATGCATGGGACAGACATAAGGCAATTCTTGTGGGGGGTAGGAAGAAATAGGCTGTTGGTTAACTAGGATCTGCGGCCTATCCTGTAGGTAGGGAAATGGGCAGACTAGATGGGCCTAGCGGTCCTTATCTGCCGTCAAAGTCTATGTTTCTATGTTTCTAAAGTCATGAACTTACAAGGGTGCGTGGAAACTGCGCATTGCTCACTCGTAACAGAGTCATTTTATGAACTTTTGCCACTAAATTTTCAACATAGCCATTTTAAGACATCTGCTCATGAACAGTGTAACTGTGATTTTCTTAATCTGTCCCAAACATTGCTTTCGCACACCAACTGCACCATTGTGTGCTACATGTGCGGAAACACATTTTGGGCGACGTGAAAAATGACAGCTGTACTGTTCATAAGGAAGTGTAATAAAATGGCAATGTTGAAAATCTGGAGGAAAATATTGAAAATTGGCAAACTTAGTTAGCAAGAGTAGGAACTGCGCAACGCATGCTCGTAAAACAGTAATTTTTAGGAATTTTTTCACCAGATTTTCAATATAGCCATTTTAAGACCTCTGCTTATGAACAGTGTCACTGTGATTTTCTTAATGTGTCCCCATACATTAATTTCGCACACCGACTGCGCCATTGTGTGCTACATGGGCTGAAACATGTTTTGGGCAAGATGTGAAAAATGACAGCTGTACTGCTCATAAGGAGGTGTGGTAAAATGGCAATGTTGAAAATCTGGAGTGAAAATATTGAAAATTCACAAACTTACTACGCAGCATAGAACTGCGCAACGATGCTGGTAAAACAGTCATTTTAGAATTTTCCACCAAATTTTCAACATAGGCTTTTGAGAGCCCATCTTATGAACAGTTGTAGTGTCGTTTTGTTACTCAGTCCCGAAAGGTGATTTTGCACAGTGACTGCGAAATCACCCTTCAGGTCCGATTAACGCCATGACAGTGAGAGCATTCATGAGAAGGGGTCTCAAAAACCCCATGTTGAAAATTTGGTGCAAAAATTCCAAAAAATGCCTGAGATATGCAGCAAAGTTGAAAAAACCCTATCTATCCCATTATACAGCTTACCGGCATTTCCTCAGTTCGTGGTCGGCTTTGAAGAGTGCAGACGTGTTCCGGTCCACTGAAGATCGGCGCCCAGAGTCCGAAGATAAGTATAAATTGGGGGGTGTGGGGAGGCAGGGTCTGCGCTGTGGATGACTTGTGGTGGGGGCAGAGACAGCTGACCGGACCGTTTTGCTTTTGCAGGTTTTGGGTTTTGCAAAAAGGACAACGAGATTTGCAACGCTGGGTGGGCTCAGCGGCACAAGGACGGCTGTTTGGAGTGGAGCCGACGGGGGATTGGGCACCATCGCTATAGTGATATGTAGCCACGCTTGGGGGGCAACCCAGCGTGGCATGTGGAACTTGTTTGGGGGCGACAGCACAGTCGACAGGGGATTGGGCACCCCGCCGCTATACAGTGTGTGCGGTAGCGGCACGCAGTGTCCGTGTGTGTGGTAGAGGAGCACGCATGAGCAGGGGATATCTTATTGCTGCTCACTGAAGTGTAGCTCCCCCTTTCAACTGTACTCCACTGCATTTTCGACTGCTGTCGTAGACAGCTCCAGCAGCCACTGGAGAACTGCGGCCACGCCTGCAAACACACTGACTGAATTGGAAGAGGGCTGCCACACCTCTGAAAACACAGATTATGGCACTATGTTTCTTGCACATGCGAGCAAGCAAACATAACAAGTATTTGTCACTGCCGAATGTTTGTTTGCTGGCATTGGCAGTGTAGGAGTTAGAAAGCTGCATAATAGGAATGGCAGTGAAGTATTGAATTGAAGTCAACCCCACCACCACCCTGCAGAGACTGACAGGCATTGCGCTGTGCCTTTGTCATCAGGCATAACGGCCACGCCATTTCACCACACCCTACCCCGCAGACACCGACAAGTGTCACGGTGTGGCTTAGGGTCTTTGGCCCTTATGCTCACCCCATTCCATCAGGAAGTATGGTGAGATGGGTGCTGCAGAGGAGAATGGGGTGAACTTTGAGGCCGAAGAATCCAAGGCACACCTCACTGGCTGCAGGGTGTAGAATGGTATGAGCATTACAGGCAAGAATCCCAAGTCACACTCCTGATGCCTGTCAATCTCTACAGGGTGGGGCGTTATGGTCAGAAATCCTAACGCCTCAGGCGTTCGTTGGCATTTTCAGTCCAAATTTTCAGCATGGGTTTTTTGTGATCCCCACCTTACGAACAGTGGCAGTATCAGTTTATTACCCGAAAGCTGATTTTTCAGAGCGACTACTCCATTAGGCACCACAGGTGCAGATACACATTTTGAACAGGATGTGAAAAATGACAGCTGTGTTGTTCATGGGGAGGTGCAAAAAATGGCAATGTTGAAAATCTGCAGTGAAAATATTTAAACAAGCATTTGTCAATGCCGAATGTTTGCTTACTGGCATTGGCAGTGGTAGTGTAGAAGTTACAGAGCTGTGTAATAGGAATAGCAGTGAAGTATTGAACTGAAGCCAACCCCACCACCCTGCAGAGAGTGACAGGCATTGGGGTGCATTTGGGTCGCCAGGCATAACGGCCATGCCATTTCACTCACACCCCACCCTGCAGAGACTGACAAGTGTCACGTGTTCCTTGGGGTCTTTGGCCTTATGCGCACCCCATTTCATTAGGAAATATGGTGAGATGGAAGCATATAGGAGAATGGGGTAAGTTGTAGATTTAAGAGTCCAAGGCATACCTCGATGCCTCTCAGTGACTGCAGGGTGTGGAATGGTATGGCATCACAGGCAAGAATCCCAAGTCACACCCCTGATTCCTGTCATTCTATATAGAGTTGGGCGATTAGTTGAAAAGTCTAATACCTCAGGCATTCATTGGTATTTTAACTCCAAATCTTCAACATGTTTGTTTTGTGACCCCACCTCACGAACAGGGGAATATCAGTGGTAGTGCAAAGCTGCTTATGACAGTGACTACAGGATTTAGCACCACAGATGCAAACATATTCCAACAGGCTGTAAAAATGGCAGCTGTACTTTTCATGGGGAGGTAAATGACTATGTTGCAAATGTAGTAAAAATATTTAAAAAATGGTGAAGTCACAAGCGTGACATAGAAACTGTGCAAATTTAATCTCATTATATAAGTAGGTTGGGATATTTTATAGCAGATTGTCAACTCAGGCATTTTGAACCTCCGATCATGAACAGTGTCACTGTGATTTTCTTTATCTGTGCCCGAACAATGATTTCCCATAACGACCACGCATCTCTGCACTGAAAGTGTGGAAACACACTTTGGCCATCAGAAAAATGGCAGCTGTACTGTTCATAAGGAAGTATGAAAAATGCCACTAGTGAAAATCTAGACTGGAAATATTACAAAGTCATGAACTAACGAGGATGCATGGAAACTGCACAATGCTCACTGTAACACAGTCATTTTATGGACTTTGTCACCAAATTTTCAACATAGCCATTTTAAGACCTCTGCTCATGAACAGTGTAACTGTGAATTTCAATCTGTCCTAAACATTGCTTTGCGACACCAACAGCACCATTGTGCGCTACATGTGCGATAACACATTTTGGGTGACATATGAAAATTGCAGCTGTACTGTTCATAAGGAAGTTTAATAAATGGACATGTTGAAATCTAGAGGAAAATATTAAATTTGCAAACCAACAGTATGCATAGGAATCTGCAACGACGCCGGTGAAAGTCATTTTTAGGCATCTTTTCACCAAGTTTTCAACATAGCCATTTTAAGACCTCTGCTCATGAACAGTGTCGCTGTGGTTTTGTTAATGTTTCCATACATTGAGGTTGCACACCGACTCGCGCCATTATGCGCTACATGGGCAGAAACACATTTTGGGCAGATGTGAAAATGACAGCTGTACTGCTCAAGGAGGTGTGGAAAATGGCAATGTTGAAAATCTGGAGGAAATATTGAAAATTCACAAACCCACGAGCGTAGTGGAACTGTGCAACGCATACACTTAAAAAAACAGTCATTTTTAGAATTCTGTCACCAAATTTTCAACATTGCCATTTTAAGATCTCTGCTCATGAACAGTGACACTGTGATTTTCTTAATATGTCCCATACACTGAGTTTGCTAGAACGACTGCGCCATTGTGCGCTACATAAGGCGGAAAATGTTTTGGTGAGATGTGAAAATGACAGCTGTACTGCTCATAAGAAGGTGTGGAAAAATGGCAATGTTGAAAATCTGGAATGGAAATATTGAAAATTAAGAACCTATGAGCGCAGTGTAGGAACTCGCTAACACACACTCGTAAAACAGTCATTTTAGGAATTTTTCACCAAATTTCAACATAGCCATTTCAAGACCTCTGCTCATGAACAGTGTCACTACAATTTTCTTAATTTGTCCCGACATTGATTTCCATGACCGACCGCGTACGCATTCTGCGCTACAAGGGTGGAAACACATTTTGGGTGAGATGTGAAAAATGACAGCTGTACTACTCATAAGATGGTGTGGTGAAATGGCAATGTTGAAAATCTGGAGTGAAAATATTGAAATTTCGCGAACTTACGAGCCTGCGTAGGAACTGCGCAACGCTCATTAAACAGTCATTTTGGAATTTTGGCACCAAATTTTCAACATGGGGGTTTTGGGCCCCTTCTCATGAATGAAGTCACTGTCATGGTGGTATTTGGTCCTGAAGGGTGATTTCGCAGTCACTGCGCAGTCACTATGCGAAATCACCCTTCGAGCCCGAATAACGCCATGACAGTGACATCATTCATGAGCAGGGGTCCCAAAAACCACATGTTGAAAATTTGGCACAAAAATTCCCAAAAATGCCCGAGATATGCAATAAGGTTGAACCCCTCCTGTCTAGCCCATTATACAGCTCACCGGCATTTCCTCAGTTCGCGGTCGCCTTTGAAGAGTGCAGACGTGTTCCCGGTCCACCGAAGATCGTCGCACCAGAGTCCGGAGGTAAGTGTGGGGTGAGAGGGGGGTGTGGGGAGGCTGGTGTGCAGTGGTGGGTGCGGGTTGTGGGAGGGGTTGCAGAGATGCGCCAGTGGGACAGTTTTGTTTTCAGGGTACAAAAAAAAGCGTCGCGGATTGCCAGCCATGCTGGGGTGGCTCCCAGCATGGCACAAGGACTTTGGAGTGTTCAGCCGACAGGGATTAGGCACCCCGTCGGCAAAAAAACAAAAAGCGCAGATCTGTTTGCCACGCTGGGTGGGCTCCCGCGTGCACAATGACTTACGGAGGCGCATTCAGCCGACGGGGATTGGGCACCCCGTGAACATACTTGATTGCCCACGCTGGGGTGGGCTCCCAGCGTGGCAGAAACTATTGGAGGGAGGGAGACAAACAGTTCAGCCAGCGGGGATTGGGCACCCCGTCGGCTACTCCCCTTACATGTAGAAGCGCGCCACGCCTGTGGCTGGGGGAGCTGCGGAGCAGCTCTTATCACTGCTCACTCAAGCATAGCTCCCCTCAACTGGATGCCTCTGCATTTTGGAGCGTGTCAGACAGCTCCAAAATGCATTGGCTTACAGGGCCACGCCTGCCAGCACAGTGCCTGAATTGGAGGAGGAGGTGACACACCTCCGAAATCTCCATTCACGGCACTATGTTTCTTGCACATGCGTGCAAGCAAACATAAAAACTGGTGAAGTCACGAGCATGTGTAGAAACTGTGCAACGCACACCCATAATGCAATTAGTTTGGGAATTTTTTACAGAAGATTGTCAACACAGGCATTTTGAAACCTCCACTCATGAACTGTGTCACTGTGATTTTCTTAATCTGTCCTGAACAGTGATTTCCCACAGCGACCACGCATTTGTGCGGTGGAAGTGCGAAAACACATTTCGGCCATGATGTAAAAAATGACAGCTGTACTGTTCATAAGGAAGTGTGGAAAAATGCCAGTGGTGAAAATGTGGACTGAAAATATTAGAAATCCATGAACTTACGAGCGTGCGTGAAACTGCACAATGGTCGCTCGGAACACAGTCATTTTATGGACTTTTTTCACCAAATTTTTAACATAGCCATATTAACACCTCTGCTCATGAACAGTGTCACTGTGATTTTCTTAATCTGTCCCAAACATTGATTTCGCACACCGAGTGCACCATTATGCGCTACATGCACGGAAACACGTTTTGGGCAAGATGTCAAAAAATGACAGCTGTACTGCTCATAAGGAGGTGTGGTAAAATGGCAATGTTGAAAATCTGGAGTGAAAATCTTGAAAATTTGTGAACTTATGAGCGTGCGTAGGAACAGCGCAAACGTATGATTGTAAAACAGCCTTTTTATGGGAATTTTTCACCAAATTTTCAACATAGGGTTTTTGGGTGTCTACCTCATGAACTGTGACACTGTCATTTCGTAAATCGGTCCTGAAAGGTGGTTCCATGCAGTGACCACGAAATCACCTTTCGGGGCCGATTAACAAAATGACAGTGGCAGAATTCATGAGGTGGGGTCCCAAGAACCCCATGTTGAAAATTTGGTGGAAAAATTCCCAAAAATGCCTGAGATATGTATCAAAGTTGAAAAAAAACCCTATTTATTCCATTATACAGCTTACCGGCATTTCCTCAGTTCGCGGTCAGGTTGAAGACTGCAGATGGGTTCCTGGTCCACCGAAGATCATGGCGCCAGACCCCGGAGGTAAGTATGGGGTGAGAGGGGGGTGTGGGGAGGCAGGGTGCGCAGAGGGTGGGCAGTCAGGGCAGTCAGAAAGGGAAGGTTTTTTCTTGCATTTTTTTTTGTCTTACACAACGTGGGTCTTGTGCCATGCTGGGGTGGGCTCCAAGCATGGCAGCTGGAAGGTTGTTTGTGGAGGGAGCAGTGGAGCCAACAGGGGATTGGGCACCCCCGTCAGCCATACAGACTGTTGCCAAGCTGTGGTGGGCTCCCAGCGTGGCACACAGTAGTCTGTCAGGGGGGGAACAGTGGAGCCGACAGGGGATTGGACACCCCCGATGGCCATACGGACTGTTGTCACACTGGGGTGGGCTCCCAGCATGGCACCTGGAACTCTGTTGGGGAGTGCAGCAGAGCCGACGGGGATTGGCACCCCTGTCGGCCATACAGTGTGAATGCGTGGGGGTGCATGAGCCGCATAATATGCATGTCGCGTGTGTGTGTGTATGGGGGGAGCTGCTCACTAAAGCTGAGCTCTCCCTTTCTCATTGTATGGCACTGCAGTTTCAATTGCTGTTATAGACAGCTGCAGTATTCATTGGTGAACTTTGGCCGCGCCTGCAAACACACTGACTTTATTGGAAGACAGCGTGCCACATCTACAAAAACTCGGATGATGGTACTATGTTTCTTGCACATGCGTGCAAGTAAACAAAAAAGGACTAGAAAGACCAATGTTAACCATCCTTATTAGGAAAGGAATTTTAAAGAATAGCTGCTAACAGTTGTGGATCCAGCTGTGTACTGAAGTGGCACCTGCTACGCACTTGGGCCGGCAAGCAGTACCTGTTTTAGCCAAATCTGAGCTTTAAAGGGGAGCATTTTACATTTTTCACAGAAAGTGCTACCCTCTTGATGAAACTGCTACCCCCTTGAAAATATTCTAGATTCACCTTTTGACTAGCCACAAATCTGGTTGAAGCAGGCCTAGTTCATGTATGTAGTAGTCAAGGTGTGCTGAACCAGTGAACAGAATAGATGAAGAAGGGGCCCAACAGCAGAGCTGGTTTTGGATGGTATTATGTTACCTGTTGATCAGTACACTAGGTAACTTGCAAGATACAGTGGATGTAAATATAGACTAGCATATGACACTGTATATAACAGAGGAAATTTAGGAGAAATATAAGAAAGGACTTTTCACTGAGAGGGTGGTGGATGCCTGGAATGGACTGCCAGATGAGGTAGTAAGGGCTGAAACTGTCTCTGGCTTTAAGCATGCATGAGACAGACACAGGGGGTGCTGAGAGTGTGTGGGATGGGGTTGACTTAACTGGGGGGTCAAGGGGAAATCAGGCAACAATCGGAGGGGGGCAAGGGTATACTCAAAAGGTAAGAGTATCATGGGGCAGACTAGGTGGGCCATATTGGTCCTTATCTGCTGGCAGTTGTATGTATGTATGTATATGTGTATGTGTGTAATAAGAGTTGATAAAGCAATGGGGCCAGATGGGGTGCACCCCAGGGTCCCTAAAGAACTAAGAGAGGTGGTGGCTGAACCTCTTGCTATCCTGTTTAGCTGATCACTAGAAACAGGGGAGGTACCCAAAGACTGGAGGATAGCAGATGTAGTCCCCTTATACAAAAGTGGGAACAAAGAGGAAGCGGGGAACTATAGACCAGTCAGCCTCACCTCGGTAGTGGTGAAAATCATGGAAGCACTACTGAAGGAGATTGGTGGAACATCTGTTTGTCAATGGACTACAGGACCCAAGGCAGCATGGTTTCACCAGGGAAGGTCATGTCAGACCAACCTCATTGAATTTTTGACTGGGTGACTAGGGGAATTGGATCAGGGGAGGGCAGTGGATATGGCCTATCTGGACTTCAAGCAAGGCCTTTGACACTGTGCCATAGAAGACCATTGCACAAACTGGGGGAATATGGGTGTGGGCAGAACAGTAGTGCGGTGGGTAGGTAACTGGCTGGGCAGCAGGACACAGAGGGTGGTGGTAAATGGCTGTCACTCCACAGAGGGAAGAGTGACCAGTGGGTACCGCAGGGATCAGTGCTGGGACGGTACTGTTCAATATCTTCATCAGTGACATTCTTGGGACCCAGAAGGCAGAAGTTCACTGTCTGCTGATGACACAAAGCTCTGTAACAGAGTAGACACACCAGAGGGTGTAGACAGAATGAGAAGGGACCTGCAGAAACTTGAAGAATGGTCTGGGGTTTGGCAGTTGAAATTCAAAGCAAGGAAGTGCAAGATAATGCATATGGGGCACAAAAACCCAGGCACAATATATCAGTTGGGGGGTGAGGATATAGCATGCACCAAGCAGGAAAGGGATCTTGGGGTTATCATCTCTGATGACCTCAAGGCAGGGAAACAGTGTGACAAGGCAGCAGGTAAAGCAAATAGGATGCTGGGATGTATAGGCAGGGGCATCACCAGCAGGAAAAGGGAGGTCATAATTCCTCTATACAAGACACTAGTGAGGACGCACCTGGAGTACACTGTGCAGTTTGGAGACCTTACCTACGTAAGGACATAGACAGGGTAGAGAAGGTTCAGAGGAGGGCAACAAAGATGGTGCATGGATTGCATCACAAGTCCTATGAGGACAGGTTGAAGGCACTGAACATGTACTCCCTGGAGGAGAGAGGAGAGGAGGGAGAGGGGATATGATAGAGACATACAAGTATCTTACAGGGAGGAACAGGGTGCAGGAATGCACTATTTTTAAGCAAAAATGATGTTCCAGGACTAGAGGGCATGGGATGAAGTTGGAGGGAGGACGATTCAGAGGAAACGTGAGGAAGAATTTCTTCACAGAACGGGTGGTGGACAAGTGGAACACCATGCCAGAGGAAGTGGTGGGGGCTGAAACAATCACGGGATTTAAGAATGCATGGGATAGACATAAAGGAATTCTGGAGGTCAGGGGTAAGGGGCAACAGACTTCTTGGAAAACATAAACTGAACTTACAGACTTAAATGGGCAGACTGGGTGGGCCATAGGCCCTTATCTGCCGACACTGTCTATGTATCTATGTATCTATGTGTGTGTATCTACAATGACTTGCAAAAGTATTCTACCCCCTTGAAAGTTGTCAGATTTGTCTGAATGACAAATGATACATTGAGATTTTGTTCTGTGTAATATTTTATTTAAAAAGACTGACCCTCAAAATAATTATTTTAAAGTGACATTGGTTTTATGTTAGAAAATATTTTTAAGAAAAATAAATAACTGAAATATGCTGTTTGCATAAGTATTCAACCCCTATGCTCTGGAAGCTCCAAGTTTACACAGATGAAAAATATTGCCCTAACAAGGACACAATTGGCTTACAATTGGCCTCACCTCTGAAATATTAAAGTAGCTCACATTTTCTAGATAACCCCCAGTTTAATGACCATTGGTCAGACTGTGAATCTGAAGTAAGGGTGTGAAAATGAAGACTAAAGAGCATTCTAAGGAAGTTAGAGATAACGTAATAGACATGCATAAATTAGGAAAATAACATCCAAGTGTTTGGATATCCCAGTGTGCACTGTTGGATCAATAGTGAGGAAGTGGAAGCTGCATCACACCAGACAGATCACTACCTAGACAAGGCCGTCCCTCAAAACTCAGCGTCTGAACAAGAAGGAGACTAGTGAGGGAAGCCACAGAGAGGCCAACAATCACTTTGAAGGAGCTACAGAGTTCAATGGCTGAGAGTGGAGTGAAGGTGCCAGTCAACCATATCAAGAGCTCTGCATAATACTGGCCTATATGGGTGGGTGGCTAGAAAAGCCATTACTCAAAAAGAACCATATCAAAGCACGTCTGGAGTTTGCCAGAAAGCATGAGAGTGACCAGCTAAGATGTGGCATAAGGTTTTGTGGTCTAATGAGACCAAGATAGAGATTTTTGGCCAAAATTCAAAGCGCTATGTGTGGCGCAAACCTAACACTGCTCATGCCTCGAGAAACACCATACCTACAGTGAAGTATGGTGGTGGCAGCATTATGCTGTGGGGATGCTTTTCATCAGCAGGGACTGGGCACCTTGTTAAAACTGAAGGAAAAATGGACGGAGCAAAGTACAGGGAGATACTGCAAGAGAACCTGCTTCAGTCTGCTAAAAAACTGAAGCTTGGAAGAAACTTTACCTTTCAGCAGGACAATGATCCCAAGCACAAGGCCAAAGTAACACAGGAGTGGTTAAACAACAACAAGGTGAATGTCCTACAGTGGCCAAGTCAAAGTCCAGATCTCAATCCCATTGAGAATCTGTGGCACTGTTTGAAAATTGCTGTCCACAAGCATCACCCAACCAACCTGAACAACCTGGAACAAATCTGCCAAGAAGAATGGGCCAGAATCACTCCCGAACAGTGTGCAAGGCTGGTAGATACTTACCTCCAAAAGACTTAAAGCTGTTATTGCAGCAAAAGGTGGCTCTACCAAATACTAATGTGTAGGGGTCGAATACCTCTGCAAGCAGCATTTTCCAGTTTTTAATTTTCTTTAAAAGATCTGCAGATGGGTAATTAATTTTGGCTTTGAAAATATACTGTTAGAGCATATGAGTTTGCAATAAAAATACTGACTGGAATAATATATGTAAGTCTTATTTGTAATCCAGACAAATCTGATAACTTTCAAAGGGTTGAATACTTTTGTGTATATACATATATATATACATATAAACTTCTCTGAGGTCTTGTGATGCATTACTCTGATGATACCCAGTACTGTGATGCTGTTCAATAATAATACTGCTGTAATTTCCCTACCATTTTATATATATATATATATATATATATATATATATATATATAAATATGTTGGGTGAATTCATATGTACTGTATTGCACTGAAAAAAAATTGTAAAAATGCAGTCAATAAATTGTAAGCTGAATTATATCTAAATATTATGGTTTTCTAAGTTTTCTTAAAACTGCCCAAACTCACTTTAAAGCAGAAGTGCTCATTACAGCAAAAAGTAGTATTTTTAGACTGCCTCTTATCTCCTGTCTTGTCTAATACCCTTTTTCCTCATTTTGAGTACCCTTTAGCACCTATTTTTACAGTTGAAATAATAAAAGAAGCACTTCTTTTAATATGGTTTGGTCCAGATTATCATTGGTGTTTCAGTTGCTTTTTAGCACCCATTGACCTTGTAATGCCAGTGAGCAGTGTCTGTTGCATGTACCAATTTGCCTTAGTCACAGGAAAGGTGATATTAAACAATGGGCGCACCAGAACAACAGAGAATACTGATGAAAACCTGGAGATAACCATATTTAAACGAGAGCTACTTTTATTTTTTAAAATATATAAAAAGCACTGTAGCATGCTTTAAATTGGGACATATGGGTTTCTTACAAGACAGGAGATAAGGGAATGTCTAAAAAAGGATAAAATATATATAAGGCAGACTTTTCAGTTTTGTTAAGGTGCATTGCTGCAAACTATATGACATTCTAAAGAGCAACTCTCTATTATAATAAAAAACCTTAAATACACTAGATTAACGCCAGTTATATGTTAAACTTTGTTATTTTATAGTCCTTTGTTATTTTTTCCAGGTTTCCCTACTGTTGGTCTATCAAATATTGCAGATAATGCAGCAATTATTTCATAGAGTCTTTCAAAATATGTCTGACTGTCCCCTGCTAACCACACAGTTTCTGTGTGTGACATCACAGTCTGTTGCCATTGTAAGCACTATGATGCCATGAACAAAGGCACTGTGGAGTTAACAGGGGAGAGGCAAATGTTTTCAAATGACTTTGATACAATCTTTCAGAGGATTACCAAGATGTACTTTAAGTTTTGGAAAGGAACACTGAAATGAAAACATCTATTCTCTAATAAATTGTAACAGCTGAAACATCTTATTTATGAAAACACACACTGAAGTGTAGAGCTGCTGTTCAAGTAAGAAAACCAAATACCCTGCAGGTACTGCTGCCATGTTCCTGAATATGGAAATGCTAGTCTTCGAGGAATAACTGAAAGGGAAATGACTTGGCTGATAACAGTGCTAGTAATATATGCCCAAAGAATACACATTGTACTGATTCGGACTCAGGACTAAATTCCAATGGCAAATACTTGAATAGTTTTATTATAGGGGCATGGTAGTGCTCTATATTAGGGTTGCATTGGGGCTTATACTGTATATAAAACCTGTATTTTCAGAGGCTTATGTCTCAGCCATTTTAGACCATATGACTGCAAAATCTGGCTGAATTTTTTTTTCCAATCTTAACATTTGAATTTTTTTTTTTAGTTAAATCGAGGTATACCAAAAGTTACCAGAATGTTAAACCTAGGCTCAAGGTTTTACTCTGTATTTTTAAAGCACACATCACACTAACTCTTGACCCTTTAATTGCTGGATTGGGCTGGGAAAGTTTTAGATGTGTATATACCCCTGCCACATTGTAAATAATGTGCTATAACTAATTCAGAATTTGTTGACACAACACTTTTATTCTACTCTGGCTGCTTACCTGTTGCTGACATCATAACCATCTACTTGTGACATCATGATTGTTTCCACAGCCACAAATTGTGATGTCAGTGGGAGACATGCAACCAGAGCAGATGAAGTCTAGGGGCACAGTGACCTACTTTCATGTTAATTATTTATTTGAAAGTACTCCAACCTGGATAACCCCATGTGATGCAGTATCTCATTTTCATGGGGGTCCCACAGAGGGTAGCAGCAGTCAACAGGTTAACACAGTCTAGCAGAAATAGTTACATATAGGCTAAAATATACATAAGAAAAAAATTATGCTCTGTAATCTTATTCATGCCTCCTATTTCATATATGTGCCATGCATCTTTGCTGTATACAATTGTTTACTTTTTACCTTTGCTCTCTTGGTAATTTGTTCAGTTTTATATTTGCTGTACTACTGGCTGCCCTAACCAGGACCCCCTTTAAATAAGCACTGCTCAATTGAGCCTTTTCCTGGGAACACAAATAAATACAACACCATATAATAGAATACAATACAGTACAATTCAATACAGTGCAGTACAGTACATAGAGAATACTGAATGGGCAACTATGCATGACCAGTGTGTTCTGCCATGGAGATGTTTTGATTCCCTGAGACCTCGAGTGTGAAGCTTGAGAGGTCCATGGGAATCAGAACCCCAAGGAGGCAGAACACACTGGTTATGCACAAAGTTGCTCATCCTGTATTTTTATATTGTGTAGCATTATGTGAAATGTGTGCATTGTGTTTTTTCTCTTTTACTAGACTGACTTATGCAGTCTCTAGAGGTTCTAGAATGCTGCTCTACCACAGAAGGGCACAATCACATTCCGTGACCGTTGAACTGTGGTGCAACAGTATTTTGAAAAGGGTGGATTTCCATATAGAACAATGCTCTACTATACACTATAATACAGTACAGTAATACAACACAGTACAGTACAATATAAACATTAATCAAAACAAGCTAACACAGAGGGGTCCCAGCAGACAAAAAACATGAGTATTGTTATTAATTGTTACTAGTTACAGTTATGTTTCAGAGCTAGTAACACTGAAAATCGCAGGCAAAAAAGGTTATTAATTTTTTAAAGGTATTTAATTGCCACTTTTTATTTCTGGAGTATATTTTCCATTGTGCACCTGTGCTAGGGGAACAGCGTTTCAGCAACCCTAAGAACTTATTAAAATAACGTTCAGTTTCAGTGTCTCTATGCTTACCAGTGTCTTCCCCAAGTCCTTTGACTACCGGGACCACTCAACTCCACTTCACATGTCTCTCCCCTAAAGAGTTCATAGAGGGTACTTTCACAACAAACTAACTGTACAGACCAGCCTACACCAGTGAAGAGAGAGAGAGAGAGAGAGACCCAGGCCAGATCTCATGGCAGGCGAAACCACAAGTGTGAAATGAAGACCTTACCCTGACTCTGGAGAGTAAACCTGGAAAGTGCACTGATTGTCCTTCTGTGAGCCATCTGTACCACTTAATTTAAAGTTGCATTGCACCTTACACTGAACATTGTGTTTACCTTTCTATTTCCGATTGTCCTTTTTCTTTTGTCATAAGGCTGTTTTTGGTTGTTTTTAAATTTGCAATAATTAAAAGAACGCTCCTTTTCATAAGGTGATCCAGTATAGAGGGGTGAGATGATATGTTATCTGTCAAATGTCTCTGATAGCAGAACTTTTGTAAATGAGCTTTCTGCTCAAATGTGTTAATTCCTAGTATCAATAAATCAATAAATGAATAGTGATATGAACATTTTGAGGAGATTGGATCCTTGCAATATTACGGCATCTGGTTAGGGTTTTGTGGGAGGGACATTCTGTACCCTAAATTTTGGGTGGGAAGCAGAGTAGTGGACTAAGAAACTGAATTTTTCATACTTTATCACAATATATCATGATATATCAGTAAGAAACAGAGTAGTGACCAAAAACTGAAATTTATATGCTTTTTCACAATATAGCATGGAATATCATGGAAAATGGTTAGCACAGTAAAAGAACATGGACACACTATCAGTAGCCTCATTACAGAGATATTGCTTGAAGTTTTACTTCAGCGGGGGAGTTCCGGTGAAGTTGTGGAATTGGTCTTGGTGAATAACTGTGCAAATTGTATACTTGGGCCACTTTGCCAGTTTGCATTGAGTTTTCCTTGGGAAGTGGCACTTTCTGTGGTGAAGTCAGGGGTTAAAGGGGCACTGCCAGCTTTGCCCCTCCATTTTTAGTCACATGTGAGCAGTGTGCCTCGTGTCACACACCTATTAAGGAATGACTCTAGTATGCCCCTGTACATCTGAAACTTAATCCATTGTGCCAGTGTTGTTAATATTTGGATTATTAGTTGGTCACTCAGTCCGACGTTAACTCACCCACCAACCGGAAGCATATCTTGGGTGAGACCGAGCGTCTGCAATGAGCGCGATCCCGAAGTGCGTTTTTTGGCATGCAAAGTGAAAAATCCAGTTGCGCCTCTACATTGTGGTATTATGAACTGTTCGTGGTGTATACGATAAAAAACCAAGCACCAAAAGTACTGCAAATTACTTTTGTAAACCGGGGGCCGAAATCCCGCCCATGCACAAAAGCAGCATGAAGATCTACGTGCTTGCTTGCATCTTGGCGAGGATTTGCTCACTTCTTAAAAGTAATTTGCAGTACCTGATGCTCGTTTTGTGATCATACACCACAATCTGTTCTGATACAAAGCGCAACTAATTTGTATCTTTTCGTATAATCGCCAAGCGCATAACGAATCTTGGCGATATCACCAGATTGTAGTTGAACGTCGGACAATGACCAACTAATGGTCAAATATTAACAAAACTGGCAATGAATGAAATTTCAGATGTACAGGGCTAGAAGTCATTCCTAATAGGTATACTGACGAACACTCACATGTGACTAATAACATTTGTCAATGCGAATGTTTGCTTGCTGGCATTGGCAGTGGTAGTGTAGAAGTTACCAGAGCTGCGTAATAGGAATGGCGGTGAAGTATTGAACTGAAGGCAACCCCACCACCACCCTGCAGAGGTGACGGGCATTGGGGTGTGCATTTGGGTCATCAGGCATAACGGCCACGCCATTTCACGCACCCACCCTGCAGACACTGACAAGTGTCACAGTGTTCCTTAGGGTCTTTGGCCCTTATGCGCACCCCATTTCATTAGGAAATACGGTGAGATGGGTGCGATATAGGAGAATGGGGTGAACTTTGGGGCTGAAGAGTCCAAGACATACCTCAATGCCTCTCACTGGCTGCAGGGTGTGGAATGGTATGAGCATTACAGGCAAGAATCCCAAGTCACACCCTGATGCCTGTCATTCTCTACAGGGTTGGGCGTTATGGTTGGAAACCCTAATACCTCAGGCATTTGTTGGTATTTTCAGTCAAATTTTCAACATGTTTTTGTGACCCCACCTCATGAACAGGGGAATATCAGATTATTAGCGAAAGCTGCTTATGCACAGTGACTACGGCATTTAGCACCACAGGTGCAAAACATTCCGAACAGGATGTAAAATGACAGCTGTACTGCTCATGGGAGGTGTAAAAAAATGACAATGTTGCAAATCTGCAGTAAAAATATTAAAAAAAATGGTGAAGTCATGAGCATACATAGAAACTGTGTAACGCACACCCGTAATATAATTAGGTTGGGGATTTTTTACAGCAGATTGTCAACTCAGGCATTTTGGTGCCTCCAATCATGAACAGTGTCACTATGATTTTCTTTATCTGTGCCGAACAATGATTTCCCACAGCGACCACGCATCTCTGTGCTGAAAGTGTGAGAACACACTTCAGCCATGTTGTGAAAAATGACAGCTGTAATGTTCATAAGTAAGTGTGGAAAAATGCCACTGGTGAAAATCTGGACTGAAAATATTACAAAGTCATGAACTTACGAGGATGCGTGGAAACTGCGCAATGCTCACTCATAACACAGTCATTTTATGGACTTTTGTCACCAAATTTTCAACATAGCCATTTTAAGACCTCTGCTCATGAACAGTGTAACTGTGATTTTCTTAATCTGTCCTAAACATTGCTTTCACACACCAACAGCACCATTGTGCCCTACATGTGCAAAAACACATCTTGGGTGACATATGAAAAATGGTAGCTATACTGTTCATAAGGAAGTGTAATAAAATGGCAATGTTGAAAATCTGGAGTGAAAATATTAAATTCGCAAACTTACGAGCATGCATAGGAACTGTGCAACGCATGCTCGTAAAACAGTCATTTTTAGGAATTTTTTCACCAAATTTTCAACATAGCCATTTTAAGACCTCTGCTCATGAACAGTGTCACTGTGATTTTCTTAATGTGTCCCATACATTGATTTTGCACATCGACTAGCCATTATGCGCTACATGGTGAAACACATTTTGGGCAAGATGTGAAAATGACAGCTGCACTACTCATAAGGAGGTGTGGTAAAATGGCAGTGTTGAAAATCTGGAGTGAAAATATTGAAAATTTGTGAACTTATGAGCCTGTGTAGGAACTGCGCAATGTACGCTCGTAAAACAGTCATTTTAAGGAATTTTTTCACCAAAGTTTCAACATAGCCATTTTAAGACCTCTGCTCATGAATAGTGTCACTGTGATTTTTAAATTTGTCCCGTACATTGATCTTGCACACTGACTGCGCCATTGTGCGCTACATGGGCGGAAACACATTTTGGGTGAGATGTGAAAAATGACAGCTATACTGCTCATAAGAAGGTGTGGTAAAATGGCAATGTTGAAAATCTGGAGTGAAAATATTGAAAATTCACGAACTTACGAGCCTGCGTAGGAACTGCGCAATGCACGCTCGTAAAACAGTCATTTTTTGGAATTTTTGCACCAAATTTTCAATATGGGGTTTTTGGGACCCCTTCTCATAAATGATGTCACTGTCATGGTGTTATTCAGGCCTGAAGGGTGATTTCACACAGTGACTGTGCAGTGACTGCGAAATCATCCTTTGGGCCAGAATAACGCCATGACAGTGACATCATTCATGAGAAGGGGTCCCAAAAACCCCATGTTGAAAATTTGGTGCAAAAATTCCAAACATGCCTGAGATATGCAATAAAGTTGAAAACCCCCTATCTAGCCCATTATACAGCTTACTGGCATTTCCTCAGTTCGCGGTCGGCTTTGAAGAGTGCAGACGTGTTCCCGGTCCACCGAAGATCGTCGTGCTGAGCTCTGGAGGTAAGTATAGGGTGAGGGTTGTGGGAGAGCAGTAGTGATAGGTGGGTGCAGGTTGTGGGAGGGGGCTGGGAGAAGCGCTGTGGGACCGTTTTTATTTTGTAGGTTAAAAAAAAAAGACAATGTGGGACGTTTGCCACGCTGGGGTGGGCTCCCAGCGTGGCACAAGGATGGCTGGGGGGGCCGTGGAGCTGACAGGGGATTGGGCACCTCCGTCGGCCATATGATCAGTTGCCACACTGGGGTGGGCTCCCAGCGTGGCACCCAGTACTTCGGGTGAGGACAGTGGAGCCGGGGGAGTTGGGCACCCGTCGGCTATTCTATGGTGCCACGCTGGGGTAGGCATCAGTGTGTGGCATGTGGAAAGGCTTTGGGGAGTGCAGCACAAGCCGGCCGGGATTGAGCACCCCGTCGGCTATACGTGTGTGAGGGGGGGGAGGGCAGCACGCAGTATGCGTGCGTTTCTGTGTGTGTGTGTAGGGGGAGCTGCGCATGAGCAGGCGATATCTTATCGCTGCTCACTGAAGCATAGCTCCCCCTTTCAACTGTATGCCACTGCATTTTGGAGCTTGTCATAGGCAGCTTCAGCATGCATTGGCTTACAGGAGCCGCGCCTGCCAACACACTGACTGAACTGGAGGAGGAGGTGACACACCTCCGAAATCTCGGATGATGGCACTATGTTTCTTGCACATGCGTGCAAGCAAACATAAAAACGGAGGGGCAAAGCTGACAGTGCCCCTTTAACGAGAAGCTGCAACTTCACCTTAAATTTGCCTGAAAAATATGCCACTTTGCCTGCCAAAAGCATTTGCAATTTGCGAATTTTGGCTTTGACGACTTCACGCATCTCTGCTACTCACCCAGGTATTCATCCATATTGTCAGCTGTTTGTAATGCCTATTATCAGGGAGCAGTGTCTGCTGTATGCTAGTTCACCTTAGTAGCAAGAAACATGATGTTGAACAGTGGGTGCCAGTGGTCAACAGTGCATGTTAGCATCAAACAAGCAGCAGAAGCTTCCCTGCTGCCCACAGGATGGTAGCCAGCAGTGCTTTACAGCAGAAATAAGGAAGGCATAATAGACACACGTTCAAAGTGGCTTTCTAGGTCATGAAACATTTTGATTAATACCTTAAAGTACAGCTTGGCAGGGTACCATTAGGGTGGGGTGACACGCTATACTTGAGGGCAAAAAATGTTATTCATTTTTTACAAGTAGTCAGTTGTTGCTTTTTATATCTGAAGTATTTTTGCTTTTTTTTCTTGTTCCATTTGTTCATTCCAGTTTTCTACCTGATAATGTTGGGTGTGATGAGTACAGCAGTACTTCACCTGGAGACTGACATATCTGGTTATATTTCTCTTTATACCTCATGGGTATTGTGACCTCATTGTCTACCACAAGTGACGGATCTTGTGGCAGGTGATTGGCTGTTCTGGTTCAGTTGTCATAGACTTTGGGCTCATGATGTTTCAGGAGGAATAGAACTAGCTAGGTTAGCTTCCAGGCAGAGTGCTGTTCCACACATCACACCATGAATTGTCAGCTAGAACCTATTCTAATTACCAAAAGGAAATGAATATATATTCCGATATCGGAAGTAATGTCCCCTACTTTTGAAAAATAATTTCAGGCGGCACATTAATGTCCACAGTTACAAAGAAAAAGGGGAAATCCTAATTACAGAACATATTTCACTGTTAAATTGAATTGTGTCTTAAAAATGTGTGTTTTCCACGGGACCCCCCCTGAGATGTGTGGCTCTTTTCTTTTTTGGGGGGACCTACTGTAGGTGTATCATTCCCTGTGTGTTTATGTTCTACCTACTTTGTTGGAAGGGTTTAGCTTCAGCTGAAACACTATTTTGAAACAGGTAGGTGTGCTTCTTCTACCTTGCCTGCTTGCTATACTGATTTTTAATGTAATGGATACAGGGTATCCATTCATTTTTGGTGCTGTGAGTCAAACACATTTATGGGGCCATGTGTACAGGTCATTTCAATATATCTGAACATCCGAAAAACACCCCTCCCGAGATCCAGAGGTTTGGAATGATATACTCCTCAGAGAGGCCAATTTTCAGAAGTGGATAGGAAATAGTACTAGTAAACTAAACTTAAATTTCTAACAGAAGACAATATTACTGGTAAAATAACCATGTCTTTCAAAACAATACACACAATGGTTTTACTTCCACAGCTGCAAAACTGGAAGTCACCCATTTATCATTAATTTCCCTTTTTGAAAGTCAAATACTTCTTTTATTTCGGAAGTGTACACCTTGTTGCTGGCAGATACTTGCAAAATTGAGTTAACTGAAGTCCTCAGTAGATAATATGATGGGGGGGCATATATGCTTGGGGAGTTGTGGGGGTATTGACGTTTGGAGAGTTCAGTTTCATCGCATCGCATGCGCCATTTTCCATCAGATAAGCACTTCTGTAAGTCACTTTACAAATGAGTAAAATACTTGGAAGGGAAAGAAATGTAAAGCAGACTTACGCATTTCGAAGATTTTTGGAACCCTTAACCTAGTTAGGCCACATTTATTACCCTTTTAAATGTATTTGATGTAGGATTGAGTAAATTAGGCTGTGGGACTCATAAAAGCTCCGCTTCCCTCCTAAATAACTTCCTTTTTTCTTTCCTCTGCATTATGAGATTAATGTGGGGCAGCTTTTATTCCTCCCCCACACACACACAAACTGCTCTTTAGTTTCTCTGGAAATGGGAAGTCTGCTTGCCTTTTCCATCCATGGTAGCCAAAGCGTTTGTTCAGTCTTCAGAACTCATTAAAGACTGGAAAAGTTAAGTAGTTTTTTTATGCAACAGTCCTCAAATCAGCCTGTCACTATATAAGTATTCCCTTGATGTGGTCAGTATATGAGGCACAAAATCCGATTGTTAGAGGAAGACAGAAACTTCTGCTGAAATATTAAAATGAAGTACACATTCCACCCTCTCAGGTTATTTAACCACATCACTGCTGCCTCTTTGATTAGAAGATATTCTTATTTTCAATTTCATTCTTAAACACATTCAAAATAAAAAAAATAAAAAAATTATATTCCAAAGAGTTGTGGTGGGGTTGGGGTTTTTGGCAGAAGATGGAGAGCTTTCCAGTGGGACTTTGTTGGTATTGACAAGTCCTTATAAACACAATCTGAAGTGAAAACATGACTAGCGCCAGATCTCTGACAGGGGGTTTATTTTTCTTGCAAGGCTTCAGTCAGTTTCAAGGATTGACAAGTATTTTTATTTCTGGGAAAACTTAGATCATGTGGAGGTGTGAATCTCAGAAGAAAAAGTGCTATGGTTAGTGAAGTCCCTCTGGATGCCTGTATCCCCCTCCTCATAGTAGCACATGCATTTCACACAGTTGGGACAATAAAGGTGGAGGTGATTTAACGGTACTGTCTGCATACCAATGTTTGCTCATCAGCATGTGTTGCAGATTCCTCGGAGCTGCAAATATTAGAAATGTCTCAGTGTCCTTTGGCCCACTATCAAAAAGTAGAAACTGCTCCCCTTGATCAGTAACAGAGAACAGGCTTGGCATTTGCATCTATCTATCTACAGTATATCGGCAGATCTAGAAGTGTTCTACTAAGACGGGGTTCCATTCCCTCACTGCAAGTAGTGGGACATACTCCCCCTGTAAATAGGGGTGATTTAAACAGGGGTGCCTAACGTGTGTGTGTGTGGATTTAAACGGGGGTCTCTAACGTGTGTGTGTGAGTGTGTACATTTTAAAAACATCCCACTGGTGCTAGTTAAAACATCAACAAATAATTACTTGACAGGTTTGTTTCCTAAGAACTCAAATGAGATGTAACTTAGCCATAAAGAACCTCAACACATTAAATGACAGCACTATCATTTCACAGGCTAAGACTAAGTAAACAAGCATTTGTCAATGCCGAATGTTTGCTTGCTGGCATTGGCAGTGGTAGTGTAGAAGTTACAGAGCTACGTAATAGGAATGGCAGTGAAGTATTGAACTGAAGCCAACCCCACCACCACCACCCTGCAGAGAGTGACAGGCATTGGGGTGTGCGTTTGGGTCATCAGGCACATACTGCAACGCTTATTTCACCACACCCCACTCTGCAGAGACTGACAAGTGTCACGTGGTTCCTTGGGGGTCTTGGTTCTTATGCGCACCCCATTTCATTAGGGAAATAAGGTGAGA